>CM031244.1:633907885-634532885 GCA_018340775.1 Taxus wallichiana var. yunnanensis
ATGCTAGATGTACAACTATTTAGACGGTATGCCGCACTTTCGTACTTAGAAGATACTGCGCATTTCAAGGTAGATTTAGTGTCAAGGAATGGCGCATTGGGGATGTAAGTAGCTAGATATACACGCCGCACTTACATGTCGAGCAAGTGGATTTATACAAATTAGACGATGAGATTCTCACACTGTGTGTGCTAGAACACGAGCAATTCCAGCTACTCATAGAAGTGGCACATGGAGGAAGCAGGACACTATGTAGAGACTTAACGCACGTAAGATATCGATGGCTGACATGCTGAGACCCTCATCAAGACTGCAATAGAGGCATTGCAAGGCGCAGGGACCACTGTCCGTATCGAAAACTAGGCAAGAGATGAATGCCTTTGTGCTCTATTCAGCGTTTATAATTTGAAAAGTGGGATATAGACTTCATAGGCCCTATCGTACCATCCATACGTAGAATGGATCATGTCATATAACTCATTTATTATATTACTTAAAAGGTGGGTAAGAACACCTACTAAGGGATCAGAGCATCAACTACTACAACAAGGTTTATGTGGAAAACATTATTGTTTGTATGGGTGCCCTTGAGTTTGACTAGTGACAAGGGTACCCATTTTAAATGAGATAGTAAGGATTCTCGTTGGTGAGGAATTCACAAGGCTCATCACAAGACTACCCCTTACCATCCACAAGAAAATGGAGCCGTAGGCATTTAACAAAATACTAAGTCATACCCCAACCAAAATTTGTGACATTGCACAAGATTGGGATGACAAAGCATCCGCCATTCTTGGGTATACATAACAACCTACAAGAGGTTAAATAAGGCCACACCATTCCAATTAGAAGTCTCAGATGCAGAGGCTGTTTCTACCTAGTCAACTCACGTTACCATCACCGTATAACACGCATTGTAGAGGATTGGTAAGAAATGAACAAGCAATCAGGAAGAAAGAATTGTTAATTGCACGTAATTGGAAGCAGAGATACAATTACTTGCCATGGTGGAATGCGCAAAAGACTAAAAAGGATAAACATAAAGGGTTTTGCATGATCGTTACATTAAGAAATAAAAAAATCTCGAGGTTGGGCAAATATGGGCGTTACTTATATGATTCCAAGTTCGAACCATCATGGGGAAAGTTGGTGTCCATTGGTCAGTCCCCATCATCGTACATCCTTGATTTAGGCGCAGTTAGTTTTAAGCGCTCGGATGGGATGAGATTTAAGACACTTCTAATGGGAATGAAAGCAAAGCCTTACTATAAATAAGTCTTCTCGGTGTTCAGGATTACAGATTGCAAGATATAGTTTAGATTTCTTTAATGTATTTTTCTTTTCTTGTGCTCTCTTCTTGCTGTTGTTTTGTGTTGTGCCTCTGGGCTCCTAAAAGAGTCTCATTAATTTTTAAAGGTTGTGAAATGCACAGTAGGATCGGTACTGGTTTGTGTGGGGTGTTTAATGAGAAAGAAAGGCAAGATGTAAGTACTAGAAGGGATTGTCAGGAAATCTTGCTTAAATGACCCAGGCTTAACGATGATGGTTAGTGTCAGGATAAGACTACATCTTGGTTCCACATACAAGGGAGGAAGCAAAGACGCAGACCGGTAATACGCATGTAAGAGTCTTTGTTAGAGCAGATTTTTCAGATTTTTAAGATTGTAGGATTATCCATACAAGGCCGGCACGGAGTGGGGGAAGTAGAGTTCACTCTAGTGGAAAAAGAGGCAATAAGTGTTAAATTATGGTGGTAGGTGAAGTAGCATTTAGTGCTAAAAATAAGGGAGAGAGATAATGAGGTCAAGCACTTCATTACGATATCAGAAAATGAAAAAAAGAGCGTTTCATGACCAGTGTCTTTCCGTGAGCTTCGATCTTACTAAGAAAATTTTGAAGAATTAAGGCTGAGGACTAGATTTGTTCTCAAGTAAACTTAGAAGGAAAGAAGTTCATGGTGCTGATTCAGAGGACATGGAGAGCTTGGGAGGCCTATAGAGCGTGAGAGGGATGATGGTGAAGAAGCACGCAACCTGGAAGGAGCCTGTGAACCACCAAAGAGTTTCGAGGTGCCAGAACCACTAGGTGGAAAAGATCATGGTACATAATTTCAAACTAGTGGAAGCAGTGAGGGGGAAGGTGCCCCAAAATAAGGGAGAAATTGAAGAAGTGAGTACAAAAATCAGTAATCCAAGCCTCACGTAGGAGCAAAGATAAATGAGGTGGTAGAAAAAGAAGTGGAGAAAAAATCATCAAACTCCCTTGGTAAAGAAAAGAGCCGGAGCGCAATGCTCAATTATAGTATGAATGGAAGATAAAGAAGAAAGTGTGAAAAGATCATGGTAGCAATCGTAAGGGATGCCCTAGCTTGGAAAGCATGTACTCTTAAGGGGCAATGCATAGGAGGAAGATGCAATGAAGATCTAGCAGACTAATAATGGACTATATTGATGATCTAAACAAGGTGTTGCGTGTGCATTTCCAAAGCACCGCTGCAATGGAACAACTCTTGGCCATGACATTGTTTGATGTGGATGGTGTCTACCCTTGGACAAGGAAGATGCTTTCATGGTCATTCGAGTCCCACCTCGACGAGCCCAAATTCAAAGTAAGCCAAGGGGAATTGATGGAAGTGTAAGAGTCTAAAGGAACCAACCCTCGGGTGAAAAACTTAGCACTGATATCTAACGAGAAAATCAAGTAACACGCTAAACAAAGTCCCGTACAGTGTAGAATCTAGGATTTTTGGGAGAAATGATAGAGTGAAGTTAATAGAAGTAGAGTCGGAGAAGAGGGAAGAGGGAGTTTGAGAAGAGATTGATGGAGCTTAAACATGAGAAACTCAAGCGTTGCTCAAATTAAGGTGAGAATTAAAAGAAGAAAAATCATGTATGCGTGAGGCCTACAAAAAGCATGTATGATCACATAAGGCCATTTACTCAAACATCTTGCATCTAACGCCACTGCATGTAAGCATTGGGCCGTGATCCACCTTGGAATGACTCAGAGGACTTGACCTGCATCCCCACAATGGAAAGACAGAAACCTTGGCTTTGAGGTTTGACATGAGGAGTGCAACAAGCGCATGCGAAAGCGGAGGACAAGAGGAAGGTTATGGCCAGATTAGGGCTCAAGATAAGAAATTCCTCGTGAGGTGTGAATATTTCTCGCCTAAGTCACCGAGACCTCCTACGATAACTCGCACCGATAGATATAGAGTGGCAAGCATTTCTGGCCACCACCTACGGCTGCATCTCAAGTGGATTCCAGCAGAAAAGGATAAGGAAAACGGTTATGAAGAGCGTGACAAAATTCTAGCCAAGGTCGAGAAAAAAATTCGTGAGGCTATCGTAGACCTCAGGGAGCTCAATTAAGAACCTACAAGGATTTTGTATCCCCGCATCACTTGTAGAATGGACATGCTCAAGGATTTGGGTAACATAGTCGGAAGGGATCGTGGGAAGCAATGAGCAACCAAGGGCTGTGCGATAAGTTTTCTGATGAAGTGATTTCCTCGGCTCTAAAACCTTATCACTAAGTATAGGAACAAAGTGGATACTTCTGGGATAAATTAGTAGCGAGACTTTAGAAGAAGAGGCTGACTTCCCTCTCCTCAAGTAGCAAGGATAATGGAAGTTTCCACTATTATTTCATTCTTCCCATATTCTTCATTTGCATATTTATTTTCACTTCTTTCTTTATTATTCGAGGTCATGCGTTCCTGGCATTGTGGAGAAACATGCACAAAGCAGGGGCGTAGGTCAGGACCCTAATTTATTGGCTAAGTACAAGATAAAGGCGCCAGGCACTCAAGGCCTAGCGTAAGAAAGGGCGTGGTAAGGATAAAGTGTAAAAGTAAGCGGTTCTCAGGAGGGAATACTAGTACAATTCTATGCACGTATGTGCGCAGTAATAAAGGTTTTAGGACTTAGTACCATATTTGGACACATCAGGTAGAACATGAGAAAACATGACCCGATCACACATGTGAAATGGACATGGTGCCACCGTGATAGGTCGGCTCTAAGATGGAATATACCACACGATGGAAGTTTCTGTAGAAGATCATCGCGAAAAGGAGTGGAAAGCCTGTGCATGAAGTTAAGCATGCTCCTACTTAAGGACCACCTTTTTCACTGGGCAGAGATTTACAACTCCCACAAAGACTTGAAGGTGTCAGGAAAAGCTTATAAACACATAGCACTCCGATAAAGGAAAAAGGGGGATATATAACATGTAGATCGATAGATATAGATTAGTGGAGAGTAGAGCTCTACCGATGTACTGCATAAGGTAATTGTAGGGGTCAAGAAGATGATATAGGAAAAAATGATTTAATAAGGGGTTGGGACTGTAAATTTTCTTTTAATAACCGAGGGGTATAACCCCACTGCGATGTATTAATCTGCCTCAGATAATTGCGGGTAGTCTATAATGGATCCAATGGACGTGAATGAGGCTACCAAAAATTGTTTCGAATATGATTATTAATGATTTCTGGGTCCACATGTATAGCTATACGCTTCCGATTCATGGATGTTTATGGAATAAATATAAATCCTTATGCACTTCCTTTCCGTTGGTTCCTATCTCCAATCTCGTTAAGTACCATCGGGTCTGTGGATGACCGTGCATTTGTTCAGTGGCTTTTCACTATGAGCTCTATGATAAATGTATGTCTCATTTCCACTCTACTCTTTTCCTCATCATAGATGATGTTTCCCACTTAAATAACATAAAATAGAGACTGTGCTCAACATTGTTCTGTGTGAGCACTTCCAAGTGCCTACTCGGTGATATTGCTGTATGGGATTCTCTGGTTATTTGGTGGGTGTAAAAATGACTACAATAAGCTGTGCAAAGGTAATGTTGCTTTATTATTTTTTTCAAAATCAACGTTTCAGTGATTAAGCTACACCCAGATCATTTTCCATATAAATATTTTTTTCGCATAGCATCAACTCAACCTCCATGGTTTTTTGATCTCGTTAAAATTATCTAACTACATGTAGTTTTTCCCCGCCATAATTTTACTAATAAAGAAGCGAAAAGATTGGCTTAAAAATAAATAAGAATATATATGTAAGTGTGAATCAAATTTTATTCAAATGTTGTCTCTTGATATGGTTCTTCCTGGTGTGTGTTCGCGAGGATGAAGTGATATGACATACCGAGGAGCTTGTCATACGATGAGCCTGTGAGGAGGACATTACGTAGTGAAGAGGACAATTCACAAGTGTCCTTAGAACTCGGGTATTACTTGAAATTTCTCTTCACAAGTCCTGGCCAAGAAGTACGTATGGCACTCGTGATGCATGTTGTTTGAATGGGAAACTTACATCATCCATGGAAAATGCCTCTAAACCTCTGGGCCTGGTCTTACCAGACCATTCCGAGAAATGGGGAATCGATTTTGTCGGGACTCTTCGATCCCCATCCTTTCAGGGAAAGAATACATATCAGCACAGACTAACTAAGCCTACCAAATGGGCCAAAGTTCAAGCGATCGACATCTACCAATGGGGATATTGTTGCTGGAATTTTTTGTGATAAATCATATAATGCTAAGATTTGGTGCCCCTAGATAAATTTTATCTCATTTAAGGGCCTCACCTGAGTCTAACATGATCGGTTACATTTCTTTACGGAAATCTAACGAATCAAGCACTAGAAATTATCACAACATCACCCCTAATCCAATGGGTATTTGAGAATATTTTGACCAAAGTGGTGAATGCTGACGTAAAACAACCGTGTACCAAAACTCCTGTAAGTGGTAATGGGCCTCATAACACAACCTGAAAAGACTACTACCTGAGTCTCCTCCTTATGATGTTATATGGGAAAAATCCACTTTTATCCACGGAATTCGAGTCATGCGAATACGGAGAACATCATCGGAAATTATAATCGACTGGATAAAACACAACACGCAGAGAGTGACGCAACTCGAACGAATTAGATGAAATGAGTGACTAAGCAATAACAAATAAACAGCACTTCCAACATCAGCGAAAAACATGGCAATGTAAACTCATATCAAATATATAAGAATAATAAGGGAGAATGGGTCTTACTTTTTGATTCAAAATATCAATATTCAAAGGCAAGGTGTGAACATGGGTGGCTGGGACCATACCAAATTGAAAAAGTGTTCGAGCAAATATTTCCAGTGTGGATTATTTCTAATCGACGGAGACATAAGAACTCTTTTACTATGAATGGACATAGATTAAGGATGTAAAGTAACGCTCTTTTGGATAAGGAAATCTTTAATAAAGATATGTTGCATATACGAGTAAATGTATTCCAAGCTGGAGGCGTCACTACCTCCTCCTCACACACCGATTGTTTTTCAAATTTGAATAAAGAAAGATGATCATGCTTTCAATCTTATTCCTTAGCTTAGATGTTTTTTCTGCAATAAGGCAAGAATATTCATTATTTGAATGGAGACTAATCACATTTTATCGTAAGAGTGTACCGATGGGAAATCTATGGATATTAGAAGCTCGAGATGGTAAGGGTAAGTGCATTTTAATTCACTATGGATATTTCAAGTAATTTGCCATCATATGTACCTGTAATGATTAAATCACTACATAATGTTCAATGCATTTATCAAAACAATATCATATCCATAATCTTAAGATATGGAGTGGGGGTGTAATGAGTCATAATTAATGAGGAAACCACATGTGTCAAGTTTATATTTAAGAGGATGTATTGCTTTATGTAGTGCTGAAAAGGGATTTACTATTACAAATGATGGGATATGCGTCGGACACTACGTGATTAAAACTTCCACGCATATCTCTGGGTCCTTTCAACTTTTCACACCGCCAAAATTTGTGCCCTAATCAATATGGCATAACCAAAAGATTGTGGTGTATTTCAAATTTTGACTCGCTAATCACTTCCCGTCATTACTCTATGTTCAAAGACAACCTCGTTTTTTATTTTCCGCTTATCCACATTCTTCTACACTAATGGGAAAAAAAGAAAAATCTAAACCAGGAATCTTCGTGACTCCACCGTCCGAATACCGCAATTTCCCAAGTATTTTATGATGTTAGTTAATGCTGGAATTCATTAGGAAATTAAAACGCCTTTGAGATGAAAATTTAGTGGATGAGTTCCTAGTAAATTTTCAAGCCACTTATTTCAAACATTAGGGGAAAGTGAGTAGAAATCAATTAAGTCGTATTGTTTCCTTAATCATTCTGGGTTTACTAGATTTTGGTCTCAAGGTTATGAAAAGTGCTCCTCTTAAGAACCTAATTCCCCTATTTCATGAGGATGGAAAATATTTTCTGTGAGGTGATCCCTCTCACTTCCAACGGTGCCTTCAAGTCAAGGAGGATTAAGATGGAAATCCTTCTAATTTGGAAAGAAGTAGCTAAATGGGTCAATAGATACTTCCTCTATCCTGGGTGGATGACAACCATTTGTACTTGGTGGGATCTATTAAAAATTCTAATTCATTTAAAGAACAGCTGTAAACCCTACACCAAGTGTAAATTTAACTAAATATCTAGCTTGATTTCGCCATCAAAGCAGTGGCTAAAATATAATAAATTATAGGTGGTAAGGCAGCACTAAAAACCTGTAGCTCATTCAATTACTTCCGCTCGCATCAAGTTTTCTACAAACCGGAAGAGAATGATTGAACATATAAGTGGGGAGGGTTCCAAACCAAGGAAACTCCAAAAATGGCCATCTTCCATCTTCAAAGAGAATGTGAGGAAACTTGTAGTTAGGGAGCCTCATCTTCTATGCCTTCACAATTATAAGGGTAAGAGAACCTTGTCACTTTATTCTTCTATTTCAGGTACACAAGGCGGTCCCGTGATTGCAAAAAGACCTGCAAGTTCCCATCCGTAAAGTTTTTGGATGATGATTTTCTCCCATTCAAGAAGAGAAGGGAAGGGGCCAGCTACCTGACCTGTGACTTATGGCTGACCAACTTGGACCAAGATGTTTCATTCACCACAGCTTATCCTCACACATGAAGGAGCCTCAGTATATGCCTACATCTTCATAAATCAACTCAAAGAACTCCGAAAATATCCTTAGTACTCTGAAACATAGACCCTTGAATCCAAAACCTATTGTCAGAATGGAGACTCGGATGCCATGCGGTTACATATGAAGATGATGTACCAAAGTGTTATTCGAAGAAATTCCCTTCCTTAAATAAAAATTGTAAGTGTATGCAGGATTTTTTTTTATATTTTTAAATCGCATTCACACAAAGAACGGTAGAAAAAGATAGAGAAATTAATGCTTAAGGTGTGCAGAAATTAGTAGTCTTCTAACATCTTCTTTGACATTATTGTTACTAAGATGAGTTCCACTCTTTACATCGCAAAATGTTGAAAGATGATTTTCCTTAGAAGGAGTACTCTTATGATTTTAGGAAATCATGTTTGCATTGGATAATTCATTATTTCGTCAAAAGAATCATCGCCATTGTGGGAGTTTTTCTTTTCTTGAAATTAATGCCATTCATCTCTTTCGTGATATAACTCGGAACTTATCTTAATAAGGCAATGAACCTTCAGTGATAGGTATACATAATTTATCTTATGCAAACAACAAGACCTTGGTTCAGTTCCATTGATCCAAGGTATGCTTTAGTCCTTCACTTCGCTTCGCCTTCGTTGTCTTAACATCTGTAAAGAAAAAAGGAGAGCTTGACCGTGACTTGTTTTGTTTACCATGGTGAAGAAATCTTCATCTTAGAGATTCTTGACCAACATCAGACTTAAGGGTGATAGGCTCAGCCTTCTTGTATTTGCTTAAACACTATATAGCGTATAGAAATTGTAGACCTAATGGAAAAATTTACTGAAAGCAATGATACCATAACCTAAGTTTTATATGTTCTATACTAAGTCTGGATCATAACTCCGAGGGTAATTAATACCTACCTAGAAACTAAGGTTGATTTCTAACTCTAATAAAAATCAAACCCAAACTATTACTAATCTAAGTAGATAACTATGAACTATCTAGCAAAATGGTAGGTTGTTGTCTTTGGTTTTCAAGGCATTGATTGGAATTTATTTGGTTTTTAATAGCTTCTGTACTACCAATTTCTGGGCAGAGGCATTGGAGTTATGGGATACTCCTAGTCAAGCGCCACCACTAAATGTAAATTACATGCAAGTTTTCAATTAGTGTCTTACAAAACTGGATGGCGGTGGCATGGAGAATTAGGAGGGAAACTGATAGTCCTTCGCATTAATTGATCTCGGTTATGGTGAAGAAATCACCTAGGAAAAGCATGGAGGATTTTGGAAGGGTTGTTTGATCTTTAGTTCTTTTCATTTTTTTCTCTACATGGGGTTTTGGTTATTTGAACTAGTAGTTCTATTTTTTGATCTAGTTTTATTCTTGGCATTCTTGAGCTATTTTTGGATCCTGTTGAAGCATAAGAAGTAGAAAGATTTGGAGTTGTTGACGTTGTTTGGAAAATGAAGAAACTGTTGAGGCTCGGTTGGGAAATTGTCTGCACATTGAGAAGAAGCTATATGAAGAATGATAGGATCTACCCATTAAGTTGTTCTACTTTTTTCCTAAATGTCTTCATTAAAAGAAATCTATTCTTGGGAAACAAATGAGTTTGTATTTGATGTTTAGTCTTGCTTTCGAAACTTATTTTCTCTATATTTTATCTGTATGGACTATACTGAAACTAGGTAGTATGATTTACTGATTATGCTAGAAAAATGTTTTGGGATTCATTCTTGTTTGAAAATAATAGTAAACATGTTTTACTTTTGCTTTGAGCTTGAGATGTTTTGAATTTGAGAGCTCCTATTGGACTGTACTAAAGCTAGGTAGTAGAATTCACTGCTATGAAAGAAATATGTTTCAGTTTTTGTTCTCCCTTGCTAGAAAAATGATAGAATCATGTTTAGCTTCTACTTGAACTTAAATGAAGTTGATTCTTTACTTACACCTGTAAAGTTTTGAGAAGACTTGTTAGTGACTTGTTTGATTTTGGGTTTGATCAAATCTCCACGAATCAATCTATCTGATAGCATGGTTGATAGTTATCCAACTGGATGCGATTTGTGTACAGGTTTATCAAATTTATTTGACATCTTTCCTGAAGTGAGTTTGAGTGCTTCAAGAGTTACCTTATCGGTTCATCTTGTTGGGATTAACTGGTTCTTTTCATTTAAATTTGATGTACAGTTGATACTGTAGAACTGAGGTATCTAGGTTGAACTGTGGATTAACTCAATCCTGTCTATCTTAAGGAAATGGGCTGGAATGTTTTCAGTTTTCTTTTCCTCTTTTGAGCTTGATTTTGAGCACCTAAATTGGGGTCTCGTCATTGTTTCATTGTTTCTCCTTGTGGTCAAATCTGGGTAGGTTTCATTCTTCCTAAACTAGTAGTCTGTTCCATTGATTCTTTTGAAGTATGTGGATCTGGGTTGGCTTGAATGGAAATTTTGACTGTTAAATCTTGTTTTTGCTTTTTTCATTTTACCATCAAGGGATGGGTAAGATTGTGTGTGTGTTGACACTTTGAAAAGAAATTGTGGCCGCATAAGGGTAATTTACTTCAACGTTACTTTGTCTCTCTTTGTTTGGGAAAACTAGAGAACTTCTCAGTTGATGGTACTAACGTTTGGAATGATTTTAATTTTTGTTGTTGGTTTTGTTTGCTTCAGGCACTTGTTAATAACTAAAAGCATTTGAATAACCATTTTCAGTTTGTAGATTTTGCGCTATAGTTTCTGTTCTCGTTTGTATGTTGGGAAAATTCTTTTCGAGTTTCGACTTTCATGTTACGGTCAGAGATCTATTTTGTAATATCAGAGATAGTTCTTTGTGTTTCAATGGTTGTTGGAGTTGAATGTTTTTGTTGGTCAGATTTGTCTCATTTCTTTTATATTCTAGTATGTATATCTCTTTTTAGGAAGGAATAATGAGATCTTATCTCATCTTTTTTTTTCATTCTTTCCCTCTATTCTGAGTTAAGGTATTCACAATATTGTCCTCTTCGAACTTTGAAGGAAGATATAGGTTGTCCTCTCTATTTTTGTTCATTTTCTCATCTGCATTGCTCCTGTGTAAGGAGCTGACCTATTTGGTTGGTATTACATTGATGGATTTACAGGGTGAGTAGTTAGTGGATAAATCCTTAATCTCTTCTCGTTGACTGATACATTAGTAGGGATGTAATTGTTATGATGTGCGACTAAATCCAGGTGCATGTAAATTAAATTTATCCTTTGTCAAACTTGTTGATGTTAATCCTAAATTTAGGCTAGAGTTTGACTTTGAACTTGGATTTAGTTTCTTAAATAAGAAACTCTTACTTTAAGATGTTGTTGGTTCATCCTAAATTTTTTCATAAAGTTAATTGAGCTTGGAATTAAGTATCCTAGGATGGAGTAAGTTAATGCTTTGTAATTTGAATCATTGTTCCTTTAAAGGTAATTATATTTCTATGAATTATTAGAGTTAGTATATTTTTCTTTTGGGTTAGATGGAATGAATCAAGAGATGAATCATAAATATTTGTAGATGAAATGTGGTTAGTGATCTTGTTGAAATATTACTTATCTGAAATAATTCTTTTATGAAATCATCGGTTGAACATTGATTTTGATTACACCATGATCTTTTCTTAATGTTGATATGGATTATCATTTTGTTTCTCCCTCTTATGACTGTTTTTATTTGATGTGTCTTTCTGTAATGCTTTAACTGTTTCATAAAAATAGAGTTCTTTTTATGAAATAGTTAGTTAAAATCATATTGTTTTAATGCTTAGTGCTTATCATGCTTAGTTCACTGAACTGACCCATGCTAGCAAATTTTGCAGATGGACTTCATAAGTGGTAAAAAGGAGACAAGATATTTTATGATGTTACTTTTGTTTACCAAAATATTGGCTCTCTTATGGGAAATATGATTCAATATTAAAATGTATTTTGGAAGGGAAAGTTGTAATTTTATAGAGCTTATTATTGTTGTTTGACACTAAAGATGTCTGAAGTATTGGTACTTGCAATGTATGAATTCCTCCTTGATAAATGGAAAATATTGTGGGTTTGTCTGTACTTGATGTGTCATCTTTTTACATATTCAGTGATTATTAGTGATATGCTTATCTCTATTCTTATATATATATATATATATATATATATATATATATATGAATTGAACCCTTTTGGGTTGAAATAAAATGAACTAGGTGGTAAGGGAATTAGATACACTATCCCTTTATTTAAATGCAACTTATCAAGTTGGCATTCATGGCTGATCATTTAATTAAATCACTATGGTTTATTAAAATGATGTAATGGAAGAGAAAATCCATTATGATAACTTGTAAAATGTTAAGAGGTACTTCCTCATGACTTGTACCTTAATCTGAATAAAACTAAAGAAAGGTATATACAAATATATAATAGTAGACTTCATTTCAATGAAGTCTATTAAAAAGAATCTGACTCGAGAACTTAAACAAGTTAAATCATGGTTAAGTTAAGTAAGTGAACCATATTGTTAGTATGTTGTTTCTATTTGTAACTGTATCCTAAATTAGGAAGTTAATGAATAAAAGGAAATCTTGATGTTTCTACAAAGCAATTACAATTCATTTATTATTGGAAACCTTAATGGTTAATGAAACTAGGGATTTAACATGGTTGTTGTAATTAGACTTTAATTAAGGAAAATAATTAAGTAATTAACTTCTTTCTTGGGTATGTACATCTAGAGGAGATGAATTGTCAGATGTTGGCACATGCCAACTGCAGCATTATAACTCCGTGAAGACTTAGGTCTTCATGAGGATACTATGTTGCAGTTGACATGTAACAACACCCTTAAGAATGAATCATCTAGATCTACATAAACCTCGGACTTGATCTTAATTATACCCTACATCAGTGTTGAAAGTATGATCTAAGTATCGGGAAACTCATGATGAATTAGGATAACTAGACACGTGCAATCGAATTGGGTTGGTTAGGTATGTACATGTACCCTTAGTCACCGTGAGTAGCCTTCTACACTAGACTATGTTGCTAACCTTGGTTAGGGTTAAACCTTGAACAAGTGGACTGACAAGAGTCAGTGAAGACCATTCTAGATAATAGATGAAGTGGGGTGAAGGATGAATTACGTTTAACGAGTATGTCATCTAGAATATTAACATGAACAATATGTTGTAAATATTTGGCCAAAGTATCACAAGCTGTTGGTTGTGTTGTCCTATGTCACCTAGTTTTAAGAAGTGAGATTTCAGATGAATATTGGTAACAAGTATTCAGATAGGCCTCTTAAATAGAACACTTAACACCCTAAAAATGGTATGAGAACAATTATACCTAGTATATAATTCAATGAGTTAACATGAGAGATCGGTGTTTCACCGAGTCATGAAATGAGAGATCGGTGTTACACCGAGTCATTACAGCTGCATATGGTTATCTATTATGAGATTGATTGGCATGGAATGTGTGTTCTAAATTATGATTATTTAGAACAGAGAACATTAATATATAAAAAAATTCCCTTGTTTCTAAAGTCTTAAAATGGGAATGTTACATCTTGGTATCAGAGATGAAGGTCATGCGCTTCTTGGATCTATCGCATGTCAATAATATGATAAAACTTAAATTTTCTTATTAGCGAGAAAATGGTTAGAACAAGAGGAAATGCTACAAATAACCCACCGCCCTAAGAGAAGTAGCTACTACCTAAAAACTTGATGAAATCCTTGTTACCTTGTTGACACAAGAGATCATCTAACCGTGACGTGATCAACAAGTAATGGGCAAGGAAGGAGGAGGAAGAAGATGTTTGGTAACAACAATCACCACCTCCTATGGACAATGCTAATGTTGGAAATTTAGGCATTGATATCAATAATTCAGCCAATGCTAATGCTAATGTACCTAATCAGCTTGAAAGTAAAAATGCAAGATTCGCAACTGAACTCACTAATGATATAAAAAGGATAAGTCCACCCAAGTTTGATGGTACTATATTAGGAGATGGATCTGAGAACTGGCTCAACGAAATGGAGAAGTAATTTTATATAAGGAACTTTTTAAAAGAAAAAAAGTAATATATGGAGCTTATTATCTTTCCCATGAAGCGTCTTCAAGGTGGGACAACCGTAAGGCTGAGTTAAACATTGATGAAGCAAGATTGAAAACAACTCACTAATGTACCTAATGCTAATGTACCTAATTAGATTGAAAATAAAAAGGAAAGATTGGCAACTAAACTCACTAATGATATAAAAAGGATAAGTCCACCCAAGTTTGATGGTATTATATTAGGAGATGGAGCTGAGAATTGGCTTAAAAAATGGAGAAGTACTTTTCTATAAGGAACTTTTCGGAAGAAACAAAATTAATATGGGGAGCTTATCATCTTTCCCATGAAGAATCTTCATGGTGGGACATCCGTAAGGTTGAGTTAAACATTGATGAAGTAAATATTACATGGTATCAATTTAAAAACTATTTTAGGAAACAATGGATGCCTGACTTTACTATGATAAGAAAATAATTGAATTTCAGAACTTAGCTCAGGAAAAATTTACCGTAACAAAGTACTAGGAGAGGTTTACTAAGCTCCTTAAGTACGTACCTTAGTACCAAACTGATGAGAAGTTTAGAATATAGAAATTTATCATGGGATTAAATCCCATTATAGGTGGTGAAGTAGATGTTCACAGCCCAACCACTATGGAAGGGGTTGTAGAAAAATCCATAAGGTAGGAGCAAAAATTGAAAGCGATCTCTTGCCCATAAGGAGGAAATCAGAAAGAAAGTTCCAAACTCTTCTTTGTCTCTTGCACCCAAAAAGGGACCATAGAAAAATTTTGGTATGAAAAACAAAATTTCACCGATAACAAAAATAAATCAGCAACAAATAAACCTATTGCTAATACGTGAAATAACTTTGTCAAGAACAATAATAATGAGACAGAAGACCTATGGGATTCAGAATGATAACTTTAAGGCTGGAAATAAATTTGAGCCTAGGAAGGGACTTGTAGGAGGCTGCTACAATTGTGGCAAAGATCTTTATGCAAATCAATTTCCTTTGAAGAAGGATGACCACAATCAACAACACAAGATACATGCTGCAGTAGATGACAAATAGGCTAAAAAGTAAGCCACACGCATAGAAGTTCCAGGTAAGTTATTCGGTATACATGTGACTATAATTTTTGATACTTTGGAGCTCTTTCGAACGTTTCATTTCTACTAAATAAGCATCAAAATTAAAAATAACAGATAGAAAAATGGATAGATCATGGGTTGTACATTATGAAAATAATGTTGTTTTCACATGATTAATATGTGTCTTTTTGGACAGACCTTGAATTGCCAAGTTTTTACACTAAAGTTAACCTTTACGTTGCTCCTTTGGGGTTTTATGATGTAATCATAGGTGTTAATTAGCTAGCTGAGCATAAGGAAAAGGTTTAATGTTTTGAGAAACATATTAGTTGTTTGGATAATCTGCAGAAAATAGTGTACATTCAAGGTATAAAACATGAGATTTCAGTTAGGAAATTGTTAGCTATGTAACTTAAAAAGGCCAAAAACAAAGGTTACACCTTGTATGCAATAAAAATTTCTAAAACAACTGATGAAAGTGGTGACTTCATGGAAAAATACCCACTGTTAAGAAATTTCAGTGATGTGTTTCGGAAGAGTTACCCAGTCTTCCACCCAAACGGGAGTTTGACTTCATGATTGAGATCAAACTAGGAACCAAACCTATTTCCAAGGCACCATATAGAATGACTACCATTGAATTAGTAGAGCTTAAGGCACAATTGTAAGAAATTTTGTCCAAGGGTTTGATAAGACCGAGTGTCTCACCTTGGGAGCACCGGTAATTTTTGTGAAAAAGAAAGATGGAACACTTAGATTGTGCATTGATTATAGGATGTTAAAAAAGCAACAATTAAGAACAAATATCCACTTCCTAGAATTGACGATCTATTTGATCAAATGTGTGGTGCATCGTGTATTCTAAAATAGATATTTGATCTGGATATCATCAGTTAAGAATAAAGGATGAAGATATTCATAAAACAACTTTTAGAACAAGGTATGGACATTATGAATTCACAATTTTACCATTTGGATTAACAAATGTACTTGGAAAATTTTATGAATTTAATGAATAATATATTTCAAGAATACTTGGACAAATTTATACTTGTATTCTCGGATAATATTCTCATATACTCTAATAAGAGCATTGATGAACATCATGATCATTTGAAGATAGTTTTGGAAATATTAAGAAAGAGAAGGTTGTATGGTAAGTTTTCCAAATGTTCCTTCTATGAGACGAAAGTGCACTATTTGGGTCATGTCATAAGAAAGGATGGAATAGCGGTAGATCTCTCAAAAATTGTTGCAATAATAGAGTGGCTTGCACCTAAGAATGTACATGAAGTTAGAAGCTTCATGAGTCTTGCTGGTTACTATAGGAAATTTGTTAAAGAATTTTCTAAGGTTGCTGCACCAATAACTTTGTTGCAAAAGAAAGATAAGAAATTTGTGTGGAATGAGAAATGTGAATATGCATTTAAGACTCTGAAGGATCAGTTAACATCAACACCTATCCTAGCTATACCTGATCCTAATGGAGACTTGACTATAGTGACATATGCTTCTGGTGAGGGTCTTTGAGGTATTTTACTTCAAAAGGATCATGTTATTGCTTATGAAAGTAGAAAGCTCAAGTTACATGAACTAAATTATGCTCCACATGACCTAGAGATTTTTGCCATTGTTCATGCACTTCAGGTATGGAGGCATTATCTTCTTGGTAGGCCTTTTGAACTAAAAATTTATCATCTTGGGTTGAAGTATATTTTTACTTAGCCAAATCTGAATGTAAGACAATGAAGATGGTTAGAATTTATATCTCAGTATGATTTTTATATAAGTTATATTAAAGGAAAAGAAAATAGAGTTGTGGATGCTCTAAGTCGTAGGAAGCACATTTTGATCTTCTAACGTTGAGAAATAATTTTAAAGATGAAGTAAAAGTGTCATGTTCTTATTTTCAGCAAGTGAAAACAACACTTGCTGCGGATCCAAATGATATGAGGTATAAAGGTTTTCACTTTGACAATGAAGGAATGTTGCGGTTTGAAAACAGAGTTTCACACCTTGGGTATAAGTTATTTCAAACACTCGGGGATGTAAGGGAAAAAGAAAACAATATGCCGATCAATTTGAGGAGTATGACATGGCTCAACAACTTGGCCAAAGGGCAGGACAAAGATGAGTTGCATTGGGACATGCAACAGGTAAAGTGTAGGGGAGATGATGAGTACATTATTTGACTTATTTATATCATTTATATGATTGATAATTTTTCATTTAAACATGATTTACTAATGCATGGGGATGCTTTATATGGTTATATCTTAGTGAGTTTAATGCATTTTCCTTTCTCTTGTTCATGTAACTTTTTAACCATATAACTTCCTACTAATTGCCTTTGTGAGTGAAATGTGGTAATGTGTGCAGGATAATAATGAACATTTACTACTAGTTTTGGAGTGCAGTCAAGGAGCCCGAGTCTAGAGTTGGTATGCAGTCATGGAGGACTTTTTCCATTAACGGCCTATAAACATGGGTCTTGTTTCTAGCAAGTTCTATAGGGTTTTATGAACCTTAATCAAATGTTGTTAGTGGAAGAACTTAGTGCCTACCATTTTGGCATGATATGTAACTGAATATTTCTATATAAAGACATCTCCTTGAGGAACAATTTAGTAGTTGGATAATATTGATAATCTACAATATAGTTCATAGCAGTTAGTATTTACTTTCCAGATGCATTGAATATGTCATAGAAATTATTTGAATCAATATAAGTGGATATCATTCTAAGTATCTCATGTTGTTAAGATTACCTCTATCACAAGGAAGAGCAAGGGCCCACTTGACCAAGGCGAATGGAGGTTGTTTACATTTACGCATGAATGTGGTTTTATGAGAAGTCATAATTTTCTCATTTCCCCTACTTCAATTTCCATTAAGTGTGTTTTATGCAATTTCCATTTCAGTGTGTTTATTTCCTTTATCACAATTTCCATTCAAAGTGTGTGTTTCCTTTTATGCAAATTCTATTTAATGTGTGTTTCTACTTTTATTGTAATTTCAATTCTGAGTATGCAATTTTAGTTCCACTATTTTAATTTTGTGTGTGCATTTTCATTTTAGTTAAGAATATCACTTTTAGAACTTATTTCTATCATAGTAATTTAATTTCCATAGCTTAGCATTAAGTTTCCATAGATTAGTAGAAAACAAAGGAAGATCTAGTAGAAAACCCCCCAAAGAAAGACCCAACAACATAATTGGTTGTATAGGGCTTCATTGCATATAACCTAGGACACAACCCTGGTTTTATAATGACACTAGTAGAAGAATATATTAGTTAAATGATTGGAGAATACAATGACCCATCAACAACAAATGAATTGGGAAGATTGAGGACTCGGGCATGGAACATAGAAGGTGATGGGATCAAGCTAAACATGATGGTTACAAGAACAGTTCGATGTGGAGGGTTGAGGTGTGGCAATGAAGGAATCATGGATGAGTTGGCAATGTGGAGGAAATAGAATGAATGGGTCGAGCTGATGAAAAAAATGAACGACAAAGGAGGTGGGGTGGAGATGACCCACCAACCTTCCCACCCATATTTAAAGTTCCTAACCAACTCACCCAACTTGGTGAGATGGTATCGAGTTAGTGGATATGGATTATATGAAAGGTTTTGGGACACTTAGATGTATATAAACCCCTCACCCCCTCTAAGATGAGATGATGAATAAAATGAATGACAAAGGTGGTGGCGGTGTAGATCAACCTGCCAACCTCCTGCTCACATTACGCAAGCACCAAATGAACTCACCCGAGTCTAATGAGCTGGTAGAGATTTGGTGGATATGGATTATATGCAAGTTATATGGGCCACATAGGTGTATATAAACGCCTCATCCCTCACTTAAAACACAATTATCTAGCTAGTCACAATCATAGAGGAAAAGGAGGAGGCTTGAGAGAATTTGTGGAAAGCATTTTTATGACCTATTATCATAGGCAATTTTGTAAAATGGGAGTTAATTATGAATTCAATGTATCATTGTAAAGGCTATTTATACCTAGTTTTCTTGTGTGGAGTCAGAGGATTGTCATAGATATGAAGAAGATTATCATGCATAGGAGAAACATTACGGAGATCCGATTATTGACGTTGGCCATTGATAGACAAGGTTTGTGTTTCTTGGAGGTCATGTTGAGGATTGAATATTGAGTTCAACGACAATTTCGACTTATATTCATGTAGAGGAAGAGATTGTTTAGCGAAGTGGAGGTCATCAAGAGGTGTCAAACCCGAGGAGATGTTTTAGAGTACTTGAGCTTCCAAGACCGGTTTAGATTTTGTTGGATCAACTAGCACCAAGTTTGGGTTGAATATTCATTATATAATTGTAAGTTTATTTGTACTTATAATTAGATTGTTATAATGAATTAGTTGATGTTTAGTGAACCGGAGACCTAGGCATCTACCAAACTCTATTATCAACTCTTGTGTAGTTTCAGTTCTTATTATTGCATTGTTTTTGTTTAAATTTTATTTATTTTAGGGTATAATCACAATCAAATAAGTTTCCTATTGGGGTCGAGTTGGTTAAGGAAAAGTTTTGGTCGGGTTTACCTTGGCCAAAACCAATTTAACATTAGGGATATTATTTCCATTCTAACGTACATGGTCGAAACACCTAACAAAAACCAAGAGTTATCATCACTTTGCTCCTCCTAACGAACCTATTTCATCTCCCTCTTCATCCAAGGCTAAGGTATCTATTCTAGCCACTCCACAAGCCCAAAGGCCTATTGTGATAGAATAAATCATCATGAAACAACTACATTAGGCTCTCGTCAAAATGTCCCTTTATGAGCTTATCCAAATCTCCCCTCACCATCGAAAAGATATTATCAAATCTTTACAATGCATACCAATAAAAATCAATGAACCCCAACATTTTGTAGCCTTATTTGGAGATGTTACACCTTCTATTGCTATTTTCTTTTATGATTCTAAAATCCTTGAGCTTCTACTTGAAGATCATGACCTTCATCTCTTTATCATCATTCATATCAATAAAACCTTCATAAGATGATCCATGATTGATAATCGTCTTTGGAATTAACATTATTTCATCCCGCACATTTAATCAACTGAAGCTCCCTTACACTATTGTCACCCAATCACCCATGGTCATTCAATCCTTTAACAACAATATTTCCCCTACATTAGGGATGGTCATCCTTCCTATTCGCGTTGGTGATACACTCCATGAAATCTTCTACATATTAGAAGGGGAATTCAAATACAACGTCTTGTTTGGACGCCCATGGATCTGTGATATGTGATACGTCCCATCCACCCTTCACCATTTTCTTAAGTATGAATACAAGAGGGAAATCAACACAATCCACACTGATCTTTCTCCTTTCACACCATGTCATATGACCTACATGCCAAACGACATGCTCATCCCCAAACAAGACTCATCTTTTGAAGCTTCCACTAGTTTTTCTATACTTGTAGTTAAGTTTCCCAACGATGAATCCTTCACACTATGATGTAGTGTCTATTGTTGGGGATTACCAACTCCTCTCTTTTAATAATCTCTCCACACTTAATCAATTTGGTAGATCTGAAAAATACCCCACGTACCAATCTAAAGTCAACGATATTATTTCCTTGGCCCACTATACTTGAAAACCAATCTTATTTACGGTGGAATTGATCACCCTTCTTCCCATGTTAATAATCAACCCCATACCAAGCCATACACCAATGGATTTGATTTCCTTTACAATAAGTATTTATCTTACACCGATCTCACTTCTATGCATAGAGGGGATTTGTTCTAGGATCTATGAACAAGGTATACATAATCTTGTCCTCAATTAATCCCCAAACCCCACAAAAGTACAAATTGGGATTAAAAGAGCACCCCACCAAATCTCTTACACACACTTCTTTTGAATCCCCTATGAACACAAATCCATCATCCCCTTCCTTATCCAATGACCCCATTTACATGGATGAAATCATGTCCCTTCCCCCTAATTTTTAAATCTCTACAATCACTCTAGGATTGGTCACCTATCAGGTTGAAGGTGAAACTAGGTCCTTTCCTCTTAAATTCCCCAAGATGGTAGAGGAGGATTCCCCTACCATTGAAATTATTCAATGTTGCAATGATGACTCTATCATTTCCTATATGGGGAAGAAGATTCTCATCTTCATAAGGCCTTACCTCCTGACACATCTACCCTTATTAACAAATCCACCATTGATATCAACATAGGGACTTTGCAAGATCCCTGCATCCTCAAAGTCAGCCAATCTCTTGATCTACGAGAGCTAGAATCCTTTGTTGATTTCCTCTCTAAGTATATCTAGGCCTTCACATGGTTGTGTGCTAACATGTCAACCTTGATCTTGGTATAATCATCCATAATATCATCACCATCCTTAATGCCAAACTAGTTAACGTCATATGCATCCTCTTGTAGCCCTCCTTGTTAAAGAATAATTACAACGTCTTATTTCTACCAACTTTATCCAACCCAAAAATTATCGTAAATGGGTTTATAACATCATGCCCATTACTAAAGACTTTGGGAAGCTGTTGTAGTCAAGGATAATTAAAAACTATAAAATCACTATCAAAAAGGTCTACGGTGACCAAATTCCACCTTACTTAGGACTTGAAAGATCAACAATAGTCCTCTAAGACTAAAACCTGTCATTTTTTCTCGAAACCTTATATAATTTGACAAATATATCAAAATGGATTAATCAAGCATTTGAATAATCTCACCCTACATATATACCTCATTGTACTACTTCTTTAATAATCTAATACCGTATAACTCATCATAAGACATGTCACTCATTTAATCTCCCGACACTCTCTTTTACCTATTCTAAGTCACTTTTTTAACTTTTACAATCTTGAATAATAGTATTTTTCTTCACTTATCAGAATATCCCTATTGTATTTCCATTTCACACCTTTCACAATATGATTAGATTTAGTAAACAAAGGATTTTAAAATCCAACTTTTCATTACTCTTCCTTATCAAACTTCCTTTTTCATCATACAAATATTATTCAAGAGCTTTCATTTCCCTTTCTAATTTTTCTTTATCCTCATAAACAAATTTGTACTCTAATTTTTCTTCTTCTCCATCCATTTTCAAGCCTTCAAAGTAGCTCTCAAACTGTCCTTCCTCTTTTATTTCTTCTTTCACTCTCTCATTTTTAACTTCTTCACTCATTTCTTCTTCATTTTCAAGTTCTTGTTCTTTTATGGAAGCTAAGAATATTCCTATCACCTCTTCTTCATCCTCTATTTGCATGCTTTCTTCAAAAATGACTTCCTTTTTTACTTCCTTTGTCTTCTTTCTTAACATCTTCTTTTCTTCTCTTTCATATTTCTTGAGCCTTCTTTCTATTGCTCTCAACTGCACCTTCACCTACATTTTCTTTCTCTTCTTTACAAGCTCTCTAATTGGCCATCTTGCTTTCTTTTTCAAAACAAACTCATACCTGGTTCCTTGGATTTTCTCTCTTTCTTTCAAGAGTACCACTAGTTGTTCTATTTCTTACTTTAACATTGTAACCTATTGTTGAAACCATACTTATCTTTTCTTCATATTTTCTTTATATCTCTCTCTATCTCTCTCTCTCTCTCTTCTTGTGGCTAATCATCTTAACAAACTCTATCATCAACTCTTCTCTATCCATCTCTTTTTCTTCTCCTTCTTACTCAATTTTCTCTCTCAAGAAATCTCTCTTATTACTTCTCTCTCTACACCTCACCTAGAATCAACACCTAGTTTGTTGGTTTCTTCTTCACTCTCTTTTCATCCTTTTTTCACTTCACTTCTTCTCTTAACCTTTCACTATCACACAAGATCACAATATTATCCACAAAACAATTAAAATTTCAATTATCAAAGAAACTTCACAAGATCCCAAGCTCAGATACAAAAAATGATGTAGTCAAAGATCATTAACAACCATCAAATCACTATCAAAATTTTTTACAATGACTGAATTCCACCTTACTAAGGACTTGAAGGATCAACAATGGTCATCTAAGACTAAAACTTGTCAAATTTTCTCCAAACCTTGTATATTTTGACAAATATCTCAAAATGGCTTAATCAAGCATTTGAATAATCTCACCCTACATATATACCTCATTATACTACTTTTGTAATCATCTAATACCCTTTCAATATATTGTCACCCTCAAAATCCCCCTCACTTTCTAAGTCAAATTTGAAGATTTTTAGCTCCCGCCCTCTATAAGTGTTCAAGTAAAGTTGGAAGTCTAAAAAGATAGAGAAATTCATGCTTTGAAGTTGTTTAAACTCTCCAGTCTGCACGTTTTAATAAATTTTCCATTTTCCTATCTAGATGCATGAAAATTTTATTGTTGTCCTCATCTAAATGAAATTTTCAATATTTCTATGGCCATGGATCTTGAACCTTGTATTGTTTTCAATTCCTTGGTTCGCAAAAAAGAAATTTGAAAATCGGGCACAAAAGGTGGAGCTTTCTTTTCTCTGCATTTTTCCACATTCGTGAATGATGGGCATTTTCTTCCCCATCAAAATTTGGCTCCATTATCCACAAGTACGTTGAAATATCTAATTGGAAGTGGGTCGGCGAAGAACTTTGAGGTTTTGAGCCTCTTTGTAAAGAAGGCTAAAATTAAGTAAAGTGACCCGTATCCTCGATCATGCTATGAGGAAAAATTCAAATGTTGAGCTGCATCAAAAGAGTCAAAGTGGGGAGGTGGATCATTGAGGAGATTTGAGAATTTGAGCCTTTTTCATTAAAGGGGCTTAAAGTTAAAAAGTGACCCGCAGCCCTGCCAAACACAAAGGAAAAATTCAAATCTTGGGCCCACCATTGGAAAGTCAAAGCGGGAAGCGGTCGGTGGAGAACTTTGAGGTTTTGAGCCTTTTTGTAAAAAGGGCTAAAAGGCATAAAGTGACCCGCAGCCCCGATCATGCTATAAGGGAGAAAGTCAAACATTAAGCCCACATCGAAGGTCAAAGTAGGTGGGTAGGCCGATGGAGAAATTTGTGTTTTTGAGCCCACATTGAAAAAGGTAAAATTATAAAAGTGGCCCGCAACTCTGTCTCCACTCAAGTAAGGCCACATGTCAAAACCATATCAAAAGCGGGAGAGTGGGCCAAAATGTTCCAAAATGCCATTTCTCCAAAAGTCATAAAATGCAAAAGGCATCCTCCACGCCCGCTCCAGTAAATTTATCCCACGTGGATGGCTCTAGTTTAAAGTTTCAAAGGCAAGATGAATGGTTCAAATTCAAAGTTACAAAATGAGTGTAATGGCCGCATTATGAAAAGTCTGGTTTTTTTCGCCATTGGCGTTTCTTCGCGAATCAAGAATCTGAACGAACATGAAGGATTGAAGAAGTTGTAACCATTTCTTTCTAACAAAGAAAAATTTGTAACTGTTTCTTGCAAGATATTTAATGGCTTCTTCAAGCATTGTAAAAGGGGTTGGCTATTGATCTTGTAAACTCACGAGTGCATTGTACTGAGAGAAAGCAAAGGAGATAGCCATTTTTCTTCTACTTCCCTCCATTCTCAAATTTCTTCCATTCCCACATTATGTACAACTTCTGTCTAAGCATCAATACAAGAAGAAGGATTTTGTAGCCTTTTTGATGAGGAGATTTTAGAAACTTTGAGTTCGTAATCTTATCTCATCTTGTTGCCATTTGCAGGGTTGTTTCTTCTCATAAATGCATGTGTTAAAGTTTCTAACTAATGTGTGTAGGAATATGATTTTCTACCTGCAACATTAGTTCTCTTACCCTTTTTCTCACTCCATTTCCCACCTTCATAGAAAATTTCCTCACTTTCAAATAACTAAGCATTTGCCGTAGGGTCGATGGAGTGCCTATATGGATCCCCTACCAAAAGTTCACCACAGAAATCCACACTTTCTCGCGCATGCATACATGATAGCTACACCAGATTAAGTAGAGGGACTTAGATGCCCAGAGCATTGGCTAGGAATTCACAAATTTGTCCACCCGAAAAATTCCCTTGCCAACACACTCATCATAAGACATGACACTAATTTAATCTCTCTTGCACTCACTTTTTACTTATTCTAAGTCATTTTATTCTAAATTTTACAATCATAAAGAATAGTTGTTTTATTCACTAACAAGAGAATACCTATTATATTTCCCTATCACACCATTCACAATATGATTAGATTCATTTGAATAAATGCTTTCAAAAATCCAACTCTGCAATACTCTTCCTTTTTAACAAAACTATCCCTAGAAGCCTCTTGAGACTATATTCCTTGGATCAACTATGCATCCATACTTATCGAGAGAACCTGGAAGGAATTTTAAGTTTCATTATCCTTTTTATATGACCTCTAGTATTTATAAAAATTTTAGACTCCAACTCCCCTAGTGACTCCTTTAATCACACTTTTTACAATCTTGCTTCTAGAAGTCTTACTAGGTATTTCTCAAGATTTTGTTATGCATAATTTTGTTTTTATTGAGTATCAAGATCTGTAGCCATGTTTTCTATTCACCCAATATTGAATTTATCCTTTCTCTATATTTCCAAGCCTTGACTCAGAAGAAAAAGGTGACTTCCTTTGTAATATACCTCCTTTAATTAGCCCCTGAACTGTGAAAAACTATCTACCTCAACACTGTCAAAGTTATCTCCCTACTTGACCATGGAAACTCAAAATATATTTTTATTATTTTAGTAGACTTTTTTTCATCATTATTCTCAAGTTTCACAAAGATTCTTTACGTTTTACAACTTCAAAAGAGAAACCCTAGTGCGAATTGGTAAGAATTTCATAGTGAACCTAAGAGGATAAAATTCATTGTATCTCTCTCTCTCTCTCTCTCAAATTTATTTTGAAGTTTAAAATTTGATATTGGGGATTTTATGCATTTTTCTAACCCATATGATACATTAGTAGGTTTCTCCCAAGCCTCCATTCAAGGATATGAATCATTTCCTCACTATTCCGTAATGTAAGGAAGGGTTTAGTTCTATCAAACCCTTAATCTTCACAAACCTCTTACCATGCTTCTTTTATTCGTTATTTCTCTACACCTTTGTGACACCCTACAACTCTTCCAAAATTAATACTAAATTAGTCCACACCAAACATTATCGAATAAGAAAATACATACACTCTCCACAATATGCTGAGTTTAACACAATTGATTCCTTATAGTTTTCCAAGTTCCTCATTAAAATAACAATCACTCAAGCTTAAGTATTACACCATTTACTCATAGTTCATGAGGATTACCAAACATATAATCTTACCACAAGGATTTCAAGATGCTTAGTTCCAAATCTTTTCCATACACATGTTTGTAGTCTTAACCTCGATCTTTCTTATCGATTAAAGGTTTTCTCTCAATACTAGATGAAAACTTAAATGAATCTTCTATGAGATGATGATAATGTAATTCTTATTGCATGCCCCTTTAACAAATTAATCACTGCAAACATCCTAAAGGAAATAACAATGTCATAGAAAGGATTGAACCATTACCATGCACAAATCACAATCTTGGAAGATCTTTTAAATGCAAAGGAAAATACGATGAAATTAACCTTTCACTCTTGCAGAGTTTCAATCCTCCTTTTCAATTACAATCAACATCACACTACAATACAAAACACATAAATTACCAAGTCCTAAGTAAGAAGTAATGCACAAAACAAAGAATTCATCATTTATCTATATATGTCTTACAAAACTCCTACTTATCTTTATTTACATAGTCTACAATTATTTCTTCCTTATCTTCTTTGAGAGGATCTCCTCTCCTTCAACTTACTATCATCACTTGAATACCATATTTTTTTGTAAAGCCTTTTTGAAAAGCATAACTAACTTTGGATGGTTCTCCATATGCCCTCATGCCCATACATTCAAAGTGGAATATTTACATCTTCCTTAGCATTTTATGAATTTTAGTTCACCCTAAGACCTTTAATTACACATATATTATTTCATTCTCCTAACAAGCCTATTTCAACTCTTTACATGCCTTGAAAATCTCATTAAACTCATTTGCACACTTTTAAATTTTGGAGGAAACATGGTATGAAGGAAAATTCAAATTCCCTAGACTCTCACTAACTCTAAATGACTCCTTTACCTCATTATGACCTCATAGACACTTTAATAGCTTATAAACATGAAAAGGAGGGAGAATTCAATACTTTGATGCTTCATTGAATGATGCCCCTGCATCAGAAGCTTCACATCACGCGGATTTTGAGACTTAAATATTTCTTGTCCCAAAGATGAATTCCCCCTTCCTAACATCTATTATACCATCGACCTAATGGCTCACCAAGAAATGCTTCTCATATGGAGGGTTTTCCATTCTGATCAAATCCTTATCACACTAGAAGACCAACATAAGACATCCTTCATCACCCCTTGGGAACCTTTTTATTACTTGCATTATGTCCTTTGGTTTGAAAAATTCAGGTACCACCTATCAACACACCATAACTTATATCTTCCATGATCTCATCCACAAAATCATAAAGGATTATGTCGATGAAATCTTGGGTAAATCCAAGTGTTGACAAGATCACCATACCATCTTTTAAATCCTCTTCATGTACCTTATCTCGATACTTTCTTTGCCTTAATCCCACCAAGTGTGTGTTTGGAGTTATAACTGGAAAAATCCTTGGCTTCATCATTTCCATTAGGGGTATTGAATTTGACCCCGCCAAGATTAAGAACATACTTGAGATGCCTCCTCTATTAATATAAAGTAACTTCGTAGTCTCCAAGAATGAATTCAATTAGTCTCGCCACTTCATCTCAAAAATTTCAATAATTATGAACCTTTCGATCATCTCCTCCAACAATACACCCACTTTAAGTGGGATAGGAATTGTCAAATTTTTAATTAAATTAAACAATATCTTCTACCGCAACATGTGCCCACACATCCACATGAGGGGAACCCATTTTATCTCAACATTTGTGGCACCGACCATGCTCTAGGTGTCATGTTGGCACACCACGATGATCGGGAAGAGAACAAGTTGTTTATTATATCGGTCATACTCTTCATAACTATGAAACCCATTACACCAAAGCCAAAAAGTCATGTTGTACTCTCTACTTCATAACTTCCAAGACTCGCCACTACCTTCTCAATCAAAATACATAGATCGTCACTAGCTTTTAACTCCCTCAAAACCATGCATTACAAACCATATCAAAAAGATCGCATCAATCAATGGCTTATGCTCATGACTAAATTTGACCTAGAGTTCATAACAAAAAAGTCAATCAAGGGCCAGGATATCATTGATCAACTCACTGAAGCCCCTCTTCCTGATAATCAACTCCCCAAGAGAAATTTCCTAATGAATCCATCAACACAATCAATCATGAGTATTCTCCCTTAAAATGACATTGTTATTTTTGGTTCTAAGTGTCGGCAAGGGGGAGGTTCCGACGTCATCATTATTCCTCCTTGGGGACTCTTATCCCCATCACCTACAAGTTCAACTTTAAATGTACCAATAACATGGCTAAGTATGAAGCCCTTATCTTGGGCCTCCAAACTGCTATCATGCCAAGAATCCAAATCCTTGACATCTATGGCAATTCTAAACTCATTATCAATCAAATTAAGGGAGTTTATCAATATAAAAAAATTCCTCCAAAACTACAAGGACATCATAAATTTTCTCCTTGAATCCTTGTATCAATGTACATTCTCCAAATCATTCCTCATTCATCTAATCGCTTCGCAAACACCATGGCACCCCTTGCACCACTCATCCCTTTGAAAACTGAATAATCTGAACTCTTTATTTTTATACATCACATTGATCAACCATCCCATACCAATGAGCTTCCTTCTATCAATCTCATCGAAACCAACCAATCGATCTCTGGTATACCCAGTTCTTTGATTATCTCTCTCAATAAAAATTCCCTCGACCTATCCAAAAATGGTAGGAGGTCATTCCTTCAACATGCCAACCACTATGTTATCATTGGGGCATCCTATATAAATGTGGGTTCAAAATATTTTACTACGATGCCTTAAAACCCATGAATCTATCTGAGCCATACAAGAAGTCCATGATAGCATCTGTGGTGGACACTTTAGTGGTTTGGTTGTCGTCAAGTGCATTCTTCGAGATGGGATACTATTTTTCCACCCTCAAACAACACTTCTATGAATATGTTAAGAAATCCGTCAAATGCCAAGAGAATTCCAATCTCACCCATATCCTAGTCAGAGTTTGTAACCAACTCAAGATATATGACATTTCTCATAATGGGGACTCAACCTCATTGGTCTCATTAATCCATGTTCTTCTCAATGTCATCATTCCATCCTCACCGCTACCAAATATTTCACTAAATGGGTGGAATCCATTCCACTCGCATCAACCAAAGATAAGAAAATTGATGACTTTTTGTATCAACACATTATCGTCACTTCGACATTCCTCAAAAAATCATCATGATAACGGAAATTCCTTCAAAAACAAAGAAATTTAGAATATTTATAACACCTTCAAAATCAATCTTAGCTTCTCTTCACCATACTATACAAAATATAACGACCAAGTCAAAACTAATAACAAAACTCTCCATAACATTCTTTCCAAAACTATCAATAAAGAGGGTCGGCTTGGAACCTTCATATCCCGTTTGCTCGTTGGGATTATTATACTAGCATCCATAATCCTATGAGGCACTAATCACTTCTCTCTTTTATATGGCTCTAAATCCATCCTCCCCTTTGAAATTTAAATCTCATCTTTACGTGTTTCTCTTTGCGACTTTGCCTATGATGAGGACTATCGCCAAGAACATCTAGGACAACTTCAACTGTTAGACAAATGTCTCTTAATATCCCTCCAACATCATCACATCTATTAAGAACATATCAAACATTCTTACAATAAACATATCAAAGAATGTGAATTTAACATTGGTGACCTTGTCTTAAAAGAGAATAAAAATTTCACTACTCTAGAAAGGAGCCAACGTGGGAAGTTTTCTCTAAACTGGATTGGACCATACATTATCATGTATAAGTATGGGTCCAAAGCCTCACGCTCGCCTCCATCGATGGTAAAACTGAAACTAAACCTCTCAACACCTTGCACTTGCAACCTTTCTATTGTTAACACACCTACTAATATGTCATTAGTCGCATTAACAATCTCATTTTCATCATTAACCTTCTCCATTTCCCATCATAATGATTTGGAATCATGTGGTCTTCCATCACTATCCTATCTATGACCTTGAATATGAGTACCACGGATCTGATCATAATATATTCCTTATGGACAAGTTCCTCCTTTTAGGTGGTAACATCATAATCATTACATTCATCTCCTTCTTATCTACCTACTAAAACCATGATAAGGGTCCACATGTGTAGTTTGTACACATTACTTCCTCTCCCAAATTATTCAACTAGGATCTCCTTAGCTCAATAATAAAATCAAAACGAAAATCATGAATGCTCATACATAATACAGACTACTCCCTCAAAAGAAAGATACTAAAATAAAGCAAATATTGTCAAAAGTATAGATCGATACCTTAAAGTACAAATCGCATATTTTATCCTTCCATCTAAAATCAAAATCCAAAAATCCAAATAATAAATCTATAATTATAGACCGCTCCCTCAAATAATGGCTATTGTCTTCTATCAAAATAAAAATGCATCAATCCAAAATCATGCATCCAAGGAAGGCTTCCCGTATTAATCAACTCTTCCATCCAAAGAAAACTTCCTGCTTTGATCATTTTCAAAATAAAGCTAAGAGTTAGGGCATACACCTCAGATAACCACCTAAGGAGAAACTATTTCCCCCATACAAGCTACACATAAACCCCTTGTCGTGTCTACAATAGGTATATAAGCACACCTTCCATCTCCCCTCACAATCTTACATGTGACTAACTATCGTTAGTTGTGTGTTAACACCTGCCATATGGCTACAAGTGCATTTCTTTGTTTGTGTTCCTTATCATGTTTTACCTCCAATCCAGTCCCAAAGCATCTATCCTACATACACTCCTTACTATGATGAAAGTTTACTTCCTATATTTGGATCACCCTAACAAGGTCACGTTCTATTCATACCTTTCAATATAACCATTTTTTTATCCCATTATATCACACTCACCCACATTGAACACAGATTTCCATTCTGATCTATGTTCTAATCTATCACATCTATGTTTGTACAACACATCTAATATATAAATCTAAATGAAATCCACATCTCCATTATATCCTAAATCTACACCTATCTCCATCACATCATCTCCATATACACATTCATAATCTAATCAACATAACCTAACCATGATCCATGTACCTGCTCTACCCATGAGCCCATATCACATCAACACATCACATCAAATTTATACATCTAATTTATCCATTCAAAATCAAAAAATCTACTCATATCTATTTCATCCATCTAAACATAGTTCATAACATCTCATCTCATATCCAATCCAATTAACACATCTACATCTAGACCAAATCAACACAATATCTAATCTAAATATGTCACATCTATTTTTACCAATTTACCTATCTTGTAGCACATCCTTCCTCATATCCAGAATCCCACTCTATGGCCATCTCTGTGTTCCCTCTCTGAGGCACCATATCTCACCTTAAGTCCACCTTTGTGGCCATTTTTCCATTTCCATCCCACCATGACACATAATTTCTTGCTTCCTCATATTTAAAGGACGTCACATACTCTTTTTCCCCACTTTGTTGACCGACATTCTCTCAGACCATTGTTTTGACCATATTCGCATCTTTTCTTGTAATTTTTATATATTCCTTTGACCCATTCATCTCAAGGATTGCATATCCATATGAGAAGAATACCATTGGATTCCCTCCATACTGTAGTGATATTTTCCAACTCATGGGTCTATAGGACATTCTTTGAAACCTCCATTTAGGATGTGTTATTTACCCTTCCGATGTGTTTCCAGGGATTGCTTTATCACATTTATTTTAGTTTATCTCATCCTTCTTGCAATGGTCATATCACTCTCCACTTGGGGCATATTTTCTCATCTTCCTCCCTTTCTCCATCTATCTCTGTCAAACTAGTAATCAATTTCCTTTGTGTCATTGATCCCTAGTTTGAGGGGAATCACCTCAACCATCTTCTATCACTTCTAGTTTCGTCTCGCAGGATTGCTTAACGTAAACCACTTGAAAAATGGGAAAATTTGGACACCAAAATTTAATTCAATAGAGCCCCACCATTTCATGTTGACTCACCCCATTGTCATCGTTGTGTACACTCACACTCATATATCCCTATTCAAAATCCCATTTTCCTTCTAAATATTTTTTTGCATTAGTTTCTATTTCTGTCTTAATTTTATCTTATCACTTATCACCCATAATCATATTAGTCATCCCTAAACATATTTATTACTTTAATTACATCCCAAAATCTCCCATTTATCCTTCCTAGACTCACCACCTACCCTCATTTAATATTTCCAACCACCCTTGCCTTTATCAAATACACTTCCACCCCATCCAACCGGTGTTTCCTATCCCTACGTCAACCCAACTTGCAAAATTAATTTCTAACCCTAATCGATCCTCATCTCTAGAGTTTTACATCATCCACCAAAGCTAGATCAATGGTTCCCGTAATCAACGGAAACCCTATCGGTTGTCGGTGACCCTATATATAAACCATGTTCCCCCTTCCTAGGAGGATGAAAATTTTGAGATCCTACCTCTAACAATTTTTGAAGGTTTCTTTCCTTCTTGTGAGATGTCACCAACCTCTAGAAACCAATTTGGAGAATTTTTTATATCATTTTGAAATATTTAGAGCAAGGACATTTTTGAAAAACCTATCTTATTTTCATCACTTCTTCATCATCCATTTGTAGGTCCATTCATCATTTCAAGTTATGCGATCTCTTTGCCGACATTATTTTCTTCACACATGACTCGTTTGCCACCCATCAACCTTTACCAATCCCTAAGTCAACCTTAGTCATTATCAATTGTTCCTTGGTCACCGTTGACCCATTCGCATCATATGTTTTCCCGCATCTCATTCCTTCACATTATCGGTTTCTTTATCCTTGCAAAACCCAAATCCATCAAATATTTTTTCTCTTCGACAAACATATCAAAACCTCATTTTTTCCATCAACATCAACTACTTCTAATATCCGGTGACCTCCTTTTCCTCAATCAAAAATGGCTACAATATATGGCTTCTTTCCTCCTTGTGTGCGTGAGACTTGGCCTAGAACATCTTAATAATCCATAATCTTGTTCAAGATATGTTGTTCCTAGCCTTTTAGTTTTATCTATTCTCTAGTCGCCATCGATTTCCTTTGGTCATCTTTGACCTCTCTGTCTAGTTTGCATTATCTACTTCAATTTATCATTATCAAATCTCTATTTTAGCATATTTATGAGCATTTTTGTTCTTCTTATCTTCTCGCATGTTATCTTTTTTTCTTTTTTTAATAAATTTTATAAACAAGTGGGATGAAATCCTTCCTAAAAATCTCATTGCTTCTTAGGAGTGGCTCTGAGTCAGGAATCCCACCATCCAAATCTACTAATATTTTCTTATGTAGATCTATTTTTTTGTTGTGCAGGTCATCAAGCTCACTATAGAAATGATTTTTGTTCCCGTATTATGTGATTATCACCTTTAAACATTGGAGGTATCCTTAAACCCTCTCATATTTAGAGTTTCATTTTTTTCTAGCATGTTATTTCATTAACTTGGACCCGGATTTGAAAACTTGTCAAACACTTGATGTTGTCTCATAACCTTTTCCTATTGGCTTCACTTCACCTAATCTTCTCATATGCAATGGAAAAATTGGTCCCCCGAGAACATCTTTAATATTTCCATTCTTTCTTTGACTATGTATCTAACGATATATTTCTTACTAACTTATTCCCCATAAGTCTTAAGGATTTTTATTTGTAATGGTTTTATAACCTTCTCACACATTTTGTGCATTCTTTTACTACATTAGCAAATTAAGTCTTGGTAAAAATTAAATCAAAATTGGGGATAAGTTATGTTATTCATGAATGTCCAAACATAAAAAGGGTTTAAAGAGCATATCATTCATTATGTCTTGTGTTATCACATAATGCTTACTAAGATGAGAAACATCTTAGCTGATAGTGAATTTTAAGACCTTTTTGTTCATTTTTTTATTCCTCTATTATAAGATTAGTCATATTCAATAAGTTTCAATCTTTTGACCATCTATGTCATACATTGAAAGATCATGAAGCCAAGCTATTACATATGAATAAAATCAATTATTTTTTATCACCTCCAATGCCAAGTATCAAAGAAAACCTATTTTTAAAGGATAAAACTTATGACCCTAATTAGGTTACATCTAAAGACAATAAATTTTGTTACTCAACCTACTAAGCTCTAATTACAACCTACAAGATGTAAATTTATACAATTATCTTGTCCTCTATGCATGGTTTTAAATAAATTTACTTGAGTGCAATCTTGTTTCTCTCTCTCCACCATTTTAGGCTGATATGAGTAATCCCCAATGTAATAGATTTTATGTTAATGCTTATTGTGATTATCTTACATGTGTTGTTCATTCTACGTATCGATTCCTTAAGTTGGGACACACCATTCATGATCTTATCAAATCTAATGAAATTGAATGGGATGAATCCGTTGAATCTTCTAAGCCTCTCAATAACAAGTCTAAGTTAAAAATATTCAATGAACCACTTCCTAATAATACTAATGATCCATCAAATTTGAAATATTATAACACAAATTGTGTGGTGCCACTATCTCTTTCTTATGATCACCCATTAAAAGCCATGATTGGAACTATTTCTCACACAATATCTCCTACAACAGTCCTTTATTTTGACGATTCTAATATAAATGACACACTTATCTTTGATACATTATTTATTATGATTTCTATTTATCGATTCCTTTTCAAGATGTCTTGGTTACTATTATGGTGAAATCACAACACCCCTGATTACTAGCAAGTGAATGGTTGAGGTATTTAGTGTGATTTTTCAAACATGGAGTTATCCCAAAGTGTGAGACTTTACAAATGGGATAAACCTCCGGAGAAGGACGAATTCCTATCCTAACCAAGTTCCAACTACTCTAAAGTGCAGAGAGTTACGAATCTAACCCTAATTTAATGTTTTCCAAAGGAGACAGAGATAGAGAAAATGCATGAAAATCAAAACCTACTCTAATGGAAGGTGATCCACCAAGGAGTGTTAGAAAACTTGCATAATAAACACAACACAACTAAGATCTTGCAATGAAAACACAATAGTGCACAATAATTTGCATGGGATGAAAGACCAAAAGAGATGCAATAAAACACAAAAGGTTTCTTATAACATCCACGAATCTGTTTATATTGCTCCCAAAATTGATACAATACACCACACTCAAGCTCAAAGGCACATATTTTGCATTACAATGTCCAGTAAGGAGGTTTGGAATCTCCACAAAATCTCTTACAGACAAGAAGAAGAAGGGAGGGGCATATACAAGGTGTCCAACCTTTTAAAATGAGCCCCTCCTTACAATATATAGGAAGAATGAGAGAAAGGGAGAGAGAAGGAATTCGAAATATTTCTTCAACCACCCTAAAATGCATTAAAATCACCTATAACAATGATGGGTGCCACTATAAAACCCATACCTCCATGTACTTTTCCTTGTTGGAGAAGAAAGGAAGCCCATATCTTCATCATTTTGGTAGGTGAGAAATATGGAAACATTCCTCTAAAATGGCGGACTTTATTTCCTTAGTTTGAAATATTTAACATTACTAAAATTAAGAAATCCAGTCATAGTTGTGTAGAGGACACTAAGAGATTTCCAAAAGTCTAATTTTGTGCAAATCTGAGCTCCGAGTCAAATGTTATGGCCATCTAAAGATGAGGGTGGTTGATCTTGCATCGTACCCTCACGAAATCTGAAATTTCAGACTTTCAGGATTCGAAGCTTCTGGAGTTTCCACTTTGGAGGTCATTGTACTATTCATCCGGTGGGTTGCCTCGAGAGTTCTGAAATGTCAAAACTCCAAAGTTTGAATTTAGGACTTCAGAATTTGATATCATTTGGACGTTTTGAGCTCGCGATTTGGAAATTTTTTATTTTTTCACCAAATCCGAATGCTTCCATGTGTTGAGAATGGAGATTAATTGCTTCAAGAAACTTGTTTTTACATTTTATTGGTTCGACACTAATCGGCGTCGGTCAGTGTAACCGGTGTTAGTCGGTCTAGGTTAGGAAATGACCGGTGCCAGTCTCGTCGAGTAAAGTCATTGTGACGTTACACTGTGATGCCGTTTTGTTTTTGATGAAAATTAGAATAAATCAATTATTTTAAAGATGATTTATTGATTGTAAAAGCAAAGTTAAGTTACCCAAAATAGATATATATGCATGTATGCATTGTATGAGGGTAAGTAAGGAGGAGAGAATATATATAGCAATTGTTTTGCATGTAAGTTTCTTGGTGAGCAAGAAAGAGTAGCTGAGTGAGGGAAAAACATTGAACATCCTATGAGGTGTTGGAAGATAGTAGATCTTCATTGTATCTCCTCTATAAAGAACTGAATAATAATATTGGTCATTTCTTGGTGGACATAGCCCACACTTTGGGTGAACCACGTTAAATCTAGTGTAATCTTTCTCTTATTTATTTTATCTTCTAGGTTATTTCTGCATTCATTGCTTGTATGATTGCTTTGATTATAGATATGTGTAACATTGTTATATGGTTTAACCCCAACAACTGGTATCAGAGCTTTGTTTGAGGTTTTGTGTGTTGACAGGATTTACTCATAGAGGGTTTTCTGATTGAGTGGGAGCTACAACAATGGTAGAAGAAAAAAATACAAGGTAGAGAAATTTGATGGTCATAATTATCAATTATGGAAGATGCAGATTGAGGATTATCTATATCAAAGAGATTTGTATTTACCATTGGATGAGAAGTCTAGACCTACGAAGATGACTGATGAAGAATGGAAGATTCTTGACAGAAAGGCTTTGGGATCTATAAGATTAAGCCTGACAGCATCCATGACTTCCAATATTACAGAAGCGGCTTCTACGGTAGAGTTAATGAAATCTCTTGCTAATTTATATGAAAAACCTAGTGCTTCAAATAAAGTTTATTTGATGAAGAAACTATTTAGTTCTAAGATGCATGAAGGTGGATCTGTATCTAGCCATTTGAATGATTTCTGATCTATTGTAAATCAATTAAAATCGGTTGAAATACCATTTAATGATGAAGTAAAAGCACTCTTATTATTATGTTATTTGAATGATAGTTGGGATAACTTGATAATGGCTGTTAGTAATACAACATCTGCTAATAATGTTTTGAAGTTTGATGACGTGGTTAGTATAATCTTGAATGAAGAAATTTGCAGGAAGAGTACAGAGGAATCATCATCCGGAAATACTTTGAATGTAGAAAGAAGGGGTAGGCAAAAGGAGAGATTAAAGAGTAATAGTAATGGGAAATCAAAGTCAAGGGATAGCATATCTAAATCCAAAAGTAAGGGAATTACTTGTTGGAAATGTGGAAAGAAAGGATATGAAAAGAAAGATTGTTGGTTAAAGGATAAAGAGAACCAACAACTAGACAAAGGTAAAGAAGAAAATATTGCTTCATCGTAGGTAATTCAAGATTCTCTTATTCTTTCTTTAGATAATAGAATTGAATCATGGGTTTTAGATTCAGAGCTTCTTTCCATACAACCCCTAATAAGGGTTATTTCGAAATTATGTCCAGGAAATTTTGGGCATGTTTATTTGGGTGATGATGAACCTTGCGGTATAAATGGTAAAGGGAAGTTCATCTAAAATTATAGAATGTAAATACATGGGTATTGAAAATGAGAGGCATGTGCCAAGCCTCTAGGAGGAATATTATTTTTATAGGGGCAACTAGGTGAATCTGGTTGCATGGTTACTTTTACAGAAACTCTTGGAAATTCACCAAGGGTACTTTTGTTGTGGAAAGAGGTAAGAAGGTAGGAACGTTATATTTATCTACCTATATTATTGATTCCCTTTTTGCATTATCTACTTCATATTTAGATGCATGCATGTGGCATAATCAATTGGGTCATATGAGTAAAAAAAGAATGCATACCTTAAAGGCTAAGGGTAAGTTATCAGATTTGAAAGATTTAGATATTGATTTCTGTGAGCATTGTATCTTTGGAAAGAAAAAGAGAATGATATTTCTCAAAGTTGGGGCAACTAAGAAGGAGAAAAATTGGATCTTGTACACTCGGATGTGTGGACCACTCATGTAGCTTCTCATGGAGGATCCAAGTATTATGTTACTTTCATTGATGATGCTACAAGAAAGGTATGGGTTTATTGTATTAAACGTAAATATGATGTTTTGAGACTTTTAAAAGATGGAAAGCCCTTGTTTAGAATGGATAAAATTCTAACTTAAAGTGTAGATATGACAATGGTGGTGAACACTATTGTGCAATTCTTTTAATGATTATTGTTTAGTGAATGGGATACATAGAGAAAGAATAGGTTCTAAGAACACCACAAGAGAATGGTGTTGCAGAAATAATGAACAGGACAATCATGGAACATACTAGAAGTATGAGAATACATTCTAGACTGCCCTTACAGTTTTTGGTGGAAGCAGTTGATACAATGGTTTATTTGATTAATCGTGGGCCTTCAAGTTCACTAGATGGAGGAATACCAGAGGAAGCTTGGAATGGAAAAGAGGTAGATCTTTCTTTTCTTAAAGTTTTAGGTTCTGTGCTTTTATGCATTTTGATAAGGAAAATAGGAAAAAGTTGGATGCAAAATCCAAGAGATGCACTTTCATTGGTTATGGATCTGGTGATTTCGGTTTCCATTTTTGGGATTTAGAGAATTATAAAATTATTAGGAGTCATCATGTTGAATGGAATGAAAAGATAATGTACAGGGATAAAATTTCGTACCCAAGGATGAACCATTTCGAGAAGTTTGTAAATGAAAATGAACTCTTAGATTTAAAATTATTACCTACATGGTTAAACAAGAATCGAGGTTGGTTTACCTCTGAATGGCATCGGTCGAAGAATCAATATCGGTTACAGAAGATCCAAACCAATGATCGATTATCGTAACCGAAGCGTCGGTTAGAGGTGACCGGCATCGGTCACTATCAGATTTGTATAAGAATGTCCAGGAGGTCCAGATTGAGCCTCCAATACCCCAAACTCCTGTGATAAGGTCACAAAGGGTAAGTAAACTTCCAGAAATATTTACACCTTCTCTATTTTATTTATTATTGAATGATAATGGTGAACTAGAGAGATTTGAAGAAGCAATGCAGATAAGAACCACATCCAGTGGGAGCATGGCATGGATGAGGAGATGGAATCCTTGGAACAGAACTAGACTTGGGATTTGGTTAAGTTGCCAGTAGGTAAGAGAACATTGTAGAACAAGTGGGTTTACAGGATCAAGGAAGAAGAGGGTGGACATAAAAGATACAAGGCAAGGCTTGTAGTAAAGGGATTTACATAAAAGTAGGTATTGACTTTGGTGAAATATTTTCTCCTGTTGTTAAGATGACTTCTATTCATATTGTATTGATCTTAGTTGCAATAGAATATTTACATTTAGAGCAACTAGATGTGAAGATGAATTTCCTTCATGGTGATTTGGATGAAGAGATTTATATGCAACAACCATTTGGTTATGAAGTCAAGGGTAAGGAGAAACTTGTGTGCAAATTGAAAAAGATCCTATATGGGCTCAAACAAGCTCCAAGGAAATGGTATTTGAGATTTGAAATTTTATGCATGAGCTTGGTAATATGAGATGTGAATTTGGCCATTGTGTTTATTTTAAAAGCTTGAAAATGGTAGCTATGTTATTTTGTTACTGTATGTGGATGATATGTTGATTACAGGATCTAGTATGCAGACATTGGTAAACTTAAAGAAAGGTTAGCTCACACATTTACAATGAAGGATTTGGGAGCTGTAAATAAAATTGTTGGCATGCAAATTCACCGAGACAGAAAAAAACAAGAAGTTGTATTTGTCTCGGTGGCTTATATCAATAAGGTGTTGGAAAAGGTTTAATATGCAAAGATCAAAACTCGTTGTTACACCTATGGCTGGAAACTTCAAATTGAGCAAAGATCAGTGTCCTTCATCACATGAGGAGGTTGAGTACATGGCGCATGTTCCCTATGCTTTAGCAGTAGGAAGTCTTATGTATGCCATGGTTTGTACTAGACTAGACATTGCATAGGCAAAGTGGGAGTTGTGAGTAGGTTTATGGCTAATCCAGGTAAAGAACATTAGAAAGTAGTCTAATGGATTCTTAGGTATTTGAGAGGGACATTCAGCATGGTGTTATGCTATGGAGGGTTAGATACTTATTTACGTGGCTATGTTGATTCAGATATGGCTGGAGATCTGGATGGCAAGAGGAGCACCACTAGATATATTTTCACAGTAGGTGGAACAACAGTTAGCTGGATTTCAAGATTATAGAAGGTTGTGGCTTTGCTTACTATAGAGGCAGAGTATGTTGCAGCTATAGAAGCTAGCAAGGAGATGATATGGATGAGAAATTTCATGGAAGAGTTGGGTAAGGAGCAAGAGGATTACAGATTATACAGTGATAGTTAAATCGTGATTCATCTGGTAAAGAACTCAGCATTTCATCCAAGAACAAAACATATTCAGTTGAGGTATCACTTCATACGACAGGTGTTGGAGGATGGACAACTAAAGTTAGAGAAAACCCATACAGATGACAACCTTAGAGATATGATAACGAAGCCATTGGTAAGGGATAAGGTAGAGCTTCACTCCACTTCTATTGGTCTTCGAGTTTAAGAATTGAAGAGGAAGAAACAAGCCAAGGATGGCGATGCACATACAATGATAATGCAACAATTGATCTCCAAGCGGAGATTGTTGAGAATGGAGCTTAATTACTTCACAAAAACTTGTTTGTACATGTTACTAGTTCGAGAGTAATCCGCGTGTCGGTTAGGGTGTAAGCGGCATTGGTCAAGGTGTAACCGGTGTTGGTCGATCTAGGTTAGGAAGTGGCGAAGCCTTTGGTCGAGCCAGCGATATCCGGTGAAGGTTACATGCGATGACGTAGTTTTTGTTTTTGACAAAAATTAGAATAAATATATTATTTTAAATATGATTTATTGATTGTAAAATCAAATTTAAGTTACCCAAAATAGATATATATGCATGTATGCATTGTATGAGGGTAAGTAATGAGGAGAGAATATATATAGCAATTGTGTTGCATGTAAGTTTCTTGGTGAGCAAGAAAGAGTAGCTGAGTGAGGAAAAGCATTGAACATCCTGTGAGGTGTTGGAAGACAATAGTTCTTCATTGTATCTCCTCTGTAAAGCATTGAATAATAATATTGGCCATTTCTTGGTGAACGTAGCCCACACTGGGTGAACCACGTTAAATCTAGTGTAATCTTTCTCTTGTTTATTTTATCTTCTCGTTATTTGCACATTCATTGCTTGTATGATTGCTTTGATTATAGATCTTTTCAACAGTATTATATGGTTTAACCATAGCACCATGTCACTTTAAATTTCTTGGCTCGATCCTAAATGTGAGTTCCTATGGCCAAAACTATCCCTCCATTTTCTCTGTGTGAGGTCATGTTTGTCCAATTTTTCCTGAGGGGAAAATTGGATAACAATTACTCCACATCGTGTAGATAAAATTTGTTCATGGCCATTACTTTAGTATCTTGGAATTCCCTTTGAGAGTCTTCCACTTGATTCAAATCCACATTTTGATGCATTTATCTACTAATCAAAGTTGGATCCATTAACACACAAAATTCGTTTTGGGGTCACTAAATCTATCCCTACTAGAGTGTTGCATTTAGGTCTCCCTTGGATACATGCTCTTAGGGACGTTCCATTTGTATTTCACTAGTGTATCAAGTGTATTAGTCATTAGCAAGTTGTTAGTATTCACAATATTCCTTTTCAATATTTCTCTCCTAGCTATTACATCCTTCTATAGCTTCTAGTGCATCTATAGACTTGCTTCATTGTTTCATCTACCGCTCACATTTCTCTAGTCGCCTCATTTGGATTTTGGTTACACATGTGGATTCACATACTTATAGGTCTACTAATAGGAATGTAGTTACACATATTACACCACATAGTTCTCGAGCCCCTAGGTTTTCTCCTTGGCATTCTTCCATGTATATTTTCTCTAATGATTACAATCTCATGTCACACTATATAGATCTTCTATCATTTCATATTTCCCCATAGTTTCTCATAGCTCTTCTAGGATCTCTCACTCTTCTATTCCACTATATAGGCATCACATATTACATTTTACCTAGTGCTCTACTATTTCTAGTTCTCCTCATATACATTTTGTGGAGCATATCACCACAATGGTTCCACTTACACTTGAGTCACATTCTATGACATATTCGAGGCTTGACCTTCCATAATCTTTGGAAATTTCTTTACCTCCTCGTAATGGTATATTTGGACACATCTCATGATTCCCCCTCATTTCCTGATGATGCACTCTTTTTATAGGTACAACTTGGCTATTGAGGGAGTGGTTCTACACTTGAACCTAAATTTTCTCACACACAATGGGGGAAAATACGTGTTTCATCCATTATTTACGTCATTTCTATCTATTCCCATCTATGGGGGAATTCTTGGATCACCCTTCATTTGCTTCAGAGAATATGTTTTCATTTATGGCTTTGTGAAGGACGTAAAATATTGACAAAAACACAAAATCAGGAACTATTTTTATAGCATACATTATTTTCACTTTACAATATACATATTTTTAATCCTTTTGTTTGATACATAGCATTTATTATCTACATGCATACCTTCATGTGGTATATTAAGCATCATGGAAGACATACCCAAATTAGTACTTGATGACAAGTGTTGGCCTTCCCTTTTCCTAGAATGCTAACCTCACGGGTACATCTAATTTTTCATACTACATCCAAGTGTTATATTTCCATTATAATTCCTTTATTTCCTCATTACACTTGATTACATATCTATATTTTCTATCTTTCCAACTAAGAAGACTAGCACATGTCTTTTTACAATGCTTATTAAATTTATTTCTAGCTATTTTTATATGATATGTTCTTCATTCATCTCAATACACTTGTTTTTCATACATGCTTGATAGTTTTGTGTGTATTTTTGTTTTATTATTCTATGATGTCCTAAGGGCCTTGATTGTAAATTATGACATAGTGGTTTTCCCACGTTTACAGTGTAATTCCTCGTGTGTGTTTTTATACCTCTTGTTTATAGGATCACGTGACTTGATTGTATTGCGGCACCATGGGTGTCCCATGTTTGTAAGAATTTTTACCTTTGTGAGACATTGTTTGGAATGTGAACACTTGTTTCTATATTGTATTTACTTCTTTTCTACTAACACATCATCTTTTATTGTTGTTACTATTTTTTTGTTCCATTGAAACTATTCTTGTGATCATGCTTCTTGTCCTTATTGGTATTATTTTCCACCATGGTTTCTGCCATGCACATCTCGTTTTATAAGTACAATTATTTATTAGCAGACACCACATCATATTTTCGAGGTTATCTAAAGGCTCTCAACATCTTAGTCTTAGATATCCATGTCTTATTTTGAGCCACATGCCTCAAAGGAGGGGAAATTATCCATGGTTTATTATACATTTCCAACAAGTACATGAAGACTTTTGGGCATCAACATATGTAAAGATAAAAAAGTCAAAATTGGAATCAATTACAAAAATTGGTAAAAAAACCATGTGTGGGCGGAATGTATAGTTTGGTTAGGACCATAAATATGGTTATGACAATATTATACAATTTTTCTAGCAACATTTTCTCAAGATTTGTCAATATTATCATGTTTATCATCATTATTACAACATTATTATATGGTTCCATACCTAGATTGACTCGGATGATCATATATTTAAGGGTTACTGAAGCATTTCATTCTCTCTTTCTCCATGATATCCAATTTCACATTTAGCTATATATTGGGGGGTATGATTCTCCCTTTCTCCACTCATATTTTGGCATGCAATTAGTTCCACTTAGTTTTACTCAGGTTTATGGCACATGGGAAGAGTATGGAGGAACTTATTTCTCTTTTCTATTGTGTGTCTCAAGTTACAAAATTGGGATCATAACATTTTTAGTGGTATGGTTTGCATGGTTAGGGAAGCTAGTGAAGAAACTAAGTTATTCTCGGGAAGAAATTCCTATCCTCTTTTCACTTAAGGGAAGATATCAAAGTTTTGAAATTAATTGATACACATTATTCCTCTTGAGCAGGGGGTGTTTGACCGCTATTTTTGGTTCTTCTCTTTGGCATTCATGTGTTGGGTTGGTACACCTAGCATATCAAACTCTCCTTAACACTATTTGGGACTGATCCCCCAATTATTCATTAGAGTTCAACACATCCAAAATCTCCAGGAATAAGATTGGGAGCACATTCCATTCAAAAACAAAAAATGAGTATTCTGTCATGTTTTACTTCTTTTAGCATTTAATTTTATTACTAATTTCAATGCATTATGAGTTAAAGTTCAATTTCCTATTTTGGGAATTGACTATACTTTGTGTTTCAAGTTTCATTTTGAAGTGTGCCAACACCAACACAATGGGATAATACTGAAACAAAGTTATTATGAGAAAACAAAAGTGTATCTACGCACTCAAATATATTTTACATTTAAACATGTAATTTTCAATTCATAATTAAATATGGGGAAAATTTAGAAACTCAAATTTGGCAATCTATCCTTTGACAACATTGATCTTGAAATTACAAACATTCAAGCACAAATACACTCTCCTCACTCTTACTTCAAACACCATGAAAAATATTTGATTAATTTCTTATCTTTGCACAACTCTTTGTTGTTAGTTTATGAAGTTTATCTACATAAAAACATCTATAAGAATTCATCCTCTAACCCATAAAGTCAAAATATGATTTTTATCTCATGTCCAAAACCATAGGTTTTGGTCAATATTTACACATGTCAATCCCGATCGTGTATTGTACTATTTTAAACCGATGACATGTTTTAGGCCAAAACTCTCAATTCCATTATTTTCATATGGACTAATATTCCTTATTTTTCACCTTTTATGATACAACAACCATCGGAAGGCTATACAAATAAATCAATCATACCTCATTTAGAGTCATATAACTTTATGTTCTCGTCATGTTAAAACAACCACAAAATGAACTTACTACTCCTTAAACAACAAAGTAAATTATACAAATCTAATAGGAAACACCCTCTAAAGGTTTGGAGTCTCCTTCTAGATCTAGGAGTATCCATATTATTTCCACAAGTAAGAAAAGTGACCCTTCCCAAGTATTTGAGTAAGTGTGAAACTAAAGAAAGGAATTGCAAAAGTACGGTTATCAAGTTCTAATTACACTATGGAAGACATCACATGCTAGGAGAACAATTTTTTTAATACCTCTTTGGAGTAGTTGTTACATAAGTGATGCACATGGGTTCCCACAACCCACCTATATTTTATTTACAATAACTCCTTGAGCCATAAGGGTTTAAAGGCTTGAAAATAAATTACGAGGCATTCTAAAGGTGAGCGAAGAAGACCACCACATAATGACAATCATTTCTAGGTAGGATAAGCAATCAAGAAGTTACATGCCTATATTTCATATATGTCGAAGACCATATAATATGGTCATAACCATACGAGACGGTCTTAATATATTTCTATTATTTTTCCATATCCAATTTTAGCCGATGGTTTCAATAACAAAGCATTTTCAGCCTTAGATCATCCTATTCCTACATTTAGATAACTTAGACTCTTCCAAATCCACATTGAATCATATAAGTACAATTCATTCTTTTTGTTTTGATAGTTTTTAGATCAATTTTCATGTTGTGAAGTGTTATTATAATTTGTACACTTAATGTGTGAAGTTAATTAAATCAATATCCACCTATAACAATAATTCCTCTTTTTATGCATCTTAATTAAGAACATTCTAAGAACTTTAAAAGTTTGAGATTAATCACTTAGAATCTGAAATCATATAACATTCTACATATAAAATTATTACCCTTTTATATATGTACATCTATTTATATTTTTTTATGATATATAGAATTATATCCCTTCTTATGCTTGGTATTAAGGTAAACTATTAAAGATAAGAAGACCATTTATTAAGCCTTTCTTTTTACAACTTGTTCTTGAGTATACAAGAATTGAAGTTGGTTGTAATTTTATTGATCATAGTCTACTCACCTAGGATAATTTTCTTCCATTTATTTTATGCCTAAAAATTATCCCAATTCTCATGATCATATGTTAGGTAGTTTCTTATGGGTGGAGTGAATGATTCTACATGGTGTATAACTGTGTGACCATGTTGAGTTAGGATAACATTGAGTGCATTATCGATGCATTAGTATTTATCTCACATATTTTTAGAAGGTCATGTAATATGAGTATTAGAATAAAACAAATAATGAATTTTAATTATTTGAATTCTCTTTATTATATAATTGATTTGGAAAATGATTCTGAGTTCTACCATTTGTAATCTTATTTAATGTTTGAGTTATGTGAGAAAAAAAAGTATAAATCTCTTGTAGAATGTGTTTTATCCTCTAGAAGTTGCAAAGCTCTACGAGATTAGTTTTTTTAGTCCATTCTATGATGACAAGGGTCTTTGATAGGTATATATAAACTCATTTTTCATCTACTTTATATCCCGAAATCATATCTCACAAGTGTAAAATAAACATTTCTCCATCTTTACATATAACTTTTACATGTAAATGTTTTGGAGAACTTAAATATTATGGCATAATTTTTCCATGATATGTTTAATTCATTATTAGGATTCTATCAAGCTAAACTACAAGAAGTAAGTTTGTAAAAGTCAATACAAATTCATTCATCATCCACATGAATTTCACGTGTGCAACAATAAAGAAAAATTGAATAACCAACCAATTAAACAAACATTTCTTAGATATCAAGAAAAATGGAATAACCAACCAATTAAACAAACCTTTCTTATATATCAATGCTATCTTATAGACATGTGTAGGTGTAATACAAATAGGATGATACCCAATGTTAAGATTTCTTTTGGTGAAGAACACTATAATTTGAAATTGGTGTAATAGATCATTTCTTTTGGGAAGAGGATAGTTATTCTTCCATTTCATATTAATAATATTTGAATATACAATATAGGAACCTTGTCCATGTCATTTTTTTGCAAGTAGAATAGGGTTTTTACAAGGTGATGAGTTGGGCTCAGTGAGTCAATTATCAACAAGTTCATATATCTAATTCTCGATTTATTCACTCCAAATTTTTTTACATGGCATTAAGATGCATTAGGAAGACATAGTGTTCAAATAAGACCAATAATATGCATTATCATGTAATCCAAAGGTTATTCCTTAGGCGAATGAAAAGTATCCAAGGTGTGATATTCTAACATGTTGTATAAGCTTGAAAATTTTATAGAGAAGCCAAAGTATTAATAGGAGCCATAAAGATTTGTTTTTGTTCGTGGATAGCCATCTGGAGTGCATAATTTCTATTAGAGATAACTAGATTCTTATACTACTTGAAATTAATTAGAAAGAGATTAAGGACTACTTCTTGTATGTGGTATCTCATATGAATATATTTTCTCACAATATTTGTAGGATTTTACTCATAGATTCAATGTTGATGATAAATATATAGTTGAAAAATAAAATATCACTAACTTGAAATTGTGAAACATTGATAAAGAAAACATTTGAAAAGGCTTCATTATTTTCGAGATTACATTGTTGATTAACATATGTCAAAAACCTAAGATGATAGATGTTATTGAATATATAGTTTTTGGTGAGGCAATAGTAGCGAGTGCAATCTTGAAGCTACTTTATGATTAATTAAGTTTTCATGAATTCCATTGTCATCTATGAAGTTGAATACTTATTCATGGAACCACATAAGACAATAGTACAAACGTTCCACTTCCTATGAGTCTTAAAATTGGATAAAGATGCAATGATTACATGAACAACCACAACATTGAGATTAAATTCCGTGAATTGTTTACCATTATCTAGTTACATGATTGTACCAACTACTTCAATTTGAACAAGTAGTTTTTTTAGCGAAACATTCATCGGTGGAGTGTGTGTTAGAATTATGGATTGTTCTCTAATTTCCATTCTTGGAATAATTATTCTAATAATTAGATATATCCACCTTCTTCTCGGGGATGGTGCAAAGGACAATACCTTGGTTAAATTTTCTATTTCTTTGAGTATTTTGAATTATTTGATTGTGGCTTATCCTGTAAAAGTATACTCCATTAGATTTGAATTTAGCTAGTATTTTGCATTGAATATACAAGAAAAATTGTATGATTCCCCAAAATAATTGTAAGAAGTTAGTGCCATATGAATGTATGGTCTCAAGTCTAAAATATAATTGAAGATGAAAATTTTTAAAGTTTCTTTAATATTCAATTTTGTAATGTGAGTGTAATAGGTTTTCTTATGTTTTTGAAGATATTGATCTTAAAATTAACATAATTGTTAAAAATTGATAAACTTAGGTCATTGCGGAGTAGTAGGATTAGGAGTAACATGTACATGTGTGAAAAATTGAGAGAAATAATCAATGATACCCTCCCTTTCTTGTCCATGGAATTCTTCCACGTCTTCTTGTTGCTTTTATAAAGCACCCTCTACTATTTTCTAGAACATATATGAATTTTGTCTATCTTATATTTGTTGGTCTCCCATTTGAGCATGTTAATGAAGGTACAAGGAAGGATTATGATTTTGAGAATTGACTTCCTATATTCAAACCTCATATAAGTGGGTGTATATAGAAAGGGATTAGTTCATATGAAACATCAATACTATTAGGATACATGATAAAGTGGGTATGTGTTGTGATACCATTGATCTAGGGCCCATGAAGAGACTTGGTAGGTAACACTATACATGAGAATTTAGACGGTCATGTATAGAAAACACATTGTGAATCATATAGACTTATGGATATATCATGATGCTTGTGCAATATAGAAGAAATGAAAGAAAATTATCGACACTAGATATAGAATTGCACTGCAAACTTATGTTATGCAATGCCTTTTACAAGATCCATGAGGTCAGATGTAGGATCTACATGTACTCCTTACTCTACTCTACTTAGGAATCCACTTATTGCTAACATGACACAAATGCTTAAGAAGAATAATGAGTGCTAGCCAAATTGTTACAACCTATTCATAACTAATCATGACTCCATCTTCATCTGCTTTGGTATTGTAGCTCTGTGAGATCGCATTACACATCTTTGCTAAGTTGCATGAAATTGTGTGATGTCATACAAAAGAACTCTTAGGACCTCACATTTTCACACTATGTGAGATATGGTGATAAATTCGTTGGTGAAATCATATCATGATATGGAGCAATGCATATTTATCCTAAACTAGTAAAGGTCTCAAATCATCCTTGATTAGTGATATTTAGGTTGTAGGAGAAACACTTTTGGTTCCAAGAGCATCCTTGTTCCAAAAGTTGAATTTAAGTATTTAGAGCCCTATATAACACTTATTAGATGTCATTACACATTGAATAATAGGGGTCTATACGCTTGTTTACGCCACCCTATTTGTTGACTTACATCGAGTGTTGAATGTGATTGTGTTCAACTCGATGAGGAACTTCATAACAATCGATCCCCCACCATACTGTCACCCTACATTTTTAAGGATCTTACAAGGTGGTGAGATTGTATTAGTGTTTTGAGTAAGATGGGAAGTTTGTTAGTGATTTGCACCATGACTAGGAAAAATGAGAGAGGTTTTCAATGATCGAACTAGAAGATCACTTCCGTATTTAGAAAAACGTCTATTGTCATACCCATTTAAGAAATAGTTGTTATGTTCATTTGATTCTTATCTTAATTTTCATGTTGATTTGTTCTGTCTCTATAACTATCGACTTTTGTCCCTTGTTCCTAACAATTCTATTTCAATTTAAGCAATCCAAAATATTATGATACAAATCCTACTTTCTCTAACACTCTAATTACCCTAAACAATTTTAAGTATTCTATAATCTAAATAGGCCCCTTTTTTCTTAGATTGGTGATGTATCGCTTTATATATATCAAACATAATTGTGCCATGAGTATGATTACTTCAATAATATTATAAACCTAATTGTGCCCTGCATTTTGCTAATTTAATACTATTGTTAAACCACTTTAAACCACTTTATGCATCTACATGTCCTCTAATGTAATATAATAGGGCTTATTTTCATAAGATATTAATATAATAGGCTTATTTTCATATGATATCAATATAAGAGAATTATTCTCATATGATATTAGTAAATACCATAAAAGCGAAGATTTTATAAAGATAGAGAACACTTACAAACACTAGTGCTTGCAAGTTGGAGACTTTTACTTTATTGGTGAACTAAGACATTAATGTCATTCCCTATATTTAAAAGACATGACTAGACACTTCATTCAAGAATGTGTTCATGCGAAACCATTTATGCTTTGTTCCAGGTGTTGCTTATTTCTTTTTATTTTTTATTAATATATTAAATAAATTTAACTATTAACTTTTCCAAAGTAAATTCTCATAAGATTATATAGAAATCTTTTCGATGGCATTTTATGAAATATGTATTTCTGCATCAATTGGAAATTTTCTAAGATCAGCATCATAAGATTCTCAATATCCTTAAAAGGTACTTTACATTGTTTTTATCTAATATCCATACTCTTTCTTTTCACTGTCTTGAATGAATGCTGATATAATTGATGATTTTTTAAAATGGGTCATGCTCGGCGGAATATCTGTGTTTTTTCATGATAGATAATTCTTATGTGCCACTATTAATCATAACTTTCTATGCAATACATCTGCATTTTATATACAAAACTAGAATGTGTTCCAAAGTGGAAGCTTTATACTTGAATTTATTGGATATTTTAGACAAGTTTAGAATTGATATGTGACCATTAACCTTATTAATGATATTAATTTGTAAATAATTATTTTGAATTGTAGAAGTTGATTTTTCTCATTAACATTCAATTTGTATATTCGTACACAATGTTTTGATGGGTTTTAATCTCCGCTTCCAAAGCTATATTGTGAGAATTTAAATTGGAAGAAGTAAAGAGTTAAGCGAAAAAAAAAAAAAACTATTGCGTCCTATTTCGGTATTTTACAAATATCTATTGACTATTCCAAAATTTTGTCAAAAATATAATCTCATTCACCTATATTTGATGAAAATAGGTAACAACGATCATAACTAGCAAGAAATATGTGTCAAGGTTGAATCTAATCAAAGAAAACAATTATCAACTAAAACATTTAATAGACTAAATATCAATTTGTAACAATTTTATAGTATCATTTGAATTGGATCACTTTTTCGGGGTAGGATTGTATTACAGGGGTAGATCTGCAGAGACATTTTGTATTGGGTAGTTCAATATATATTGTAGACACTAGAAGGTTAATAATTCGATTGGTTCACATATTTGTCCAACTGAATAAAAACAAATGTCTCCGTGCCGTAATGCATCTAATAAATCCAATATTGTATTCTCTTGTTGCAATTATATTCTTTCTTTCTATCAAGAATCTTTCTTCAAATTGTAGCAAGAAAAAATTCCAACTGCAATTAATGATAAAATGATTGGTCTCACTTGAAGAACAACAGTAACAGTTACTTTTACAGTTTTCTTGTTATAACGATTTCTTATTCAATATTTTTCAATAAAATAATAATTGTAAGATTTTCTTTTGTAGAGAAGAATTATAGCTGCAACATCTCATAAGGAGGCAATTGCTTGAGGTAAATCCCCTCCAGAGGTCTTTACGGATTCTGACATGGATTCAACAGAATCAACACCAATTCAAGTTCCTCATCAAAAGTGACCTAGGGGGTCAGTATGTGCATCACATCTACCATCACATTTAACTACATGTATGAAGTTTTATTTTTATATAATTATTAACTAATTCAAACAAGTATAGATTATGTAAGTAGTATTGTTTTTTAATATTTCTACTCTTCTTTTCTACATTTATTGTATTCAGAAACTACTGAAATTGGTGAGGAAGATCAAACTCATTCCAATGGTCAAGATCAAAATGTCACGTTTGCATCTCCGAACATGCAAGGTAAATTGTAATATTTAATATTTAGCATGTTTTGTTTAGTTACAATTTTTTAGCATTTACAAGGCCCAACCGTATAATGATAATTTTCTAACAATTTGTTGTTTGCTTCTTGTAGGTAATATGGCTTCAGGCACATTCCACTTGCAAGGAGGCCACCAATACTGCCAACATGTACAATCCAAACAAAAGAATATCTTCAGGAAATAATATAAGGTTTCCTACAAACTCAACTGGAACAGTTCATCTTGTAACCACAAAATTTCTTGGACTCTCACTAGGTGGTGTTTTAAGTGTAACGACCACACAAATTTTCAACAACATCACCCTTGACGAGGAGTATTTGGGCTTCGATAGTGGTGATGTAGACAAGGGTAACTATTTTTACACCCATGATATGATTCAATCTACTCCGCCTCCACCACAACCACAAAAAAATGTGCATGAAGTACATGACAATGACTCTCCTCCTCCTCCAAGAAAATCTCCACAAATAGATGATGAAAAGACACATTTTATATTAGAAAATATGATATCAGATAGTATGGGGGAAACAATTCAAGAAGTTGTAATGTCTAATGTGGATTTGGTGTGGTCTTGGGAGAGGAGAGCTAAAATTTTGATAAAAGAAATAAATACATGATACCATAATCACGCTCAAAGGCATTCATTGTTCACTGCCGTAGAGAGCCAACCGAAAAGGCATGATGTTTTTCTAAACAAAGCTTAGTCAGGAAAATTTCATATACTAATGATTACAATGATGATATTATAGACATAATGTTAAACAAGTTGGAGAATCAAATGCTAAAGCACAAGCTTACTACAACAAATGGGCTAAAGACAAGAAAAATGTTTTAATAGAAAATGCAAAAAAAGAAAAAGCTATGGTGAGTGGGATTTTACATGCAAAATCCTAATATTATAAGCGTTGCAATATATTTTTTCAACTTATCTAATAGACTAAAAAATTTATATTTCTGTTTTGCAGGCAAAATATGAAAATTTAAAGATAGAAATCAAGCGTATTTGAAGCACATTTGAAGAATGCCTGCAAAATCCTGAATTCATTTGTACAGTTGAAGGAAAAACTCATAGTATTAAATAAACAAAATAATACATTGAGAAGGATAATCAAGGAGCATAAGATGGATCCAGAAGTCTTACTAAAGGAAAAGATAGACACAGATGCAACACTTTTGTCAGCAGGAGATGTAGCGAGGGAGGAGTAGAATATTCTTGAAAATATCAATACCGTAACATGAGATTTGTAGGCATCATGAGTTATAGCGATAAATCTTTGAGATGAGCATATTCCTCCACCTCTTACGTAAGAAAAGATCAAGCTTCTCCTGCAACATAAAAATTCAATATATTAGTTAAGTTCACCATGTGACAGGTGTGTTGTCACAATTCCAACACTGGTGTAGGAATTAAAAGATAGTGGCCAACCCTTTTTGCTTTTTTCTTCCGTGGTGGCAGATGTAAGGACAACTATGATTCAGAATCATAGGCAGAAAATAGGATGCCCTCGTAATGTGTCCTTATATGACAAAACTTGTCTGGAAGCTTTGAAATGTTATGTACAACCCCCTTTTTGGAATTGTATTGGCCGAAAATGCTTTATGAATTGATACTTTTCTTCATAAAGTAATTTGCCACATGAGAGAATGATTTCAAGAGTACTTTGGAATTGTAACTATATTTATTGTTAATGGATTTCTACATAATACAAATGATGTTTTTGTTTCTTTGTTTACGTAAATGGTGCTTAAATTTTCATGATTTTGTTTGTTTAAAATATTTACATTTATGATTTCTTGCAGATGTAAAAAAATCAATTAACATATATAAAAGACAAATATGTCCTTATTTTAGTCTGAAAACCAAATATAAAAATAAATGGGATATAAGAAAATGATAGTGACAATGTTCCAATGGCAATGGATCAAATAAAGAAAAATATAATATTGCATTTATTGAAAGTTGTAATCTCTATATGAAATACATCAATACTTATTACATCAAATTATTGTAAATAGTCTCAATAATGTATAAAAGAAATGAAATCTATGTGAATTCGAATAGTCCTGCATTAACAATTTCATTCGTGTCTTGGAAATCAACTATAGCATGATATGTGGATGTGTCTTGATCCCAGGTTAGGCAGAATATTACTAACTCCTCTTCTTTCTACTAGTGAATTCCATAATGTGAGTGCTCTATCATAAGGAAAAGACTCCACTGAGTAACATGATACATACAACCTCAGATAGATTTCTATATTCTTATCCAATCTATTTTGAACTTTTGAATTTAAAAAGGACAGTGTATTGAAAACCCTCTCATCTTCCACAAAACCCATAATCATTGTTTGACAAAGTTCATACAACTTAATATACTCACTCAAATCTTCATGCAGAATACTACTAGAACAAATATCCTTCCAAATCCTTTTGATGACACCATATTCCTGTGGGTTTTGTAGAAGCTGAACTTGTCGTATCATAGTATTAGCATAATCCATTGACTGGGAACTAAGTATTTTTCTTTGTAAAATACCTTCTACAGAAACTCCATTTATCTCTTCAGTCTTAGAGAAATGGTTAGTTAGATCACTCATGTTTTTGAAAAATAAAGGACTGATAGATGTATAAGGTTTTCCACTAGAAGAATTCCAAAATCTGCGGATTTACAACCCCCATTGCTTCAAGTATTTTATCATTTTTTAATCTTTCCCGGATCTCTTTAGCTAAATATTCAGATATCTTTCTCAATTTATTCCTAGTTTCCAATAATATTGCATCATATAAATTTCGTGTCACTCTTACTTCTTCCATTTCTGAGACAACCATATCAACTCTTTTTTGGAACATATGAAGTGGAATATCTTTCCCATGTGTTGTTATACACAAATGATCATGTATATTGTATTTTAAGAAGCACCTAGGATTTTTCAAGTCTGTCAATGCATTCCAGTTTTCAAAAGCAACACCCTGAAAACTCCCATCTGAAATATATAAAATTTCAAGACTCCAGCACACACGTCTTTTGAGTCTTATGAATTTTTTTATGTAGAAAGAACGATCTTGTGTATGCTTCATTAAAATATTAAGCTCCCTCAACATGGGAAAAATACCACAGAGTGTGAGTAAATTTTCTATGTTTGTTAGACGGCACAATATATCTTTAGCTTTATCTACATCCCTATGGTATTTATACATAAATCATGTCAATGAAGGATATTCATCAAATATTCTATAGGAATGTTCATACATAGATATTCATCTAGTATCTACATTCACCCAATTGCAAATTTTTGAAATTCTAAAAATCTCTTTGGACTGCTAGAATAATAAGCATGCAAATCATGTATCAATTCCTCCACTTTAGCTACATTTTCAAATGTGCTCACAATTTTGTAGGCCATATTCATTATGTGAGCCATGCAATGGATAACAATCATATAAGGAGAAATAGTTGTCTGAAGTTGAACGCAGAGACCATTTATGGCTCCCTACATTACAACTACACCATCGGTTCCAACACAAACTAATTTTGTTGCAATGGAAAAGTCATCCATTTTGGCAATATCCTTCATATTTGAGACCACCAATTTATAAATATTTTTAGAATTACAATTCTTAGTCATTTTATGAATTGCTAAGAGGTGTGGAGTTCTTATTTCATTAGAAAATGTGTAAACATGAATACAAATCCATGAAGTATTATCCACTGCAGTAACCTCATCTATTGAAAGGGAAATATACTTTTCCTTTTGAACACATTGTTTCAGATCCTCCTTTTCTACCAGAGATAGACATTTTGCAATTTCCCAGCCATTGGTATCTAACTAATGAGATTGAGGAATGTTCTATAGACCAATAACCTAATACATAATTTTATTTTCTTTGAAATCTAACATGGGTCTTCCCCTTTTCAATATATGGAATACGATAGCAAAATGAATACTTTTTGCATGCATTTCTTCCTCCATAGCTTTGCTCAATCTTTCTACTATGGTGTCACATTTTTCATTCATATTTTCATATGTTTTTGTTCCTTTTCATATTCTTCTACGTATTTTACATGTAGACACTCTTTTGCATCTTTCCATTTATCTGTTTCTGACTATGTTGCCATCCTTTTGCTTTTAGAAATGCATATTTTCCCATTGTGCTTTTTAATTGTGTCCAGTTTGAGTTGCATCATATGATCCTTCCCCTGTTTCTAACCACATAGTTTTCATTGACATATGTTAGAATATCATTACCATTTTCAGTGTACTACACAGTTTAATAAACATATATTTTTAGCCCATTCGAACTGGAAAGTCCTTCCAATTATCTAGTTTTTCCTCTTTCTTCTGACATATTTTCTTTTTTTTCTTGGGGTTTAACTTCTGCATCTGGGCTCTTAGTAGGAATATCTTGATTCTCATGTCTCCTTTTTCTAGGAAATAGACCTTGGAGTAGAAGCTTCCTCTGCTTGGTGTATCATGAGAATTTGATGAATTTTCTTGTACTTCTATGTCATCAAGGGACAAAATGTTTTCCTCAACATATAATGGATCATCGATATCTTTAAATTGATTATTTTGTGAAGGAATTTCTGAAACGTCTGCATATAATTCTATAAAATTGTTACATATATAGTATTAATTTTATATATAGTTAAATTTTTACATAGAGTACAAAGAGTTTGAAGAACAATATGAAAAACATAATTATCAAATACTGTAAGACTAAATAACCTATAAATAACACATACTAATATTTAAAGTTGATATGAAAAACCCCTTTATTTTTGTGATTTTCAAAATGGCAAAGCAAAGTCTTTGCACCTTTTTTGAACTGGACTAAATTTGTAACCTTCTTACCCTGATTTCTAGAATCCATGACTGCTTAGGGATGACTCTTATGTTTGAAGGCTCTGAGATTGGATGGATTAGGGTTAGACGGATCTAGGTTAGATGGCTATGGGTTTAGATGAATCTTGGGTTAGATGACTTTGTGGTTAGACGACCAAAGGTTGGATGGCTAAGGGATTAGACAGATAAGGGGTTGGAAGACAGAGTTAGAAGACCAAGATTTAGATGGCTAAGGGGTTCCGGTTGGATGGCTAAGGGTTAGATGACATATTTAGACGCTTAAAGGGTTGGATTGCTAATGGGTTAGATGGCTGAGGGTTTGGACGACTAAGGGTTTTTACGACTAAGAGGTTGGAAAAAGATTTGGATGGTGAAAGGGTTGGGCGGCTAAGGGGTTGGACCATTGAATGGGTTAGACGACTAAGGGATTAGACGACTTAGGGGTTGGATGGGTCTTAGAGTTTGAGGTTGGATGAACTTGGGGTTGGAGTTTGGATGGCTTGCAATTGCGGTTTGACAACATATGTTGTATGGTGCTAGTTGTTTATGTTTACTTTGGTGAATATGCACACGAAATGATTTGAAATGGTGGCAAATTACATTCATAAGATCTTATATATGTGTAAAATATAGGAAAAATCAATAGCATGAGGGACATGTTGGTCAAAATTTTTGACAAATAATTCAGTTGTGAATAAAAAAAAATCACCAATTTGAATTTCCATAAACCTCAATTTTTGCGAGTTTACAAAAATTTGCCACTAAAATTTTCCTTGCATCTATTATGCCTACATATAAAATTATTATGAGGGATTTTAATATACCCCTACAAGATTTAATTCCCATCCAAATCATAATAACAATCCACCACCTCTTGTGTATATGCATGGATCCTTACCCACCTCGTTGTGTGTATGTTCCTTTAAGAATACCATTATTGATCTATATGTTGGGGTGTTATAGTTAGAGAATGTATGTTTAGATAATTTAATGTTGTTGATTCAATCTCTTCTTTCATAATCCATATTCTTTTGAGGTGTCATTTTATCTTGTACCCATAGGATTTGTTTCACTAAACTTCTAATGTATGACGATAAAGGATATTTTCAACAACATATTTGATGTTTGCAAGTAACATGCCTCAAATATTTTTAGAATGATAAGCTTCTCATCAAGATATTTCAAATAATTCCCAAGTAATATGCACTACAGGTGATCCTATGTTATCCATCATCAATTAGTAAAAGGAATTCAATCCTTTTGAAAATCAATTCTAGATACATTTTTCAATCAACATCGGTGAAACAATATCTTAGTACACATAAATGGAAAATATATAAAAGGGATCAAATAAACCAATCCATGACTATGTATTGATACAAAAATATTTTGACTAAGATGAATAATTCCCTTGTAGAAAATGAGATTCACTTGTTTATTTACAAAAAGTTTCATAAGCTTGCTTGCATTTTAATGTGCATTTCGGAGAGGTAAGTTTGCCATAATTTTTTATCCATGCTCTATTTTAGGAGTATTTTATACCATTGAAAAGATACTAAAGAGATCTACACATTTTCTATTTGAAGGTTTTTTTAATAATATTCAATTAATGTGTAATAATTTTCAAAACAATAAAACATGGATCTTTTGACACGAAAAAGAATATTTCATAATTTTGGCATACATTTTCACCTTGGCCTCCATTATAAATTGTTATTCGAATAAAATGGTTCATTCTCGGCATAATATTTGTATTTTTTCATGACAGATCATTTTTATTGACCATTGTCAATTAGCAATAATCATAGTCACAACTTTGCATGTAATACATCTACATTTTAACAAAAAAACTAGATTTTGTTGTCAAGTGGAATATTTTAACTTGATTTTATTGGATATTTTAGACACTAATGATATGTGGCTATTAACCTTACTAACAATATTCATATGTTAATAATTATTTTGGATTATAGAAGTTACATTTCACAATAACATTCAATTTTTATATTCATGTACTGCAATGTTTTGATGGGTTTTTAATCAATCCTTCCAAAGATATATTACCTACATTTTATAGACACTCAAATTTGGTAATTTATTCTTTGACACTTCTAGTTTTGAAAATGCACTCTTTCTATCCCCATTTAGTACATCCTAAGGTATCTTGTATATTTTTCTTAGTCATACACACTAATATGTTGATAGATTCTAAGATTCAAATACATAAAATCCATAGACAAACTCCAATTGACAAGATGTAAACTCCATTTTTCATTTTCTCATCTCAAGAGTTACTTTCTAGTCTTGGTTGACTTTGATGGTTATGGAATAACATATCTTCCATATTTTATTTTAGTTTCATATTCTTTTTTTGGGTCTTTTGTTCCTGATAGTTTGCCTTAATGTTATGATTTACTTATAGAACCTTATATAAGAAAGTTTATACTCTCACTTGCACATCAGAATAGAATATGGAAATACACTAACATACTATTTTGTAACAATAAAAAAGGAACCCAAGGCTCTCTAAATCTTTCCAAAGATTATGCACATTCATTAGGTTAGAAATCACTATAGGTCTAAAGCATCATACTAGTTCAATAATTTTTTTTATCTCCTTTACAAGAACTACAACATCTCTTTTATAATTATTTTAACAAGAGCCAAAAATATATTCAAGAAAGAATTTTAAATTTCTAAAACGTAGATGCATTCATTCAGATATCACATGTTAGGTAGAGAATGAAATGCATTTTGATGCCTCTTCAAAGAAGTACCAAATCAATAGTGAATGGGGGTTCACATATCACAACCAATGTATGTTTTATAAGTATCCCACACATGGCTAGGGTTTGAGATATTATATATAATGTTCATAGGGATTTTTAGCATGACCGATAATTAGGGTCTAATAATGACATACATTTCTAGGCAGGAGAAACTCCCTCAAATGTTTTAGAAATAGATTCATAGTAGTCCCAAACCCGTATAGTACATGTTCAACTATACAAATGGTCCTTTAAGAGTTGAAACGACACTCCAATATCTTAATTTCTACCTACAGGTTTTAGTTTCGAGGAATTATCAAGTCCAGATTCCTAGTTCTAGTTGTTTGTACATCTAAAACTTCCTAGAATTATTTATGAGACGCTAAGTGTACTTATTCTCTTATGTTTTGAGCTTGTAGCATATCGTGTATGAATGAATGTGTTGTTTTTATATTATATGATTAAGGTTAGAAGTTAATTAATAAGAATAAACCCATGTATCTATACTTTGTATGCTTAAATCACTAACCTTATTATACTCAACAATAAAAAGGCATTAAAAAAATTAAATTGGAAGAATTGAAGTGTGAAGAAAGATAATATGATTGATTATTCTTTCAGGAAGCTAACAAATTCATGTTGAATATTCCATTATTATGTTGATGATATAAACTTCATTCATCTATGTTTAATGAAACACATGCATCATCGGTAGACGAAATCAACACTAGCAAGAAAGAAGTGCAAATGTTAAATCTCATCCAAGGTAAATGATTGTCAAATGAAAATTTTACTAGAAAAAGTATTGTTGTAGGATAATTGTCAAGTGTCATTTTCTTGACACTAAAATCCTTAAATTCACATTAGAAAAATGGAATTATAATTAATATAATGAGAATAGTACATGTAATACATAATAGATATGAGGATCCATTAATTATTCTCTAGAATTTAGAAACAAAAACCTTGAAACTTATATTCACATTAAAGTAGTATGTAATGTGTTATGAATTTACAAGTAAGATCCTAAATAATATATTCTAAGATATGTATTTAGAGATTTCTATTGAGTAAATGGACTAGAAGACATTATATTTACAGGTTAGATAGTACTATATACTCATATTGTAACAAATATTACAATTCAAAATTTTAAAAATCAATCATAACTATGATTTGGATGACTATCAAAGTCATTAAATTGGTATTGATTTCATTTGTACCTTCCTAACACAAGATGTTATAATAATATAAGTGGGTAATGTAGTTTTAGTAAGGTATACACCCATTTTGGTAATTCGACATTTGATAATATTAGTTTTATCTTTTATCCTATATGCATGTGACTTACACAAATATACAAGATCAAATTTATTGCCACCTGTAACAAGTCAAATATATCATTTTAGTACTCACTCACATATAGAAACACTCATATTATTCAAAACACCTTATACCTCATATATGAACCTCTCCCAATCATCATTCAATTTCACACCCTACATGATAAAGTTGTGTAGTAGGGTCAAAATTTCCTTCATGGGTGATTATGTCTTTAGAATTCCTAAAGTTAGAGTTACATACATGAAGATGAAAAGAGTAAAATATCACTTCCATAGATTGATAACTAGATGAGTTTGATTCCCTTTTAAAGTAAGTTATTGTGTAGGCATGGTGGGTGAAACTGAACCTAAATAAATGAACCTTTTAATATAAATTTAAAGAAGCCAAGGTTTTAATACAATAAAAATAATTTTGACAATTTGCACACTTTTTTTTTGGATCCTAGATCACATATAGAGAAGAACATTCAATAGTCATAAGAGGTCATACAATCATATAAATATAGTAAAGAGAAGGAAAAGTCCTTATAACTTTGACAAGATCAATGGGTTCTTTTATCCTTATTGGTGATTTTTGTCCTAAAGAACAAAATGAAATTTTTCTTGAGATGAACCATCCATATTAGTATTGTTGTGGACCCTTTCTCCAAGTTTCAATTCTAGATCGATTACAAAGTACATATAAATATAAGTGTATTATCTTCTTGTAGATAATATATTTAAAATGTTCCATGATTAATCAAATGTATTATTACTTTACTATATGTTATATTATGTATATGAATGTTTAATTTATTAATTTTAACATATATCCTTTCTCGATTTAAATCCTAAAAATTTCTTTACATTTTTAAAACACTTAAATTAGGGAGCAATCATTTTCTAAACATGTTAATTCATCTTACACAATATATCCCCCTCCCTATTGGTAGGTTTTTAGCACACTCGAAAATAACTTTATTGCAAAGAAGAATCAACTTCACTTATTTTAGAACCTACCTAGAATGGTGGCTCAAGCTACCGAATACTCCATATTTATAATTTTAATTGGTGGTTATTTGACTTGATGTTAACCTGCACATGGTTGGTGTGCTTTAGAAAAACACCATTTTATTATATTCAACTCGAAGTTACTTGATCAACACTAATAATAATTCAACGATATTTAAAATAACTTGGTGGGATGGATTTTCATCGAAATAAACTTTAAAAAAGGGAAAGGGGAAGGTATAAAAGAGAACTAGATTATATTTTCAATAACTAAGTATAATATGCACCTTAAATCATTTAAATGTAATAAAACTACAATTATCGGGAAATAGTTAAACGCATTCCTATATCAACTCTATAAAATCATTCTAAGGGAGTTTAGAACCAAGAATATGGGGTAATTATTCATTTCCACCATCTCTAAACACTTAGATAACTAATAATACATTGACATGTCTAAAAATCAAGTTTCATAAATAGTAATTAATTAAGATAGACTAGATAGGATCAATCTACTCATATAAAATACACTACCAATTTTAATCAAAGATAAAGGTGAAAAATATACTTAATAAATAAATTCTTATAGACTACTTGGAATCACGACACAAGTTAGAGATTGAGATAATTCAGACATATAGATCTCTAAATTACTTTTTGGATTGAATTCCTATTTTAACGATGATATTTAGATTGTAGATTGAGGAATTTAAAGGATATTGAAGCATAAACATGCCTTTACAATCTCTAGAATGCCCAATTAACAAAAGATATGGAAACAAAATCTCCTAAACTACAAATAAATTGGCTAAAGAATCAAGTTTAGTGTCTAATAATGGACATCCAAGGAAAAATTAGCTTTCCACATTAGGAACAATCACACATTAGACACTCTTTTTTTCCCCTCTCTGTCCTCCAAGGGACATGGGGATATGAGGCACATCAAAGTGTGACCTCAACCTCCTCCCTAAGTCGTACTTTGGATACTCGAGTTTCCCTATTGCCCTTTAGGTTCCCATGGTGCAAGGGGGACAAGAGGGACCTCATCTTGATTATGGAAGAAGGGATTCATATTAGTTAAATAATACATTCATTAAAAGGGAAATCATTGGGATCACATTGTGAAAATGAACACATTAGGCTATCAATGTGTGTAAAATACATTCTCTTAGAAAAATGGTGTAATAAGGAGAATCATGAGGTGCAGTAAAAGGATATGAAACATCAAGAACCTCATTGAAATTCAAGTCATCGAGGGAATGATGATCATGAGAATGATGAGAAAGGATCAACATTAATGGTGATGGAATTCAAGTCAATATCACAAATGGTTCATATATCTTGAGAGTGTTTCTAAATATATAATCAATGTTTGGTGATGTGATCACATCTTATAATTCGGAGTGGCTTTCATAGTGATTTAATGTAGTTAGAGGTCAAGATCATGGATCTCACCTAAAACATTAATTCAAGTGTTATTTTGGATAAATCATTTCATCTTGAGGAATAAACCTAATTCCATGAGAGTAATCAAGAAAAGAGGTGTCCATATACTATAAGAATGTTTCCACTCGGGTGACATTTTGGTCGGGGAAGTGAATTGTGAAGTTAACATGGGTTTCATCATGTTTAAAGGTGAAGTGGGAAGTGAATGTAGTAAGTTAAGGATCATCATATCCTAACTCTTCGATTATATTCAAACCTCTTCAAAGAACAAGACAAGATGAACAAGTCAAGCTATCGAGGCATTCATGACCATTATGTGTGAAGGATCAAGACATCATCTATCTCTATAATAAGCATATGAGAAAAGTGCTGAATGAGCATTCGAAGTTATTTCCATCCTAGGATGATTCTAGAGCTAGGAGGGGTAAGAGGATGATCTTCATCTAGAGAACAATGTATGTAAGAATGAGAAATAATCCTTAATGCCACTCACTTGGTAGTGTTCTCAAACATTAATATGAAACTTGTAGTGTAATCACACTTCAAAGGAGGAAGGATACTGCAACCACCTCATTTCATTCCAACGGGCTTCTACATGATAATAATTACATTCAGGTGAGAAATCCTTCCATCTACATATTGAAGACCTATTTTAGTAAGTAACAGATAATCAAACAATATTTTGAGCATCATCGAGTTGATTTGTGATCACTAGGGTGATTTTTGGATGCCGAGTAAATTAAGAGAGTGATCCTCACTCTTTCCTTATAATCAAAATAGAACATCTTGTTACCATCACAATTAATATCTCATAATACTATTTCTAAACAATTATTCAAAGCTCTAGAATATCTCACGAGAAGAAGGAGATTACAATCATAGTGCCTCATTTCATCATGTGGTCAAAGGTAAAGAATCTCATTAATGAAGCATTTCCTCAAAATTCCATTACAAGAATATTATTCATCAGCAAGATCTTTCTTGTCTCTAAATTCCATCTCTCTCTCTTTTTCTATCCTCCCTCACACTCTCTCTAACATTCTATTCCTTTATTGAGAGTGTATTTTTTCATTCTTTCATATTATTCACTTAAATGACTTAATGTTGCATTGTAAAAGTCCCTTTTCAAAAATAAGAAAAGGACTTAGTTTCATTCCTAGGGAATTTGAAAAGTCACATTGTGCTCAAATGAAAATTCATGTCTTGATGTCCCTTTGTCCCAACTTGCAAGGGGGCATGGGAGATACCAAAGTGTGTTCTTTTATGGAGGAGTGGTTTGTGTCACTTAATTCATCACTTGAGGTGTTAGAAACATGCTTTCAACTCATGGTAACTCAAATTTTTATCACTTTTTCATGATTAACAGACCCATTACGACCTTTTGGAGGTCTGATGTCCCCTTGTCCCTTTTTCCAATAGTAAGGGGACATGGGCGACACAAAAATGTACTCCCCCTATGGAGGATATGTGTCGTCACTCAAAAACACAACCTGGGGTGTGAGGAAGGTGTTTTACACTCATAAAATTTAGCCCCATCTAATGAGATCCTCACCCTTGGTAAGCAACAATCTATTTATGATAGTCCCCATTTCGAGAGGTACTTATCAAAATTTTCAAATCTCCACCTATCACTATATGATAACCATTTCCATGGATCTTGCTCATAGGAATGGTAAGGAAAAGTTCATGTTTACAAAGGATTAGTAGTTGAATTGTGACTTAAGCGGAAAGGCAAGTCCTCTATGTTCCCAATTTTGATTTATTCTTTCATTTTGGTATTAGTGTGTTTCTAATATCATCATATGGGTTGATCAAAATACTGAATCATTATTCATTCAATATACTACCTTCACCCTTCTCAAGGTTGGAAGGTTTTCACTCTCAAATTTCATTAGTCATTGTGTTTCCCAGGTGGAAGGATCATCATGGTTGCATTGTGCAGGAATGTTTTCAAGATCTTATCAAGTACTGAGATATTAGAAAGACATGGTAATGTTTCATGGATTGGATGGATTGGTTCAAGTGAAAGAGGGAATTCTTCATTGATCTCATTGGTACATTCATCAAGTTCTTCTCACTTCTTCTCTCATTGTACCTTACAGAACGACATAAATTCATTATTATAGGGGATTTTTACTCATATAGCTAATTAAATCAGATAATGATGTAGTTGGGGTCAATAAAACCTATAAATAGATCATACGTTTACATTTGATTTACTATGCATGATTTTATTGAGACCAACTAATCCCTAAATATCATCACATCATTGTAATTAAGTTCATATGAATCAAATAGGATAAACTACCTATCTTCTTGAGATAATGTGTGGAAGATGTTTAGGAAGGTTTGAAGCATGTATACATTAATTTATAATACTCCAAGAATCTAACTTTTTTATAAAACACTATTAAGAATCTTTGTTATACCATAAGGCTTAGTCCTAGAAATGTATTGTGAGAAGTTTTGATGTTCCCATGTAGAATGGTATTTTTATGACGAGAATGGTTTTTAAACCTTTAGTAGAGAGGAACAAAGAAACTAAAGTTTTAATGTGTGTAAAAGTCTTGTTAGAGTAGGTATTTACCTTAGCTCATGTTCACTAGGTACTTTATTTACCCTTATTATATTTATCCTCACCCACTTATGTGTGTGGATATTTATTTTATTTATTTATTTAGATATTAGGAGATATTATCTAGTTGTTAGGTATAGTTCTTTCCTTGATCTATGGTATCGACTAGTTCTTTCCTAGATCTATAGTATTGACTAGATCCTTGATGCCTAGTTCTCTCCTAAATCTATGGTCTTGACTAGTTCTTTGATGACTAGTTATTTCCTTGATTTATGGCTTGATCTATGACCTTGACTAGTTCTTAGATTGTTATTCCTTGCATATTTAAGCAAGGCCCATTCTCAATGTATTGCATTGAGTTCCATAATAATATATGATATTTCGCTCATTTGTTTGCAAAGGTTTTGTGTAAAGTTATTCTAGCAAATTGCTTTCATCTTATTGATCATGGTGTTTGATTAGCATCTGTGTTCTTGGCTTGATATGATTTGGTTATTGTTCCTTTGACGGTATCGGATAAAATCCTTAGCCCTTGGTCATATGGTATGGTCATATGAGGGCTTAAAGCTTGTGATTTCTACTAGTAGGTGCTTAACTTCAGCCCCCTTTAATTTTATTTGTGTGGTGAAGGCAACAACATTTTATTTTGTTTTAGTGGCACCTAAAATAAATAATAGAGTAAAATATTAAAAAGCTTGTAACTTTTGATCGGTAACTCGGTTTTGAGTGCTATTTTTGCAAAAGTTCTTGTTTTTTCGTGCTCTTTCCATTGGAAATATTTATTTTGAGACTTGCACTATAATTATAAAGTGCCAAATATGGAGGAGTGTTGTAATCAATTGTGGACACAATTTCGGCTGAGCCCGACATCCTAAACTTTTGGAGTTGCATTTTGTATCTATCATGGATTCTGAGAATGATATGCTTTTCTCTAAAGTATGTGGACTTTAAGAGGATATTATAAAATTTGTGGAAGAAAATAGATCACTCAAGAAGTGAAATTCTCTTCTACAATCACTCATTCACGATAAGGATATAATAATACACTCCCTGCAAAAAAACTTGCTAGCCTACAACATCACCATCATATTTTGGACAACCATATCCATGCTCTTAGTCCACTTGTAGTTGTTGCTCTTGTACCCAATGACATTTCAGTCTTTGAGCTCGAACTGCTTTTGATGCTTCTAAACCTATGAGGCTTGTTACTGCATGCTCTTCCACATATGTGCCTATTACAGTACCATATGTTGTGTATCCTCCTTCTGCTCAACCGCATGGATTTTTAAGAGCATACCACTTTGCATTCGGTTCTCGCATGATCCGTTCTATGGGTCTCACTAGAGGATTCATTGGCAGATATTCACATGTTTTTGTTTCCTCTATTCCACATGTTAAGTGGAATTCTCGTCATGACATTGGTTTTCGAGAAGATACTTCATTGGGATCACACATTGACAGAGCTCTTTTTTTGTTCGCTCGACTCTTTTTGAGGATCATGAGCAACACATGAGTTATGCACCTTCACTCAGGCTTGAGAAACCTGAGATTTTAGCTATCAGACATGATTAACCTAGCAAAGATTCTGATTGTTCTTTTGCATACACCCATTGTGCATTTTGCACCTAGTCATATGCGCAGCATCTTCTTCATCCATCCGTGTTGATTTGGGGTGGATATCTAATCACTCATGGTGGCGACATAGGCATTAATTGAGAGGACTCTACAGTGTGGCTCCTCCACCATTCGGCCTCTTGCTCCAGCTTTCTATACCTTATGCATTGTGATGCTTCTTGTTTTGAGCATTTTTCTTTAGCGGATGCGGTGTATATCTTTTGTTTGTTGAGAGATTTTGTATCTTTATTTTCGACACTTTTGGCATATTGATAAGTATCTCTTGTGGGGGATCTATTTTGGTGAAGTCCAATGTTATTTTGTCAGTGTTCGAGTAGTTGATTTTGGGCAACTCATATAGATGTGTATCACCTCTCCACCCATTCAGCGTGTATGGGAGGGTGTGGTGCTGATCTTGCTTCTTCGGGTTTGTGTCCTTGCCTTGTTATCTTGGATTTTCTTGGATCATGACACTCTAGATTTTGTCCTTGATTTGTTGCTTTGGTTATTGTTCTTGGATTGTGGCACACCTATTTGCAGCAGTTGATCGAATTATGTTTGGTGTTTTTTTTGCACTTTCGACATCACTCCATTAACAATCTCTTTGTATGGAGCTATTCTGGTGGAGCCCAGTGTCAGTTGTTTTTGAGTTTTGTGATCGAGCAGTGGATTCATACCACAGTGCACACCAAACTTCTTCAACATTGTATGAGTTTTTGAGCCGAGCTTCTTGGGATGCCTTGGAGCGGGTCTTTACTCTCTTTACTTTGTTATTATTGGTTTTGGGTACCTTGCAGTGTCCCTTTTTTCTAATTATTATACATGAGTACCTCATTAGGCCTAGTTGTCGGGACTCATACTGTGGACATGCCACTTCTATTTTGGCCCCTAGCTTCACTTGAGGAGGGTGTTAGAGTAGGTATTTATCTTAGCTCATGTTCACCTAGGTACTTTATTTACCCTTATTATATTTATCCTCACCCACTTATGTGTGTGGATATTTATTTTTATTTATTAGATATTAAGAGATATTATCTAGTTGTTAGGTGTAGTTCTTTCCTTGATCTATGGTATTGACTAGTTCTTTCCTAGATCTATGGTATTGACTAGATCCTTGATGCTGTTATCTCTAAATCTATGGTCTTGACTAGTTCTTTGATGACTAGTTATTTCCTTGATTTATGGCTTGATCTACGACCTTGGTGGTTCTTAGATTGTTATTCCTTGCATTTTTAAGCAAGGCCCCTTCTCAATGTATTGCATTGAGTTCCATAATAATATATGATATTGCTGCTCATTTGTTTGCAAAGGTTTTGTGTAAAGTTATTACGGCAAATTAATTTCATCTTATTGATCGTGGTGTTTGATTAGCATCTCGTATTCTTGGCTTGGTATGATCTGTTATCGTTCCTTTCAAGTATCCTTAAAGGATATATCTAACATCTTGTGCAATCATGTGCAAGATATATTTGGGTTAAATTGAGTTAAATAACTATTATTTGGGAGTATATAAGTATACCATCATAAAAATTATTAGATTAGTGTGTAGTCACTAGATTGAGTGAAATCACTATAAGTGTGAGAGTATTCATGATGATAGGTCCAATATCCTATTTTCCTATTCATAACTAAGTCTTTCTTATTTTATTTTAAAGGAAAAGTTCCCATGAGGATTGGATTTTACTCTTATTGAAGAAGATGATGATAGTTTTACAGTACACTCTCATTTAATAGCTCCTTTTTACCACTTTCACCAAATTCCATTTTTGTAATGTACAAAATTATTTCAATTGTGTCTTGGCCATATATGAATTTATTTGAATGGTGTCTTGGATACAACATAAAAGGATATTTTAAAATCATTCTCTTAGTGTTGATGTAGATTTGATTTCTTATGAAGTATGTGGAACTTAAATCAACCTTCCTGCTCCTACACTAAGGTGAGAATGCAACTAATTTTCTTAGCATATATGTTGATGAAATTCCTAATTTAATTCCCAATGGAAATTAAATGACTGTGTGGAATATTTTGCACATTTTTAATTTCTATTGTTGAGTTTTATAAAGATATCGATGTGAGGCATTCTTTTAGCTTCCAACTTTTCCAGTTACCTCTTCTTTTCCTATTGAAAAATGAAGATATTATGGGGTCCTTAGATAAATAATCTTCTTTCCCACACCTTACTACTATTAATCTATATTATAAGGCTCAAATGATTATATACATGAAAACATGGGATCCAAGATCACTCACTTGCATTGTTGATTGTGAGGATCACTCGAGTGATCCTCTTAAAGATGCATGCTCTAAGCTTGTAAAGTAAGTATTCATCCATTGTATGATTTTACCACATTCTTAGACGAAATAAGGTTCAATTCCACACTTATGGGAAAATTAATTAGTCAATATGTTTGATCAATTATTGTTACCTATGGGAGTTGTGAGGTTTGTAAATTCTATTTTTAACACATCTAACACTCGTAAAAGTGTTAATAAACAATCCAAAAGGCCCTAAAACCTAAAAAATGACTCTATTATTTCCTAATATAGACATCAATTGTAGAATTTGAACCCTAAAATATTTAGGATGAATGTTGAAATCCTAAAAAAATCTTATGTAGTGACCATATTACATTATAAATAACTATATCCTTAACCATGACTCATGGAGTTGTGAGACTAGTTCTATAAGGTGCGGGGTGACCGTAATTTGTTAAACATTTATTTTTGTAAATAAAAATCTCCTGAAACACATACATTACACATAGACTAAGGAATGTATACACACTATAACACATACGTGTTTTTGGTTCATGAATTACCAAACCTAGAATTCTTAAAACCCGCTTACACATTTTTCTTAAAATCACATTTTGTCCTCTTTTTTGGTCCCTATTTCTATACACTTACCCATATCTCCATTAATTTGATGTGTTTGTGTAGACACCTAAAATCAGTATCTATGCCCTCATTCACCCGCGTGCACATATTTTAATTCAATCATCCCCCTTGTTTAATTAAATTCCCTCCCAATATCTATTAATTAATTAACATTAATTAATTAATCATTGAAATATTTCAGATGCCCAACTATCCCATCCACAATTGATCCTATTAATTAATTAATTAATATTAATTAATTAACTCATCATGCCCTAACCAACTTCTATTTTGGAATGCTTTCATTCCAAATATACATCCTATACATCCCCATGCTTTTTCTAACCTATCCCTATCTCCAACTCACCTCCAACTCATCCCCAAACAACCCATTCCCACCTAATGCTTTAAAGCATTTGGCAGAACCTTTAAAACAATCCGAAATCAAGAAAAAAAAAAGAAAATATTCCTATTGGGGAAAATTTCCCCGGAATCGGAGGCAACCTAGCCTGGTCACCGCCGACCCTATAAAATTGATCTCTTCCTTTCTATTCATCATCAAAAAATCAAATGCAAGTGGATTTTCTTGCAATTTTCAGAAAATATTTCATGTCTAAACATTCATGAAGCCTTTGTAGACCTCCATACCTCCTTACAAAGTGTGCATGCGTCAATTGAGATCATTTTTTTTTGTGAGATCATCATTTCTTAACATAGCTTCAATCAGATTTATCATATTATCTTTTGTTTTTTGTATCTAGCCTTTTTGAGGTCTAGATCATCAACAACAAAGCTCACAACTTCCTCATAGACTTCCTTTTGCAAATCCTTTCTTACGGGTTTATCGTTCATTTTTCCCTTCCTCGGCTCCATCAATTTCTATCACACTCACCACCGACCCTTACGGATGGTGGTCGACTAAACCATTGTTACCTTTTCTTTTTTGTTCCAAAGCCATTCCCGGTCTATACACGATCTTACCCTTTGTTTCAAACTATTAAGCTCTCATACCAACCTCTCTGTTATAATGAAACAACTTGTTTACACCTGGTCATCATCGACCAAAGGTCCTGGTTCCAATCCCTCACCTAATCCATGTTTCTTATTATTTCCACTGGTCTATGTTCTGCAAAATTCTTACGTACATAGAATCTAGAATTTCAAAGCTTTTGCGGTTCCCAGATTGAACTATGATTCTACATAGCTTTTGCATATTTCTATTTTCCCTAATCCGAGTTTCTCAAGTCATCGTCGACCTACCTCTACATAGTTTGCGTTGTTGCTGACTGGACCGGTATATTTTCTTTTTTGTCATTCTAATCAAATCAACATTTAAATCACTCAATATTGCTTTTAGATTATGTATTTTTCCACTCTCTCAATATTATCGATTTACGTTACTTTTACATTTCTTTTTTTCTAAAAATAGGGCTAACATTCACCGAGGAAGTTAACGTTTCTTAGGTCCGATTTGTCAAGTAGCCCCGCTCCTATCTTTCTAATAAAATCTATTTCAGCCTTATTCATAGTTTTATTATCAATGAGATCAATCACATTTGTGCTCGTTCATCCATCACATCACGTATTGAGGTACCATAGATCCTTCATAAGTTGAAGTTTTCTAGATTATTTATTACTAGATCATTAAATTCAAAGGAACGAGAAATTTGGAAGAACATTCACGACACACCCAGTGGGACCATTGTTTAGGTGGTTTATTTATTTTCTATATCCTATCTTCTACTAACACTCTGACAATGCAGATTCTTGCTTTGTTCCTTTCTTGGTTCGTGGTTTAGATCACTTATCATTCGAGAAGTGTAAATAAATAGAAAAAGTGTTATCAAGGTATTCTTATTTTTCCTTAATTAACCCTTTTTGCATTGTACTTTCCCATCTCTTGTTATGTCCTCATCCATCTCTCGTTATTTACTCCTTTTTGCATCTTGTTTTCCCACATAGCTTAAATAGGGGTTTAATACTCTACATATCACACATCTTATCACACACAACCTTAGACCTCAAAATTAATTAACACAACAAAACATCCCTTTACCTGGTTTCCTAATTGGGATTTCATCACTGACAAGAAACCGCCTTAGACATTTCCCAACCATAACAAACCCAAAACCAGATATAGTTTTCCTTTTTATAGGTACATGATTATCCATCCCCTTTTATTTTCATACATTCTTAATAATCAAACATAAAATAATTGTTTGTTTTACTTGCTTGGGTAAAAACTATTTTCATGCCCATAGTCACTCATTTAGTAGCCAAAAGAATGGAATAGAATTCTACCTCGTGCAATCCCTTGTCTTAAAAAATGTTATCTACATCATCTTACTCATCCATACACTTGAGCACTAAACCACTTATCGACGTATCTCAACCAAAGTCTTTTTCTCACACTACCACTTTAGGAGACACAAATATATTCTTTTACCATCAATCTATTCCATCAATGTCGGGCACCCCACCATAAGTTTGATCAGAACCTTTGGGACCACCCAAGGTCCCTCTTGGTGATACCATGTTTCAAGAGCTTCTGGATGCAAACCTAGTTGCACTTCAAGATTATCTTCTTAGGAGATCAACCTAGATTCCCCCAGATGGACCACCACTCCAAAAAATCTATCCATATCAAACTAGTCCTCAAGCCACTCACTCAGCTGCTAATGATTTTTCTATAGCCCATCTTACTTCCTCTTCTACCTATCCTCTACCTATCAAACTACCCGAGATATTTACCCCTATCCCTCACAATATTTTGTTGATTAACAAAAAACATTAATAGTATTGTTCCCTTAGCTTCTTTGGTCGCTATCCCTATTAATGTCCCTACTCAATATGTCCAAAATCAAATCCTATGTCTAAACAATATGATATTCTTACTTATAACATGTCAATCAATGCTTCCTAGCCCCTCTCATGGGTGCTTTACATTGAACACCGTCTAACCCTTTCAACAACAATATTAACTTGTTCATATGCACATCCCTACTCAAAGCCACGTTCCACAAAAACCTACCCAATCCCAACTATCTTATCATCTTCCCATCTCCCAATAGTATTTATTTCAACCATCCTTTCAATCACAACCTATGGCTTACTCCCAAAAAATTCCTCAAACACCAACACATCCGCAAGTTTATCAAAAAACCCATCCAACTACTTCTTACATGCAACCACCACCTCTCATCCCCCAATAGAATCTTTCAAATGATCCTATGCATGCCCTTGTAAATAGGTTAGCTAACCTTGAGGTTGTGACCTTAGGGACAAAATTCTCCTTATCATATGAACAAATATGCAATGATCCTATTCACTCATCTGTTCCCATCATACCGTGCGATAGTGTCCTCCACATTGGGAATTTCCCAAATTCACCAAATTTAATAGCGAGGATCCTCAACAGCATATATGTGCATTCAAGCATGCATGCTACCTTATTGCACATGACCAATATTTGATGCTTCGTACCTTCCCCATGTGTCGGCTAGTCCTGCCTTGGATTGGTACAACAATATACCTCAATACTCTATATTTTCCTTTTCCCAACTCACGCAACTATTCTTAGAACACTTCTCAATTAATATTATGTGCAAAGTAACCATTAATGATCTCTATACCATCAGAAATTTTGAGGATGAATCCATCATGGAATTTGTTACACAATGGCGTAACACCATAAATCAGTTATCTTTCACTCTTCCACAGGCCGATATTATTGAACTCTTTTTGCAGTCATGTGCGAAACATATAACTTCTAAATTACATATCCAATCATTCTAAACCTTTGACGAAGCCTTCACCATGGCATACAAATTGGAAACACGCTCCCTTAAGTAGGGCCATTTAAAAATCAAATCAAATAAACCCAAACAAGAATTTACTAAGTCATCCACATCAAATGAAAAATCAAAGGTAGCAGCCAATTTCATGGTTGTTAAATCATCTCCTGCATCTACATCTAGCACGTGGAATCAACAACGAGTCACTTGACCAACTCCTAACTACACTCCTCTTGGGGAGTCATACAATAAAATATTCGACAAGTTAGTGACAACAAACCTTGTCACACTTCCTCTTATCCAACCAGTTGATGAGTCAAGACCAAATCCTGTGTGGTATCGTGAAGAACACTACTGCAAGTATCACTAGGCTAGGGTCATGACATAGAAATATGTCATACTTTTAAGGACTTGGTCTAAAGACTCATCGATCAGGGTGATCTTCAAGTCAAAAATCTGAATGCTTCACCTAATCAACTCCTTAACATTTTAAAACAATCGTTCCCAAATCATACATCAATAAGTGAGTTCATCTCCTCGACCATAACCCAAGCACCTAGTGCTGCTCATACTATAAACACCACTGAACACTAATAATCAAGAAAATATTCCATCCTTAACTTCATCATTGACCACCTATATTCCATTTGACATCCTCCCCACATCTGTTACATCTACATCTATTTTGGAATCTACTCCCGCATCAACAACTTCTAGAACCCCTTTAACAAATATATCATTTACACCCTTAAAAACATTTATGAAACAACCATTTCAGCCTATTTCCACACCTAGCATTGGTCCTTCATCAACCCCATTATATACTTCATATTTTCTAGTAAGATTGACTATCTCTCTTGTGTTGGTAATGCCCTTTCCTATCATACAATCTATGAAACCTATATTGGTTCTTCTTCCCATTCCTATACATAGCAGTGTTAAGCTTTGTTGTTGTAGCCTCACCATCCTCTTCTTTCACTCCAACTTTTTCATTTGAAGAATGCTTAAAATAAATTTACCTTTCCATGACCTCAGATGTCCCTTCCACCTCATCAACACAATCCCATCAATCCCCATCTTCCACGGATCATCTCTGATAGACGTTGTTTCCCATGCCCAAAACCATTTTCTCGCGTGCGCCATCTCGACTCCATAGTTGAGATTATGGATGGCCCTCCTGATAGTGTGTCCCCACATACAAAACTCATGATCCCTCCTGGAAGTAAACCATCTAATCTGAGATCATGTGTTCTAGAACCAAGGGCACTTCAACTCACTAATCCAAGATCATCCTATACCAAAACACCAATCAATAATAAAACTGAATCCAAATCATCAAAGCATTGAGACACTCGGGTTTTACCCCAAACATCTAAAGCATCCCATAAGACATCATCTCACCTCTCATTAGATCAAACACATAAATCTTCCACCACCTACTACAAATTGCTGAATCACTCTTCCTCCTATCAAGGCCTTCGACCCCAAAGGAAATAAGCCTTTATGGTTTAATCCTAACCTTATGTGTGCCTTTCATCGCACCCTGGACACAAATCTGAGCATTGTAGATTGCTCTTGACCATTATTCATAACCTTATCGAAGAATGGAGACTTGCTCTTGCTATAATCCGGCCCCCTCCTCCAACATCTAGTTCACATCTCACATTATTTTGCCTTCCGGAGAGGACTCGACTAGTGATGACCCTCATTGTTTCATCAATGTAGTTTAAGTAACCACACAATCCAACTAGTGTCATTATCAAACCATGATTGGGTTGTGTCTAGGCTATATGTAATGGAGTTCTACCATTGGGTCCTTTGTTGGGGGTTTCTATTAGATCTTCTGGATTTGCTACTAATCTATGAAAATGTAATATAAATCTACATAATTAAGTTACTTGTAATAAAATGAATTCTAAAAGCTATACTTCTAACTCAAATGGAAATGCACACACACAGAATTGAAAGAACAAAATTGAAATTGCACACTCATAATTAAAACTTGCAGTAAAAGTAAAAGCACACGTTAACTAGAATTTGCATAAGAGGAAACACACATTCTGAATGGAAATTTCAATAAGGAAAGTAAACACACTTGAGCATGGATTGCATGAGATGGATTGAAATAGAAATTACAGTAAGGAAACTGAGTGAGTATAACTTATCAAAAAACCATATGCGTATGTAAACGTAAACAACCTTTTGTCTCTACGATCGAGTGGGCCCTTGCTCTTCCTTGGGACAGAGGAAATCTTAACAGCTCAAGATACTCAAAATGATGTCTCCTTATATTAATTCAAATAATTTCCATGCCATATCTAGTGCAAAAAGGAAAAGTACTAAATGCAACAAGTTATACCGTATGTAAAATATTACCAGCTACTATTGTTCTTCATGGAGGTGTCTCTATATAGACACATGCAGTTACAAAATATGCCAAAATTACTGGCACTAATGTCTTCCACTAACAGTATTGATTAAGACTCATAAATTCCTATAAGACTGCTAGACACAAGACCCATACGTATAGGCTGATAGATAGAAAAATTCTTATTCTTCTGCACTCCAACTCCAAACTCGGGGCTCCTTAATTGCATTGGCAATAATCGTTCACTATTTTCCTACACACATCACCACATTTTTCTCACAAAGGTAGTTAGTAGGAATTTATACGGTTAATCATGTTGCATGAACAAAAGAAAGGAAAATGCATTAAACTCACTAGGATATACCTATACAAAGCATCCCCATGCATTAGCAAACCATGCTTAAATGAAAAATTATCAATCATATGAATGATATTAATAAGCCAAATAATGTACTCATCATTTCCCCTACACTTTACCTATTGCATGTCCCAATGCAACTCATCTACACCTACCCCCTGTGACCAAGTTGTTGGGCCATGTCATACTCTTCAAATTGGTCAGCATATTGCTTCCGTGTACCTTTACATCCCTGAGTATTTGAGATTACCTCGACCCAAGTTGTGAAACTCTCATTGGATTGGGCAACATTATTTTTCCAAGTTGTAGTTGGGCTAAGAAGAAGTGGTGGCCTTACCTACAGTCCCACCCATTCATCATTGTATTTTTATCATCCTTTTTTGACAATTGATGAATTATGGTGATGAGTGCATCCCTCGTCTTTGATACTCCAACTCAAATTTTGAGGTGAAATAACCTCTCTTCTTTTTAATGGTAAACTCAAGGTGTCCCACCTCCTGTCACAGCTTGCCTTGCTGCCCCAAAGTATTGTTGACTATAGGTTTCAAAATCTTCCACACATTTAAGTAGTATCCTTGAAGTATTCTCTCCAATACCATCTTGGTAGTAAAGAGATCTGAAGTTTTTACACATAGCTACATCATTGTGATGTGTAGGATGAATATAGAATCCTATCATTTGAGCTTGTTTGATTGAAGATATCCATCTCTCACCCCACACAATCTGATTTCAAGCAAAATACTGAAAATATTTTAATTGAAAATCCCCATGAATAAGTTAATGAAAAATTAGGGACATTTGGAACTAACATGTTATGGAGGTAGAACTCACAAAGAAAATTTTGAATATCGGGGTATTGTTCTTGTAAATGGATAGAAAAGTATTACCATCATGAGCTTCAAAAGGCTCTTGACAACACAACCTCAATAACTACCAAGAGTAAAATTGTTCTTGAATAAACATGTTGTAGGTTGAAGACGGTTTCCTACAAGAGAGCTTACAGGCTAAAGGAAAACATAGTCCAAAAGAGATTACAATTTTTGTTTCTCACTTTGGCTGATTTCAATTTCTCCCTTTAATTTTTTGTTTTCTTTCTTTAATTCTAAATTCTAAAGAGATAACTGATTGATATCATTCAAAATGCTAAGACCTAAATCCCTTTGTCGCTTTAGGCTACTAACTTCTACTTGTAAAGTTGTAATTTCTCTAACCTTTTCTACTATTCGCTGGGTAAATTCAGTTTGTAAAGACAAATTTGTTTCATTCATACCTTTTAATTGTTCCTTAAGGAATGCAATATCCTCCAAATAACTTTGTGGTACATTAGCTTCACATAACCCGTGGCTACCAATATCCATTGCAATTGATTCCAGAGCGGGAATCTATGTTGTAGGTACAGAAGATGGTTCTAGCTACTGAGTTGTTTTCTGAAGATGTGGGCACATCCAAGCTTTGTGGGATAGGGATAACTGTATAGTGAATATAACGTCTTGGTGAATTTTCAGTAGGAGCATCATCAAGGTTGTGGCCTCTCCTTCTCTTCTCAAATAGGAGCAGAATCATCAACAAAACCCTCTAGTCGAGAACTTCCAGGTTTATGCAGCATACAGGACCGTCATGGCCGTAGTGAAATAGAAGAATAATAGAGAGGCAAGGTATTCTTACCCTTAGAACTGGAAGGCATAGAAGATGGGCTTACTTGACTACCAGAATTTTCCACATTCTCCTAAGTACCAGGGTCCTCCACCTGCTGCTGACTGTTAGGTTCCTCCACATTCTCATGTAGAGGGGAGAGGCTGACTTGATAGTAGGTCGAGGTATGGAAGGTGACCCCTTTTTGAGCTTCTTTGGCTTGGAACCTTCCCCACGCTCATCCGCTTGAGCCTTCTCTTTGGCTTGAAAAAAAACTTGATGCGAGTAGAGTAGTTGGATGAGCCTTGGATGTTTGAGCGCTTGACTTTTCCTCCTCCATTCTTGTATTTCTGGCCTACTTTGATAACTACATCAACCAAATATTCTAGTAAATTTACCTGAGGGACAGGGTTGATGCAACCTTTCTTAAATGAATGAGAATTTTGAGGGAATCCCCACCTAGCACAGATGGCCATCACACATATGAAGTATCTGTTAATCCATTTGGCCACCTCACTCCAAATACCAGAAAACTTTCTCTCTTAACTCCTTTTTGAGTACCTTGTGAGGTAAGGATTACTTTGGGAAATGCTTCATCATCGACATGAAATAAATCAAAAATTCTTGGAGGGGTGCATTTGTCATTACTTTCAAACCAAAATATGGCAGGCCAGATAGCTTAGAAACAACTTGGCTAGTGATTTCCACTCTCTTTCCGCCAACGGGAGCAAGTAACTTCAAAATTCTCCAAGAATTCATCTACTACACTTTCGTCAAAACCTTAAAATTTTCGTATGAATTCAAGCCAACTGGAATCATGAAATACCTATGAAATCATGGCATTCCTAAGAATGGGTCTAGAGAATCAAGCTCTGACTTTTTTTTTCCCATGGTGAAGGTGAATCCAAACAGTAGAGAAACAAGAACAAGTGTGTGCTTGAACCCACAGTGTAATGGCAATGATAATGGTATGTTTAAATTCACCAGGAAATGACAAGAAGTAGTTAGTAAGGATCAATTTGAAATGTACCTAAATCCTCAAATTGAAGTCGATGCAAATTCGGTGGTGGAAAAATTGATAAGACCGGTCATACATGGGAAGGTTTATTACGTGGTATCACACATAATCATCATTAAAATTGGTATTTCCACCTGTCCCACCTAGAAAATGGTGCATCCCCTTCTTGGAATCCTCATACCAGTGGTACCTTTATAATTAAGACTTATTATCCCCCACTTCATGTCATAATATTTGGAATGATATCTTCAATAAATGCATCAAACATCGTGTAGGGGTGTAATTATAATAATTTCATGCAATGGGGAAAGTTCTTTATAAGGAAATATCCGTAGTGAATTAGAATGCACTTACCCATGCCAATTCAGCTTTTGATTTCCGTAGATCTCCACGTTCTTAGTAGTATGAGAAAAATGTGATTAGTGGCATTTTAAACAATGAAGATTTTTGATTTTATTGAAAACAAGACAACTAACTAAGGGAAGAAGATCAAATTCATGATCATCCTCCTTTATTTAAATTAAAAAAACAACAATTACTCATGACAAGAGGGGCTAAGAGCCTCCTCCACATCCAGTTCTTCACTCAGCATGATGTCATTAGTGAAGGTTTCCTTGTCCAGAGGACACTGATACATCCTGAGTCTATGGCCATTCACAAGAAGAGTCCTTTTGTCATCCATCATTGGTAATAGTCTCACAGACCCATTATCAAATACTTTGTCGATCTGATATGGTCCCAACCAACATGTCCGTAGCTTACCTTTAAACTATTGATATTTGGAATCAAAGAGTAAGACCCATTCTCCCTTGTTAAATTTTTGGTATTTGATATGTGCATCATGCCATGTCTTCCTCTGATGTTGAATAATTTCCATTTTTGTTGTGCTTCCATCCTCATTTCATCCAATTCATTCAATTGCATCACTCATTCTCATTGTGCTTCATCCAAATTGATGTCGATTTCCAGTGTTGTTCTCCATGTGCATAACTCAAACTCTACAGGTAATAGTGGCTTATTTCCATATACCAACTCATAAGGGGAAAAACCAGTAGTGGTTTTCTAGGTCATGTGTTATAGGCCCAAACTACCTCGGGGAGTTTTGGTACCCATTTTTCCTATCCGAGTTGACCACTTTTGTCAAAATGTTCTCAAGTTCTCGTTTTCACCTCCACTTGCCCATTGGATTGGGGATGGTATGGTGATGATTTTCGGTGCTTGATTCGGTAGATTTCCAGAAAATCCTCAATCATGTTAGACACAAATTGAGGTCCCTGATCAGATACAAGTGCTCGAGGAGCACCAAATCTCAACATTATGTGATTGTACAAAAATTCAACAATAGAGTCCTCAGTGGTAGATGTTAGTGCTTGAACCTCACCCATTTCATGACATAGTAGTCAGTGCACACCAACATGTATGCTTTCCCAAAATATGGGGGATCAAAAGGTCCAATGAAATCGATTCCCCATTTCTCAAATGGTCTAAGACCAACTAAGGATTGAGAGGCATTTCCATGGATAGTGTAGGTTTCCCCATTCTTTGACATGCATCACACTACCATACATACTTTTTATAGACTTGTGGAGGGAAGGCCAATAGTATCCAACTCCAAGGACCTTGTGAATTTTCCTTTTTACTAAGTAATTTCCTCCTCTAGGTTCATCATGACAAGCTCTCAGTATGTCATATACTTCATCTTCCCGAACACACCTTGAAGAACCATATCAGGACAACATTTGAATAAAATTTCATTACACCACTTATATGTTGCACTATTTTTGACTAATCTTCATCTCTCTTTATGAGTAAAGTAGGTAGGAAACTTCCTGTAGTCAAATAATTTTCAAGATCGAAAACCATGGAGGTTGAGTTGATACAACAAACAGATGTTCATCCGAAAATGATCTTGACTACTTCTTCATCACCTAAAACATTCAATCTCAAAATAAAATCAGCAATAACATTAGATTTCCTTGGCTTATCAATAATGGTCAAGTTGAATTCTTGTAACAAGAGTAACCATCTAATAATCCACCTCCAACTACTTGGTTTATTCATCAAATACCATATGGCCGAGTGGTCAGTATAAACAAATTTTTTACCCAGTAATGTAATGTCAAAATTTATTCAGGGAATAAACAAATAACTAAAAATTCCTTTTCCGTAGTGGTGTAGTTTCTCTCCATAGGGGCAAATTCTTGTTGATAAATTAAATGGCATACATCTTATCTTCTTCATCTTTTTGTCCAAGAACAAATCCCATGGCCATGTTAGAGGCATCAATGTGAATATGGAAAGGTTTCCCCCAATCGGGTCCTCTCAAGACTGGAGTGGTGGTTAGCTTCTCCTTGATAATATCGAATGTCTGTTGACACTGAGGGGACCATTCAAAAACACAATATTTTTTCAGCAAAATAAAACATAGGTGCAACAATTTTACTAAAGTCTTTGATGAATCACCTATAATACCCTACATGTCCAAGGAAACTCTTGATGTCATATGATTTTTGGTGTAGGCAACTGAGTGATGATTGCAATCTTTTTGGGGTCAACCTATATTCCTTTGGCAAAAACATGATGGCCTAAAACAATTCCTTGATCAACCATAATCAGAAATTTTTCATGACTCAGGGAGAGTTGGTGCTGCTCACATCTACTTAATACTTTTTTCAAGATTATTTAGAGATTCATCAAAAGTGGATCCATGGATAGTGAAGTCATCCATGTAAAATTCAACACATCATTCATGAGATCTGCAAAAATGGCTAAGACTGCTCTTTGAAAAGTAGTCAGGTGCATTAAAAATCCCAAATGGTAAGACCCGATATGAAAATGTACCCCAAGGGTAGGTAAAGGTGGTTTTATCCTGGTCAGCAGGTGCAATACTTATTTGGTTATACCCACTAAACCCATCCAAGAAGGAAAAATATTTCTTACCTGTGAGATTGTCCAGAACCTGATCAATAAACAACAGGGGAAAGTAATCTTTCTTGGTGGATTTATTAAGTTCCCTATAGTCTACATAGATCCTCCATTTACCATTTTTCTTGGGAACTATAACTAATGGTGATACCCACTGACTATCAGATATAGGATAGATGAACCCTACCTTCAACAATTTTTCTATCTCATTTTTTACTATGTCTCTAAGTGTTGGGTTAATTCTTCAGTTGTAGCTATCTTATGGGTTTAACATCCTCAATGTAGATATGGTGAGTGTAGATGCTGGGATGAATACCCTTCATATCAGTATAATCCCAAGAAAAATCTTGGGAATGTTTCCTCAAATTTTCAAAAACCCTAGCCTCTTGACTGACCTCTAAATTATTTCCAATGGTCAGTTCTTTTCCCATGTCAACTGTCACTGCTATTTGGTATCTTTCAAAATAGTGAGCTCTACATCAGTGATTAAGGAATTCAAGGGACAAACATGAGGCTGAAGCATGTGTAAAATAGTTACATTATCAAGAGACATAATCTTGGTTAAAGGACAATGGAAATCAGTGGCTGTGCATTGTGCATTGTAAGCATAGATGTCCTTACAATCTTCATTAGAACTGTCACTTACCAAAATAATATCGGACATGTTCAAAATAGATGGTTTGATAGCCTTAGGTTCAATTTTCGTAGCCATAGTGCTGATTTCCATAGCCACAGAGCCTTCTTCATCAGGCAGTGTATATGACTCAACAATTTCGGTCATGTGATTTTTTACTACAATGGTGGCCAGATAAGAAGGACTCAGAGAGTTAGTATCCAAGAATCTACCCATACATGTTCACAATCATACACATACAACTGGGGAGGAGGGTATAATGAAATATGCTTAGATTTTTCCCATTTAAAATAGTCATTTTTCTTGACCTACAGTTGATATATGCGGTAATAGTGGCCAACCAGGGTCTTCCTAAGATGACTGGGTATCCCAACTTCCGAGATTTAGGTTGTAAGACCATGAAATCCACAGGGTACTCCCAAGATTCAACCATGACCATTATATCCTCAATCACCCCATCGGTATATGAAAATAGATTGATCTTCCAATTGAAGCACGATGTTGGTTGGTTGTAATCCTGTCAAAGACAACAAATTGAACATATATGTTGTTATAACATTGATAGCAACACCAAGATCCACCAACACGTTAGATATTGACTAATCATTTATATAAATAGTAATGAATGGACTCCCAGGATCCCTATATTTTGGTGAAATAAGTGTGCCAGCTGACAAGATCAGCTAAATTCCCTTCCACCTTGATTATTTTTGGGTATTTCTTCTTCCTCCTAGTGTCTTTATACACTCATTTCGAATGGTCTGGTTTAATTCAGGAATATCCCTTATTTCTCTTAGAAGTGGGACCTCAATGTTCACCTTTTTCAACTCTTGAACTAGCATTGTTTCATTTGCATTTTGAGTTTCCTACAATCGTTTCAGAAAAGGAGTTGTATGAACATGTTGATTCTTTCCTTGACTGTTCCTAGTGTCTTGTGTTTGTGGAGTATGTGTAGTTTCTTCATCATGTCATTAAGTGTCTCTTCTTTCTCATTGTCTATAGGTATTTCCATGATAATAATAGGAGGATTCAATATTTTCCAAACCTTAGTCTCAAATTACTGATAGTATTAACCTGCATTGTATCATTTTATCTTGCTTCATCAAGTGAAGTTGTCTAATTTTTAGGGTTCGCTACAGGTTGGGATGGAAGTTGTGTTTGTGTTAGTTGTCCATGTTGTTGATAGTTTTGTGGTGGGGGCATTAAATCCTATTGTGGTTGCTGGAACCTCCTCTGTTGATTAGTATTTTGTTGTGGTGTCCATTGTTGGTTTTGGTTTGGATTCTATTGAGGTGCCCACTATTGGTTTTGCCATGGGTTTGCATTGGTGGTGGTGCCCAACCCTCGCTGATTATAGGGACTCATCCATGGTGGTGGATGTGGGTAAGCCATCCAATTTGGTGGTGTCCACTTAGGTTTTCCCCAAGTAGGCTGAGGATCCTGGGGCATGACATCCTCCGGGGTTTTGAAAGGTCGAGGAGCATACACAACCTGATTACTTGGCCTTTGCACAAATTTTACCTCTGCATCAGCTTGAGAGAAACATTCAATCCTCTTTTCAACTGAGGTAAGAAAGTGTAATGCTTAGTATCATGATCAACAATCACACAATCAAACACATGTCCATGACCCCTAAAGGACACTCTCTCGAGAGGATGTCACTTCCTTTTACATTTAGGGAAATATATGTCCAATGATTCTTTTACAACAAGATCTTGGTTTTGGCTTTTATCCCATCAATGGTTGATGTCAATTGTGACAAGATGTCTATTTTCATGTTAGCCATTTCCTCCAGAAGTTTAGAGGTTCCTAGGGAAAGTTTGGATGTTGTTATTTTTGTAGACCTCCTCGTGTTCTTGAGTAACTTCAACATAGCTCAGTGATTTGTTCCATACTAAGTTTTTGCACATCACCTCCTCCCATAAGATGGAGGGAATCCTTGGTTTCCTCATCAATCCCTTTAAGGAAAATTTTCTTAGTGATTTTTGCATGTAACTCATAACCACTCCTTCGATGGAGAAAGAGAAATCTATCTAGATAATCCTCTAGGTTTTCATCTTCTTTTTTCTTTATCTGAAAGAACTCTTCTTTCCTATCCCTTCCCTTACGTAGTAGTCCATGATATTTATCCAAAATATTGTCTCCATGGCCTCCCAAAAATGAATGGAGTTAGAGGAAAATCCCATGAACCATCTCATAGAAGAGTCTTTGAGAGTGGAAGGAAAGAGTTTGAGTTTTTGGTTGTCTATTTAGTAGTCATATGTCTTGCAAAGAACTTTGAATTCAAATAAGAAATGATCGGGGTCTTCTGCAGACATTCCTTGAAGATAGGGAGGATGGATGGTGAGATATTTTCATAGGTGCATCCTCATATTCATCCAAGACAATGGGATAAGTAAAGGTTCTACCCAAGGGTCGGTTCTCATTATTCTTGTTGTCGCCCATTTCGGAATGTTGTTCCGGTTCCAAATAGGATGATGCAGAATGTTTAGAAGGGCATCCAGGCGGTTGATTAGATTCAGTGTCACTCTCTATGTTCCCTATATATATTCTATTTGGAGATATTTGTTAGATGTTGTATGGTATAAATCTCCCTTGATCGTCCCATGGCCTATGCATCAAAGTTGATTATAACTTCTACTGGTTGCATAGATGAACTCCATTAACACCCATAACATATAAAGTGAATAAAATGGCGTGTTGTGCTTATGGTTCCCTAAAAATGGTGCCAAAAATGATGGGTCACTGTATTCTTCCAATCATTTAACTAATATATTAATCTACTAGTGTCATTATCAAACCATGAGTGTGTCCTATTTTTCTCTAAATTTAACTAATAGTCAGTATGCAATGGAGTTCTACCATTGGGTCCTTTGTTGGGGGTTTCTGTTAGATCTTCTTGGATTTGCTAATAATCTATGGAAATGTAATATAAATCTACAGAATTAAGTTACTTGTAATAAAATGAATTCTAAAATCTATACTTCTAACTCAAATGGAAATGCACACACACATAATTGAAAGAATGAAATTGAAATTACACACTCATAATTAAAACTTGTAGTAAAAGTAAAAGCACATGTTAACTAGAATTTTCATAAGAGGAAACACACATTCTAAATGGAAATTTTGATAAGGAAAGTAAACACACTTGAGCATGGATTGCATGAGATAGGACTGAAATAGAAATTACAAGAAAGGAAACTAGTGAGTATAACTTATCGAAAACCATATGCGTATGTAAACGTAAACAACCTTTTCTCCATGGTTAAGTGAGCCCTTTCTCTTCCTTGGGACAAAGAAAATCTTAACAACTCAAGATACTCAAAATGATGTCTCCTTATATTAATTCAAAATAAGTTCCATGCCATATCAAGTGTAGAAAGGAAAAGTACTAAATGCAACAAGTTATACCACAGATGTAAAATATTACTAGCTACTATTGTTCTTCATGGAGGTGTCTCTATATAGACACATGAGTTTTACAAAATATGCCAAAATTACCAGCACTAATGTCTTCCACTAACAATATTGATTAAGACTCATAAATTCCTATAAGACTGCTAGACACAAGACCCATACGTATAGGTCGATAGATAGAAAAATTCTTATTCTTCTACACTCCAACTCCAAACTCGGACTCCTTAATTACATTGGCAATAATCATTCACTATTTTCCTACACACATCACCACATTTTTCTCATGAAGGCAATTAGTAGGAAGTTATATGGTTAATCATGTTGCATGAACAAAAGCAAGGAAAATGCATTAAACTCACTAGGATATAGGGACTCTCCTCCCTTCCAAGGTTGTAACACGAATTACAGACAAAATAATGTACTTTTCCCCAAAGACGATCCATCTGCATCATCCATTAGTTAAGTCATCCCCTCATCCAAACTCCCCGATAAAGACTCCTAGATGATGTAGTGAATACAATCACCATGGAAAAATTCTTGATAATTAATACTTGAAAACAATATTTGACATAGAAGCTTTGCGTAGAAACAAGAAATGTGCTTGTGTATTTTATTAATATCAAAATCAAGCATTACAAAAAAATGAGAGAGCTGCATATTTATAGATACTAGATAGATTCTATCTCATCCATATACATATACATATATATATATATATATATATATATATATATATATATATATATATATATATATATATATATATATATATGGAAACAAATCATCTAATGCGAGAAAATATATAGAAGTAGCATATTGTCCCTAATCGCCCGTATTGCCCCTCATGGAAATCATCTCGGGAAGAAAATATGCAAGATAGACCATGATCCCACAAACACTTCCACTTAGTTAACTAACAACTAAGGATAAATAATACTTATTGACATAAGTTTAAATTATTTAAATTAAATACTTTACCTTGTTACATTTATTCGAATATTAACTAATGATGAATTAAGATAAGTTTTATTCCTAACATTCCCCCTTAATTCAGCTTGGTCTCAAGTGAACAGGACATAAATTCTCTAAAACCCTCAAATTTACCTCGATCAAGTGACTTTGTGAAGACATCTCGTATGTCGCATATCTGTTGGGCAATATTGGAGTTGGATGTTGTTGTTCGAACATGTTCGCGAATGAAATATACCTGCACCTCAATGTGTTTGGTGCGCTCATGAAAAATTGAATTCAACAAGTTTTACTACTCCTTCATTATCAACGTGTAAGATACTTGGATCTTTCTGTTGGTATTCCCAATCCTTCAAGTATACACCGGAGCCATATCACTTCACGAGATATCTTCACCTCTTTGCATGATATTCTAATTATATGGAGGACCTTGAAACAAAAGTCTACTTATTACTCCCCCATGTTATTGGTCCGCAGATCCTAAAAAGAATACAAATCATGTAGTGGATTTCCTATCATCTATGTTTCTGCATGATCTGAATATGAATATCCTATCAAGAAAAAGTTATTATTCTTATTGTATTCTAGGCCATAGTCCATAGTTCCTCTGATGTACCTCGAGTATCTACTTTTTTGCTTTCAAGTGAGAAACCCTTGGTTCTTTCATAAACCGTGAAAGATAGATGACTACATAGCTAATATCCAACCTAGCGTAAGTCAAGCGGATGAGACTCCCGATCAACTTCCGATAGAGAGTTGCATTTAATTGTGGTGATGGATCTGTTTCGAGACAGTTGAATTCTTATCTCCATAGGTGTGGAAATTGGCTTACAATCCATCATATTGAACTTCTCAAGTGTTTTCTTGGCGTATTTCAATTGTGACACAAAGATATGATTTTCTCTTTTCCAAACTTCAAGTCCAAGAAAATAATGTAGAAGCCCAAGATTGGTCATGTCGAATGATCATGTTAGATCTTTCTTTGTTGACTCAATCATCCTCACTAATCCTCCAGTGATGACTAGATCATCAACATATACTACAATGATCACTATCTCCCCCTTGATTTTTGAGATAGAGATTAGGATCGTATGGAATCCTATTGAATCCATGTTGAATGAGATGCTCATCAATTTTTATGTACCATGCCTGTGAGATTGCTTTAGACCATATAGTGATTTTATGAGTTTACATACCTTTTCCTCTTTACCTGGTATGACAAAACCTTCTGGTTGAGTCATGTAAACTTCTTCCTGTAAATCACCATTAAGAAAGGAACTTTTCACATCCATTTGGTGTATTTTCCAACCAAATTGTGTAGCTAGAGAAAATATTAACCGGAAATTTTTTATCTTAGTTGTGGGAGTAAAAGTCTCCTCATAATCAATGCCTTGTTTTTGAGCATATCCTTAGCAGATAGTCTAGCCTTATGTTTATCAATTTTTCCATCTTCTTTGTACTTCATTTTAAAGATCCATCTGCATCCAATCATATTTTTCCTTGGTGGAAGATCTGTAAGTTGTCATGTATTATTTTTCATAAGTGACTTATATTTTGCATCCATAGCATCTTTCCAAGGTTTAGACTATAGGGCTTCTGAAACTGAGGATGGCTCAATAGTTTCAAAAACTTTACTCATTAAGGCCAAATTGACCTCATTTCAAGCCATACTGTGAGTCCTCATTCCAAGTGGTAGATGTGTCGGGGACACTATCCAATTTTGCATCTCTAATCATACTTGTATACCATTTAGGCATACTTTTTGTGGTTCCTGTGGGAGGTTGAATTTCACCATCTTCCCCATCATCACTGTCATCATCAAAGTGATTACCATCCTCTATTTTCACTGTAGGGATGATTTTTTCATCATGTGAGTATATGGAAGGAGCATCTACTTCTTTCTTCTCAAAGAACTCAACAGACTAGTGTATACCCTCCTTGTTCTTAGATTCATAAGTCTATAACTAAGTGCTTCATCACTATATCCCAAGAAGATAAGTTTTTCTAATTTCATATCAAGCTTAGTTATTTTTTTGTTAGGAATGTGCATAATTTATTTACATCTAGAAAATCTAAGGTTTGAATTAGATGGCTTATGCCCTCGACCATGCTTTCTGTGGTGTTACTCCATCAAGAGTTGCGGTGGGAACTCGTTTAGTAAATAGACTACCGTTTTAGCTACTTCGCCCAAAGTTTTTTTGATAAACTGCATTATCAATTATACATCACACCATATCCATGATAGTATGATTTCACCTTTCAAAAACACCATTTTGTTGTGGTGTGTAAGGAGTATACATTTGACGATGAATATCATGTGTTTTCAAAAATCATTGAACTCATTGTTGGTGTATTCTCCCCTCAATCTGAAAGAGTGTTTTTATTTTCCTACCAAACTCTGTTTCAACAAAGGCTTTGAACTTCTTGAGAATTTTAAAATCTTGGTCTTTTGTAGAAAAGACAGTATATCCACATTTTTCTTGAAAAATCATCAAAAAGAGCATAAAATATTGAAACCCGTGAGTGGCTAGGTCTCATTGGTCTCGCACAAATTGGTATGCACCAAGCCAATTTTTTCCTTAGCCCAAAATGTATTATGTTTGAATGGTGCTCTATTTGTTTTTCCTTGCCAAACAATGCTGACATTTATCTATACCCTTTTTTAGAGGTGGTAAACCCCTAACGATGTCGTATCGACGAAGTCTGTCAAGATAGCCAAAACTCACATGTCCAAGTCTTCGATGCCATAATTTAGTTGATGATGTATCCTTTGCTACAAGTGCTTGATCATTTCGTTGAACAAAATCCAAATTAAACATTCTTCCCACATTCGAAGATTTTGCAACAATTTTGGAGATTTGTGACTTATCTCGAATTAGGAACATCTTTTTACCACCTTTACAATCAAAGTCAATTTTTATATTTTGATCTAATAATTGACTCACGAGATAACAAATTCTTTGTTAAACTAGGGACATAAAGAACATCCAGTAATTTTACACTTATGATGTCCAAGTGGTAGTGAAATGGAACCAATTCCTTCAACACATGATGATATCATCACCCAAAGAGACATGATTTTTCGTGGGTGTTTTACTCATTGTGAAGAACCAATCTTTATTTCCTATCATGTGTTAAGTTGCACCCGAGTCGACATACCAAATTTGATTTGTAGAATTGGATACTTCATTTGACTATGCAGAATATAGGAAGTCATCATCATCAAATTGATCTTCTTGGTCGGATACATTTCCTTGTTGGGCTGATTTCTTCTTCCACTTTTGATTATTTTGTCACTGTTTACTCTATTGTTGGTAATTCATCTTTTTACCACTTGATGATCCTTGTTGGAATGTATTGTACCAACAATTCTTTAACTCATGTCCTTTTCAACCACAAATAAGACATTTTTGTTGTCATTTTGGCCTTGTTGAATATTACCTTGCTTTTGAGGCTGTTTATTAGACTTAGCATCTTTTTACATTTTTGATTAGAAGCAAGTTCCTCGGTCCTCAATTTTAGTAGTTGAGTGAATAGCTTCCTCTTGTCATAACATATTCACTAACTCTTCAAAAGTTTTTGTTTGACTAGTTATGTCCAACGTGGTCACAAAAATCCTATAAGAAGGAGGAAGAGCTCTCAATACTATAGGCACGAGTGATTTTTCAGTTAATTCTTCTTCCAAAGCTTGAAGTGATGCACACAAAGTTTCCACTCTTCTCAAAAATATTTCAACTTTCTCAGTTGGTTGCATTTTCAAGTTTAATAGTTGACTTTGGAGATGAAGTATTATGTTCTTATTTTTGGACTCATATACTATTTTCAACTTATCCCAAGATTATTTTGTTGTTGTGGACTCACGAATATGAGTTTGTACCTCATCTGAAACACTAAACAAGATTATTTACTTTGCTTTTTGATTTACATGATCAAATGTAGCTTATTGTCTAACATCTCTTGCAGATCTTATTAATGTACCAGAAATAACGGTCCATAGATTTTCAAAATCAAGTTGTGCATGAATTTTGTTCTCCATTACGGATGATTATCAAAATGCAAAAGTTGAGAATCTAGCAAAAAGAACTTTGGTGCTGTAATTGTGGCCATTGTGAAAACTGAATAATGAAAGAAGAATTGAACAATTTCCCCCTTAAAGCATACACCCCCTCCCCCAAAAAAATATTTTATTTATTTTGGGCTCTTTTTTTTCAGCCATGTACAATGAATTTTTGGCACTATTGGCCCTATTACAAATTTGGCTCTGTGGCCGATTTGCAAAAAAATGGCTCTCTTGGCTAATTTGAAAAAAATAAAATTTTGGACTCTTTGGCCTCTTTTGAAATACAAACAATCTCTAATTTTTTTAATTTTTACAAAACAGCTTATTAAAAACTAGACCAAGATGTAGAGATTACAAAAACACACACTTTAAAAAAATGGCACCTCAATCCGAGTTACCAGTTGAAAGTTATGGCTCTTTTAAGTTACGAAATCAATATCTTTCTGGACCCCTTTCTAATTTTTTCATGACGTCCAAAAATGGATTTTTTTAAAAGTGATTTTTTTAAAACTGAGCACAACTAATGACTTACATGCATGTGTAGTGTGTTTTAGGCGCAACTGCAGTTCAACCACTTTGCATATGTGTTATAATAACCCTTGGCCGCAATTTTATTATTGCTTCTCTTTCTACGCAGGTTTTTCTTCTGGGACGTAGCTTTTTCTTCCTTTTTCCAATGCAATTTTTTTATAGGTTGTAAATCTTCTGCATGCACGTCTTCTTCTTCTCTTCAATTTTCTTGATCTATGAATGCAATCTCCAGGTTGATTGGAGGCTTCAGGATGATGCTTTGGACATAGATCTTCTCACAGCACGTAGAATTCTCTTGCCAGATATATGAAAAGACAACACATAGAAGAGGAAGTAGAAGTTATGTGGGGAGCTTGAAAATCTTGGGTCCCCACAATACAAATATATTGTATATATATATATTTTAAAATGCTTCTAATTTTTTAAAAATGCGGTATATAGGCAATTTTTTTATAAAAAAATAATTAATGAAACAATGTCACCTTTTACAATAGATTTGCATCCAGGTCTGCAAGGGCCTATGATTGCACTCCAGGTGTTCTTCAACTACAAATCAACCATGAACCGAGGTGTGGATTCGGGTAGGGCTGTGAAATGGATGGGGGCATCTATGGCTCCTCCTAGCTCTGTAATTTATCCAGATCTCCCTAAACTTCCCTAAAACTTCCTACACTTCTCTCTAGATCAGAATATTGCTCTGATACCAAATCTTGATAATGAATACTTGAAAAAAATATTTGACACATAAGCTTTGCACAGAAACAAGACGGTGCTTGTGTATTTTATTAATATCAAAATCAAGCATTATAGACAAATGAGAGAGTTGTAATATTTATAGATATTGGACAACTTCTATCTCATCCACAATATATGGAAACAAATAATCTAATCTGAGCAAATATGCAGAAATAGCATATTTCCCCTAACTACCCCTATTTCCCCTCATGGAAATCATCTGGGAACAAAATATGCAAGATAGAACATGATCCCACAAACATTGGGATGAGAACACTATCACTTAGTTAACTAACAACTAAGGATAACTAATACCTATTGACATAAGTTTAAAGTATTTAAATTAAATACTTTAACTTATTACATTTATTCAAATATCAACTAATGATGAATTAAATTAAGTTTTATTCCTAACAAAAATATCTAGTTCTTGTGCTTAATACCCTTCCCACTCCCAACTATGTTGGTAGACCTGATAAAGAACCTATGTACTAACCGGATGTCAGGGATCTTGTCCCTTTTAGTCCAGCGCATTGGCGCACCAATATTATTTTTACGGTGGCATTGATATCCCTTCCTCCCACATCGATGAAATCCCACATGCCAAGATTTATATTGGAAGCTTTAGCTTTCTCGACAACCCATCATTTTCTTATAACTACTTCCATCATTTGCACATGGAATGGATTTAGTTTGGGCCATTATGAACACGACCCACATGGCCTCATTCTTGATCAGTATCAAAAACCTTATGAAAAGTTTGGGTTGGGATATAAGGAGTGGTTCTTTGATCCCATCCCACCGTCAAAGATATTAATGGACACACCTCCTCTACCTCCTTTTTCTTTTATGACTTTCGAAGATGAGAGTGTGCATTCTCTACCTCCTCCATCTTTTCCAACCCTTGAGGATCTTGTCATGCTCGAGGACATGGACCTACCTTCTTTACTTTCTCCATCTCATCTAAATCCTAAGGACATGAACATACCATCCCCATCTTTCTTGACTCTTGAGGACATGGAACTGAAAAAACCATTCCCATTTCCTCGACTTTTTTTAGTCTCAAACATAACTTTGGGACCACTCACCTCTCGGTGTGACAATGAGATTAGGTCCTCACCTTTTTCCATCTCAAGGTGATATAAGAAGACTCTTCTACCATTGATGTTTTTCGATTATCTTGACGATCATGGCATTCTTTCCCACATGGGGGCGAAGATTCTTATCTTTAAAAGAACCTATCATCGATTCACTTATTCTTATTAACGAAGTCACTATTGACATCAATATCAAGACTCGTAAGAGCCTCACATTTTTAAGTGGTCCAATCAATTGATCCACATGAGTTATAATCTTTCACCGCATTCCTCTCTCCCGTCATATCCAAGCATTTTCATGGTCATATTTAGACATTTCAAGTCTTGACCCCTCTATCGTCATCCACAATATCATCACTTATCCCAATGTTAAATTGGTAAAAGCAGAAGTTTCACCACATGCATCCTTGTGTTAATATCCTTGTTAAAGAGGAGTTATAATGCCTTTTAATAGAAAATTTCATCATTCCCATTTACTATCCCCAATGGGTTTCCAACATTTTCCTCGTCGCTAAAGCATTAAGAAAACTACGCATATGCATGGAATTTTGGGATCTCAATATCATATGCTGAAGGATGATTTCCCTCTCCCAATGATCGACCAAATTGTGGATCTTACCATAGGTCATGAGATGATTTCTCTCATGGATGGTTTCTCTGGTTATAAGAAAATCATCCTTGCGTTAGAAGATCGATACAAAACCTCTTTCATCACCCCTTAGGGGACCTTTATTTATCATGTCATGCCATTGGGTTTGAATAATGCTAGTCTGCTACTTATCATCATGCCATGACTTATATATTTCATCATATCATCCATAAAACCATTGAAGACTACGTTGATGACCTTTTAGGAAAATCTAAGCATCAACGTGACCATATTTCCATTCTCGATGTCATTTTAAGCACGTGATTCACTTTTTCCTTCATCTTAATCTTGCCAAATGTGTATTTAGAGTCTTAACCGGAAAACTCCTTGGATTTATCATTTCTATTAGGGGCATCGAAGTCGATCCCACAAAAATTAAGGCAATCATTGAAATTCCTCCTCCTGCCAATCTTAAGCAATTACTTAGCCTTCAAGGCCTCCTTCAATCTATCCTTTGTTTCATCTTGCAACTTTATGATCACTTTCAACCTTTTCATCACCTCCTTCAAAAGGATATTAAATTTGATTGGGATCATGATTGTCAAAAGTATTTTGGAAATATGAAACAATATCTCATATCTCCACCAATGCTCACACCTCCATGCATGAAGAACCATTTTATTTGTATTTATCTACCACTAATCATGCTCTAAGGGCCATGCTAACACATTGTGATGACCAAGGTCATGAGAAGGATGTTTATTACATCAATCATACTCTACATGATTGTGAGACCCACTACACTTGAAGCTGAAAGGTTGTGTTGTACTTTATTCTTCACAAAGACCAAACTTTGACATTATCTCCTCAACCACAAGACTTATGTCATGACTAGATTTCATCTCCTTAAGACATTGCAGTCCAAGCCTTATCACAACGATCACATTACTCGATGGCTCATGCTCATGAAAAATTTGACCTTAAATTTATCGCTCAAAAATCTATTAAGGGGAAAGCTATTTCGATCAATTGGTAGAGGCCCCTATTCCTAGTACACATTTACCTCATGAGTAATTTCCAGAGATGAATCTATTAATCAATTTCATCATGAATATAATCCTCTCAAATTCACTCTCTTCTTTGATGGATCAAAATGTCAGCAAGGGGGAGGTGTGGGCATCGTTCTCATTCCTCCATGGGAAAATCATATTCCCTTGAATTTAAACTCAATTTTGAGTGTATAAACAACATGGTAGAATATGAGGCTCTCATTTTGGGTCTTGATATCGTTGCATTTTTAGGTGTCCAAATTATTGACATCTACGGAGATTCCAAACTCATAATCAAACAAGTCACAGGTGAGTATCAATGTAAAAATGATACTCTTCAAAAATATCACGACATTGTTCATCTTATTCTTGAATATTTTGACTCTTACACCATCCAATTTGTTCCCAATATATAAATCACTTCACCGATACAATGATATCCCTCATGTCTCTCATCCCATGGAAAGCACGAAGGAGTCCAAGCTTCTATTTTTCGTTCATCACCATGACCAAACCTTTCACAAGTTACCTCAAGTTAATCTTATTGAATCTAATTCACTAGACCTTTGGTACTCTCAAATATTCAAGTATCTATCCAACTCCATCCTTCCTCCTGATCTCTCCAAAAATTCTAAGAGGTATTTTCTTCAACGCACTCACCTCTATGTGATCCTTGGTGGCATTATTTATAAACATGGATTTGATAGTATCCTTCTCTCGATTTCTCAAATCCCATGAAGCCTCTCGGGCCATCCAGGAAGTCCATGACGGTATTTGTGTGGGGAACTTTAGTGGCTTAGTTGTTGCTAAGTGTTTCCTTCATCTTGGCTATTACTTGGCCTTCCCTTAATCATGACTACTGCGAATATGTTAAAAATGTGAAAATTGTCAAAACATTCCAATCTCATTCACATTCTAAGACAAGCTTTGCAGGCCGTCTCAGGACCTTTGGCCCTTTTCATAATGGGGCCTTGATCTTATTGGTCTTATTAATCCCTGTTCTTCACAACAACATCATTCAATCATCATGACCACTGAATATTTCACTAAGTGGGTAGAAACAATCCCACTTACCTCAACCAAATCTGGTCCTATCATTAATTTTATCTATCAACATATCATTTCGATTTGGTGTTCCCATAAGCTTATGGTGGACAATGAAAAGTCCTTTAAAAATAAAAACCTCAAGAAAATTTGTGATGCATTCAGTATCCAAGTTAGTTTATCTTCTCCATACTATTCCCATGCTAACGGCCTAGACAAAGCTAATAATAAGAACCTTAGAAATATTCTTGCCAAAACCATTGATCAAGCAGTCGTAATTGACATCTCCAGATCCTTTTGTGCTTTGGGCCTATCACACTAGTATTTATACCTCCACTAGGGCTACGCCCTTTTCTGTTGTTTATAGCTCTGAGGTTATCCTCCCTCTTGAAGTTCAAATCTCATCTTTACTCTTATCCCTTCATGAATTCATCTCTCGATGAATATTATATCAAGCTCGTCTAGCACAAATTGAGATACTAGATGAGTGTCGCCTTCTCACTCTTGAACACCATCATGTTTATCAGGAGCACATCAAATGTGCTTATAATAAGCACCTTAAGGAACGTGACTTTAACATTGGTTACCTTTTCCTCAAAGAAAATAAGAACGTAACTACTTTGGAAAGGAGCCATTGTGGAAAGTTTTCCCCTAACTGGATCGGACCATACATTATCATACATAAGTATGGGTTGGGAGCTTATGATCTAGCATCCCTTGATGGTAAATCGGAAGTGGAACCACTTAACAATTATACTTGCGACAATTCTACTTTTTGCTAGAAACTTTACCAATGCACCATTAGTCATGTCTTGGATCATTCCCAAATCTCAGCCATTTCCATTTTCATTGTGATGATTTGGAACGATGTGGTCTTCCATCACTTTCTAGATGTGACCTTAAATACGGGCACCATGGCTCTACCCATAGCATATTCCTTATGGATAGGGTCTCCATTCTCAGCCGAGAGCTCCTTTAATTCACCGATTGGATCCATGTAAAGGGTCCAGGGGTGTCTCTTATACACTTTTAATCCCCTCTAAGTGGTCTACTTAGCTAGTTTTAGCTCTCGCACATACAAAATAAAAAATCATGGATGCTCAAAACAAAATCAAAGCATCAAAAACAAATTGATCCCATGAAGGACATATGTTCATTCATTAAAAAAAAAAAAGAACAAGAGAAATCAAAAGCATGAAATCAAAATCAATAGACTGATCCCTCAAAGGATGGTTAGCATTTATTCTTGCCATCTATGTATTCTATAAAGTAGACCATACCCTCGAAGGATGGCTACTCTTTATGGCATTATAAGGCTTCCCACATTGATCAACTTTCTCTTTCCCCTCCCTAGAGTTGGGGCATAGTTTAGGGAACACCGCTTTTGGAAAACCCTCTATCCTCTATACAAGTGCATCTCCTACCCCTTTTTTCATGTTAACATTAAGTTTATGAGATCATCTCATCCATCATTTCTTTATGATTTCTCAAGTGACTAACTATCGTTGGTTATTTGTTATCACTTTCTTTGGTCGCATGTGCCTTATGTATCCTAGAAGCATTTCTTGTTTACCTCCAATATGGTTGGAGGCATGTTTTCCATGCACGATTCCTTGATATGACGTAGTCTCGTTTGTACATTCGGGTCAATAAACTTACATCGTGCCTTATCAAATTTCAGTCTATCTTTAGCGTTGCAAGTCCCGTTGGGCCATACTTATATCCCTTTTTAGGGCATACCTCCTTTTTCCAAAGCCCACATTCGTGGCCATATTCTATATTCTCCCTTTTATGGCATTTCCTTTTTCATATTTTGAATCCTCTCCTTCTCGTTTCCAAGTCCACTTCCATGGCCATTTTCCCTTTTAGGGCATTGTATTTTCAATCTCGAAGTCCACTTCGGTGGCCATATTTACTCTTCCTTTGGGAATTTTACCTTAAATTATCCTAATTTAATTTGTGCATAGAATCTACTTGGTGTTTATACCCGTTTCCCCACTTGGGGAATATTTTACTTCTTTTTTTTTGCCTTTGTAGACATACTTTCCACCCTTGGGGAATATTATCTCTTCATCCATCTTTTTAGACTCGACTTCTTGGCCTTTTCATGTCCCATTGGCACCATAATTTTTATCCTCATTCATAGTGAACGAAAACTTTTCACTCGATTCCTCGTGTATGAAGGATTTCACATAATTTTTGCATATAGTTGCACATAGTTTGATGACTTTCCTATGACCCATTGGTCATCCCAGCCTACATCCATACTCTAGTGATCTTCACCCATGCACTAGTCTATAGAACATTGTTGTTTGTCTTCGTTGAGACCGCAATTGTCCCCTACCGATGTGATATTGGAGTCATCGCCATAGTTTTCCATCCTTATTCTGATTCTTTTTTCCTAGGGCATCTTGCCTTGGTTATGATTTCACCCATATTTTCATCACCCACCTACCCTTTTTCACCTACCTTTTTCAAACACGTCATTGATTTCCCTTGGCGTGATCGATTCCCCATTTGAGGGGGAACTTATCTTCAATCTTTAATCCTCATCCAACCCTTTTTATTTTTGTCTCATGGATTTTTACCGCAAGCTACTCAACAAAAAGGGGCAAAATGTAAACACCTAAAATTTGTATTTATGCCCTCATTCATCCGTGTGCGCATATTTTAATTTAATCATCCCCCTTGTTTAATTAAATTCCCTCGTAATATATATTAATTAATTAATTATTGAAATATTTAAGATGCCCAACTATCCCATACACAATTGATCCTATTAATTAATTAACTCATCATGCCCTAACCAACTTCTATTTTTCATTCCAAATATACATCATATACATCCCCATGCTTTTTCTAGCCTATCCCTATCTCGAACTCACCTCCAACTAATTCCCAAATAACCCATTCTGCATAATGCTTTAAATTATTCACCCAACCCTTAAAATAAATTGAAATCATGTAAAAAAAAGAAAAATCTTCCTATTGGGGAAACTTTCCCTGGAATCGGCGACGAGTCATCCTTAAGGGTTGGTCACCACCGACCCTATAAAACTAATCTATTCCTTTCCATTCATCATCAGAAAATCAAATGTAAGTGTCTTTTCTTGCAATTTGCAAACAATATTTCTTGTCTAAACATTATGAAGCCATTACGTAACTCCTTGCAGCATGCATGCGTCAATCGAGATCATTTGTTTTGTGAGATTGTCATTTCTTTATATAGCTTCAATCAGTTTTATCATATTATCTTGTGTTTTTCGTATCTAACCTTTTGTAGGTCTAGATCATCAACAACAGAGCTCATAACTTCATCATTGAATTCCTTTTGAAAATCCATTCTTGTAGGTTGATCATTCAGTTTTCCCTTCCTCGGCTCCATCAATCCCTATCACAATCGTCATCAATGCTATTACCTTTGTTTCTTTTTTTTTTCTAGATCCATCCTGGTCTCTCGCACGAGGTTACCCTTTGTTACGACTATTAATCCCGCATCCCAACCTCTCTATTACAATGAATCAACTTGTTTACACCACAGTCACCGTCGACTAGAGTCTCGGTTCTAGTCCCCACCTAATCCATGTTTCTTATTATTTTCCTAGTCTCAATTCCTCTAGATTTCTTCTACATGTGGACTCCAAGATTTCCGTGCTTTTGCAATTCCCAGATTGCACTTTGATTTTTCATAGCCTACATATTTCTATTTTTTACCTTATCCAGTTTCTCAAGTCATCGTTGACTACCTCTGCATAGTTGGGTCGCCGATGACCCGCACTGTATATATTTCTTTTCTATCATTTTAATCAAATCAACATTTAAATCACTCAATATTGCTTTCATATCCTCGTACTTTTCCATTTTCTGCATATTATTAGTTTATGTTACCTTTTACATCACTATTTTTCTAAAAAGGGGACCGACATCCACCGAGGAAGTTAACGCTTCGTGTCTCTTTATTGAGAAGCCTCCGCCATATCTTTCTAATCAAATCATGTTTCAGTCTTATTCATAGGTTTAGTAGTAGTAGAGATCAATCACCTTTGCACTTGTTCATCCATCACATCGCATATTGAGGTACCGTAAACCCTCCATAATTTGAATTTTTCTAGTTTCTTTATTACTAGATCATTAAATTGAAAGGAACGAGAAATTTGGAACAATAGTTTGTGCCTTCATATTTTTTGTTTTTCAAGTAGTTGGAAATATTTTAAATTAAATAAAACTTAAATTATTTTTCTTAAAGACTTTTAATAATTTTTAATTGTTGAGTGTACATATGTATAAATAGCCTCATAGGTCATAGTTATATGTTTATATATTAACTCTCTTTATAATTATGTGTTTAAATGGTTACTTTTGAGAGATAATGGACTTTGGAGGAGGGATTTAAGATACAAGGGATTGTAATTGCAACTATGTTGACCATCTCTCTTAGCTTCACTTATTGGATGTCATTCGAAGTAGCTTGTGTTTATGCAACTCGCTCCACACATGAGGCTTTATTAGAAAGATAATATAAGATGTAAATTCTCAAATCTTTTGTTGATGAATTTTTTGTCATTAGATGGAGAATTCTCTAATAAGTTGTCCTTTATTTAATTTTTAGATTCAAGTGAAATTATGTCAAGTCAAGATGAGTCTCAAAACCTTTTGTGTTCTAGTATAACTAAAGAAACCGACAAAAAACTTGTTATCAAAATTATAGGAAATTAGCATTAGTTTAAAAGAACTCTTGCCATATGAGTTAAAGTCTAGAGCTTATTGTGTTCTCGTATAACAAATAAACCGACAAATCATTTATGTCATAAAAATGATAGGCAATTGGTATTAGTCTAAAAGAAATTGGCCACATAATTTGAAGTCCAACATTCAAATGCTAGCGCCATATAATTTCATGTCTCATATTGGAAACAACTCCATAGAATTTTAGGTTTCATAAATTAATCATGGTTGGTGTCTTGAATATCCACATTAATAAGGAATCCCTTTATGTCGATTAGTGTTGGAAGGAAGAATGATGGTGAACAACATTTTCCAAATGCCCTTCACCGTAGATGCGATCCATGCTTCTACCATTTCCATTGTATGTAATTACTCATTGCATCCGTGGCATTAATGTGTGTTGGTAGTCAAAAAGGACTTCAAGAAGAACGACAGTCAGGGGACAAGAAGTCCCTCCTCTTTAGTGGGAGAGGTTCCCTTATTCAAAAGCAAAACTTATTTACATATGTACAGAGCATAGTTTTACCATGGAACTTGGATATCATGAAAGCATTTTTAATAGATCATCAATCACAAAAGTACAAGTATATGATAAAGGCGTGGGAATGAGTAGAAAAGCATTCTCCAGAATTATAGATGACAAAATAATTCCTTATGCGTGCCAGAATATAGCGAATTGGAATAAGATCATTTGTACTCGAATTGATAAGATGAAATTTGAAAAGACACACAGTTCCATAAACAACATCTACAAGAATACAAAGCTTCTCAAAGATAATACGATACAAATGATCTAACAATATTCAACAGATAGCTTGCGAATAAAAGAAACAGATGAACAAAGAAAGAAGATCCTTTTGTATTGATTGCTTTACTATTTCTTACACTTTCAAAAATAAGCCAAGTTCCCCCTTTTCAAAATGGCGAAGAGAGGCCACTATATAGTTTACAAATCAGTTACTCTTGGTAACTACCTTTTTAAATAATGTTTAGTTAAAGGGATACTTAACACAAAACCCTAACTAATTACAATAAATTTGAGATGAGGAAAGAAAGAAGGGAGAAAATTCAGGAGAAGAAGACAAGCGTTCATGATTGAGAAGGGCCCACTGATTTGAGTATCCGCTGTCTAAACCTTTTTAATGCCTTTGCTATGTCTTTGCCACATGGGACTGATGTGTTGGCAGTGGACTGGGTCCAAAATCCGAGGCATTTCTCCATTTCTTTGTCGAATTCTTCGTGTGTATGATAATATTTATAGGCTTCTTCGATAGCAGACTGGAGAGAGCAGATTTCCTTCATCTTTTCCTTGGAGACAGAATCCTCTTTGAACAAATTATCTTTGACAAAATCTCTGAATTGAGCTTTGATTTCTTAAGGAGAGAGGCACACTAGAGGTTTCATCATGGAGGTGGCAATGTATATCCTTGAAAGCAGATACCACCAAAGTCTTGAAGGCCTCACCCTTCTGCCAGCTATTTCTCAATTCTCCCAAAGCTTCCTCTAGCACCTTGATTTTCCATTCCACACTGTATACCCATGATTTTGACAAGTTATCTTTTGCATCATCGAAGACCTTGCTTGCCATTAAAATATTTTCACTCGATCTGTCCCATAAGGCGAAGGTCTACTATACAAATGGCGCTCCAGGTCGAGCTCTTTATCTATATTTCCAATGGTGGAGGATAGTTTCTATTGCAGATTATTTACCTTCTCATTGAGTTTGAAGGCTTCACTAATGAAATTCAATCTTGCGACGAGCATATCATCCACCATGGCATCCATGGCCCTTCCTGTAAGGGAAATAAGGGATAAAATATGTGAAATAATCCCTCACATAATCGCAACAGTAGAAACTAATATGCATAAATTATTACAGATCTCAAATAAAATTGCAGAATAAAATAACACAACACAAAGAGATAATATTTAACGTGGTTCACCCAATTTGGGCTACATCCACCAAGAATCACTTGCTCAGATTTTATTACAAGCCACCGCTCTCTCAATACAATACCCAGATCCATTTGGAGCTATGCTCAACAAACTCTACAGAATTCACACCCGAATTCAAAACACAACTACAATATATTTGCTTGTACATCTATCATATGCATAATACCATATAAATAGACAACTACTTAAGCAGTTTTACAAAACCGTGGGTATCAAAACCATGGGCAAAACCCGTCCCATAAACCTATGGGTCAAAAAAACTCACCCATATGAGAAAAGCACGTTTCCCGATATGTTGGGTGCATTTTTTCGAGGCCAAAAATTTTATGCCTAAATTTTTTTTTTTTTTTTTTCTGGCTACGCCCCAAACCCTCGCTATCGGGGCTACCGCCTCGGACCCCCACTCGAGGCCCGGCCCGGCCCCGAACCCCGACGAGGATACATGAAAAGTGTACAGTACTCTTAGTGTACAATCTTCAACACTTTCACACATGAAAACAAGCTCCACAACCTAACACTTCCATAAATGGATATATATGTGTATATCTTTGATACTGGACTTCTTCTTGGCCGAGATCACAGTGGTGGAAGAGTAGTCAATTGGATGGGGTCTAAAACTTTATCTTTGGACAACAATGACTTGATGAAACCTACAAGAATCCGAGACCGCTTCTTCTAACTTCTCTATTGTTTGTTGCCCTTTTTCCACGCTTCCAATGACTTTGGTGACTATTTCTCAAGATTGTGAATCTCAACTTCGTGGGTGGATTCTCCCATGGGGATCCTTGAGAGCTCTAGATTAGATTCTTGCAAATCTCGTTCGCTTATTAACCTTGGGCTTGGCTATCTCAAGGAATTGCTGGCCCCGAGCATCGATACTATTCATGAGGTGGTTTTGGCTTTCTCAGAGTACGAGAAGTAATACCCAATAAGGCCGCCACAACATCAAAGTTGGGTCCCGAGATCCGAGAGGAAGACTTTCTCTTCCTACTATCAATGAAAGGCTGTACCCATGCAAAAGAGGAGGAAGAAGAAGGTGGGGCAAGAGGACCGAGAGAAAGAGAACTCATTGCACTCAAAGTGTGCACTACCATTGCTTCTAGTTGTGATATGAGTGGGGCACTCGGGGTTTCTGGTACAGAGGAGTCAATGGTGCTCGGAAGCTCAGTGCTTTGAACTTCCTTTTCTTTATCCGTTGGGGCTTCTGGAGTGTTTATAGAGACTGAACTTCACTCTCCTCACTTTCACTGAGAACAATGATGTTCTTTGGTCCTGAGGGAAATTCTGAATGTTTCATCAGGGGATCTTCTTCAATAGGTTCCTTCTTGACTTCTTTGATTTTCTTTTGATATACTTGGGTGGATGAGGAAGGAGTGGAGGATGTAGGACCTTTAGTTGACAAGGTAGGAGGGGTCTCATGCAGGTGCTTCCGAACTGGGTGTCAATGCCTCCTTTCTTGGTGTTGAAGTATCCTTGGAGGAGGATTCTCCTGAATGCCTTCTAAGCTCACGAACTCTCCTGTCAAACCAGATTTTGGTTCTTACTAGGACAGGGGCTAAGATTTCAGCCAGATCATCCTTCTCCTTTTTGAACCAATCCAAATCCTCCAAGGGAGTGTGTTTGACTAAGTTTTCATATTCATATGAAAATAGGTCAAAATTGTCATCCTGAAGCCCTTCAGGAACCTGGTACAAGTTAAGCTCTTGAATCAGTTGGAGAGAAAACCGCCATAATGCCTCCTCCTTGCCTCAAAATCATCAGCACAATCAGCCCAATAGTCTTTTGTGTCTGCCCTATGATGGTAATTGATTCTGAGGTTCTGCTCAATAAATTTCTTCAAGTCAAAACAAGTTCTTGGCTTGAAGAAATGGACAGTGATGGGGCCAGGCTCTCTCTATGTTCTCGTGCATCTAGAGTAGTCTTGCAGTGTGGTTTCCCAAAGATATAGGGAAGTGCAGCGGTGATTTTCTTATCCTCGCAGATCTGTGTAACTTGTCCAATTGCTCGCATATCTCGATCAAGGCCATTTTATCGTTGCAGAACATAGGAAGCTTAAGAGGGGTGCTCTCATACTTTGTAAGCTCCGATATAGGATAATTTTCTCGAATCGGATGAAGTAGGCACCGTACTTTCGATATTAGGTTCATGGCTTCATCGAGAGAACCTCCTCGCTATGTCGCTCCGTAAGTCTTATAATGTACATGGTGAAAGCATCATTCACCCTCCTAAAGTTGTGATTGCTAGTGTCCAAGGTGAATTGAGGACAATAAGCATATATAGGGTCACCTTTATGAGCATCAATGTATGTGAATCCAAACCATTGCCTTGATGCTACTAGGGTATACATCAGATATGAAGTCATGTAAAACTTCTTTGTTTGTTGTACATTGGACAGCTGCTCTGCTAGGTTCATGCTGATGATTTCTCCTGTTGATATTCTGAGTTCCTTCACACACCATGTTGATAAGTGGGCACATCCATAAATGGAACTCATTGGTAGAGGGTAAGCCCATGACCCGAGCTAGTAGGATTATAAAATCTGATAGCTCCTCATTAAAATTGGCACGAAACAGAGCTTTGGATGACGGACATCCCCTTTTAGGGTTTTTAAGCCAAGACTTCACCACCCTCGCCGTATATTTTTCACCGTCCCGGTCGAAGAGGGCTCGTGCTTGGTTTTGAGAGATTACTATGGAATTGTCCATTTCAAGAATCCTTAGGGCAAGGCTGCCAATGGCGAACATCGAGCTTGCAATCGGCCTCCCATGCACATTCGTTAATTCGCTCGAGTCGATTGAAATGAGTATCACAAAGGCGTGGGTGTATCTCGCACATGTACCGAGATTGGGAAACCAGGGGCAATGCCAAGCCACTATCGTGAATCATTTGTGCCATAGGAGAGGGATTCGAGTCCGTCATCCTAGTCCGTAAATCCCCAAAATCCGTGGTGAACTTCACTGCTCTGATATAGGGAACGATGCACTCGAGCGGCGAAACTTGTTACGACCTTGGAATTTAATCTTCATGTTGATAATGATTTCAAAAACAAAGTCGTAGTCCGAACTCTTGATGAAATTGCAGGAAATGGGGTATACGATAGAATTCCGATTGCATGAGGGTATGAGCAATTGATAACAAGAAAGTAGTGTACAAAAATGTGTAGGATGACAGTTTATTAAAAATGCATTTAGGAGAGAGAAAGATAATAAATGTGCATTAAATACACATCTACCAACTTGAAAAGCAAGATATCCTAGGAAGGGCGGGAAAAATTAGCCCGGATGGCCTTTGGTTCATTTAGGACACGAGGGACGCGAAAGAGCGATTCGGCCGATGCGGTCAACGCGTAAAAGAATGCAGAAATGTTTTCAAGACACGAGGGACAAAGGTACGCGAAATGCGCGATGCGGCCGACACGGCTGAAAGGTGAACATTGAGCCTGAGCGAACTTGTGTTATTTGGAGCAAAAAGTTCCAATGGGCCCGCGAGAAAACATATTTTCCTAGAAAGCGGCCGATCGGCGAACAGGGAGCCCGAATGAACTTGGGACATCTGGGACAAAAATGTCCAACAGACCCGCAAATTGCACAAAATGACTCAAAAGATGCACTTTTTTCCGACTTCTTGACTTTTCCCTTTACCAGAACAACAGAAAAGGCATTTAACTCAAAAAAATTTCAATTTCGAACTTCTCAAAAGAGGTAGAATTTTGAGAGGACAACAATGTGCAAAACAAAAATAATGTTAAATCGAAGAATTGTGTAAATCATCCTTTTAAATCATCTTGTTCTCATTTTCACATGAAAAACCATCCATTAGTAGAAGTTTAAGTTCTTAAGGAAAATGCTTGCCCATGAACAAGGTGCACACAACACCGATTTTCATAGAGAAAAGAGAAATTAGAAAGAACAATGCTAGGTTGTGTGTTCAATCACGACAATAAGAACACTACAAGCAAAACAATCAACTCAAGCATTGGGAGTATTGATCGACAAAGGATTACTTTAAGAGCTATCTCGTAGAGTACATTGCATCATGATTTGTTGTAGCACAACCTTTGTCATTCCACTAATTTACCAAAATGACATGCGATGCATATGTTACTAGTCGAAGAAAAGAAGATTTGTTGTAGCACAACCTTTGTCATTCCACTAATTTACCAAAATGACATGCGATGCATATGTTACTAGTCGAAGAAAAGAAGAAAATTACTTATTTGCCCTCAAATATTTTCCCCTTCCCCTATAATTCCCCTTCCCCTATAATTCCCCATGTCTATCCTCTTCTTAATCACCACACTTCCTCCTACATTATCCATAGATCCTCCCCAATCAACATACCTATTACACTTGAATGCAATTGGTAGTAATACTTTATGTTTTTATAAAATCCCATATAATATAAGATCCATTAAATATAGCTAACCAAATACTCCGCTAGGAGGAATAAGGCACTACGTGGCACATGTTAAAAGGGGAACATGAGCATTTTTAGTACGAGCCAATATGTGACATTTAAAATCTCAAGACGCGGAGAATGGAAGATGCCGTTTCCAAACTTTCCCTACTTTCGGCATTTTAACATTAATATTAATATTAATAACTGTTCCGTCTCGCCCTGGCTGAAGCAATGGTTCGAGTAAAGTAACATCTTATGCCCTGCAAAATATTTACATAATAATTTGTCATCATGAAATATCATGGTGGGGCGTTGGCAGTATTTTAAATTCAGAATATGTCCCTAAGATGATCATTTTTTCACATTCAATGTATCTATACATCTATATATACAGTTTAGACATGGAAACTCAAACACTCGCAGTAAATGATTGGATTGAATCCATGGCAAACGACACGATTGTTAGTGTTAATGCGGCCCTGCCCAAAACATTTATACGACATTCACCCATTCCTTATCTGTTTGGAGGACTGTGCGCCTTGTTTCTTTTAATTGTAGCTGCTCTATTTATTCTGGCCTTTTCCCACTTGAAGAAAGCCACGAGGAATGTTGGCATTGTCAAAAATAGAGGAAAGCACAACAACACAAATTTGTCATGCTCTTCTTAGAAAATAGAGGAGAGCATCGTAGTTATCATGGCTGGCGATGAAAGGCCATCTTTCGTAGCCACTCCAACAATGTTGGGAAATACATTTATCCAAACTGGAGAAACAGTAGTGATGGCGGTTTGAAGAGATGAGTTACTGTTTAATATTACAGCCCAAGATTTTGCAGGGAAGGCAATGAGTTAATGTTGAATCTAATTTGTTTATTGTTATTTTACTTTTTAATATCATAAATTAAATTCTGAGATTGTAGAGTTTTTGTTTTGTTTTAGCGGTTGTTAATATCTGGTTTTGTTTTAGGGAGGGTGGTGTTATCAAATGACATCAGGTTTTGAGACGATTTAAGACTTTTATTATAATTTCTGTGTTTTTTTCAGGGTACTTATTGAGCTTACATTAAATGACTTTAATCTTTCAGTTTTTTTAAAAATTAATCAGTTATCAACACACTTGCAAAACTTCTTAACATGTAATTTCTCTATATTGATTTATGTTTCCTTTGATTGGATCAAATTGCCTGCAGCCAGTTTGATACAATTACAAGAAGGCTGGTCAAGAAACTACAACTAATAGGTGCCTTGTCATATTTGAACTTAGGTGAGTTGACAAGTAATCAATTGTCTTAACCAAGTCACCCGCTAACATCACTATTTTTAAAAAAAATTTATGTTAATAAATATAAACAAATTATATCTACATTACCCTATATGTATTACAGTTATGAATAAAAATAAATTATACATTCAAAATAAATTTACTCTTAAGCAATTTCTAAAATCTTATGAAACTAATAATTTATCTCTACAATATTTTGTTTATGCATTATATTAAAAATTTGGAGTTATGCAATTGATGTATCACAATTTGTACAGGTTATCCTTGTGATGTAGCACATTAAAAGTTTCTTAAACTTTTTTAATTTGTCCTTCCTTAGTTTGTAAATGTGCAAAAGAAAGTGTCATGTTCTCCCTCCATCTACAATTGAAATTGCATCAAGGCTTCTATCTCAATTCATTTTAGAATCCCACCATAAAAAAAAAGGGAGTGTTATAGTTCAAGCAATGGTAGGCATTCAATTGTCAAAGGAAATTTAAATGAATTTGATAGTACATTTGAAAATACATTATTGATTCATATGTGACATCATAACATGAAAAAGGCAACAAGTATATTTTTAGATTTTGAGAATGAGTGCATTACCAATTTTTTTTAATTTGTTTTTTTTTGATTATCTTTGAAGATGGTTATATGATGAAGAAAAATCAATATTTCTCACATTGTATTGATATTTATTTTGCTCGTATGATGCAAATAGGTTAATCAAATCCTCCAATTTCTCTCTACTTGATCATCTCTTCTTGAAAGTTAATTTTTTAATGAGAGAAATGTATTACAAAAAAATTAAGAAGCAAGTTATTATTGGCAATGGTCACAAAAATATAGAACAATATAAGATTAATATGAAAAATATTTAAAAAAATGAGGATTGTCATTCCACAACCAACAATTTCTTTGATATTCCATTTCTTATGTCAAAATTTCCACGAATGTTATTTTCATCAATACAACAACCATCATTATGAATATATAGTGTAGGATTGATCACATGTTTGCATTAATGGTATATAATGTTTAGTTGAATACTTGTATTGGTTCACATCATGGGGATTCACAAGCTAAAAGTTTCCTAACATGGAAGTTCTTATTGGGGTTTTAAATATTTGTTAAAATTTATTGAATATATTACCTTATATTAAAATGTATAATGGTTTAACATATAAATATTTTTATAAATATATTGGGGTATATTGCGTGGAATGGTAGGGAATATTGGGGTATATTGCGTTTTTTTTTTGTGATTTTTGTCTCAAATGTTTGAAAGGAGAATAGATGTCATGAAGATTATTAAATTTTAGTGACAAGAATACAACCACGCATGATTCTTCAAATTCCAGAGAAATTTTGATTAGTGTGACAAATGTAGATAGAAAAGAAAGAAAGAGAGACATTCAATTACCTTACCATGGGTTTTTATTTTTTTTTATTCCAATACAAATTTTATCAAGGTTGTAAAAGGAAATATAATTAATTTTTGTGAAAAATATAAGATATTAAATCTAAAGCTTAAGAGACAGAAATAAAAAGAGGTATTAAAATGTCATAGGGAAAATGGGTAGTTTCGATATATGGTAAAATAAGGTTTATTTTATATTTAAACATTTGTATTGGGAGGAAGAATTAACAATAGAAGTTTGAGATGCGATTTGAAATAGGGGTATTATTTAGTATCCTATGAATCCATACATGATATGTCATATGTTTACATAGTGAATCTCCTAAGATCCACATTTAATACTTTTTAGTATCTACATCAACATGATCAATATTGATATAAATGATTCATGAAGATAGACAATTTTCAAAAGCATTTCCCATTCATGTGGCATCATGTTCTCAACTTAAATAATTGGAAGAGGAAGCAAACAAAAAAATTCATGGGCGAGCTTGGATTTAGTCCTCAAAATTTGGGAACACAACTTTCTGATGGGGATGGCATCTCAACATAGCCAAATTTTGCCATTACATTGTATAGTAGAATTGTGCTAATGTGCACTTTCTTATGTGTGATAAGGATATTGATGAAAGTTAACTATTATGACGAAATTAATGAATTTATGATATTCTTGGAGAATAATAATCGAAACATAAATTGACATTTATAAAGAAAATAATTATGAAAAAGAAATAATATAAACCATTATTTTAACTAATTTATTTTTTCAAAATGGAGAAACTAATTAAACATAAATGGAAAGAGTAACAACCAAATAAATGAAAAAAAAAAACATATTTATAAATATTTATTTTTAAACTTATAATTTAAATTATATGAAATGAAAATACTTAATTTTGAATGGTTGAAAATCAAAATATCTTGAGTATAGGAACAAATAAATACGAAAAGAAGATAATTTAGATGTATAGAAATTGAAATTAATGTTGACATGAGGTAATAAAGTGATAAATACTAAATATTTGTACTCTTAATACAAAATAATAATGATGTTTTAATTATTTAATCATAAACAATAACAGGTTCACATCATTATTATGTCAATTTTAAAAAATATTGGAATAGGAATAAAACTTAACAATTAATTTATTTTTATAATCTTTTAACAATGGAACTACGGTAGGTGAGGAGCTACAGGAAAACAAGGAGCTGGACACATGCAACAATGAGAAGGAAGCGGATGGACAACAAAATGCGAGGTAGGGAGAAATATTAAGGAACTAGTGGGCCTCAAATTTATTCAGAACTCAACCAACGGAGGTATTGCAAAAAATCAACCTTGAGTGGAAACAAGAGACTCCCTGGCTGAAATTTCTATATTCGATGATCCAAAGAGCTTAGGGTAGGTTAACCTTTGCACTGATGGGAGATTTTGATGGAATAAGACTGAATATTAATCAAGTCAAGACTGTACCAAGAAGAAGTGGGACATCTTGGGACATGTAAACACCTTTTCTTTATCTAATATAATATTTCTGTTTGTTTTCTCTCTTGAAGAGGATCTTGTCCATGTCATATAGGGAGGGCGTTGGTTTTATGGGAGAAGCACTCTCTCCATTGATAAATGGAAACCCAGTTCCAAAAAATGCACATTCCAAATACATGCCATGTTTGGTTAAGGCTACTAGGACTGCCTCTTGAGTTCTGGGAGGTTGATGTGTTGGCTAGAATTGCTAAAGCTATTGGGGATCCGATTTCTACACCCAACCACACCTGGCTAAGCAGTTCATTCTTTGTAAGCATGTGCATCAACACCATCTCTAGTTTCTCCACTCAAGTTTATTAATATGGAGACCAGAGATGAGATTTGGAAATAAAAAATAGTATACAGAGAATCACCAGTTTATTGCAGCAGTTGCAAGAAAGTGGGGCATGGAGGCAATAGTTGTAATGGAAAAAATAATGCACATTTATAAAATGGTCAGGACTGGAGAGCACCTCAGACCCCTAATATCGAACTAGTGGTTGACTTGAATCAAAAAACATAGATGACTTCACAAGGCAATGGACAATCGAGAATTTTTACTCGGTCCTTTAATGATGTCAATGGAGGATTGAACCCCACCATCTCGGCTATGATCCACGTGGATTCCATGGCAGATTTCCCAATGGACAAATGGTTTGAAAAGGTCGTGGAAGCATCGTTTGAAAAATTCAAAATGACTGACATGACATTGTTGAAGGTAGAGCAAACTGTTAGAGTAATTAATGGTGGGAAAGCCTTCCCAATTCAAATTCAAACAAGGCATTAAATGTGGACAACTATAATCATTAAAAAAAATAGCTATGAATGATGGTGCGTTCGTGAATTTGACCATGTCTCCCGTAGTTGTTGAGTCATCCCATTGTGACTCACCACAACAAAGAGATGTGGACCCTCCTATCATGGGAAGGGTGATTCAAATAAGAAAATAGATGTAAACTTTGAGGTGCTTATGGTGGATTCATTTCTCAATGACCTTGAGTGGAAACATAAAAAATGAATACGTGCCCAGAATCTAGTGGGTGCCATGTTAAATGTGCTACCAAGGAGGTTTGTCCTCTCACGAAGAACGTTAAAGCAACCTTGGTATTTACTAGAGTCTCTTGGTAAGGTAGACATCTTTGCTACATTTTTGCGGATGATGACGGATGGACAAAGGTTAAAAATAAAATGCCACACACCGTCCATCTGCCATGACCCAGAGGTCATGGTAAGAAATTGTAGTTGTTTCTTGTTGATATGACACAATGCTTTGCCGCACAACGTTCTTGTTTTTTTGGGCTTCTTGTCAACAAATTTCCCTCTACTTCTAGGCTTCTCTGATCATTCCGATTCTAGGCCTTTTTCTGTGTTTGATCTTCTTGTTTTTTCTGGATTTTGAGCCTCTTTGTCTCTCGGGGTATGGTCCCCCAAAACCATTTACCATTAATAATTTTTTAAAAAAAGCAACCATGATTTTTTTGATGAATGTATTATAATATTAAAATAATAAGTTACACTGGTCTCAAAGCAAATGGCTTGTTGGGATACTTGGCCCTACAATCAACTAAAAAGGAATTAATTTACAAATGGAAAAACAACCGTAAAGTAGTATACAAAGCAACCAAAAACACAACACCTCTTTGAAGAGTTAAGGTTGTTCTTAAAGTGACAATCCTCCACACCAAAAGTGGTAGGGGTGTCACTAAAGACCTCAAACATTCTTTTGACAAGAGCCTCAATCAAACATTTTTGTATTTTTAACTTGTGTCCAACCCTCAGTAGGACCCACCCTATGGACAACCTTATTCCTTGTTTGATTTAGAAGAATTTTTTCATGAAATCTCTTTGTGCCACTTATAGAAATTACCATTGAATATGACTCTATGCTCATATGACACCCTTGAATCACTCTTTTGTCATTTGTCTCCATGGATCATACTTCCACTTGAGCATTGCATAACTCCCCTTTTCTTGTCTTCAGTGGTCAAGTGTTTTAAGATCGAAATGTCCTCATTTTGAATTTAAATGAGGATAGGGATGTCATGCTTTGGGCTTGGAGGGGCTATATATTTCCTTTGTGGATGCCCTCTAAGTTGCAAAGATGGAGCCTTTAGATTCGTTGTTTGCTTGCAAATCTAACAACGAAAAGCCATGTTTTCCTAGTCTATGGTTTGAGACCACTATATCTCACCTTGTTTCAATAGCATCGTATCTAATACTCCTTTGATGAGATCTATCTCTATTCATAAGTGAAAAATCCCAATTCTACTCATTCTATATCTCGATTTAATGTGTTTTTCCAATAATTTTCTAATACCTTCCAAAACTTCAGGATGCTAAAATGAAAATGTAGAATAGGAAAATAAACCCAAACCAACATTTTAGATACTAATATTTCGTCTAAATTAAAACTAGAAAACTATAAAATCTAAAAAGCCCTACTCTACCCCCAAAACAAAAGTCCTAAAGAATTGTTAAATTATCAAATGAATATTTATCAAGGTGATTGGTATAATTAATGCCTTGAGAATATTTTAAAGCTTAATACACACTTCACCAAATAACCCCACTCCAATAATTACGGCATAAGGAAAAATATTACATGGCCAAGTCGAAGATTCTTCATCAATTGTACTCGAACTCATAAAATGAGGAATTTAATTTGTCCCTACCTTCACGCATATCACTCCAAGAAATACGCCTATGGAGTTGATCATTAAAGTTCAACTTTTAACTAATTTAATAAAAAGACATACCGATTACCGAAAACATGCCATAAAATATTGTTCCATATATAAAGAAAAATGGCTTTACTAAATCTCGAGTCCGCTGCTTAGGTCAGCTCCCTCATCATTCCGACTACTATTTAACAAGGTTTTATATTACGCTGCTAATGACTACAATTTGACAAAGTGTTATATTCCACTATTAAAATATTCCATGTTAATATTAATAATTTCTCTGCTTGAGGGTTACGTGTCAATTAGAAATTGAACGAAACGATATATATATATATATATATATATATATATATATATATATATATATATATATATATATATATAAAGTAATGGTTCAAAGGTAACGTGAAATGTAGGTAAGAGCAAGTAATAACTATATAATAGTTAAATGTTAAAGGTAGTCTTTGATGGTTTGACACAATGACTATTATATTATACATAAACATATTTATATAAAGCATGTGATTCCAATAGTATAGCATTATAAGAGCATTATGATGACATTTTAGATTTATTGGGGATTATATAATTGGAGATTGAACTTGGGATTGAGAGTAGAACATATAATGTGGGCCAACTTTAACAACTCAACTACAACCTTCAAACAAATCTAAGACACAAACATGGCTTTAATCTTGACATTATCTTACACATACTCGTCAAAAGAATTTAAAATATAAATATTAAACTTATCCAATTTCCTTAATTTTCAATATAAGAAATAATCTTTATTGACAATTATTCTAATTAAAAATTAGGATTTCCATCACAATTCAAAGATAATGTGATATGCATCCAAGACATACTATTAAGATTAGAATAGTCTATATGTTAGGATAACATGACATCCTTTGAAATAGTGAATATTATACTAGCAATCGCATGTGTTTCATGAGATGTGAACGTTGAACGGTATATGTTATTTGTTTTAGAGGTATAATTATTACTTTTGTAGTTGATGTTGATTAGGGGTGTGATTGATTTTGTAAGTGTAGAAATATAGATGGGCCACTTAATTTGAAGGTTGTTTCTACATTTCAAACTTGTTAAAAATTCGTACATGAATACATTTGATACCATTTTCAATAGTTAATTTATTTTATAGTTGATGTTGTATGTATTTAATTCGTGTTTATTAGTTGTGCATTGGTTGTTCGGTTGGTGTTTTGTTGGAAAAACATTTATTGTACAGTTGATAATGTGTGTGATTGATAGTTGTAGTGTAGGAATTTAGTTGAAACATTACATTGAAATGTCGTATGTGTACATTTAACTCTATTACAGATTCGTACAATTAAAGTTGCATATCATATTTCAAAACATCAAATAAATGTAGATTTGCGTGCACATAATGAGACATGTATACATTCACAATATTTATATCATGAATGGTAGCCTTTAGTGGGCAATTTTAGTTTCAATAAACATGATTACATTTGATACCCCTTGAACAACAATGCCGCTTTGGATAGAAGAAGTGTTGAGTATAGTAGTGGTGGAGGTGCTATCAAAGCAGAGGGTAGCTTTTACGATAGGCTGAGTGATAGTAGTCTTGACTCCTCCTTTCTTCTTGCTCCAAGTGTTGTTACGTACACCATTTTTGAGTATCTCTTGAATGAAAAAGCAGGTGAAATATGCAAATTTGCAAGTGAGGGAACTCTGGAGAAAGCTGTGAATGTTAGACCCTGCCTTTCAGTGGTTCCAATGTCGATGGTTGCTCTATGCAAAGTAAGTCACTGCCACTTGTGGATAGTTAATCCCCAGGCCATTTTAATCAAAGCATTGTCTTGATTCCCTCTTGAAATAGGGGTATGGGAATATGTAACGGGATGGAGGGATCCCAACATGGGCCGTTATATCTATCAAATTTGACAACAACAAATAAAGGTAATGTTGGTGGTTGCATTGATGCATCGTAGACAATGTCGGTGATTGTTCCTGTGGCACCATTCACGAGGCCTACGTCGGCCCATAGATTTGCAACCAGTGTTACGAAATTGGGCAAGGAAGCTTTGGAAGAGTGTATCAGGGTAATTTGAAAGATAAAGATGTGGCTATAAAGAAACTAAAAGGTAGAGGCAAAGACATCAAGAAATTAGTTGAGAATGAAGTCAACATGATGTTGGGCACCAGTGTTGAGAATGGACCTTAGGGAGGACAAGTGCAGTATCTAAAATGTGGGGTCCTCCCACTGAATCGATTACATGCTGCAACAAGTTCTTGTAGCTTGGTGAGCTTGAAGCCAATTTCTCCGAAAGAGAGCCCAAAAACTGGTTGAATTCCAACCCAATGGTTTACAACTTTGTATAGTTCAAGAGAATGGAAAAAACATCTCCCTTCAGATTGTTATTGCCAAACATCAGTTGTTGTAGGCAGCCCAACATTCCCAATTCTTGGGGTACCATTCTGCTTAATTGGTTGTCTTCTATTTGAAGAAAATTAAGCGCTGAAATATTTCCTATGGATTTTGGGATGCTTCGTTTTAGGCTGATTGATGGAAAAGTCCACCAGTCGCAATTTGGTTAGCTTATGGCCTATATCCTCTGGAATTGTCCCCACAAACTTGTTGTGATATAGGTTCAACTTTTTCAATTCTATACAGTTCATGAGAGAATATAGAATGGACCCTCCTAGGTTGTTATTATCCAGCGATAGTTCTCGTAGTTGGGAAAGTGAACCTAATTCTTGTGGAATATAGCCATACAAGGAATTAGAAGATATATTTAACTCCTCCATGAAAGAACAGTTTCCTAGTGCCTTGGGAATGACACCTGTAAGGATATTGTTCTTCAACTTGAGCTCTCTCAGTTTCCATAATTGACCAATCTCTTCCGGGATACTACCATTGAGTTTGTTGGAATTTAGAAGCAGATGTTCTAATCTGGTCAATGTTGTTAATATCTCAGATGGAATTGGTCCCTCAAGCGTATTATTAGACAACGACAAGTGATGCAATTTTGTGTAGTTATCCAACGACAGATCTCGTAGTTGGGAAAGTGAACCCAATTCTTGTGGAATATAGCCATATAAGGAATTAGAAGATATATTTAACTCCTCCATGAAAGAACAGTTTCCTAGCACCTTGGGAATGACACATGTAAGGATATTGTTCTTCAACTTGAGCTCTCTCAGTTTCCATAATTGACCAATCTCTTCCGGGATACTACCATTGAGTTTGTTGGAATTTAGAAGCAAATGTTCTAATCTGGTCAATGTTGTTAATATCTCAGATGGAATTGGTCCCTTAAGCATATTATTAGACAACGACAAGTGATGTAATTTTGTGCAGTTATTCAGAGAATTGGGAATTTGTCCAGAAAGCAAGTTATTTTTTAGATTGAGCACTATTAAATGCTTGATAGCACCTAGTAAATAGAAATAATAAGATAAGATAATTATTCCCTATCAAATAAAAATAATTGAGATAAACTAATTCACGTCCATATTTGTTGTATAACCAATTTCATCAACTGTATCAGGCCCACAAATCAACCATTGTTTGTTTATGAGTTGATTATCGTAATTTTCATTTACTTATTTAATTTTAAACTAGGGATATTTGGGACGGAAACACAACTTTGCTTATAGGAAATCATTCAGATCACAAGAGAGAGTATCGTTGATCAGATATGTGGCTGACTATCTCATGCAAAATTCAAAAGCAACTTTACATATGAAACACCAAGTTGCCAACTAGTGCTTGGCAAAACATGCTCTCACAATGTTGATAATATAGCTCAGATTCATGTCTGTCAATTACATAATCTCACAATGTTGATAATACAACTCAGATTCATGTCTGTCAATTACATGATCTCGCAATGTTGATAATACAACTCAGATTCATGTCTGTCAATTAAATGAATACGCTACAGATACAGTATGGCGCCAGACCAGTAGGGTGCGGACATCCATCACAACATAATTGATGACTTCAGACACTCTTGCAGCATCTGAAAAGAGTGACAACAAGTCCCCACTGCTTCCTGAGAGCCACCATGATCTACAAGATTCTGATTGCAAGGATGCTTCATTTTTAGGAGCAGTATTCAATCTGTGAACAACCATTGTGGTGTATTGCATCTGGCTTTAAATTTGATCAAGTTTTTATGAATGTATTTCCTTGGGTTGTGAGCTGAAAAAGTGGTTGTTGTTGCTCTGTTCTTCCTTGAATTAAAACTCAAGGAAGAAATTCTCTAGGCATCTAGAAATACATGCCCTCAATTTCGCATCCACAAACTTTATGAAACATTGTGCAAATGCTTAGGGAAATCAAATAACATATACCATTCGGCATTCACATTTCCAACCAGTGCTTGGCGAAACATGCTCTCACAATGTTGATAATACAACTCAGATTCATGTCTGTCAATTACATGATCTCGCAATGTTGATAATACAACTCAGATTCATGTCTGTCAATTAAATGAATACGCTACGTAGATATAGTATGGTGCCGTAAACAGGGGTGTGGACATCCATCACAACATAATTGATGACTTTGAGACACTCTTGCGAATCTCGAAAAGAGTGACAACAAGTCCCCACCGCTTCCTACGAGAGCCACCATTATCTACAAGATTCTTATTGCAGGATGCTTCATTGTTAGGAGCGATATTCAATCTGTGAACAACCATTGTGGTGTATTGCATCCGGTTTAAATTTGATCAAGTTTTTATGAATTTATTTCCTTGGGTTGTGAGATGAAAAAGTGGTTGTTTTTGCTCTGTTTCTTCCTTGAATTAAAACTCAAGGAAGAAATTCTCTAGGCATCCGAGAATACATGCCCTCAATTTTGCATCCACAAGCTTTATGAAACATTGTCACAAATGCTTAGGGAAATCAAATAACATATACCATTCGGGTTCACATTTCCAACCGAGTGCTTGGCGAAACATGCTCTCATGATGTTGATAATACAGCTCAGATTCATGTCTCATTGATTACATGATCTCATGATGTTGATAATACAACTTCGATTCATGTCATCAAATTAAATGAATATCTTAGAGATATAGTATGACGCTTGGACTAGTGCATACAAAAACAAATTATTTTAAACAACAAAGATTAAACCCTTACAGTATCATCCACAAATTCTTAAAGGAACTGTGTAAAGGCATCTGGAGCATAACTTACTAATCCAGAAGAAGTGTCTGAAACATCAATCTGACTTCTCATGCTTCCACTGTTGTTTTCTTTTATTTCTCATGTTATATATATTCTTTGCATTACTCTAAATTCCTGAATCTCCTTTTGATCTCCCTTTTTCTGTGTGCGTATACTTTCTTTTCTAGCGTTTGCACTTTATTATTGAAATCTCCCTTTTTCTATTTTTAGCTCAGCCTAATTAAAAACAAAAGCTAAAATTGTTAATTATTAGAAACAAATTTATTAAAAACAAAAGTTAAAATTGTTGTTAATTAAAAACAAAAGCTAAAATTGTTAATTATTAGAAACAAAATTATTAAAAATAGTAAAGATTTCTATTTTTAGCTCAACCTAATTAAAAACAAAAGCTAAAATTGTTAATTATTAGAAACAAAATTACTAAAAATAGTAGATATTTCTATTTTCAGCTTAAAAAGCCTAATTAAAAACAAAAGCTAAAATTGTTAAAAATAGTAGAGATTTCCATTTAGAATTTCTTTTATTCAAAATAATTAAAAATAAAAGCTAAAATTGTTAATTATTATAAACAAAATTATTAAAAATAAAAGCTAAAATTATTAATTATTAGAAACAAAATTATTAATTATTAGAAACAAAATTATTAAAAAAAAAAGTTAAAATACGGAGGAAAAGCACAAATGTCAAGACGATCACAAATCAAATTTAACACAACGTAGAAACGTCCGCGAGTGCCTTTCCCATAGGGCAACACCTTCGGCGTAATTACATATTATAAAACATATTATATAAAGCATGTGATTTCAAAAGCATTACATTATAAGAATATGTCGATGAAAATTTATTTAAATGAATTTGTTATTTTTAAACTTATTATCGTTATTAGGAAATTGACAAAAATTCGAGGACATACTAAGTAATAAGGGATGAGCATGAGAATGTGTCCCAGAGAATTTGGTGGAATGAAACCCCTCGAATCCTTAGTAAAGCTAAGCCTATGAATTTTATGCACCTAATCCATGCAAGCTTCATATTCAATCAAAAAATGATTAAGTAGCATGTGGAGTAACACTTAAAGATAAAACCAAGTTAGGCACATTTTTTTATATGTAACTAATTAATTGTTACATGGTACATTAGTGGGTTTACACATGGTTTATGTATGTATTGATTTGTTGTTCACGTTATGTTTTTTCAAACGTGTTCATTATATTATTTGATTATTCACCACATAGGGTTCACTTGGTAAAAATTGTCCAAAACACATGCGATCATTTAATAAATATTACCTCATAATTTTAGGATTTACCACTACATATTCTTATGATTACATGTACCCATATATGACTGCATGTGTTATGTACCACTTTACCAAAGTTTTGAGCCACTCCTATGGCAAGCCCTAAACACGGTTTTGAGAACCCTAAAAAATTTCATCGGAAACCCTTTGGCCTTGGCGGCGGCGTAAATGGAGGCAAGGATGACCCTTAAGATCCTCATCAAAATCTGGATGACAAGGGCATGCATGGCTTTATTCCTCCTACATGCGGTGGCTAGGCATGCATGGGCCAAAAAAAGAACCCTATTTTTCCTACTAGGCTTTGCAAAGCAAAAGGCGAATGAATCCGCCTAGAAAAAAATAATCATTCCTTTCTTTGGTGTTGTCTCCAGTAGGAAAAGATAAATGCAAGGACTTCTATTATGCTCTTGAAACCCTCTCAGGAGACCTTGACATTGAAAATCGATGAGGATATGCTTCTGAAGGTTCTTAAGGAGGAGGAAAATCTTTCCTAACTAGGTCTCATATGCAGGTTTCACAAATTTTGGCCTAAACTTTCTCAGCTTCATGACTGGATAGCTCAAAGATGGAGAGAAAAGATACAAGGTAAGATTGAGCTTTATCCTTGTGCTAAAGTTTATTTCATTGTTGTCTTTGAAACCCCTGAAGATAAGAATTTAAGTTTTAGCCAACATTGGGTTTGGAGAGAAGCACTTTCTTATGTCCAAGCCATGGTATCTGTCTTTTGATCCTTTAAAAGACTCTTTTGACACCTACCCGATTTGGGTTCACTTTCCAAGACTCCCACTTCAACTTTGGAATAGATCTTGTCTAATTGCTATAGGGGATACTCTAGGCTCATGTGCGAAAGTTGATGATAAGACCTCTATTCAAACCCATACTACTTATGCTCGAATCCTTGTGGATCTTGATACCTCCAAAGCCTTACCAACAAAAATCAATCTGCATATATTTGAAAGGCTCTAAGTGCGTGCGAGGCTAGACTATAAGGGACTCACTTTCAACCTGTCGACATTGATTCCAAACTAGTCATATTATAGATGATTGTGAACATTCCAAACGCAAGACCAAACCTGCATGGTGGAAGGATTCCCTACCTGAACATCTTACAATTGATTCAGATCCGATTGAGGAATCTAGCACCCCCTCGCAAGTTGACTCACCCATCGTGGATGGTTCATAGAACAATACAGAGAAGTTACCTCTATATTCTTCTCTTTAGGGTGTTGATTGTAGTGCCCACTCCTCTTCGACACTATTTTCATTTTGATGATATTACTATTGGATTGATACTTAGACATTTTGATTATTATATCTTGATCAGTAGATGATAGACTATGCAAATATTTGGACTATTGACATGTTGTGATTTATATTTTGATTATGATGCACTAGATGACAATGATGGACAAATATATATGTTGATTTGACAATATTCTGATTTTATACTAACATGTCATATTCTGGATGCGTAGCCTATGTTGGATATTTTGAGTAGAATTATGATGTTATGGATGTTAAAATTGAATTAAATTGAATGATGATAGATGATAGAATTGCTAATTTTGGATGATGATTATTGATTTCTATATGTATATTATTCTCGATGTTGTTAATATGGCGACAAGGCCAGAGAGGTATTATGTTTGTGTTGTAGGGATATTTTATCACATACATTGAAAGGGGATAAGGGACCAACCACCGAAGCATGTCGGGCATTTTGAAACATGAAAAAAATTGACAACTTGTGTATAATGTTATATTGTGTTGTTCCATGCTTTGTTATGAGGTTTCCATATGGGGTGACCTCGTTTATGTGTACATGAGTGTATTATGTTTCCTTTTTTAATTGTTTGAATTTGTAGTGCATGTGTTTAATTATTTGGGAAATATTGTCACTTTATTAACACTTGCTAATGTGTCTTAATTAACTAGTTTAGCTTAAATCTGAATTAAAAGGGAAGATATGACATGTGGGCAATAAATTGGGTAGATGGTTATTGAAATCTTGTGGATGTAAATTTGATTTGTTTTATGTTTGTGTACTCTTTCCCAACTTCAAAATTCGAATTTTGACTTGGGAGGCTTTTTTTTGGAGGCTTAAGGGACAAGCTAGGCTTGTCCCATGCCTCTTAAATTCATCCAACAACCATACCTATTGTATGGGTAGTTAATTTTAGGCTTAATTATGCATTTTAGAGTGTAAAAGGGTAAATAATTGCACTTGTCACCACATTTACGTTTTCCTTGATAATTAGGTGTGAAAGTTGGAGTGTCATGTGGGCATGTCATAAGTCTTACATGTACATTTAATTTCTTTAGGCTTGGTGTTTGATTTGTGTATTGGAATGGAGGAATAATGAAGTGACATCCTACATGGAGCCACCTCATCATCATCACATCCATTTTTTATTTATTGGATGCTTTTGTTGGATTTTGGGTTACTTGTCTTATTTGCTTCTCTTGCACTTTTGAAATTTCGTCTTGGCTTTCATACTTGTATTTTTGGAATGGAATTTTGGATTGAGCTTGGGTGAAGGATTCAAAGGCTTGTTTGAGAAAAGGAATTGGAAGCTTGATGGAGAGGAATGCTCTCCTCTTTTTGCATCTTTGTATTATTGTATTTGATGTAGAAATGGTGTTGTTAATTTATTGTATGAGTGTTGTGGTTATGTTGTTTTTAAATGGGTAGCTTGCTTTATTGTGTGTGGGAGATGCATTTATGGGACCACGGGGAGGGAAAAGGGAGATGTGAGGCATGCATTTTGGAGGGAGTGTGAGTTTGAGTTCCACTATGGAGAGTGAAAAGGATAACATGGTTATATTTTACATTTTGCAAGTGTAGAAATAAGGATTGATTTATGTTTTGAGTTGTGCACATGGAGACTTTTGGTGGAACTCCTACTTCACTTAAGAGAAAAAAGGAGGTGGTGCCCATATTCCATTTCTCCTTGTTGGCTTGTTGTATTCAAGCCTTTGTGCTTGTTGGGGATATTGTTATTTTGTTGAATGGAGTGTTTAATGTGTTATTTGATTGTGTTATTATGGAATGCTTATTGTGGAAGCCTCTTGTAAAAGTTGTCAAATGTTTCTCAATACCCCTCATTGTTATTTGGTTGGGGCTCGAGGAAAATAAGGGGATGGCTTCTCCTCTTATTGGATTATAGGTTGGGTGGAGAGCATCACCTATACCCCTTTATTTGTATTGTGATTCAAGTTTTGAAGAGTTAAAGGATGCAAGTTGAAAACTAAAAGTTGGGAGATGACCTTGAAAGAAGACTTGTGTTTTGACCTTGTTGGAAGAATTCTCCATGTTGTAAATCATATTATTGTTCCCACTTAGAGTGGAAGATTGTAACTTTTGTATGTTTTAAAGAAAGTTTTCTAGAATTAATTTATTCCAAGTTGTAGTCATTTAGTGAATGTAGAAAGAACTTTTGTTGTATACCTTGTTGGAAAGGACTAGTTTTATTAAAAGAAATGGATTAGAAGTTCTTGTATTGTAAAAGAATGTTATTGCAACTTGTAGTTATCATATTTGTATTGTATGGTTGAAAAGAGAAATTCCAAAGTATGTTCAATAAAAGAAAACTTACATTTTATATTTTTGAAGGTTGTATGTTTGAATGGAAAAGCTCTACATTTGTAAATTTTGAGTTATGAAACTTAGATATACTATCAATATATAACCTAAATAATTGTAGACACCTTAATTAAAATTAATGTTGCCTTAAAAACCAAGATAAGTAGGAAATTGTTTGGAAAATACTTTAATTTAAGGTTTTTTTTTTTTTTTTTCGGGAAACAGAACTTCCGCCCTATGCGAGAGGCAATTTCAGAACTGCCTCCCCACTTAGAGCAAGCGATGGTCAATGAACCGCCTCAAAGGAAAGACGATGGTCAAATGATTGTTGGTTTGTGTAGGAGACAGTTTCTTCACTTTCAATAGAAAAATAAAAATCATGACTGTGAAAAACCCAGATTGAATTTTAATTAAAATCTAAGTTTTAAAACTTCAAAATGAAACTACCAACAACTAGTAATTGATCAAATTTTATTGTTTAAGCTTATCAATCCTCTTATGGGCATCCAAATGTGTAAAATTTCATAGATTAAATGAAATGGGGTTTTTCCCAATTGTTGAAGTCAAAGAATGTTTACATTAAATAACAAAAACATATCCACGGTTGGATCTCTACATTAAGCAAATGAGGAACCTTATAATAGTAATCCCTTTAAACTAGAACGAGGAAATTTATCCATGGTAGCACTTATTGTTTCCATGGATCCCCCTCCTCTATTCTAAACTTGAAAAATAAGAATGAACAAATGAGGTTGTGTTTGGGGCAAATAGAAATAAAAAGAAACCCATAAGGATATTTAGGGAAACCCAAATCTAAGGGCTAGGATAGATTCAATCTAATGGCCTAGATTAAACCCTACATCACTTAAGTGGGAGGTATTTTGTGGGAATGAAATTTAATTAAAAAAAAGTGCATGGGTAGTAGAGTGAATGGGGCCACTTGTGGCTATGCAAATAATTAAAATTTTGTGTTAGAAAATAAAGTAATCTTGGTGCATAATAATTAATTAAACTTTTGGAACTTGGTAAACATATTATTTTAAACCATAAATATATTCTAGGAAGTAAATTAATAATATCTAATGATTGATTTAATTGCAAATTTCCCAAGCTTATGTAGAGAGACTTTAACCCATAAATTTATTAATTACGGATAATGTCTAACCTTGCAAACCCTTTTTAAAAAACTAATTTTACCGTAATTTTGAGTATTAAATTATTAGTTTCCATTTTGATTGAGAGTAGATTTTGTAGGCATTACACTTGGTATCAAACTCGTGGGTTCAACGCTTAGACCCCAGGGAACACTTGGAAACATGACACACAACAAGAAAAGCTAACGAACTCAAAACATAAAACACACAACATTGCATGATATTTAGAAATAAAGCCGTATAAATCTTAGATAACTGAAAAAAATCCTAGATGATGATAAATTAACTCCTATCTTGGTATGTGTAGGAGGCATAGACTAGATGAGGGGTCCTTACATGTGTACCTAGATCTAGGTAAGTGCACCAAGTTGGGGGGCCAAAAGGGGGTCTTAAGTGGACGTATTTTTATGAAAAATAAAAACTTCAACTTGTATGCGGTTTTTGAAATAGTTACACTCAAAATTGGAAGATGTATAAATATGAATCGTAGAATTTTGAGTCTTGTTTCTAAGATAATACATTTTATTGAAAAAAAAAAGTTTAAGTGGGTTAAACAACTAAAATACCAACATGTGCTCTTATTTTTCTTAAAAACATAATAGAGTGACTTTCGTCCCCAGCCATTTTTGAGCACCATTTAATATTTTTGAAAACCCTTTGGTAGAAAGATAGCTAGGAGCATTTAGTTTGTGTTATAATTTATTTTAGATTTTTTTAGTGAATATTTTTTTATTTATGATTTTTCTAGTATAAAAATTTTAAGTTTTGAAAAATAATGAAGCTCGGCCGTGCCCTTGTTGGTGTGTGTATTTTCCACATCATTAGGTGAGTCATCTCACTTAGGTGAGATCGTAGGTCCATGTGTCATTTAGGGGTCATTATGAGATTCCCTTACGCATCAGTGCGTCAGCGCATCAATGTGTCAGCCAAGCGTCAGTGCGTCAAGTGCGTCATTGGGAGTTACACTTCTATTTTGGGAATGTAACTCCCCCTCTCTACTCGAGTTGTCATGATTGCAGCACTGGGGGTTACTCAACACCTCCTATATGTACATGTCTTTTGATCTATGAGATAGAGGAGAGTTTTATGGCTTAACCAGGTTTTTCCCGTGTTTCAAATCTTTGCATGCACATTCGGTTGATGCTCACTCCTCCCGATATCTCTTCACACTGCCGTTCACATGTTCGTTGATGTGCACGTCGATCCCTCGTGATCCTCGCTTGTGGGTTTTAAACCCTCTTTCATGGTATCAGAGTGGATCTTGTGGATCCGTGCACTCATCGACATTTTTGTGCTTTGGTTTTTGGCTTTCTGTGATATTCGATTTCGTTGTGTGTGTCGTAATGGCAATTCCAACCATGCTCTACTTGTAATTGATTTCGGGCATTATACCTCTCCTTGGGTTGTTCGTGTGTTTGAGGTGGTTGTTCAAGTTTCTAGTGTTTTTTCGAGTTTAGTGTCTTTGACCACTTGATTCTTTGGGTTTGCATGTGCATTTGGAGGTGTTTTTATGAGGTGTATTGCATTGGTTATTGGTGCCATCAACCTTGACTTATCCATTGCTGAGTTCGTGATTGCTTCTTCCGTGTGGCCTTGGTAATGGTTTTTCAGTGGGTATTCTTGGTTCATTATTTAATGCGATTATGCTGCTCGTGGCACTCTTAGGACCGGCAGTGATTGGTTCTTTCCCATGGCCTTTACCTATTCTTCCAGCCTGTAGGATCTCTGCATGCATTCTTGGTTCATTATATGCTCATTGTTGGCATTTTTCTTTTATTGCATGTTGTATGTTCCTTGTCCTTTGTGGTGGGTCTGCGCATTAAGAAGTTGGCTCTCTATAACTTATTTGAGTGGTGGTGTCTACGTTGAAGACCTGCACCACTTTTTCATGTGGCCTTGGGTGTTTTAACTTCTGTAACTCATTTTTTGGTTGAGCGGACTCCTCAGCCGCTGCGCATTGTTCCTATGCTTGTGTTGTTCCCACGCATGCTCTAGCATTTCTTCTGCCTTGGAAAAATGTTTTTGCATTGGAAAAACATTTCAGCACCTCCCACGCACCAGCTATAATGGCTCCACCTTTCTCCGGTGGCTGCAGGCAGCTCCGATACATGGCCCTTGGGCGTTACAACCCTATTGCTACGTTTTTCACCCTTCTACATTTCTTTTTGGACGTTTTGATAGCATGTGTCCTCTCCGGACTGCGTTGAAACCAACAACTCACCGCAACACCTTAAATATGGGCACGTGAGCTCTCAACCGCTCTCCAAACCTTCTCCAAGTGACTGTAGCTCTCTCGTATAGCTCCTCATGCAGCCTTCAAACTCATCTTTGCACGTTTCACCCCAAGTTGCTCCAATAGCGGTCATTTCACTCAGCTCAAACAACGGCGTTTTCTCCTCTTGAGCTCAAACAACGGCCGTTTCCTTGCACATGGCCTTATAGTCCTGCATGCTAAGCTACCCTTCTCGGCCTAGGACGTTACTCCAACACCTGCAAAGACTTCTACATCCTGGGAACGTGGATGCTCATGCTTGCCTTTTGCAACTCGTCTGCAGCATCTTGGTTCAGCTCAACGTGGAACTCAAATCTGCACACGTGGGCTCTCTTCTCTCCACATTCCAAACGTGGGTCCACACTACCTTTTAGTCTTGTTTGTTAGGTTAAAACAAACACCTTTTTAATGTTTTAAGGCAAAAAAACATTTACATGGCATTGTATTAATTTTGGGCTTCTATTTTGGCTTGTATTATGTCTTTCATTCGCGTGTCGAAGACAAAGGGCGTGGTTTGGGGTTGGCGTGAGCTAACCCCCCCGTAGTCAAAAAAACCCTATTAAAATTCCATACCATTTCCAATGAGTACCCACACGATGCCCTTTGCACCCATCTTGTGCACTTTTTTAATGCGTTTGCAACATCTAGTGTATTTTTCCATCAGTTGCGGGAATCATTTTAATGCTATATCTTTTGACTCGTTGCTCATTTTTGAGTGCTTCTTTAGTCAAAGTTTCATGATTTTTCACACATTATGTGGGAATTATTAGTTTTGTAAACACACTACTTTTATAAAGTGCCGCATTCTAGGGGGTTACTTGTACTCTTGGGCCTACACACGCAGACGCATTATGTGTCGAGTCTGACATCTTGCTTTCTTGCACCTTGCACTTTTGATTTTGCATCATGGAGAGTGCTCTTTCTAGACTTGAGCATCATAGGATCGCTTTGACCTCCGCCACTTCTCATCGAGAGAGGGAACTACTCAACTTGGTGTGCTTCCATGGAACATTACTTCGCCATGAAGGTCTTTTACCCTTCTTTCTTGGGCTCGTTCACACTCCACCGATCATCGTCATCTCAGAGGACTGTCATCACCAATCTAGCAATGATAATTCTTCACGAGAACTCCTCATGCTATGATTATTTACTAATGCACAACCTTTAGTTTGGTGGATGTAATCTGGAAACAAAGCAACAAACGTAACACAAGAATACCATCGACTATGATAAGACGGAATGATGACAAATCTGAAATATCAAAGTAAATTATAATATTAACATGAAATTGTTACAATCTCACCCATGAGGTACTTCAAGTGTTATTGACTTCACTTGCCTTCCACCAATACTATGGAAGAAACTTTACAATTACACCTCTTAATGGCTTCTTCAACACACCTTTAAACTGATGGCTTCCTTTACACACTTCATACAATATTTCTCACTACTTCCTTCTATGCTAAATGAGGGGGGTGGCCTCTTTATTTATAGAACTTCCAGGCTTATCCATCTTATCTCTAAGATAGGATAAGAAATCCACTCTGACAAATCATATTCCATACCTTAACTCTTATCTGTACATGTAAGCTTATCTCTTAAGATAAGATAAACCTTATCATTTCACATGGGTTCCACATTTTTAGACTTTTACAAATAAAATACACAAAATATTTATGACCTCACTCCTTGTCCTTATTACCAATATAATATTTCTAATTCCTAATCATGTAGACCCTACTTCTCTACTTATCCCAACTTTGACATTTTAACATTACCAGACCACTTACGACAAATATTTACTTTTTACAACATTCCTATTGTACTTTGACTGTTACCATACTCTACATTATTGGCGGCACCGTACTGATGGCGCCGTTATCTTCTATCAGACACTACTACTAATTACACTTAACAACATCCTATTCCTAATACATACATTAATGAAATAGAAATTACGGAGGAAAATTTTAGTGTCGACATCTTCCCCCTTCCTAGCTTCTACTCCGTCCTCGGAGTAGACTATTCTGGTGCTTGGAAAATCTTCAACTTGTCGTGGTTGACCCATTTCATAATGGGAGTGCCATCCAATTCCTCCAAGTCAAGACGTACCATTTTTATGCACAACTTTATTTTGTAGGGCCCCATCCATTTTGGAAGAAATTTTCTCTGTCTTCTTTTTTTGTATCTGGAATCATATACTAGAACCAAGTCATTCACATGAAATGGAGACCAACGGATCTTTTGATCAAAGTATTCCTTCTGCTTCATTTTCTTCTTATGGCTTGTATCATTTGCTATTTCCCTCATTTCCTCTAGCAAATGAAGATGTACCAACCTTTCTTTTACTGAATCACTTTCATCCATCCTTTCATTTTTCATAACTCTCACAGTGGGAATATCAAACTCAATAGGAAGAACTGGATCAATGCCATAGGCCAACTGAAATGGGGAGTATCCTGTTGCTGACTTTGATGTTGCCCTATATGCCCACAATGCTGCATGAATCCTTTTATCCCACTTATGTACCTACAAGGCTGCATCTTTTGCTAGAATTTGACACAACACAAAATTTGTTCATTCCACATGTCCATTTGTGCTTGGCTTGTATGTTGTTGCCTTCCTATGCTTAATAGAAAATTTATTGACTAGGGATTCTACTACCTCATTAATGAAGTGGCTTCCTTGATCTGTTACAATTTCTAATGGACAACCAAATCTGGTGACAATGCGTTCATATATGAACCTTGCCACCTCATCCATGGAAGTTGTTTTCAATGGCCTAGCTTCAACCCACTTGGTTAAATAATCTATGGCAACTACAATATACTTATTTTGGCATGAGGTAGTTGGAAGTGGACCTACAATGTCTATTCCCCACTTTTCAAAGGGACCAAGTGGAAGAATAGGACATAATGGAGCTGATGAAGTCTTACGGTTACCATGTGTTTGACAAATATCACATGTCTTACAATAATTATAACAATCTTTAAAAAGAGTGGGCGGTGATAACTTTGCATCCAAGATCCTTCTTGTTGTAAGTTGTCCAGAGAAGTGCCCTCCACATGTACCATTGTGGAATTCTTCTAGCAGTTCCTTCCCTTGATCACGTCCAACTTCCCTCTTGTATTGTCCATCAGGTCCTATTCGAAATAATACTCCATACAGAATAGAATATGGATGACTGGCTTGAGTAATCTTTCTCTTAGTCTTTGCATTGGCACCATCAGGAAACTTGAATTCATTCAGATAATTCCAAATATCTATGTATTCACTAGGGATTGTGTCAAGGGATAACAATGTTGCATCGGGAAATCATCATCATCACAAGATGATCCTAAACCATCATAGGCTCGAGAGAGTGCATCTGCATTGACATGCTTCTTTCCTGGCCTATCTATAATATCAAATTCAAATTCTTGTAGCAAAATTATCCATCTTGCTATCCTCCCTGATGGGTTAGGCTTATTGACAATATATTTTAGAGCCTGATGATCTGTTACAACTATAAATTTCTACCCTAGCAAGTAATTTCTAAACTTCTTTACAGCAAAAATGATAGCTAGAGCCTCTTTTTCAGTTACAGTATAATTTACCTCAGCACTACTCATTTGTCTGCTCCCAAAGTAAATTGGATGTTCATTCCCATTTTCATCCTTTTGGCTCAAAGTACTTCCTAGTGCTGCATCTGAGGCATCAGTGTACACAATGAATGGCTTGCTCCAATCTGGATTCTTTAAAATAGGTGAAGACACCAGGGCTTCCTTCAGTTGTCCAAAAGCTTCATGTGCCTTATTTCCTGGTTCATAAGTAACATCCTTCTTCAAGAATCGTTAGTGGCTGTGTAATCTTTGAGAAATTCTTGATGAACCTTCTATAGTAACCCACATGGCCTAAAAATGATCTCAACTTACTTCTATTCATAGGAAATGGTAAATCTTTGATTTTTGAAACTTTATCAGGATCAGTACCAATACCATCTTTGGATATAACATGCCCTAACAAAATGCCTTTAGAACATCCAAAGACACACTTTGTAGGGTTTAGTGAGGCTTGTGCTTCATCTAACCTTTGAAATGTTGTCTCCATCAGTGCGGTGGTCCAACTTGCTCCCATAGATGTAAAAATCATCCAGAAATACTCGATGAAGGTCCCAATGTAGGGTTCGAACACCCTATTCATCAAACGCTGAAATGTTCTTTGGAGCATTACACAACCCAAAGGCATAACTCTATAAACAAACGTTCCCCAAGGAGTGGTGAACGTGGTCTTCAGCTGATCTTTCTCCGCTATACGGACTTGGTTGTATCTCGCTATATCCATCAGTAAAACTATAACACTCCTGGCCAGCTACTTCGTCCAAGATCTGATCTGAGAATGGAAGAGGGTAATGATCCTTCTTTGTTGCCTTATTGAGCTTCCTGTAATCAACACAAATGTGTAGCTTCCCATTCTTTTTTATTGAGATCACAATGGGAGAAACCCATTCTGAATTCTCCATAGCAAATATGAATCCTGCATCAAGCAACTTATCTATTTCTTCTTTTACAGTCTTGGAAAAATTAGGATTCATTCTATATGGCATTTGCTTTATAGGCCTAGCACCATCTACCAGCTCAATAGAATGTTCTACCCAACTTACTTGACGGAGTTCCTTGTAATCAAAAGTGAATATGTGTATGTACCTTCGAAAGAGCTAGAGGTAGGATTCCTTCTCACTCTCCATCACAAGCATCACCAATCTTTATTTGTTGGAGATGATCATCAACTTCTTCTTTAGATAATTTTATGGGGTCATGAGTTGGTGTGGTGGAAGGATATCCATGATCAAACATCAACCTCACTTTCTTCATCTTCGAGTGTCCACTTCAATGGTACTAGAGTAATCGAGAGGATGTCCAATCATCAGTTTCATCACTTGAATCCACAGGTTCTGCCTTATGATGTCGAGGGATCACGTTTATCTTCACCCTCTCTCTACCACGTCCAAGTGTCATGAAGCCTTCATTCCAGTAGTTTCTTGCATGAACTCTCCTTAGCCATGGTCTTCCCAGCAACATTGGGTACGCAATGCAGGTACCATTTTCATCACCTGAAAGTCTACCACACATACAACACCCATAACAGATATTGCCACATTTGAAACTACACCTTCTGGTTTAGTTTTTCCCTTATTTAATGACCTTAACATAAGTGTTGAAGGGCGATCAATTTTTAAACCCAACATATTCATTACAGACTTGGTCATTACATTAACTACAACACCTCCATCAACTAAGACATCATGAATTGAAATACCATTACATAATACCTCAGCTTGTGGAGCATAGGGATCTGCCTCTGCCTCCAAAACAGGGACCTCAACCTCCTTCCTTCGTCGAGCATTGAGTCCACTTCGCAGCTCCCGCCTCTTCTCAGAAGACATAGCCAAGAGTTGACCATATGTAATATTTGCAGGCCTTTTGGATAGATCTTCCAAGATGGAGTATGGTCCTTGCCCCTGTGAAATCAAAAAATCCTGCACACCCAACTTTCTTCTCCTATGTTTCTTACTAGTTTCTCCTTTCATCTTCTTAGGATCATTTCCATCTTGATTATCTTTTTCTTTCTTTCTTTTTGTTACAAACACATCTACTTCATTATTTCTGCTCTTATCTACTACATCAAAAGAATTCACAGGTGCTTTTCCTTTATCATTATCTCCTTTACCAGATGTAGAAGCTCTATCTGGACAATTATACTTATAATGACCCTTTTTATAACAACCATAACATACAACTTCAGAAATATTTCTTTTTGGACCTCTATCTCCTCCCTGAGAACTAAATTCTTTTCCTTGAAGAAGATTAATAGTTAACTGACCCATCTTTTTGAGCAGATCTTCATACTCAGTAGATGTACTAGGAGAAAGATTTGTGCTCACCGAGAGTGGTTGTGGATTCTGGAGCAAAGGTGCTGGTGTAGGCTCTACTTTAGCAACAATTTCTTTGGGCTCCTCTTCCATGCTTTCTTCTTGCCTTCTTGCAATCTCCTTTGCTTGTTCAATGGTAGCTGGGTGGTCATACTTCACTCGTTGTCTGATCTTTGGCTTCATCCCAAGAATGAAGTGCTTACATAGGAGATTATCCACGCCATTCATCAACCCATCCGCTAATCCTTCCTTCCGGATCTGGGCATCGAGCTTCCTCCTTAGCTCTAGAACACGAGCATGATAATCCCTTATCTTCTCCTTCTCTCCTTGGGTTAGCTTTGTGATATCGATCATGAGATCTGCATATCTCTGTTGTTCACCAAATTCTTCAAGAAAACTTTCAGTTAATAAATCCCATGAGTTTTTCACATTATCACCTAGTGTTTCAAACCACCTAAGGGCTGAACCATCCAAAAAGGTAGGAAAAATTCAGTCCATTGTTCCCTTCTTATAAGGCCATTACAAATACAAGATCGTTTAAACTCTTGAATGAAAGAGGAAGCATCTTCATTAGATTGGGCTGAAAAAAATAGGAATCTTCCCCATTTTCAAAAGTAACCACAGTGAAATACCAACCCAAAAGTACAATCAACAAGACTTATGTGCACCAATAATTAAAATCACTATAATAGAAAATAGAAATGACCACGGTAAACTATGGTAAAACTTGACTTACTGCGGTAAAAACTGACTTTACTGTGGTAAACACTATTCACAGTAAAAAGTGAAGTTACTGCGGTAAATACTATTCACGGTAAAAAGTGACTTTACTGTGGTAAATACTATTCACAGCAAAAATGACTTTACCATGGTAACTACTATTCACGGCAAAAATGACTTTACCATGGTAACTACTATGCACAGTAAAAACAAGGTTACCCTCCAATTGATTTTTGACTAAGTGGGAATATCTCTCTAGACAATCCACCACGAGGAATGGTCCCGGCAACGGAACCAAAATGTCATCACCAATCCGGCACTATGATAATTCTTCACCAGGAACTCCTCGTGCTATGATTATTTACTAATGCACAGCCTTTAGTTTGGTGGATGTAATCTGGAAACAAAGCAACAAACGTAACACAAGAATACCATCGACTATGATAAGACGGAATGATGAAAAATCTGAAATATCAAAGTAAATTATAATATTAACATGAAATTGTTACAATCTCACCCATGAGGTACTTCAAGTGTTATTGACTTCACTTGCCTTCCACCAATACTATGGAAGAAACTTTACAATTACACCTCTTAATGGCTTCTTCAACACACCTTTAAACTGATGGCTTCCTTTACACACTTCATACAATATTTCTCACTACTTCCTTCTATGCTAAATGAGGGGGGTGGCCTCTTTATTTATAGAACTTCCAGGCTTATCCATCTTATCTCTAAGATAGGATAAGAAATCCACTCTGACAAATCATATTCCATACCTTAACTCTTATTTGTACATGTAAGCTTATCTCTTAAGATAAGATAAACCTTATCATTTCACATGGGTTCCACATTTTTAGACTTTTTACAAATAAAATACACAAAATATTTATGACCTCACTCCTTGTCCTTATTACCAATATAATATTTCTAATTCCTAATCATGTAGACCCTACTTCTCTACTTATCCCAACTTTGACATTTTAACATTACTGGACCACTTACGACAAATATTTACTTTTTACAACATTCCTATTGTACTTTGACTATTACCGTACTCTACATTATTGGCGGCACCATACTGGCGACGCCGTTATCTTCTATCAGACGCTACTATTAATTACACTTAACAACATCCTATTCCTAATAATACATTAATGAAATAGAAATTACGGAGGAAAATTTTAGTGTCGATGTGACTTCCTTAAAACTTACGACCATGTCTTTGGTCACATGACGATGCATGTCTCTCGTTCTCTTTGGTTTCATATGGCAAACTCGGATCCACCTCATCATGTCCTGAGCATTCTTCGTCCCTCATGGAAACCCTTCACATACGCATTGCCATTGCTACCGATAATTCAGTTGTCTCCTCCATTTCTTCATGTGATGCTATTTCCACTGACATAGACTCATTTGGTTCTACTTACATGATGAGGATTGTGCACCCAGTTCTAATGCAAAGAGCACTACAGAGGACTTCTCTCCTCTTTCTCTCACTATTCCAGAGAGTGTTGGCACACCTCCCATCTCATCAGATATCGAGCAGTCTCATACTCAGTCTCACACCATCATTACACCCACCTCCTTTCCACTTCCAGTGTGCGAGGCCCCTTCCACTCCTCTACCTTCATTGGATGACTCATACCTATCTGACATCACTCTTTTGTTTGTTGAGCCCCCTCATTGGGATGAGTATCTACCTGACCTTAGTCATATTTTTGTAGAGTACACTTGTGATGCACTACAGGTCCCTCATCCATCTATAGGTGTTTTAGAGGAGTCCATTATCTCCATTGTTGGGAGTGCCCCTTTTGAGACTCTTACCACTTCCACTTTTCCAGGAGACCTTCATTGATCCACCCTTGCTTGTGGATCCCTTTTTGTTGTGGGGGATGTTTTGTTGCCTTCACATCACGTGGACATCCTTTCTATGGGTGTTCATCTTCTTCACTCTGATAGTTCTATGCACGTGGAATTACCTTCGGTTCCTTGGCACTCACTCGCTAGACCTATGTCACACTTCCGTGCACCAGACTCAGAGTTCTTCATGCTATTTCCTTCAATTTCCTTTGTGGAGTGGGTGGACTTCTAGCACATTATTTATGTCCTTCCTAAGGGCAGGCACATAGTTCATTGCAAGTGGCTCTTCTTCAATCCAAAGGTAGAGGATCTCGTCATCGACATTCTTCCTAGAGCTGCAGAGTTCGAGATCCATCCATGGAATCTTCTGCATTCCTCTCATCTCCATCTTATTCTCTCTTCTTCTTCTTTCCGAGATATTACCTCTTTGTACATGGGTACCCTTTCAGGCTCGTCTATGGCCGGGACCCATATTTGACATATTTCTTAGATTAGAGAGTGTGTTGTTTTCTTGTGGTGGATGTTTTTCCCACTGGGTTTTCCTTCACTTTGCTTGGGACCTTTTTCTTGTACATGGGTACCTCATTAGGCTTTCACTGGGACCCATTTCTCATTTCTCGACTTGCTGCCTCATCCTAAGTTACGATGAAGGGGGTGTTGGTGTGTGTATTTTCCACATCATTAGGTGAGTCATCTCACTTAGGTGAGTCATCTCACTTAGGTGAGATCGTAGGTCCATGTGTCATTTAGGGGTCACTATGAGATTCCCTTACGCGTTATTGTGTCGGCGCGCATCGGTGTGTCATATGTGTCATTGGGAGTTACACTTCTATCATGGGAATATAACTCCCCTCTCTACTCGAGTTGTCATGATTGCAAAGACTGGGGTTACTCAACGCTCCTATATGTACATGTCTTTTGGCCTATGAGATAGAGGAGAGTTTTATGGCTTAACCAGTGTTACGCCCGTGTTTCAAATATTTGCATGCACATTCGGTTGATGCTCGCTCCTCCCAAGATCTCTTCACGCTGCCGTTCGTACATCCGCTGCTTTGTGCACGTCATCCCTCATGATCCTCGCTTGCAGGGTTTTAAACCCTCTTTCAACCCCCCTAGCTACAAAAAATATCGAAAATTAGATTTTTTGAATATGTATATAATTATGCCTAGTTTGTGCCTAAAAACTTTTATTCAATTTTGATGAGTCAAAAAAAGATACACGAAAAATATAGACATGTTTAAACTTTAAAAAATAGCTATAAAAAGGCATAGTTAAGAAAATAAATAATATGGAAACCTTGTATTTGTTAGAAAAATTGAAAAATAATATTTATACAAAGAAGAAACTCTTCTTTACGTCATGGTATAATTTTTTTAAACAAATCGATCATTTGATGTTGATTTATCATGATGGAAGTTGGATTTTTGTGTTTTTCTGCAAAAACACATGGTTTGTTGTGTTTGTGCAGGTCCATGCCTCAGGCTTGGGGATCCAAACCGGATCCCAAGCCTTGAGGCATGTGTTGGAAAAGGTAAAAATCATAATGCGTACGTGTTATTCTTTGTTTATATATTGTGGCCCCCCAACGTCCCTTTCATCTCTTTCATGGGAATTCTGCATACATTCTGTTTGGTTTTGTAATTTTTTTACATTCTTGCACGATTTTTAGTAGTTCATTTTTCCCCTACCCCACTAGTTGATTTTTTCTAATCATGGGTGATAAAATTCGAGCTAAGGACAAGAGGAAAGTCAAGAACAAGACACCGGAGCAATTGGAAGAGATGAGAATAAAGAAATTGAAGAGAATGCAAAAACTTCGTGCAGGGAAAGGTACATCTGCTATATCAAATGTAGCTAATGTATTAGAATATGGGGATGAAATACATAATGAAAATGTAGATAATAATGATTTTGTAATGAATAATGATATTGAATTGAATGACAATGTTGGTATGGATGAAGAAATTTATATGAATCCAATTGTTGAACCCTTACATGAGAATCTAAATGTTAACCTCGAAATTTGTATAAAAACACTGAATGAAGAAAGTAACCTTGTAAACGAATCTTCACCTCTAATAACACCTCCTTCCATTTTGCGAAGAAAACCAATTCACTTAATTGAAATTGATGAAAACATTATAAAACCAATGCCTAACAAAATGTCTAAAAGAAATGTGAGAAGAAACGCTAGTGGAATTTGGGATAATTATTTTGAGAATTTAAATGACACACAAAGATGTCAATTATTTATTACATTGATGAAATTAATTAAGATGAGACCTATAATGAAGACCCTAGGGTTAAGAACATCTAATGTTGTTGATCAAAATGCGTCAATTGTTGAAAACATACATAAAGCATACCAAATTGTAGGTGGCAAAAGATGCACCAAAGATAGTAATGCTACATGGCGTGCACTTACTAATTGTATAGTAAGTGATAAAATAGTTAATAAACACTTGATTAGAAAAACAAATAATGCTTTGAAGCTAAACAAAAAAATAATAATGAAAGCAATAGAGAGACGTAAACATCTTGAGTCAATCAATAACACTGACTATTGGGATTTCTCTAGCAGACTTCCATGAAAAGACAAGAATACATATGATATTCTAAAAGAATTAATTGTAAAATTTTGGAATGAGAACACAAGGGTGTCACCGAATAGAAGAGATACAATAAAAGAAGAATAGGTTCTCGTAATCATGAATCGTGTGCAAAAAATTTCTATGATATGAATTAAACACAAGTGTTCTCTAAGTTTAAGAATGAAAATCAACAAATTAACATTAGCCAAAGATTGTTTGAAATGGGCAAACCCTTTTATGTGAAAATCAATCACTCACGTACAACTTGTTATTGTAGGCATCGTGTTGAATTTTCAATGCATTATGATGTTTTTGTCAAATATGTCATGTTTTGCATACTTGACATCATTTTGTAGGAGTGTGGATTAAATATCCCCCAAAATCTTCAAGGGAATTTATTCCAATAATATTTTGTAAAAAATCAACTAGACAATTTTTTTATAACAAAGCATGTTTGGATGGAATCTGTAATGTATGTGGTGGCTTGCCAAATTTGAAAAGTTGTATCGATAAGGAGAGTGTAAATTGAATAGGAAAAGATTGGTTGGTTTCACCAAATATAAATCGGTGGCATATCAATTAAAAGATGGAAAAGAATATAAGAGGTGTGAGCTTGTTACAAAACAATTACCTATATCGAATATATGGTCAAATTCGAGAGAAATTTTTTTATGAGTATTCAAGGAACACACATAGAGCTCGATGGTTGGATGAACAATTCAAGTTAAGAAAGGACACATTCTCACTTGGAACTATTGTTTTAGTAGTTGACTTTGCATAGAATTAAACATTGCAACCACAAATGAGGTTCAATATCAATATTATAACTCGGTCTGCAAATTGCTATTTTCATGTATATAGCATTCATGCACTCTCCAGAAAACATTGAGAAAAATTGAAAAATATTAAGAGAGTATCATTTCTACATCAGTGATGATCAAACACATTCTACATAATATATACAAGGGTGTTTCCAGTGTTTTATGCGAACATGAATGAGAGGAACATTAGTTTCAATCAACATTACATTTGGTCGGAAATCGCACATCCCAATTCAAGAATGCATGAGATGTTTTATTGGTTAAGAAAGATGCAAAAAGAAAAAAATGTACAATAGATATGGATTTTTATAGAGGCGGGGCATGGAAAAGGAGAGCATGATGGTGTAGAAGCATGTGTGAAAAGAGCACTTGTAAGAGAAGAGTTAAAGTTCCAGGATGATGGTAAATTTACGATGCAAAAACATTGTTGATTGGTGTGTCAGAATACGGAACATGAACCTCAAGAGAGATCAACGGTTGTTAGATATTTTTGGTTGATAGAGGAACAACATCTGGAAAAATTTGAAGATTGTATGAGAGTTGTAGGATCAAGTGATAAGAACTCATTCCGTAGTTCGGATGCAAGTGCTTGGACTATTTATATTAGGTGCATGGCATGTTTTTGTATATTGTGCATTGATTTTTCGTGGAATGAATGTGAGTCACAATAGTGGGTGGATGAATGGACTTGTAGACCTCTAATTCCACTCGACACACATCAAGTACCACGAGATTAGAATTTGCAGGTCTTCGATCAAATGAAAACATCACATGACTTTGACCAAGTCTCGATTTAGTGCAAGAAGGTACATACATATATGTACATGCCATGTTTTAGATTTATAAATTACTAAATGGTCAACTCTTAATGTATTTTAAATTTGACTGAATATTTTTAATTTGTGATGTAGGGCACGTTTTTACAATTATTGCGATGAAATTTAATGAAAAGGGAACATACTACTTCTTGTGTCATTGTGTAGAGGGGAATTTTTTTGACTTCCACATTCATTGATGGCGAAGACCTTGAGTATCCCACTTGGTTCGATGGTAGTCACTGGAATTTAGCTTCGACGATATCCTATCAAAAAAATCAAATATTTGGTTGTTTGAAGACTATGAAGTACATCGAAAGATACTTCACTATTCACATTTGGTGCTTGTAACAAATATTAAATTGATCAAATATTGAGGTCGGACATTAAACAAGAATCTGTGGAAGGTTCATGAATCGGATCATGAAGCAGTTCTTGCTACTTTCAATAGTAGAGTTGATCCTTGCGGTTCATTGGATTAAATTTGCAAAGGTGTTTTCTTCATGAATTTATTTTGAATATTTACTTAAATGATTTTTTAAAAATTATGTATGATTTAAAATTCTATTTAATTTCTTACTAACATGTTTATGTAGGTTAGTGGTGCCAAAAATCTTCCACCTTGGTTAGAACACCAAGTTTATTATTCTTGTTGATAGCCAAGTAAGCTAGAGAAATTAAATATTAGAAAGGAACAACAAAACAAAAATTCTCAACTTCACTATATTGCAAAAATATCTATATTAAGTGTGATTCGCAATTCACAACCTTACAACGACGATTAATCACAAGCAGAGAATTTATAATTATCAAAGCCAAGTGAAGCTAAGATAAATTAAATATTAGAAAGGAACAACAAACATAAATTCTCATTTCACCACCTATATTGCAAAAATATCTTATTAAAAATCTCATTTCACCACTTATATTGTATGAACCACCTATATTATTCGGATTGGCAATGGACAACCTTAGATGACTCAGTGCGAAGTATTTCGTGTGTTTCCAAATAATAGGACATTGATAAAACCGAATGGAGATGGATAAAATTGTGATAGCATTTCATACGGGGCCCGACATGGAGGTTTTGGATCCGATGAGACGATCTCTCTAGTGCCAAGGAGTCCGAGAAATCACGTCGATGTAGTCCCTTAAGAGCACTAAGACCAAAACACGTTATATCTTCGACGGGTGATTTCTTAAACTTTGTGACACCTAGAGACATCTCGTCGCTCCTTGAAACCTCCACATCAGAGTCCCTCTACGAAATCCTTTCATGGTTTTATCCATCTCCATTTGGTTCTCTCGTTGTCATATTGTTTGCAAACACACGAAATAGTGTAGTCTGAGTCTGTGCAAAGGCCAATGAGATGCTATATTTTGCAAATGGTAGCTCGTGGGACCAAATCATTTGTGCTAGCACGTCTAGATGGCTAGGTGAATGCTAGTGGAGGATTTTTTTGGTTCCCTATGCTCCTTGTGTTTTCGGGCTACCTCGTCCGGGCGTAGTTTCTTAAGAGCCCTGAGACCAAAACATGCTATATCTTTGACGGGTGATTTCTCAGACTCGTGGCACCTAGAGATGTCTCGTAAAATCATAAACCTCAACATCGGGGCCTTATACAAAATCCTGTATCGGTTTTATCCATCTCCAATCGGTTCTCTCACCGCCTTATTGTTTGTAAACACACAAATCTGCAGTATGACTAAGTGTAAGGCTAATAGACGCAATACTTTGCAAACTAAATCTCTTGGCATCAAACCAACTATTCCAACATGTTGGGATTTCCCGGGTAAATGTTAGGGGAGTTATTTTTTTGGTTCCCTACACTCCCCATGCTTTCAGAGTACCTCGTTCGGCGTAGGCTCTTAAGAGTCCTAAGACTAAAGCACGCTATATCTTCGACAGGTGATTTCTCAGACTCATTGGCACCTAGATACATCTTGTTAGATCCTAAACCTCCATGTTCAGGCCCTTTATGAAATCATATTGTAGTTTTATTCATCTCCATTCAGTTCTCTCGATGTCCTATTGTTTGCAAACACACAAAATAATAGTGCAACTCGACTTAGTATAATGTTGGTAGATGCAATAATTTGCAAACAGAAACTCTTGGCTCTGAATAGGGGATGCCAAGGGAATGCTAGGGGAGGATTTTTTTGTTCCCTACACTCCCTGTGCTTTCGGGCTACCTCGTCTAGGCGTAATCTCTTAAGAGCCCCGAGACCAAAACACGTTATATCTTCGACGAGTGATTTCTTAGACTTCGTGGCACCTAGAGATGTATCATCAGATCCTAAACCTCTATGTAGGGTCCCTTTATGAAAGCCTATCATGGTTTTATCCATCTCCATTCGGTTCTCTCGGTTATCCTATTGTTTGTAAAGGTGCGAAATAGTGTAGTCTCGATTCATTATAAGGCTTTTAGACACAATACTTTGCAAATGGAAGCTCTTGGCCCTAAACCAACCATGAAAAATGTTGGGGTGGCTAGGAGAATGCTAGGGAGGAATATTTTTGGTTCCCTATGCTTCTCATGCTTTCATATTACCTCGTCGGGGCGTAGCCCCTTAAGATCCCTAAGACAAAAACACGCTATATCTTTGACGGGTGATTTCTTGGACTCTATGGCACCTAAAGATGTCTTGTAAGATCCTAAACCTCCAAGTCAGGTCCCTCTACGAAATACTATCATGGTTTTATCCTTCTCCATTTGGTTCTCTCATTGTCCTATTGTTTGCAAACACGCAAAATAGTGCGATCAGTCGATATAAGGCTTCCAGATGCAATAATTTACAAATGGAAACTCTTGGGCCGAACAAACTATGCCAACACATTGGGGTGGCCTGGTGAATGCTAGGGGAGGCTTTGTTTTGGTTCCCTACGCACCCTGTTCTTTTGACTACCTCGTGCGGGCGTAGGCCCGTAAGAGCCATGAGACCAAAACATGTTATATCTTTGATGGATGATTTCTCGAACTCATGGCACCTAGAGGTGTCTTCTCAGATCCTAAATCTCCATGTTGGATCCCTCTAAAAAATCATATCATGGTTTTATCCATCTCCATTCGGTTCTCTTGTTGTCCTATTGTTTACAAACACGTGAAATAGTGCAGTCTGAGTCAATATAAGGCTGCCAGATGCAATACTTTGCAAACGGAAGCTCTTGGCACCAAACTAACTATGCCAACATGTCGGGGTGGCCAGTGAATGCTAGGGGAGGATTTTTTTTGGTTCCCTACACTCCCCATGCTTTCGGACTACCTCGTCCGAGCATAGGCCCTTAAGAGCCTTGAGACCAAAACATGCTATATCTTCGATGAGTGATTTCTCGGACTCCATGACACCTAGAGATGTCTCGTTAGATCCTAAACCTCCATGTCGGGCCCTCTACGAAATCCTATTGTGGTTTTATCCATATCTATTTGGTTCTCTCGCTGTCCTATTTTTTTGCAAACACACGAAATAGTGCGATCTAGTCAGTGATAAGGTCATCGATGATGTAATACTTTGCAAATAGAAGCTCTTGGTGCCGAACCAATTACGGAAACACATCTTGATGGCCTGGTGAATGCTAAGGGAGGCTTTGTTTTGGTTCCCTATGGTCCCTGTGCTTCGGACTACTACCTCGCAGGCATAGGCCCTTAAGAGCCCTGAATGACTAGATTGGCTTAAGAATGAATTTGATAGGGGAATGTATAAGAACACACAGGAGTTATCAATCACCTAGTAAATCTTTCTTGTTTAGTTCTGAATGGGAGTCATGCTAGCATCGTGGCTTAGTGATCTTCCATTCATTGATAATTTGTGTTATGATAAACCCATGGATTCTTTCAAAAGCACCTTCAAAAGGATAGGGGTAGTCATCAAACATAGTGAAGGGTGTGATGTGATTTCCAAACAACTTGAAATACATATAGATTTAGAGGTAATAACATGAATTGGACAGGATTAGACAATCAAGAATCATTGAGTGTCTGAATTAGAATGTCATTGCATCTGGAGACATTCTCAAGCATTGGATTAATGTATATGGAGAGACATTCTCAAAATATCAATAGATGAAAGGCATCGAATTATGACGACTCTCAAGTGTTTTAACAGGGGATAAGACTAAGAAGCATAGAAGAATGTAGTAAGTGCATGATAAGATATGAACTAGTACAAAGAGACCATGAGCAAGAAGAAGCGCAAGTAAGGTAAATACACATATACACATTGATAAATTGAATGAATAATTACTCAGATTAGGTAACTCTTTATATACATACATTATATAAATATTGATTTCTAAAGTTTGATGCATATTATACATTGAAAATGCTAGTACATGTACATCACCAATAAATGAAAAATAATCCATAATGTCTTAAATATTGTCAAGTGCACATCATATTAGTTTCATGTAAAAATAATCTCAGAAATGTAAGGTCTCATACAAAAATATCAAGTTCCAAATAGTATTTTAATGTGCATAATAAATATAAAAATGCCCAAATAGGTCATATACCATCAAGTTCAAATGCCATATAGGCATACATACAATGCCATGCACATAGGCATACAAAAAAATGTCATGTAAGACATATATATTTCCTAATCATCAAAATCTATCCCTCTCTTGGCCTTGCTCGAAGAAGGCCCTCCCTTAGATGAAGATGGAGATCTATGAGATGACTTTGGATTGTCCGAGCCCATGCTACGAGTCCTCTTCCACTGAATACTCACTTGTAGATGAGCCTGTAAATGCAAACAATGTTTTTTTGTCAAAACTTAATTTATATATGTTTTCAACATGTATTTAAGACCATGCTAGAATGAAAGTATTTACATAAATACACAAACTTACCGCAAGTTGTCGATCATGCCGAATTTGCATCTCACGCTCAGATGAGTCATCGAGAGATCTTGGAGTATGAATGGGGGTACGAAGATGATGAGATGGAGGAGTCTCATGCCCTCAAAGTCAAAATAGAGGGGGTTAAAGTTCCCTGCATACACATAAGATCAGAAAATATAACATCAAAATTAGCGAAAATAGAACTAAGTACATGTATGTGTAATGACAATATTTTAACTAATTTTATCAATATAGAACTATTGTTTTTACCCCACATGCTTGTTGCGAATCAAATGAATGGGGCTCACACTGTCAGTAGGTAACTCTGCGTATATACAAAATAAAGGACATTATTAACATAATTTAATAATTCTACAATGAAAGACATTACTAACATGTAATTTAACATAATATGAATTACACGAGAAATTTAACAATATTTACATGTTTTTTTAATACCTCAGTGAGTTGTTGCGTAGATGAAATTGCAGTGGCAACACCTTTCCCTACTTGTCGTAGAGATGGTGGGGTGTCTAGTGAAGTCAACATCTTTATCAAACATGTATCACATGAGTTAGATGGACCTACAAGAAAATACATATATTTGACTTCAAAACTAATATATATATATATATATGTATATGTTAAATTTTTGAAATCAAGTACTCCAAATTTTTCAGTAACACACATAATAAAACATTACAAATACCGCTAAGGTGATGCCAATGACTCGTAATCCAAATTTCTCACTCAAAAAGAATCGACATATCGACATTATCGTGTGCACTCCTAGAACCAACTCCACCAAAATCAAGTGCACGAATGAAAGTATCATCCTCCTCGGGCCCCAAACATATGTTACCACATGAAGAGCAAAGATGTGGTCTCATGTTAGTACTCCTTAGGGAATAATCTGTGTACCTCCGCAAGCATCCGGCTCAAATCTCCCTCAGTATGTCAAACAAGGGTCGCAGATAGCCCTCGAAGTGCATGGAGTGTACCAATATCTACTGTCTCCTTTAAAACTTGAGGGAAAATATCAGGGTGAGGGGGCTTCTATGCGGGGACTCTACCCTGCTGAATAGGTGCATGTTGTGCACTTGGTTGATCTTGTGCAGATCCTTTTCCTTGTCCCTAGAAATCTTAAAAATCAAAATAATTTGGGATCTCGTTGAGGATAAAATTGCAATAGAGTTTCCTCAAAAAGTATAGTGGCACCTCATTGTTATTACAAGGTGGAAAATCAAACACTATCCACCATTGGTCCCAAAAATTATTTTTAATCAAATTATTATTGCACCAATGGATGGGAAACCGTTTACATGACAAAGAAACAGGAAAATTAGTGTGGGGGTCCATGAATAAGGCGCATATGAGGTATTTTGTAATTTATTTTTTCTTTACATCCACATATGACAATTTGATGGAATAATAAACCCTACAACCATCTCTGTAAGTTGTCCAACGATCAATTTTCCCCATTTCCACATAAACTTGAGCAAGTAATGCCTTCAATGTGTTTACAAGAGAAGCATGGTGGGGGTTTGTAGATTGTGAATCCCTCATTCTTTTGATTAAATCCTCAATTTCAATTTTGTTTTCAACTATGTGGGCTGCTAAATATTCTTGACTACCCGGGATGTTGAGCAATTATGGGAGGGTTGGGAGGGATGACAGGAATAACAAGGTTTGGTTGTGGTTGATTCCCTTAACCTCGAACTGTAACAATAAAAAAATGTATTTAATTCAAATTTTAATCTATAATTATCATATTTCAATGCAATTTTGAGAAAATAATTGTGCCTACCTCTTCTCTATGGCGCCATCATCGATTCAGATCTTCCCGGTGATCTAGAAATGATCCTTTGAGCTTGAGATCTAGCTGAATGAAAAAATGTGAGGGCATGGTTAAGCTCTGAAACTTGTGTTTGAGGGAGATAAAATGATAGAGGCTCAGGACTATTTTTTTATTTATAGCAAACATAACGCACATGCATTATAATGCGTACGTGTTATGCTTTGGTAAATCCCAAACCTGAGAATTTAAAATGTGATTGCGTTATAATAAAACGCATACGCATTTTTCTTTTTTTTGGGGTTTTTGTCCACTTTTTGGCCCCCCAACTTTGTGCACTTACCCATCTACCAACCCCTAATTAGGTAGTAGCATTTATATCACCTCGAGATAATATAGACAATATAGGATGTTAATGCCACTTTATGAGAAGAATCTTTTGGAGGGTTACCTAGCAGAGATAGGACAGGGAGCCATCAATAGAGGTTCATGAATGAGTTATAAGGTCTACTTTTCTAAGGCAGGGTCATTTGGTGTGATTTGCATAACATTGGATCATTCCCCAAGCTGTGGGACTTGCAAATGGGAATGATCCTCCAGAGAAGGTTGGTTCCTCTTCCTAATCTACCTACCACAAGCTATTCTAGTGCATGCAAGATAATATAATCCTAATCTAACTTCCAAGGAGACAAGGAGAGAAAGAAAATAAGAAAAAATAGAGCCTACACTAAAATGGTGATACACCAGAGAAGGAAAGTGTTGATCATCTACCAAAACTTGCCATGGAACAAGGAGAGGTGAGCAATGGAAAGGATGGACAAGTGCATCACAGACCAGAGATGGATTTCACATAGAAAATGTTCCAAAATCCATGAACACAACTCCCAGATCTATAAATAAACATTCAAAACATACACAGATACCCTGGTAATGAAGAGAGGCAAGAAGATGCAATAAAAACAAGCAAAGGATGGACAAATGCATCACAAAACACATTTTATTGCTTCATATGTTTGCATAGAACATCATTCATGAGAAAGAGGAAAAAAATTCCATTTACAGAGCAGTGGGAAGAGGTTCAAACTCCATTTCACCCTAGGAAGAAAAGAAGGGAGAGGCAGAGAAGAAAAATGAACAACCTCTTGAAAAATGATGCCTCTGTTACATTATATAGCAAAATGCGAGAAGGAAAGGAAAAAACACAGGATTTTCTCCAACCACTTTTCAAAATGTGTTTTAATTCTTCATCTATTGATGGGCTTGATGCAAAATCTCATATTTCCATGTATCTACTTCACAGACCAAAGAAAATGACCCATACTTCATTAAATCTGGTGGTTGGAACTAGTTTTTTGTCTTTTCCATGCCAAAACATGTTTTGCAAATTTCTCCCCAAATATTCACCAAAATCCAAAATTGAAGACTCCATGATGAAGAGAATCTTTAGATCTTTCCATTGGTACCAAGAACGTCAAAAATGGAGCTCTAGATCAAAAGATATGGCCTTCTGAGTTTTTCCTTAACGTTTTCAAAAAAAATAGCTCAGAAAATTTTGAACTTTTCTCCCACAAATCCGCTGATGACATGGCATCCATTGGGGTCGGCGGAGGTAGGGGCTCCTTTTTTTCCATTTTACACTTTTTGACAAAAAGTCAAAAAATCTCATTTGCCTCCGAAGGTCCGCCGGCCCGCATTAACTTTTTGATGTGCCAGCTCAACACTTAATTTTTGCCTTTTTGACAAAAGGGAAATTTTTCACTTTTTCCTCCGATTCCCCACCGGTCCGAGATTCCTTGGAAAAATCTCTCCCAAGCCCCGCAGGTCCACCTTGGGAAAATTTTCCCTTCTAACTCCACCGAGCCATAACTCAAAAAATACAAGGAGTTAGAAAGAGCTCTTTACCTTTCTGAAAGGGGAAGAAATTCTCTATCTGATGGAGTATTTTCTAGAAATCCTTGAGTGCCTTGAACTTTGTGAAATTTGGACTGAGGCACAAAAAGGAGTAAGTTAACCCAAAATAAGAGGGAGCTTATTTTGGTTAACAACTTTGGTGACTCACAGGGGTCATCTGCCTGCTAGATGAATGATCAATGGCCTTTGTTGCATCCATTGGGCATGGAGTCAAGCCTGATAACCAATTTTCTGATCTAACTCTAAAATATGACCTCTGAATCACTTGGGAACCCACTAAAAATTGGAGTTGATCTTCACCAAAAGCCAACTGAAATGGATTATGCAAGAGCAATACAACAACACCAAAAACTATATACAAACTAAAAATCATACATGCTCCAAATGGAACATGCAGAGTGTGCAAAAGCACTTCTTCTACTGAAAAAAACCTACCTACACTACTCTAACCAAGAGCAAAGGGAACTCAAACAAAACCTACAACTGGCAAGGAGAAATAGCTTCCCTTCCTCAAAAATGGCAGCCATGCAACTGATTTGGCACTGAACATGGCTGGTTGGATGAGTGAAAAACTAACTACAAGCTGATCTTCCACCCAAATGACCAAAGTATCAACTAAAGACAAATCCAATACCTCTTTTAGTTTCTCTTGCATTTGATTGAAGAGGTATGACAAGCTGATCCTTGGTACTTTGTAGCTCATCCTCATGCCCTGAAGCAAGCATGACTAGTTGTGGCTTCTCCTTTGGCTCCAATGAAGCCAAATACCTGATTGGGCAAGGTCTAGTCTGATTGATGTGCCTATTTCTCTGATTTTCAACTCCAAAAATGGAGTCCTCTTGTAGACCTTCTTGGATGAATGGCATGGAAGAAGTGGTGAAACCCTTCTGCTCTTTCTCTTCTTCCTCTTGTGAAGAACATGGAAGATTTAAATCTTCCAAACTTGATTCCAAAAGGCTGCTATAAGGTACAAACTACTGCAAATGAATGCTCTCCTCCATGATAATAGGTATGCATGTTTGGAAGGTGGATGAAGGAGGAGAAAACAATGTGATTTCAACTGGTTCTTCTCCATCAAAATAGTCCTCCAAATCAGATAGATAAACTACCTCATTGTTGTCCTGACTACAAAATGTTCAACTTCCTCCATGGTGTTCTCTTGATCAACAACTTGTTTACCATGGTTTCTTTCATCCTCCAACATGAAGTTTGAAAGATCAAACTCTTCTCCAACATTAGAGCTCAAGAGAGATGAAGTGGAAGGAAGAACTGAAGGTTCTTCTATAGCCTATTTTGTGTTCAAAGCTCTTGACTGCATTTTTCTCCTCCACAGCTAGAATGTGCTCCTCTTCTTTTGGATTTGGAGCAGCTTCTCCTTCCTCTAGCTGCTTGAAGACCATCTTGCTCTTGAATGACCTCTTTCTCTATCATGAAGTTTTCCAAATCAAACTCTTCAATCTGCTGCTCTAGAGGACAAGTTGGGACTGCAAGATCTTCTTCAGAGCTCCTTTCCATGGTGGATTCATCAACCAAAATAGGCCCTTTGAATGAAAGCAAGAAATTATCAATGATGCCTTCTTCTTCTGCTGCTATAAACTCTGATTTGGTCTCACCCATTTTCTCCTTTCCAATGGGACTTTGAGCTGATTTTCCTTCCTTCTTCCATGGCTGATTGTGCAACTTGAATTGGACCAACATTTTCTTCAAGTAGAGTGCCAACATGGACACTACATTCTGAGAAAATAGATGATCTTCTTGCTCCACTTTGCTGCTCTGCTACAAACTCAGCCTTGGCCACCTCTGGTTCTTCAACATTTACCTCCTCTGTAGGCTTAACCAACAAAGGAATTTTTGTAATCCCAAATCTGAGAGCCAAGTTCACTAAACTCTTAATCATTTCTTCTTCTTTCACTTCTTCTTCTTCTTGTCCTTCATGACTGATTTTTGCAATTTCTTCTTCCCTACATGGAATTGGGAAGGCAAGAGGAGAAACAGATTGGGATTCAATCATTTGTGCATTTTTGGTGGTGGTGGGAGGGATGGAACTTCTTGTTTCTTTGGAGGGGAAGGTGTTTTTTTTTCTTGGGAGGGATTTGGATTTGGAAGAGAAGAGAGAAGAAAAGATGAGATGAGATGGAAGACTAAGGGATGGAGGGATGGTTTTCACAACTGGAGCAACATTGGCTGGGTTTACAACTTGACATTGTTGAAATGGTAAAGCTTGAGATGAAGAAGAAGAAATACAAGGAACTGCTGAATGACTTACCCATTGACAAGGTTGATTCAGACTCTGCTCATATGCTTCTATCTCCTCAGTCCATTGTGCAAGTTGGGGCAGCATCTCAATTATGAAGTCCAACTTCTCCTAAGGGTCAGTAGTGCCTTGGAAAAGGACCTTCCCATGGACAAGGAGTCCTGCAACCAATTTTGAACGCCTTCATTTGAGTTGTTTCTCTTGATTGCACCATGCCAATCTCCATTTTTTGGATCTTCTCCAATAGACCAACATCTTGCATTTGATTGTCTTCATTGTTTGCATACCCCTACTCTTGGAAAGCTCCATAGCCAAACTGATTTTGACACTGCTACTCATAGGAGTAAACATGTTGATCTTGAATCTACTCAAAATGTTGATTTGAAGGAGTTGTAAAGCACATTGGAGGTGGAATGTACTGTTGCTGCTGTGAATGTGAATTCCATGATGGAAATGAAGTCATGATTGCACAACTTCATGGAATGATGGAAAATAATGAAAGATATGGAAAGAAGAGTGAATGGAAATGGATGGAAAATAGGTCTACAACTCAGAGAATGAGTTATTTACTAGATGGAGTCACCAGATGTGCAAATTGTTGCTTCTCAAAAGCTGAAATTGCAACAAGTGCACATCGATCTTGTTGCAATGAAGTGAAGACCTCTAAGGTCCCACCGGCATGCCAAAACTATTAGTGTGAAATCACAACACCCCCAAATGAGTTATAAGGTCTACTTTTCTAAGGTAGGGTCATTTGGTGTGATTTTATAACATTGGATCATTCCCAAGTCATGGGACTTGCAAATGGGAATGATCCTCCAGAGAAGGTTGGTTCCTCTTCCTAATCTACCTACCACAAGCTATTCCAGTGCATGCAAGCTAATCTAATCCTAATCTAACTTCCAAGGAGACAAGGAGAGAAAGAAAACAAGAAAAAATAGAGCCTACACTAAAATGGTGATACACCAGAGAAGGAAAGTGTTGATCATCTACCAAAACTACCATGGAACAAGGAGAGGTGAGCAATGGAAAGGATGGACAAGTGCATCATAGACCAGAGATGGATTTCACATAGAAAATGTTCCAAAATCCATGAACACAACTCCCAGATCTGCAAATAAACATTCAAAACATACACAGATACCCTGCAAATGAAGAGAGGCAAGAAGATGCAATAAAAAAAGAAAAGATGGACAAATGCATCACAAAAACACATTTTTATTGCTTCATACATTTGCACAAAACATCATTCATGAGAAAGAGGCAAAAAAATGCCATTTACAGAGCGTGGGAAGAGGTTCAAACTCCATTTCGACCCTAGGGAAGAAAAGAAGGGAGAGGCAGAGAAGAAAAATGAACAACCTCTTGAAAAATGATGCCTCTATTACATTATATAGAAAAATGTGAGAAGGAAAGGAAAAAATGGGAGATTTTCTCCAACCACTTTTCAAAATGTGTTTTAATTCTTCATCTATTGATGGGCTCAATGCAAAATCTCATATTTCCATGTATCTACTTCAGACAAAGAAAATGACCCATACTTCATTAAATATGGTGGTTGGAACTAGTTTTTTTGTCTTTTCCACTGCCAAAACACATTTTGTAAATTTCTCCCCAAATCTTCACCAAAATCCAAAATTGAAGACTCCATGATGAAGAGAATCTTTATATCTTTCCATTGGTACCAAGAACATAAAAATGGAGCTTTGGATCAAAAGATATGGCCTTCTGAGTTTTTCCTTAACGTTTTCAAAAAAAAAATAGCTCGGGAAAATTTTGAACTTTTCTCCCACAAATCCACTTCTGATGACGTGGCATCCATTGGGGTCGGTGGAGGTAGGGGCTCCTTTTTTCCATTTTACACTTTTTGACAAAAATTCAAAAAATCTCATTTGCCTCCGAAGGTCCGCCACCCGCATTAACTTTTTGATGTGCCAGCTCAACACTTAATTTTCACCTTTTTGACAAAAGGGAAATTTTTCACTTTTTCCTCCGATTCCCTCGCCATCCGAGATTCCTTGGCAAAAATATCTCCCAAGCCCCACAGGTCCGCCTTGGGAAAATTTTCCCTTCTAACTCCGCCAGCCATAACTCAAAAATACAAGGAGTTAGAAAGAGCTCTTTACCTTTCTAGAAAGGGGAAGAAATTCTCTATCTGATGGAGTATTTTCCAGAAATCCTTGAGTGCCTAAACTTTGTGAAATTTGGACTGAGGCACAAAAAGGGAGTAAGTTAACCCAAAATAAGATGTATGTAAAACTACCGACTAATCTTAATATAATGCTTCTAAGAGGATAGGGAAAGAAGGATTGCATGAAATAAACCTACACTACAGTGGTGATACACTAGAAAAGGAGTGCTAACCACTCTTCCCGCCTTGCAAAATGGAGAAAGGGTGAATCCTAAGGAGGTTGGACAAATGCAACACAAACCCAAGTTCCACCAATGTATTAAGGGAAGGTTAGACAACTACAAAAAAACTGAAATGTAAACAATCTTCATTCCTAATAAACATAAAACACCCATATCCTGCAATAACTATGAAATATGCACAGAACACCTTGTTGCAATGAGAGGTAAGAGAGACATAAAAATCATGCAAAGGTTAAAACAACTAACACAAAACATAATTTTTATTGCTCATGAAGTATACATAGTACATTGCATGTGGGAGAAAGGCATGAAGCCATTATAGTGTTTGGAGGAAGGCTTAGAGCCCCAAGAAGAAATGGGGTGCATGGGAGAAGAAATATGATCAACCCTTTGCACAATGCAACCCCTTACAATTTATAGAGGAAGAAAATGAGGAGAGAGAGAGAAGAAATTTGAAATATGCACTCCAATCTCCTACGCCAAATCCATCATTGTCCCTGCAAGAGTGATGGGAAAGTCTGCAAGGCCCATACTCCATTGTACCTTGCTTGTTGGGGAAGAAAAGGAAGCCCATACCTTCATCATTTGGGTAGGTGAGAAATTTGGAAACACCCTCTAAAATGGTGGACTGTATTTCCTCATTTTGGAATACTTAGTCTCACTAAAATTAAGAAAATTGGTTGTACTTGTGTAGAGAACACTAAGAGATTTCCAAAAATTCTGATTTTATGCAAATCCAAGCTCCCAGTCAAAAGTTATGGCCATCTGAAGATGAGGGTGCCATACTACAATAAATGCCAGTGGTTAATCTACCCTTTTCAGACTCCGAAATTGCATCGCATCCTCTGAAATCTAAAATTTCAGAATTTTGTGATTCATAACATTGGGATTTTCCACTTCAAAGGTAACTATACTATTCATCCCTCAAGTTAGCTTGAGAGTTCCAAAATTCTGAACCTCCAAAGTTTGAAATTCAGACTTCAAAGTTTAGAGTCCAAAATAATGTTGCATGACATTGTTCATCCTTTGAGACAACTCGAAGGTTCCGAAATGCCAAACCTCCGAAGTCCAAAATTTGGACTTAAGAGTTTGGACTTCAAATCATATTGCGCAAAGACTTCTCTTCCGAACAAGCCCCAAAATGTTTGGAAATTCAAAACCCCAAAGTTCAAAATTTAGACTTCAGGTTTCAGACCTTTTGCTTTTCAGACTTGTGGCACCATTCATCCATCTAACTCACTGAAACCTTTGAACCTCTGAAATTAGAATTCAGGTTTTAGACTTTAACATTTCCTTTTTTGAACTCCATTCCGCCGAGCTCCCAAAATGCACCTCCAAAGACGACCCCCGAAATGGTTGACCCAAAAAGGCGTTGACCTCTCGAGCCGCGCCCCTTTCGACTTTTTGGGGTTTCGTGACTTTGGGTTTTGTGGGTTCAATTTTTTTACCTAGTACATGAAACCTACGAAATTCCAAATGCCCAAAGTATAAATTTTGGACTTTGGGTTTCAGACCTTTCTTCTATCCAGAAACATTATTCACTGTGAGCTTGTGAAACCTACAAAACTTTGAAACACTGATGTCCGAATTTTAGACTTCAGGTTTCAAACTTCCCACTCCTTTTTCACGCTTCTTTCAATAGATTCCTTGAATTCACCTTTGGCGTACATCCAAATGCCCTCACCTCGAAGTCTAAATTTTAGAATTTAGAGCTTCTTCATTTCTTGAACTCCTCTACAATGTGCTCGGCCTACTTCATTGACTTATTTGGCTCAAAATGTGAGCTCCCATGACTAAATCAATCCTCCTATTTTCTCTGTGCAAGGTCATGTTTGTAAAACATTTCATGAGGGGAAAAATTAGATAACAGGATGATCATGCAAAGAGACCTAGGTGTCAGTGGTCAACAACGATAGATCACATCAAAGAGATACTCAAGTTACACCTACCACATTTTGCTGGAGACACGGGAGGATTTCAGGCCGAGACATTGTTGGTTAGTTTGAGTGGATGATTCAAGCTATGTCATCAGTATTAGAAGCATGAAATCTCATGTTGTTATCCACCTTTTGAGAGATGGATCTGGAGTTTGGCGGAGGACTGAGGATTAGAAGCTCCACGTGGATTCAAAGAAATTTACTTTGGAGCTCTTCGAGTAGCATTTCAGGAGTAGATACATATCCGAAAGATTCTTCCAGCAGAGTAGATCAATGAGTTTCATTATCTCGTGACATGACTCCATGATGGTAACAGTATGAGGGTTAGTTTTTGGATCTGCTTCAATATGTGGACTACATGCAGGATGAGCAAGTTAGGGTTCATAGGTTCATTAGGGGCCTGAAATTAGACTTGGGAGGGGCAATGCGCATTCATTATTTGTAGACACTATCAAAGGCTGTGGAGAAGGCCTACATTATAGAGGAAACTAGGGGAAGACTCAACAGGCTCGAGATAGAGTGAGGAGCTATATACAACAGTTGTAGGATAGTAGGTCAAGGGGATCAACTCCTCCTCCTCATAACGGACACACTTTAGCAAATTCTTCCTTTAGGCCTCCTCCTCCTCAGCAGCAACAACAACAGACTCGACCACCCTTTTGACCTCCACAATGTCATGATTCTCAGAGAGGGCATAGTATGGGACCTCCAAATATGGGGCCCAATAGGGCTCGACTCCACCCGACACATAGTCGGGAGGATTTCATCCATCACAACACCCATAAAGATCTATGGTAGGATCATCAAGTTCCACAACACAGACTACTAGGCCACCTAGAGGAGTATCTTCTTAGTGGAGAGGACCGTAGTTGCTATGGGTGCGGTGTATATGGTCATCATTGGAGAGAGCTCCTCGAACCCATCTAATCAGGGTAAGACACCTATTTCTGAGCCTACGATTAGTGACATGGCTAGGAGCCATAAGATTTGTGTTGGGGTCGAGAACTACTAGCCGAGCACCAGGGCACAATGATTGAGACCACATGTAGCATTGGTGGTATTTTTACCCCTATCTTATTTTATTCAGTACATTAGATTATTTCATTTCTCCATCATTAGTAGAGTGATGCAAGTTGGTGGAAGTTAGGTAGGACCTTAGTTGGGATGTTGAGATAGTTTTTGAGCCAAACTCTTAGTAGAATCCTTAGTTAAGGAGTGTGTAGTGGACCTAGGACCCTTCACCATGAATTTTGATCTTCATATCCTTCCCTTGGGTTCATATGGAGTTATCTTGGGCATGGATTGGTTGTTTACACATAGAGCTAGAGTTGATTGTTACAACAAGGTTATATCTTGTGCAGATGATTTGGGAGTGGAGTAAGTGATTTTTGAGTTAGGAGACCCATCTCTATTTGCACCGGATACGCTATGCAACCGAAGCGATGTGTGTGACGAGGTTGTCGATATACACCATCACTATCGCTGACCTATCATACGATGAGACTCATGGACCGTCACTTGATGATCACCCCATTTTATAGAAATTTTCAGATGTTTTTCCTAGTGAGTTATCAGGTTACCTCCCCCTCATGAGATAGAATTTCGTATTGATTTGGTTCCCATAGCAGATCTTATCTCACACGCACCATATAGGATGATCACACCTAAGCTATGTGAGTTCAAGTTATAGTTGGAGGGACTTCTTGAGAAAGGCCTAATCCATCCAAGTGTATCTCCTTTGGGTACGCCAGTGATCTTTATGAAGAAAAAGGATGTATCTCTACATTTGTGAGTGGACTTCAGACAACTTAACAAAGTAACGATCAAGAATCGTTATCCCCTTCCATGGATAGATGATTTATTCAATCAAATGAAGGGGGCCATGGTATTTTGTAAGATAGATCTTAATTCAGGCTACCATCAGTTGAGGATTGCGGAGGTAGATATCCACAAGACAAATTTCCACATGAGATATGGCCACTATGAGTTCACAAAGTGGTACCTTTTGGTCTAACAAATGCCCCTGTAGTATTCATGAGTTTGATGAATGGGGTGTTTAGGAAATTTTTGATCACTTCATGATCATGTTTCTTTATGAAATTATGATATACTAATGTACGAATGAGGAGCACGAGGAGCACCTTCGATAGGTTCTACAATGTCTTCATGAGAAGTAATTATACAGGAACCTGGAGAAGTGTGCCTTTTTCTAGTCATAGGTTTAGTACTTAGGTCACATTATTTCTAGGGAAGGTATTACAGTCAATCCTTCAAATATTAGAGCTATTATGGATTGATTAGCACCAACCAATGTGACCGAGGTGCACAGCCATGGGGTTGATAGTTTACTACAAGAAATTTGTTTAGAACTTCTCTCGAATTATGCACCCCATCACTCCCCTTTAACAAAAGGGAAGAAGTTTTCTTTGTCTAATAGATGTGTGTAGGCCTTCAGTACACTAAAGGAATTCCTTACAAAATCACCGATTCTTGCAGTGTCGATCCTTAAAAGGATTTATTCATGTGTAAAGATGCTTATTTGGTAGGATTAGGAGGTGTTTTAATGCAGGATGGTCATGTAGTTGCCTTTGATTCTTGAAAACTCAAGGATTATGAGCTCAATTATCCGACTCATGATCTTGAGCTTCGACATTGGTGCATGCTTTGGTGACTTGGCATCCTTCTTGGCATGAGGTTCATTCTTAGGACAAACCATTTGAGATTACGTCACCTCTTCACACACCCAAATCTCAACGCTCATCAATGACATTCAATGGAGTTGTTATGCGAGTACGACATGGAGATAGATCATGAGAAGGGAAGGAGAATGTGGTTGTAGATGATTTGAGTTGATGGAGACATTTGGTTATGGCTACTTTAGTGGGTACAAACTTGTGGAGCAAGATTTTGTTATAACTTCCACACGAAAGCTTTGACCATACAAACTAGAGCAGAGATTGAGTCTTAGAGACCCCTTGAGGGGAATTTTGATGGATTTGCATTAGAGTTAGATGGAATTCTCAGACACATAGGTTGGATCTATGTACCTAGGGATGGAGGTTTGAGATAGGATATATTGGTAGAGGCTCATCGTGCACCTTATTCATCCCATCCATGGGTTAAGAAGATTCACGCCACTTTGAGATAGTTGTAGCATTATAGAGGACTTCAGAGAGATGTATATTAGTTTGTGTCACGTTGTTTTGAGTGTCGAGGGTGAATATCGAGCATCAACATCCAAGTGTCCTTCTCTACCCACATGATATATCAGAGTGGAAAGGGGACACCATTTCTATGGATTTCATAGTAGGGCTACCAACTTTGAGATACCACCACGATTCCATTATGGTCGCGGTGGATAGATTGATGAAGGTGACTCATTTTTCTCTAGTGAAGACCACCTATACAGCTAGTGTAGTGGCATGAGTATACTTAGATGAGATTGTCTGAATGCACAAGATTCTGCATAAGATTATTTGTGACCGCGATCCCTTATACACCTCTCATTTTGGACTACCATGTAGCATGCCCTTGGGACGAGTATCAACTTCAGTACAACATATCATCTAGAGATAGATGGACAAATGGAGTGGGTGAACCAGATTTTAGAGGACATGCTTTGGATGTACGTCATGGACCATTAGTCAAGGTGGGAGGAGTATTTGTACTTGGTGGAGTTTTCTTATAATAAAAACTTTTAGAGTTCTATTGGTATGGCTCCATTTCAGGAACTTTATGGTAGGGAGTGTAGGACACCAATGAGTTGGGACATATTGGAGGACAAAGTATCTCTTGGGCTAGCTTTGTTATAGGACATAGAGTAGTAGGTTGTTTTGATCAGACAGAGACTACAGGAGGCACAAGATAGACAGAAGAAATATGCAGATCATGGGAGAGCTTACCATAGCTATAAGGTGGGAACGAATGTATTTCTTCATGTCAGACCTCATAAGAGCCCTATCCATTATGGAAGAGGATCTAAGTTAGCTCCTAGATTCGTGGGTCCATTTGAGAACTTGGGGTGGATCAGTCCATTAGCTTATCATCTAGCCTTACCACCTAACTTGTCTCGTGTCTATGATGTATTTTATGTTTCTATTCTTAGGAGATACATTCCAGATCCCCGTCATGTATTGGATTGGAGCGCATTGCAAGTGTAAGAGTAGGGGCAATGACTCGGATCCCATGCGCATCACGAGTGCAGGACCTGTGTGACTTTGAGGCTCCGATATTGACTAGGTGCAAATCCAATGGGATAGGTATGATGAGACCAGTAGCCAGCCACATGGGAGGAAAATACCTTATTCAGGACCAATTTTCACACCTATTTCAAAGACTTCGTGGGAGGAAGTCGAGTCTAAGGGGAGGGGGATGTAGTGCTTATTAGATGATATTACTATTAGATTGATACTTAGAAATTTTGATTATTATATCTTGATCAGTAGATGATAGAATATGCATATATTTGGACTATTGACATGTTGTGATTTACATTTTGATTATGATGCACTAGATGATGATGATGGATAGATATATATGTTGATTTATAGTATTCTAATTTTATACTAACATGTAATATTTTAGATGCGTAGCCTATGTTGGATATTTTGAGTAGAATTATGATGTTATGGATGTTAAAGTCAAATTAAATTGAATGATGATAGATGATATAATTGCTAATTTTGGATGACGATTATTGATTTCTATATGTATATTATTCTCGATGTTGTTGTTATGTCTGCGCAAGGCCAAAGAGGTATTCTTTTTGTGTCATCAGGAAATTTTATCACATACATTGAAAGGGGATAGGGGACCAATCACAGAAGGATGTCGGGTGTTGTGCAAAATGCCCAAAATTTGACAACTTGTGTATAATGTTATGTTGTGTTATTGCATATTTTGTTAGGAGGTTCCCATAGGGGGTGACCTCATTTATGTGGCCATGGTTGTATTTTTTTCCTTTCTTTTAATTTTTAATTTTTGAATTTGTAGTGCATACGTTTAATTAATTGACAAATATTGTCACTTTATTAACATTTGCTAATGTGTCTTAATTAACTAGTTTATCTTAAATCAGAATTAAAAGGGAAGATATGATATGCGGACAATAAATTGGGTAGATGGTCATTGAAATCTTGTGGATGTAAATTTGATTTGTGTTGGGTTTCAAGTGTTGTGTACTCTTTCCCAACATCCAAATTCGGATTTGGACTTGGGAAGCTTTTTTGAGGCTTTTGAAACAAGCTAAGGTTGTTCCATGCCTCTTAAATTCATCCAACAACCATACCTATGGTATGGGGAGTTAATTTTAGGCTTAATTATACATTTTGGATTGTAAAAAGGGTAAATAATTGCACTTGTTACTTACCACATTTAAGTTTGTCCTTGATAAACATGGTGTGAAAGTTGGAGTGCCATGTGGGCATGTCATAAGTCTTGTATGTGCATTTAATTGCTTTGGGAATTGTGTTTGACTTATGTGTTATAATGGAGGAATGATGAAGTGACATCCTACATGAATCCACCTCATCATCCTCACTTCCATTTTTATTTATTGATGATTTTGATGGATTTTGGGTTACTTTCCGATTTGTTTCTCTTGTACTTTTTAAATTTGGTCTTAGCTTTCATACTTGGAGATTTTTTTTTGGAGTTGCATCTTGGATTGATCTTGGGTGAAATATTAAAATAATTTTTGAGAAAATGAATTGGAAGCTTGATGGAGAGGTAGGCTCTCCTCTTTTTTCATCTTTGTATTATTGTATTTGATGTAGAAATGGTGTTGTTTGTTTATTGTATGAGTGTTGTGGTTATGTTGTTTGTAAATGGGTAGCTTTCCTTAAGTTGTGTGTGGGAGATGGATTTATGGGACCATTGGGGAGGGAAAAGGGAGATGTGAGGCATGCATTTTGAAGGGAGTGTGAGTTTGAGTTCCACCTATGGGAGTGAAAAGGATAACATGGTTATATTTTTTATTTTGCAAGTGTAGAAATAAGGATTTATTTATGTTTTGAGTTGTGCAAGTGTAGAAATAAGGCTTTTGGTGGAAATACTACTTCACTTGGGAGACAAAAGGAGGTGGTGTCCATATTATATTGCTCCTTATTGGCTTAAAGTATTCAAGCCTTTGTGTTTGTTGGGGATATTGTTATTTTGTTGAATGAAGTGTTGAATGTGTTATTTGATTATGTTATTATGGAATGCTTGTTGTGGAAGCCTCTTGTAAAAGTTGTCAAATGTTGCTCAATACCCCTCATTGTTATTTGTTGGGGCTTGAGGGCCAATAAGAGGATGACTTATCCTCTTATTGGATTATAGGTTGGGTGGAGAGCATCGCCTATACCCATTTATTTGTATTATGATCCAAGTTTTGAAGAGTTGAAGAATACAAGTTGAAAACTAAAAGTTGGGAGATGACCTTGAAAGAAGACTTGTGTTTTGACCTTGTTAGAAGAATTCTCCAAGTTGTAAATCATATTATTGTTCCCACTTAGAGTGGAAGATTGTAACTTTTGTATGTTTGAAATAATTTTTGTATATTTCATTTATTCCAAGTTGTAGTGATTTAGTGAATGTAGAAAGAACTTTTGTTGTATACCTTGTTGGAAAGGACTAGTTTTATTGAAAGAAATGGATTAGAAGTTCTTGTATTGTAAAAGAATGTTATTGCAACTTGTAGTTATCATATTTGTATTGTATGGTTGAAAAGAGAAATTCCAAAGTATGTTCAATAAAATAAAACTTACATTTCATATTGTTGAAGGTTGTATGTTTGAATGGAAAAGCTATGCATTTGGAAATTTTGAGTTATGAAACTAAGATATGTTATCAATCTATCAACTAAAGAATTGTAGACACCTTAATTAAAATTAATGTTGCCTTAGAAACCAACCTAAGTAGGAAAATATTTGGAAAATACTTTAATTTAAGGTTCTGTTTTCAGAAATAGAACCATCGCTTTATGCAGAGCGGCGGTTTCTGAACCGCCACCCCGCTCGTAGTAATGATCAATGAACCACCCCATAGGCATGGTGGTGGTCATAGGACCACCAATATGTGTACAAAGGTGGTTTCATCACTTTAGATGGAAAAATAAAAATCACGACTATGAAAAAATGAGATCAAATTTTAATTAAAATCTAAACTTTAAACCTTCAAAATGAAAGTACCAGCAACTAGTAATTGATCAATTTTTTTGTTTAAGCTTATCAATCCTCTTATGGGCATCCAAATGTGTAAAATTTCATATATTAAATGAAATGGGGTTTTTCCCCAATCATTGAACTCAAAGAATGTTTACATTAAATAACAAAAATAGATCCATGGTGGGATCTCTACATTAAGCAAATGAGAAACCTTACAATAGTAAACCCTTACAACTAGAACCAAGGAAATTTCTCCATGGTAGCAATTATTGCTTCCATGGCTCCTCCTCCATCTCCTCTTCCAAACCTACAAAACAAGAATGAACAAATGAGGTTTTTTTGGGGCAAATATAAATAAAAAGAAACCCATAAGGATATTTAGGAGACTTGTTATCCAATTTTTCCCCTTACGTGAAATTAGACAAACATGACCTTGTCAGACAGAAAAAAATGAGGGATCGAATCAGTCATGGGACTTCACGCCGTTTGGGCTCGACCATGTAAATCAGTGAAGCAAGCCGAGAAAATTACAAAGGATTTTAGGAAATAAAGAAGCTCAAGTCCAAAATTTAAACTTTAGAGGTGAGGGCATTCGTGAGGTAGTGAAGGTGAATCCAGGGACTTAGCGTAGAAGAAGTGTAGAAAAGGAGAAGAAAAGTATGAAACCCGAAGTCTAAAATTCTAGCTTTGGGATTTCAAGATTTCGAGGTTTCATGTCCTAAGTAGATAATCTAACCTCGAAAACTGAAAACTTGAAACCCTAAAACCTAAAATCCTAAAACCCAAAACCCCAAAACCTGAAACCCCAAAATCCCAAAAATTGAAAAACCCAAAACCTGAAATCCCCAAATCCTGAAATATGAACCCCGAAAAGGAAAAGGTCCGAAACCAAATTTCTAAATTTCAAACTTCAGAGTTTCAGAATTTTAGAATTTTTCCTTGAGCGATGAACAGTGTAACCCGACATGGTTTCGAGTTTGAACTCAAGTCTCAATTCAGACTTTGGAGGTTCGACATTTTAGAACTCTTAAGATGAATTGAGCGATGAACAAGAGCTCAATTCTGTAATCATAATGCCCAAAGTTCTAATTCCCGAAAGTCCAAATTTTTTTATTTCGGAGGATGTGATACAATTCAGAGTTCGAAAAGGCAGAGATCATCACTCGACATTTATTGCAAAAGTATGGCACCCTCATCTTCGATGGCCATAAATTTTGGTGGAAGCTTAGATTTGTACAAAATCGACAATTTGGAAAGTCCTTAGTGTCCTCTACACAAGTATGGATGATTTTCTTAATTTTAGTAAGACTAAGTATTAAAAAATAAAGAAATACAGTCTACCATTTTAGAGGGTGTTTCTAATTTTCTCACCTAACAAAAGAATGAGGTATGGGTTTCCTTTCTTCTCCAACAAGGAAAAGTAAAAGGAGGTATGGGTTTCACAATGGAACCCATCATTGGTGTTAGTGATTTTAATGCATTTTGGGTGGTTGAAGTAGGATTTTGAATTCCTCTCCCCCTTCTCTCACTCTTCCTATATATCATAAGGAGGGGATCATTTCAAAAGGTTGGAAAAAATTTCATATGCCCCTCCTTTCTTATCTCATGTAATGATTTTTGGATATCTCAAACCTCACTATCAACATTGTAATGCAAAATCTGTGCCTTTAGCTTTAAATGTGATGTATTGTATTAACTTTGAGAGCAATAAAATCATATATATGAATGCTTCAACCCTCTTTTGTGTTATATTGCAAATTTCGATCTTTCATTGCATGTAAGGTTATTGTGTATTACCGTGTTTCCATTACTATTACTTGTGTTTCCATTACAAGGTTCTAATAGTGTTGTGTTTATTATGTAGGTTTATCAACATCCTTGTTGGTGCATCACCTTCCCTTAGACTAGGTTTTATTTTCATGCATTTTCTCTATCTTTGTCTCCTTGGAAATATTAGATTAGGGTTAGATCTACAACTCTTTGTGTGTTCAATGAAAAGTTGTCAAAGCCATGGAATTGGGGTAAGAATCTCTAAAGAAACCCCAAAGGCTTTGAACAAGCTGATCAATGGACCATCTGTTAAGAAATGAGTAAGGGTTTCTTCTTTGTATACATTGATTTGAAATAAACAAGAAAACTAATCAAATGAAACTAACCTCTATTCTTCGAAAGCTTGAAATAATGAACCTAAGAGGATCTAAGCATTCGTTTGTGTGTAAGAGAAAGAGATCTCCCATTAATGGCTTAAAGGCCAATGGTTCTTCCGTTTTAGTCCATATTTGTGCTATAAAATATAAAAGCAAATGCTAATAGCTCAATGGAAGAAAATGAACTACAATCTAAAGCCTAAACAAAATACTATAATCTGTGCTAGGAAGAAGAGAGAATTCTTAGAAATGATGAAGGGGGGTCTAGCCCTATTTATAGTTTTCCATTTGGGAAAATGGGAGATTTGGGTGCATGTGGGACAAATGCAAAAGTCCAAAAAGAAATTTTAGCAAGTCAAAGTGAGGTTTGACTGTGTTTAGAAGAGATTGACCATGGTTAATATTTAATTAACCGTGTTTAGAGGGTAATTAATCTTACTTAGAGAGAAATTAGTTTTGAAGGCTTCTTAAAGACTTAATCAATCCAATGAAGTGGATTGATACTCTAAAGAGCTAATATAGGTGGTAAAGAAGAGAGCATTAGGCAAGAAGAGGTTATTATAACCTATTTAATCAGTTTACAAGAGGAAATACGACCAACAGAGTGTCGTAAGAGGGAAGTTAGATAGATATAACTAATGAGGTGTCGTAAAATTACAAGGGGAAGAATGGTTACTGTAATATTAAGAATAATAGTGCATTGATGAAACTACAAGTGTCTACATTTTCCCCTCTTTGGGGTGACGTAAGCCATGTCACTTCAAAGAAAGTAGACAAACGTAAATGAGTAGAAATTTTTTAAAGGGGTAGAATACAAATTAATAGGATGAAGGATGAAAGATGCCACCTCAAGTGTTGATGGGGTGACAAAGAAACTTGATCAATGATCGAAAAAGAGAGCAATAGAAAGAAAAGTGCACAAAAAATATGAGAAACAAGAATAAAGAGAGATATTGAGCTATCCACAAATCAATTACTATGAATATATAATCGTCATAATGCTTAGAATCCTCCTCATCCATCCTTATTAAAATGTGAGCATGCAACGGAAGTGTAAAATGACAATGAAAAGCCAAGATACAAATAACCGTCTTATTCTAAAATGACCAACTCCATACAACATACACGAATGCAATGCAATATGAGAAATAAACAATTTCACCGTAACAAGGAAATACATACAATCACACACACTTAAACTAACAATGTTCAAGATAGTTGCATAAATATTTTGTTATCAAGATGTATTCCCAAATGTTCCGATAAATGACAAGGGTGAAGAATGATGCCCCAAGCAAAGTGTATAATGCAAGGGAAAAGATGGAGGACACTTGGGTCCAAAGTGAAAAAGCAATGTGCATGACAAAAATAGTATGAGGCAACCGATAGTACCCAGAGTATAGACGAAGTACACAACACAACTTGTGTAGGTGATTGAGGATTTAGATGATTCGTGAGTCATTTTCAAGATAGTTTAACATGTTAGCAATATATGTGATGAGTGCCATGTGATAGACACAAATTTCAGCCGTAGATGATTTTTTTTGGTTTTTAAAATGGTTTTACAACAATTTTTTTATCGAATCGGAAGAATTTAAAAGATCAAAGATCTTCTAAAATTACGCGCAAGGGTGATAACAGAAGGTGAGGTCAAATGGCTTTCAGCAGAGAGCTGCAGAACATATTTCCCTCAAGAAGAAATATGGGTTAATCATCATCGGGAATAATTTCTTAAAATAAGCTAATAAATAACTATCACGATAGGGGAAAATAGATGAAAAAAAGAGGAAAAGGGAAAAGTTGCACGAATGGTTCGTAAATTATTTCAAGGTGATAGAGAAGTAACCACATGGTGGCACAATGTTCCCCAACGTGTGAAAATTAGCAAAAATAATTATTTTAATATAAAAATAATTATCACAATAGATAGAAGAAGGTTAGAATGATCACGACGGAGAAAACATGCCCTATGGGTATCGCGACAGGTTAATATACCCACCCGAGGTCGGTAAATCAATCACGACCAATTCATTTCTACTAGAGTTCTTACGAATTTTTACCGTGAGCGAGAGTGACAGCCTTGGAATGATATGAGAAGAATACTGAGCAGGAGGAGACATGCAGATCACATCCGAGAGTTTATGTGGGACCCAGTGGATGGACCCTACGTGAGTGGCCTATCCCTTCTAGTGAATTATGCATTTAATGCATTTTTTTAGGGTTTTTAGGGTAGGTAGGGTTGAATTTGATGTATGGGTGTGGGCATATGCATCGGTTTGATGGGTACGTGGACACGCATGCGTCAAAAAAAAAGGTGTGCGCATGCACGCATCTATCAAAAAGTGGATATGCACACGCGCACCCATCGGGAGGGAAATTAGCTGGAGTGGTACACGCATGTCAAGTAGGGGTGTAGGTGCTAAGGGCACATCTTTTCTTCCAGTGCTTGAGCGAGGGTAGATAGGTATGCACACACGTGCGCCAAGCACTAAGCAGATGTGTATGCATTCTTACGTGTGGCCTCGATGAATGGAGAGAAGATTGAGGGTGCGTACGTGTTGCTTGTAAGGGCGCGTATGCATGTGTCGAAAAGGGCACACAGGTGCCAAAAGAGGTGCGTAGGTGCTAGGGAAGGGGGAAAGACAACTTGCTAGTAAAATAGCCAAGTATAGAAGAATATAGACTAGATTAGTTTAGAAGAAAAGAATAATTAGTAAGTTAGATGATTCAAAGAAGCATTTTTCCTTAGAAAAATAGATAAAAGTAAGTGCTTGATACTTGTGTTGATTTTGTAGCGTATACTACTCATTCTCCAGACTCGTGAGCGATATGGTCACCAACGGTGATAGAGGCCCATTTCGATGATGATGATAGAGTGACCTCTGGACAACCTATATGTTACGAGATTGAATCATGTGGCTGAGATGCCATAGATTACATTAGATCATGGCCTCTTGGACTAACTATATAAGAGTGATGGTACGATGAGAGTCGGTGCTTTCACTCTCCCGATTGGGGACATTACTATTACTCTTAAGGATGTGTGGTGCATTATGTGGGTCCTAATTCAGGGTCAGCTCATCCAGCCATCTGAGCCGTTAGCCGATATGATATTCAAGTGATATATTTTAGAGTTTTTAGCATCTCCCGATGATACCACAGCGATGGGATGACCATTATGTTATCACGGTGCATTGATGATCCAACGCTAGACTGAGTAGTGGTCTATATGATGGCCTTCGTTAGTGGAGTCTTACTCCCTTACAAGACCAAGACGGAATTCTTCTTCATTTCCGCTCTCCTCTCCTCTTCCTTGAGGAGTGATACGTGGTTTGTAGAGGGAGAGACCTATTGTTGGGGTCGGTGTATTTTGGCGCATATACTTGGGACCTTAACTTGATTACCTACTACCGTCGAAGATGGTAGGACGAGCTTCACTTGCTTCAATTTGGGCATGGGACCACATTGCCATTGGTCACCCCTTAAGTGTTTTGAGAGCTAGGGCTCATGAGGAGCCGTCTACGATGGGATGGGTCTCGATAAGGGATGATGTGTAGAAATATATGGGGATGCCTATCATTATCGCCATGAGCTTGATGAGTTATAACATCTAGGTTCCTTGGTTTGGAGGTTGTATAGACATTTCCAGTGGCCTCAGGATGGTTTAGAGCTCAACACTACCATAATAGAGCATTTTATCCTAGGAAGCCACAGCTATATGTGAGAGTTATACAGGGTGGATCGATGCCAGAGGTAGTTTGGCGTACCCAGATGTTCCCGGGACAGAGATATGTGGTACGCTCATAGGGCCGAGATTACTTTGACATGGGTCTACAGATCACCCATAATAGAGCACTAAATAGTTTTGACAGTGGTACCTACTATGTGGGTGCCACTGAGACATATTAGAGATCCAAGTACTACACCTGAGTATGGGGCATGGTATCATGGTGTGCTTCCATGTCGTTTGACTATTTCTAGGGTGGCGTATAACACCGGTGTGAGAGCCACTTCAATGGGGCCTCCTAGTGGTGGTGAGGGTGAAGTCATCGGTGGTGAGGATAGTGATGATGATGATGATGATGATGGTGGGCCCTATGCATACCAAGTGCTGCCGGGGTAGGGGATAGGTCCAACATTGAAGTAGCCCATGGTCCCTATTCGAGGGACAGGGCCCCAGGCCTAGGCTAAGATAGGTGTTTAGGGTAGTTGACATAGAGTTTCCCCCAGTAGGCATTCCAACTGGGGATATACACCCCTCTCTAGTAGGTACTTCTAGAGCGGCAGTGGACCCCACCTCATGCTCGCAGGGTAGCGGTGATGGTGGATAGCTGGCTGCCCTTCAGCAGTAGTTATAGGCTATAATTTTTGTGTAGTTATAGGTGGCTGGAGAGAGAGATGCAGCCAGGGAACAGGTATAGGCCCTCACAACAGAGTGAGATCAAGCACATGCTCAGGTGTAGATGTTGATAGTGGAGAGAGATCAGGCTAGAGCACAAGCCACCCAGGGTAGTGATAGTACCCTACGAAAGAGTCAAATTAGTGAGATGGCCACACAGGGGGCAAAAATATTGATCCTTTTACATCAGTCTTAGACTCAGGTGTAGATGGTTATTGCTCGAGAGGGACCATGTCTAGGCACGCTCACATGGCTACATTATACAAAGAGAGATCAGAGCATGATCCTGGTGTAGGTTATTACAGCAGATAGAGATTAAGAAGCCACCATTTCTAGATGCTGAGCTCAGGATGACAGTGGTAGGTTGATAGGTGAGTGAGATGCCACCTTACAAGAAGCTATCACTTCTGGAGATGTTGATCTGATACATGATGCCATGAGATCCGGTGGTGAGGCCTTATAGTATAGTATTCTTACTTACTTCGAGGTAGTTCGGTGATGGTCGACAGAGTAGCGAGTTGTTCCTTTTGAGCAGTCAGATGTAAGTATGGTAGGCTTGAGATCATGGTGATCATGCCATTCAGTTAGATTATTTAAGCAGATAATTGCAACATACCAGTGAAAACATCTAGCTAGGCAGTAGGGTGGTACCCCTGGTGCTGGTCCATCACAGCCACCTCTCTTCTGTCCACCAAGTCATGGACCCGGGAGCCCCAAAGGAGGCGAGAGCTGTGGTTGAGCTCTTTACTTCTCCTTTTATACAGATGTATTGTATATATGCCTCTTATGAAGGAAAATTCTATTGTATAGTTGTATGTACCATTGTTTGGATGATGCCTCTTGATGAAAGATTGATTATTTTTGATGCATGCCTTTTTTAGATAGCATATTGTATCGATGATGTATATTTTGAGCACTGATTTGGACATTTTTACATGTATTATATGGACATTTTGATATACTATATCTGTAATTGTTCCTTGTCGAGCATTGATTATGATGTATGATTTCTCTTTCCTCTATATATGTGACATACCTTAGATTTAGAAATGTGTATGTTTCATGCTTTCATACCGATGATGTATCTCGTAGATAACACCACATATTTTTATATTTATGAGATGTTTCTGAGTTCTTATTCTAGCACTTGGGATGATACTAGATGATATTGGTGTGGGGGGGATAGATTTGTGATTATGCGCAACCCCTCTTACCCTCATTGATGATACGATATGTGATGATTATCTTAGCATACATGCATGATGTAATACTTAGCATTTTTGTATATGTGATGTAGTGAATGATGTTAGAAATGTGATGAAATGATAGATGATATACTTGATAACAAACAACTGGCAAAACACACAAGCAAAATTTTAACAAAACTAAACAAATATACACATACAAACAACACAACAAAATACAACTAATAGAACACACAAATGATAGTAAGAGATTAAAGTGGTATCCAATCTAAGCAAGTAAAATGAATTCTAATAGAGGCACACAACAAACAAATAAACCTACAATAATATTTTACAAGTATGAGAGTTCATAAATGAATGCAATGCAATACACAATCAAAAAAAAAAAAGACTCAATATAAGGTAAGCAAATGAACCATTCAAAGAACAAACAATTCAACAAACTAAGTACATCAAGACTATACAAACCAACAACTAAAAAAATCTAAATACTACTTTATTTTTGAGCGGGACAACATTGATATATTTTCTAATGTTTTTGGGTTATCTCAAAAGATAAAATTTTCAAGGCTACATTTTCATTGTTGTGTAGGTTTCCCTAAGATAAGGTTGTGAAACGAATGTAGCTTTATCCATGAAGAGGGAAATTTTCTAGATGTTTAGGTTTTTGTGTATGCTTTTTCCAAATATTGTTTTCTATTTTCTAAGGTCATGTTCTCAAAGTAATGTACAATTACAAAGAAGTGTGGATGCCCCCGGCATGATCTTGGAAGATACAAAAGGTAGAATGCCATGCGTGTATGTACGAGAAGGTGACAATGTGCAGTGCGATCAACATTAGATGGGAGTATACAACGGTAATGTCCTTCATGTAGATTTAAGAGTAAATCAGCCGAGATCACGACATGATAAAGGTGGCTCTAGACGGGTTCCTAGACCTAGCAAAGGTAGTCATATATAGAGAGTGGTGACAATTACCCGTCCTTCTCGCAAGAGTAACTTGCTCTAGTGAATCTTCCTTGAGTGCCAAAAATTGGTTTTCACTCAAAGACCTGCCCACTGCGCCACAATTGCATCATTTTCACATATGGATGACCCGCTTTTTTTTCTTTACTATTTTTCTCAATTTTCCATTTTTTTGCTTGTTTTTTCTTTATTTTTCTATTTTTTAGTTTTATTTGATATTCTCGTCATGCTTAATCATATAACCACTTGAGGTGCATGGTGTTCATAGGTTCTGGAAGCTCTTCACCATCTAAATATGAAAGTTTATAGGCTTCTGATCCATATTTTACAATTACTACATAAGGACCTAGCCAATTAGCCTCAAACTTACCTTTCTTTTCTCTATCTTTGATGTTGTTCTTTTGATTTTGTTTTAGAACTAGATCTCCTACATAAAATTCCCAATGAATGATGCATTTGTTGTATCCCCTAGACACTTTGTTCTAATAGAATTTCAGGTGATTGAGCACTCTAATACACTTTTCATCTAATAGTTCTAACTCTTCCGATGAGTGACACTTTGTAGTCTTTGTATTTATCAAGATAGTATATCGAGAGATATTCTTAGGAAGGAAGCTCCACTTCCATATGTATGGTGGCTTCAAGTGCCATAGACGAGTGAATATGGGGTCACACCGGGAGGAGTGCAGATGGAAGTGAAATAGGCCCAGAGGGTGGGATATACCCGTAGGTTCCAATTACAACCTATTTTACGAATCACTTTCTCCATAATCCGTACAAGGGTTTTATTAGTGGCTTCTACCTGTCCATTACCTTAGGGGTAATAGGGGTTGACCACTTGAGTTGGATATGGAAGTGTTGACACAAGGCTTTAACCGTCTTGTTTTTGAAATATTTACCATTATTAGTGACAATGGTTGAAGGGATCTCGTAATGACATATGAGATGGTTCATGATGAATTTTGAAATTTGTGCACCAGTGACATAGGTAAGAGGGACAACCTCTACCATTTGGTAAAATATTTCAAAGTGGAAATGATGATGTGAGTATGACCATCTAAGAAGAAGGATGGAGCTTCCTTATGAGATCTATGCCCGGTTTAGAAAATGGCCAAGGCATTACGATAGGTTATAAGGCATGTGTGCCGGTAAGCATGTATCAAGTTTCCATATTTTTGGCATAGTTCACACTTCTTTACAAAGTTGCAATAATCGATTCCATGGTAGGCCAATAATAGCCTACTCTTAATAGCTTATTAGCTAAGATTATGTACTGCTGGTGTGCACTCCACAAATACCACCATGTACTTCCTTAATGGCGTGGATAGAATTAGCAACATCCAAACAGCGAAGTAGATTCCTGTCATATCCATGACGATAAAGGGTGCCGCCTAGGAGGATATAATGGGCTATACAACAGATAAGGGCTTTCTTTTCAGAATGAGTGATGTCTGGTGGAAAAGTGCCATCTTGTAGGTATCAAAATATTGGATCATACCAAGGGGATAAGGGACCAACAACTTCACATGCTAAACATGACTTTGGCATATCATATGTTAGTACTTGTAAATGCTCTACGAAGAAAGGCATGCTTATTTTCCGAGAGGTAATGCGTAAGAGAGACCCAATAGTATCCATAACATCCATGGATCTATTGTGTGACCTTGGTTTTGCTCAAATAGGACCTTTGTCTCTAATATTCCTTCAAGGTTTCAACCATCTTTTTATATGGAACAAGCTTCTCCTCTTTAACTTTGTACTAATCATTAACCCGTTTAATGATAAGTTGAGAGTCTCCAATGACTCTTAGTTGTCATGTTGAACTAAGTAATAGCTAGCTTGAGGCCAGCAATGAGTGCCTCGTACTGTAATATTATTTGTGCACGGGAATCCCAACCGGAATGCTCTTGGTATGACATCGCCTGTTGGAGTGATGAGGACCACTCCTACTCTAGATCCATGGAAGGTTAAAGATCCTTCAAAATGGACCTGCCATTCTATAGATTCTTCAATATAAATCATAGATGCATCTGGAAGATCTAAGCACAACGGTTCCATCCTTGGGAGAGGCACTTCTGCTAACGATCAGCTAGTACCCATCCTTTTAAATACTTCTCATTCACAAAATCGATATAAAATTCACTCAAGAGAATGATCCAATCAGCCATTTGTCCTATGAGGGCAAGTTTGGATACAAGGTACTAGTGAGGGTCAACTTTGGATATGATTTTGGTTCTACTGTTCAGAGATAATGGCAAAGCTTTTGGAATGTGAAGACAACTGCCAAACAAGCCTTTTCTATTTGGGGGTAATTCAACTCGTACGCGATCAAGGTGTGACTAAGATAGTAAATTGCTCTCTCTTTGTGGTCTAAGTCATATTGGGAAAGCAATATACCAATAGCAAACTAGGTAGCCAAAATGTATAAGAGGAGAGGATCACCTAGGGTAGGTGGCATGAGTACAGGTGGGCTGACCAAGTATTGTTTTAGTAGCATGAAGGCCTTCTGACAGTTAGGTCCCCAATTTAATGTGACATCTTTCTTGAGAAAATGGGTAAAGGGGTGACACTTATCCACAAGTTGTGAAATAAAGCGACGGATTGCTTGAATTTTCCCTTGTAGACTCCTTAGTTGCTTGAGAGTGGTAGGTGGTGGCATTTCTATGATAGTTGTAACCTTTGTAGGGTCCACTTCAATCCCTCTTTGTGAAACAATGAACCCTATGAGTTTTCTCGATAAAACACCAAAGACACATTTATTAGGGTTCAAACAAACCTTAGTCTCGTAGATGCTAAAAAATATGCCTCATGACGTCAGGGTGCTCTCTTCTACTCTTGAATTTCGCTAGGATGTCATCAACATAGTCTTCCATGATGTCACTTATCATATCATGGAAGATAACTGTCATGGCCCGCTAATAAGTAGCCCTAGCGTTCTTGAGCCCGAAAGGCATGAATTTGTAGAAAAATGTTCCCCAAGGGGTGATGAATGTTGTTTTATGTTGATCTTCTTCTGCAATCCATATCTGGTTATAACATGAAAAACCATCCATTAAGGAAAAATTTCATAACCAGCAGTGGAATCAACTATCATGTCAATGTTAGGTAGGGGAAAGTCATCTTTAGGACATGCCTTGTTAATGTCATGAAAATCAGCGCAAATTCTTATGCCAACATGATTTTTCTGTACTGGACTATGTTAGAGATCCAATCTAAATAGTCAATAGGTTTAATAAAATCAACAAATAACAACCTTTCCAACTCTTCTTTGACAAGGAGCATCACCTTAGGATGCATCTTTCTTAACTTTTGCTTGATTGGTTTGGCATCTGGGTGCACAATGAGGTTGTGCATAACTAGCTCTAGGTCCAAACCAGGACATATCTGCATATGTCCATGTGAATATGTCTTGTATTATTTTAAGAGATCTACAAAGATATTTTTTTCCTGAGCTGAGAGTGAATCCCCCAACTTTATCATTCTAGGCGATCCTCTGAGCCAATGTTGACGTTTATTGTTTCCTCAATAATAATTTTAGAAGAATCTTCCATCCATGTAGGATCGGTGGAAGAGTAAGATCGACCTCATGCGGTAGTTCATTATCATCTTTAAATGGATAAATCACTTCATTTTTAGACTCTTCATTCTGTTTATCTATGAGTTTTTCAAAGATTTTGTCACTGTGAGATTTTCGTTTATCCTTTTTGCCAGGTTTCTCAAAAGTGGTTGTACCTTTATTTATAGCCTTCTTATTCAAATGTCCACACATCTCTGCTTCTTCCCCAAAGTACGCACACAGTGTCTAGTTGAATCGCAAATCCTTTCTTGTGGTCCCCAGTTGGGATAAAATCCTTGAGTCCCATGAACTCTGTAAATGCCTCATCATTTTCAAAGAAATCTAGGGGCATGTGAAGTTGTTGATCCCAATCTATGAGTTCAGGATATACAAGGGATACTTGATATTTGTTTAAGGGGATGGATTCAGATAAGGTAAGGACCGATGAATTTGGGAATAGGTTCATGGAAGTAAGATCCTCATAGAGGCTACATTGGGAATCTGTGTCGCTATCAGAATGAGATGAAATGTCCTCACGTTTAGAATAGGTGGCATCATTCTCAGAGGGTAGAGCATTATGAGGCCTTATCCCAAGGCCATGTTTATCAGACTTAAAACGAGGGATGGGAATAGGCTCTAGCCAGTCTTGTGTATTAATGTCACATCTAAACCCACTATAGCCCATGACAAACATCATGCGGTGACCTTTGATGTACTGGGGTGCTTGATGGCATGAAGCCATGTGGCCTTCTAGCACTCTGCTGGTAGGATCCTCTAACATTTTCTCATCAGATAGGAGACCACTATGGAAATTTTTTTCCAATGGTTTAGGACATTTCTCACGAGTGCTCTTGAACTTAAAATAAGGCTTACCCCTTGTTCTGGGAGATACTGATAAGTCTAATATTAACAAATCCTGTTTAAGAGTGAATGGCTCACCTAGGCCATATTTTAACGACGTCACCTCCCATGAAGAGAATGGGTTTACTAATGAAGGAAAGTCTTGGTTGTAAGGCGTGAGGGACTGCAATCTATCCATTTTTCATAGCTTTTGTTTATAGGGGGACAACCACATCAGTTGAAGAAAACTCATAAGCTGCACAAGAAAAATTGTGCAATGCCCTATAATGTGTGAATGGTTCTGGGTCACCCAAAATGGTAACCACCTGAACTTCATGACATAACTTGATGCATTGATGGAAATTCAATGGAGTAGCTTGCATGAAATGGATCCATGGGCGCCCTAGGAGCATGTTGTATGGAAGGTCCAAGTCAAGGACATGGAATGTTGTGTCATGACACATTGGGCATACTTCCATGGGAACCACTATAGTACTCACTGATTCTCTTTCTTCATTTTCATAAGCCGTGATTGTGATAGTATTAGCTCCCAGATCTATTTCTTAATGGCCTAGCTACTTAACAAACTTTAAAGTGCAAATGTTTAGACCAGATCCCTCATCTACATGAGTACCCTCTTAATTTTGCGATGACGGGTAACCACCACTTCGAGATACAAGGGTAAGTTATGTTCGGGGTTGTTATGTGGGATTGCATTATGGTCAAAAGTGATATGCTCATTAGATTCTAAGCGCACAATCATGGCTTGAAGGTTTGTGAGGTCTACATCTATCAAAACCATGGAATTTTACAATGTTTTGTATAGTATATTCTTATAGGCATTAGAGATATTGAGGAGATCGAGAATAGATATCCTAGCATGTGTTTTCTCTAACTATTTATTAGATTATAATGACCTTCTTGAGGGATAGGCACAACATCTGGTATGACTAAGAGAGCACGTCTTGTCCCTCTTTGTGAAACTCTTTTCTAAAATCTGGATTGTGTTGATCTGTTCATTAAGTGAGATAATACATCCAATGAGGGAATCATAAGGACTATCATTTGTAGGGTAAACATAGGCAAAAATTCTATATTCATTGGAGGTTTTCCCATGATCTGGTTTCATTTTCTTTTTATTTGCGTGATAAAGAAAAGGTTCGTTGTAGATACCCATTTTCTCATTTGGACCTTTTTCGGACTCAGGGGGAGAATCCACATCGATCTTTCCTTCCTCGATGAGATCTTGTGTGTAATGGTGCAGTCTCAAACACCTATCCATCTTGTGTCCTTTAACATGGTGAAAATTGCAATATTCATGATCTTTGAACCAACCCGGTTTTGGAGCATCCTCTGGGTATGGTACCATCGTAGTTGGATATTCCACCATTTTTACATCATCTAATTGTTGTAGGATGGCGATAAGAAATCCATTAAGGATGTAAACATACATTTTGTGGGTGATTTAGGATGAGGTCCTATGAAAGCTTTAAAAGTGCACTGTCTATACGGCTTGGACTCTCTTAGAGTCTGTAATACCATCACTAACAACATGTTTGTTCTTATTGAAGAATTTAGGTTTCTCTATGGATTTGGCTTCATGTTTGTTTTTAACGACAGAGTTAAGCATTCCCTTTGCAATGAGGGATTTCTCAATTTGACCGCCTTTCTCTATGACTTCTTCAAAGTTTGAGCCATAATGCATTTGTAAGTGAAAGGCTATTTCTAGGTTCAAGTTAGGAACAAATATGCTCACTAGCTATTTTTTCAGTAATGCACAAGGAAAATGATATTTGGCTAACTTGCGCCATCATTGTAAAAATCCTGTAAATGTCTCATTGGGTTTTTGTTTTGTATTGCATAAATCATTCATTGTGATGTCGCTTACCATATTATAGGAGTAATGTCATACAAATTTTTCCACTAATGTGGGCCATGTTGTAATGGAGCCCTTGGGTATGCTATAGAACCATTCCAATCCCATGGCTCCTAGGCTGCGAGGAAAAATTCATATTAAGAAATTATCACTATATGCGACTTCCTGGCAAGCCATGTAGAAGTCTTTTATATGATCACAAGGATCACTTTTGCACTTATACTTATCAAACATGGGAATGGTAAAGTGTTTTTGGAAAGGCTGTTGTAATATGTCCTTATCAAAGGGTAAGGGCATAGTTCTTCATACGAATATTTTCTATTTTGGCCTACATTTCCCTCTTGTAATGTATTGAGCATATGTTTCATTGATTGTAACTCTTTCTAATGAATTGCTCCTTAGTAGGTGACATTGGTCTTTGTACTTGAGTTACTTTAAAGGTATAGTCCGTGTGTGGATCAAATTAAAACTTGCTAAGTTTATTTTTATCTTTGTCTTTGTACATGTTTCCTCTTGAAGAGCCTTAGTTTTATAGCATTTGGCTCAACTTCAAGATCTGTTTTGGGAGGATCTCCTTCTCAACTAGGTGGTCCTCTTCGTCATCAAATTTCGGAGGAGGGGAAGCTTTATGCTTAATTTTCACTTTACGCGAAGATTTGTAGTGTGGTCTTCATGATAGATCCCCTTCAAGGTGGCCTTATGTTTCTGGAAGTGGAAGCATATCCCACATCAAAAGGGTTTTACGTGTCTAAGATGAATGTTTGTTCTCCTAGTTGAGGGTTGATGACCTTAGTTTCTGCTTCGCGCTCTTGCAGAAGTTTATCTCCTAATTCTAAGACTTTTGCAAGTACTTGATCTTTATTATAATATAGGAGTTCATCAAATATATTTAGGTCTAACCTCTGTTGTTCTCTAGAAGAGTCGACTCTTCTCTCGCTATGATCAATTAATAGATCCGTATCTTTGACTTGAGAAAAGAGAGGGTCCAAATTGTTACTGCGTTAAATGGGAAGGTTTCGAAAGGGTTTTCTCGATGTCATGCTTGTTTGATTTGGTTGCCATTTTTGTGATTTTAGGCATTACTAGGCTGATGTTTATATGCAGCTAGTGTGATCCCTAAGTGTATGGTTTACGCACGCCGCTCAAAGTGATATTTGAACTATATTATAGTGTATCCTAGATGGAGTGTTACGTGTAGACACCTGAAATATGCTTACACCTAGCATTTCCTCCAATTCAACCGATAGACGACATTTCGTTAATCAACCTTTCTTCGCTCCATTCTCGAATTCCCATTCACACACCTTCTCGGTCTCATTCCTCCTATATTCAACTTGTTTGGCTAATATCTCTCTTATTAGCTAACTATTCCTCCTTTTGACCATTCCAAACCTCCTAGTTCTCTCTGACCACTTCTATTAGCTTCGTATGCTATCTATCTAGTCACAATTGGTTATCCAGACTCCTCCCAACTCTCAATGAGTCTCTAATCACTTGATAATCAAGTTTAACTAGCCTAAACCAAGCTTAACTAAGCGTAAAGCATGTTTTTCCTAATCTTATCCTAAAGTGCTTTTGAGATTTAGTCCCACATGCACCCAAATTTAAAATTCTTCCAAACCAAAAACTATAAATACAAGGCTAGGCCTACCCATTCAACTTTGCTTTGCACACAACTTTACATAAGCTAAAGCCAAAACAAGCCTAAGAAAGCTTAAGAGCTCATTTGCATTAGCCAAGCTAATAGGCATTTGATCTTGGCTATCCTCCATTGTTGAAGCTCTTCCATCTCACATCCATAACTTCATAGTAGGTTAGTAGGAGGGTATCTAACTTGGTCTTGTAGCCATTTTAGAGAGACCTTTTCACCTCCATTGAAGCAAACAACACATCTAATTTGATTTCTTAGAATCTAACTTGAGTTCATTTTAATTAAGCTTTCATGAGGTAGAGAGTAGTATATATGCTAGGATTTGAATGTTAGTTTCAAATTTATATATGCATAGATAGTTTCTTGTTTATCTCTTATCTCATGGTGCATGGATGAGTAAAGAAAAGCTTTGAGGTTCTTTAGCCTCATTCCATAGCTTGTGCAACTTTCCATTGCATACATTTGGCATGCCGGTGGGACACTTATGTCCACCCTCCATTAATGGAGGTCTTTTAGGTTTTCAAAGTTCATTTTAAAGTTTTTTTCTCAAATCACTTGTTATTTCCCCATTTTTGTTTCTAACCCTAGATAAATGACTTTAATTTATACACATCTTGTTGGTTTGATATAGAAATAGGACACTTTGACTAACAACTAACCTGTTTGGTCTTGAAATTTTGAAAATCTATGTTTTTTACAGGTTTTTCATAGGGTGCACGTAGGTGTAAAACAAGGGGCATGTACACGTTGAAACCCCAGTGTACCCATCAAATCAGGCACGTACCTGTTAGAAGGTCCTCATCATATGAAAATTTTACGTCTCTGAGGACACATACACGTCTATCATCTAGCACGTGTATCCACCTCTCTGTTAGGTGCATGTGTCGACACTCATTTGTGTAAAAAATTTGTAAATTTTCACCTCCACGAGGGATGTGCACGCGCCTCTGTCATATGATGCACGTATATCGGTCTCTTTGGACGTGTATGCATAAATAGGGTTGGCTGTGTAAAAATTGAAAATTCTATTTTTTGCTAGGGCACATATCCATTGGCTAGGGCACGTATGCGTCACTCTGGGCACGTAGGTGTCCTATTCCACTCTGTTGACTTTGCATTTTTCCTTGCCCGTGTACTGTCTACTTGGGCATGTTTTGTTGGTTGGGGTGCGTATGTGTCACTCTGGGCACACGAAGTGTCCTGTTCCACTCTGTTGACTTTGCATTTTTCCTTTCCTATGTACCTATCTACTTGGGCATGTATCCATTGGCTGGGGTGCATATGTGTCATTCTAGGTGCGCAGGTGTCTCTGTGTAGGCGGATTTATCTATTTTATTTTTAGTGCTCCTTGTTTTGACCATATATTTTGACTTGTTAACCCATTTTTAGAGTTTGAACAGGCGTTAGAAGCATACATTTGTGAGGAACTTCCAAAATTTAGATACCTTTGGTATATTATCTTCTATCACAAAACTCCCAAAATGCTCCGGAGACCTCCAAAAATGCAAATTACTAAAAATTGTTAAAAAAGTGCAAAAATTGGATTTCTAGAATTTTTCAATTTTCTTGGTTTTCTAACTCTTGCAAGATTCTAACAGTGGTTTAGAGGTTTCCTTTGCATTAAGTTTTTTTAGACTAACTTAATCAAAAACATTTGCATCTTTATTTGTGAGCACGTATGCTCTTCCTTGCGCCTTTCTAGGTGATCTTGGGAATCAGAAATGCTTCACTACTTTCTTCATATTTGCAAAATGGTTTATTTAGCTTTCAAAGTTAGTTAAAAGGAACTCATTTTCACATTATACTTAGGAATTTTCCATTTATTACAAATTTGAGTGAGATACCTTGTTGCGTATGCTCTTTCCTTGCATCTTAGGACGATCTGGGAAATCAAAAACAACATCTTATCTCCTTTATATGACATTTTGGAAAATTACTAATCTTGGTATGTAGGACCAAAATCACATGTCAAGAAAGGCATTGAAACCAAAAACAAACACAAACTTCTAATACACGTTTTCTTATAGGTTTCCAAACGGTGTGCTACTTAAAACCACATTAAGTTAAGCAAGATAAAAAAACACACCATATTCAAAACATTGTATTGAAAATTTCAGAAAAGGGTACGTCCCTATCCTCAATTGAAACAAAACCCCTTTGGCATAATGCCTTAAGCTATAACAATGGGGGTGGTACCAGGAACCCTAAAGTAATCCACAGTGAGTAACCTCGTGGATGAAACAGGAAGCGCTCCGCTTACCCACTTGATTAGTTTTCCTTTGTGAGATAGCATTACAAGTTGTCCCTATGCGACCCTTTTAAGTACATGATGGATGCATTTACTGCCCACTGTGCTTGAAGGGGTAAAGACGAGATACTCCCATACTTTTCATTGTGACTTTTTGGGTAAATCACCCCACTCGTGGATAAAATTTGTGACACCTAGTTGAGAGAACTTGTTAGGGAAGCCATTTTGTCAAGGAGCCCACTTTACTAGTCCTTTGTCGTGTCTTGGCCATCACAAAGTGATAACTTGTTTGGATTTAGAACCTTGTTTTTCGAACAAGGCAAAGAATCCACTTAAGTTGGATCTAAGTTCCTTTCATCACGGAAATTAGAAGTCGTTTCAATCAGACAGCTTCTTTCACATGTTCGAGATTAGGTGAAGCTCTGCCTAAGTGGCACTTAGTTTATTTTTCATATTTTTGATCTACACCTTTGTATTCTTGTTGCCCATTTGGGGAAAGAGAGAAGCATCTTTCAACATTGTTGTCATAGATAGTGTTCACCACTTTTTTTTCCATTTATGCTCATCCATGTTTGGAGCTGAGTTGTTAAACATCTAAAGTGTGTGGATGCATCCTTATATCTTTGATGGCCACTTGATCTTGATTTCAAGATCATCATCATAGTTTGGATTGATTCATCATTTGATCTCCCTTTGTTAATATTTACACCTTGTTCATTTCAAGCTTGACATAAATATTGACATTGTGTTGATCATCTTTTGCATCGAACTATTACTTTGCACACACATTTGCATAGGGTGTATTTCCTTGTTGATTGGCTTTGTGTTTCAAACTTGCATGATTGTTCCTTGTGATTATTCATCTGGAAAAATTGTTTTCTAGGACAATCATTTTCAATCTCATCTAGATTACATCATCACAATGTCTATTTTCCTTATACCCTCTTTGGAAAATCATGCACACATCTTCATACTTACAAAATTTCTAGTTAGATGTAGTTATGCTTCCTTAAATCAACATGTCACTTCCTTCCCTTTGAAGGAGTTCCATCACACTATCTATATCTAGACATTTGTGCTTAAATGTTGCCAACAATGATAGACTATCACATGGTTTCTCACATTTACAACAATACGAACCTAGGTTTAGCAATTCAAATGAAAAGATTCCTATTACAACTAAATATCATTTGGTTCTTCGTTCTAGAGGACCCATTTAGGTAGCCTCTTCCCCACCTTTAGCTCATAGTCGGTGGTATGGTTTGGATGCTTCTGATCCAAATTATTATTCAGGTTCCCCCCACTCTTCTTCTTCTGATTCAGATCCAAACTACCATTCGGATTCCCACTCTTCTTCTGAAGAATCAGATCCCAACTATTGTTCGGATACCCCTAGATCAAATCTTGAATCACGGTCCTCCCTTCCTTCACAGGACCTTTATTCCAACTCACCTCAATGATGTCTTCCTCCTTTGAAGACTCATGTGACTCTAAGTTCCATCAATCAAACATATAATTCGGTTCTTGAGTCACGGTCCTCCCTTTCTTCACAAGACCTCCTTTATCAGTCGTCTCAATGACCTCTTCCTCTATCGAAGAGTTCCACGACTCGGGTTACCTCTAGTCAATCATCTAATTTGAATCCTACATCATAACTTAATGAATGGCTATGTGATCCTATTTTCTTTCATACATTGCATTGTCTTCTATAAAAGTAATCTAGGTCCAGATCCAAACCATCCATTCATGAGGCGCTTTCCTCCAAGCCTAATTTCTCTCTTGAGTCATCTTCTTACATCAATCAATCTTCCCTCCTTATCGGACATGTTTCTTCTATTAAGCCTTCTATGACTAAAGAAAAAAACCTCTACTTGATAGATTTCTCTCGAAATGAAGAAGCAATTAGAGTACACGATGATATCCCTTTAGAGGATTGTAAACAAGGATTCTTTCTAGAACTTGATACGCTCACGTATTGGGGAAAAGAAGTTGATTCCTTTTATCAGAATGTAAAGGAAGATCCTAAGGTCATGGAACTTGATTCTTCTTCTATTATTCCATCTTCACCTTCCTCTGATCATGATGAGATAATAGGATCTAACATTGATCCATAGCCTATCTTCTCATTACCAAATCATTCCTTATCTATCATCATTCCTCAATCAAAATCTTGTCTCAAGTCACCGCTGAGTAACCCATCATCTTCTTCTATCTTAGAGCCACCCCTAGGTAGCCCTCCATTTTCTAATTATGGGTCACCAGCTGAGTAGCCCATCATCTTCTTCTATACTTGGGCCACCCCCAGGGTAGTCCTCCATTTTCTACTTGTGAGTCACCTCTTGGTAGCCCATTACCTTCTATTCTTGGGCCACGTCTTACTAGCCCTTCATCCTATTCTATCTATGGGACACCTCTGAATAGTCCCTCCTCATCTATACTTGGGCATGCCCTAGTAGCCCTTTGTCATATTCTTCTATTCTCGGGCCATGTCCTCGTAGCCTAACTTATTCCATCTTAGGGCCATATTCTAACAGCCCTTCGTTGTCTTTTATCAGTGTCTCACCTCCTCGTAGATCATCCTCTTCAATTCTTGGACCGTATCCTTTTCATCCATCATATATTTCTTCTATCAATGAGTGGGGTAAGTCCACCATCATTTATCTCATTCCTATCCTCAATCATAAACATTCACTTTCTCCCACTTCTCGGTCAAACAAGTCACGCTATAGCTTATAAGAAACCCAAAAAGGTTCATTATCAAGTTAAGATCAGAACTGCAAAGAGCTCTGCAAGCTCCCAATAACTCGAATGGTCTTAGGGTTCAAAATCAAGTGCGATTCAGAACACACATCAACGTGACCATTAAGTATGGCGCAAAGTACAAAAACCTATGGATAGGGAAATCAAGATCCCACATGAACAATCCTTGTTTAAGGATAAATCGTAGTCATTTGTTGAGTATGAGCTCACCACGATCATCGAGATCAAAGAAAATATGACTCTTGATAAACAAATGCACCCAGTCTCCCTTATCAAGGAAGTTGCAAACATCGTTGTTGGATCCTATCACATGGAGTGACATTTTTATCCCAAACCCTTAAAACTATCAAAAAAACCTAAAAATAAAAAACAATTCAAAAATACAAAAACATTGAGAAAACACAAGAAAATTCAAAGGTACAAAGATCAAACATTACAATCAAGTATTGCGTACACATGGATGTTATTTCTTCCCTTTCTTGCTCTTAATTCTACAAGTCTTCCTACCATTTTCATCACTTTGGTGATATTGTGGTTAGCCTTTTCACATACATTTTGTGACATTTATATCTATGGTATCTGTTTGACTTGGTCTTTTATCTCCTTGGTAAATTAAAGAATGAGTGACCTTTGGGAGATCATATCACCTTCAACATCTAATAAACTTGTTGCAAAGAAATTTTGGACATATTTGTTGACACTAGCCAATGTCGTCATCACAACCACTTCTACCTCCTTCCATCAAGCCATCTATGGTTCTTAACCCCTTGTCAAACAAGAGAGATGAAATAAGTTTTAGAAAGCAAAAAGAATCAAAATCAATCAAAATCAAAAGCTAAAAGCTACAACACAAAAGCAAATTGATAAATAACTCTCTCATGGGGTATTTCCAATATATCGGGGCTATGGACACCTGGCTGGCAATAGAGCAATGTTGCGATTAGAATCAAATGCATCTCTGTCAGGGCTATGGACGCATGGCTGGTAGCGGAGCAATGTACGGTTATCCTCTCACCATCCATTCACAAATCACCTATCATCTATCAAAATAAATCATTCCTAAACATTAGCTAGGGTGTCTTCACTTGTTGTCTATTAAATTTTCCCTTGAGAGGTAATTAAATTCCACGTGCATACACTAAATCTCTATGAGTAAGCATGATTAGTATGTTACCAAGTGTCTTTTTTTTTGGACCTTGTTCGAGACTCTTACTCTAGTCCGTATCTTGTCTCATGATTTTTACATTTGGATAATCACTTCTTCATTGTGAGGCTTCTAAAGCTACATTCACATCATTCACATCATTCTTCTACTTCATTCGAACATCCATGTGTATAGGATTAATTTTTGCCATGTTTTTGGACACCTTTGTCTCTTTTCACAAAAACAATCTTCTCCTTCCTTTCTATCATGTGCTTTTAGGCCAACTTACGTTGGGGGAATCCTTGCTTCTTCCCAGCACTTCATTGGTTTATGTTCACCATCATGTTGAACCTATCCATAATGGCCTTGGGTCGTGCTTCTACCTATAAAGAGTTTGCCTTTGAATAATCCCACCTAATCGTTGGGGCATTTTTACATCTTCACCTTTCTCGTACGCACATGGCCTTTTTCCCTTGTTCATCCCATCTATCGTTAGGGGAATCTACGCTTCCTCGTCTTCTTGTACATAGTTTTAGAAAACTTGAAAAATAAAAAACATTCAAATATGTTTCAAGAAACATCAAAAACAATATAAATCATCCTACAAAATGTTGCTCTTTGGTTCTCACCTATTCTTGTGTGTGACTCGTGGATCATCTTGATCTACCTCCATCAACAAAATCTAGGATGCTTACTTCATCTACTGGGGGCCTGAACAAGTTGCCTCATACTATTTCATACTACACATTGCTTTTTCATTGGACCCAAGTGTCCTCTGTTATTCCCCTCACATGTATCCTTGCTTGGGGCACCATTTGTAACACTTGTCGTTAACTTGCAGGTCGGGCTGAAGCTTGATAACAAAAACATTGCATCTTGTTTCTCTGTTAGGTTAGCTTGTTTACTTTCTCGTATTGCATTTCATTTTGTATGTTGCATGGAGTTGGTGTTTTTAGAAAAGGACATTTGTTCGTATATGGCTTTCCATGTCATACTACACATTTGTTCATTCATTTTAATAAGGACCGATGATGAAGATCACTAGCAATATGATGAAAAATAAAGTTGTTTAAAAGGCATTAGATGGATGTTAGCTCATTCCCCCTTCCTCACACTCCTTTTCTTCTATATCCCCTTTCTTCTTCTTCACACTATTCTTTCTTTTATTCTCTTTCTATCATCTTTTTGATCGTCGATCAATTTCTTCTATCACCCTATCGACAATCGAGGGGGCATCCTCCATTCTAATCATTTTTCTTCTATCCCTTCAAAATTTTCTACTTGTTTATGCTTTTCTACTTTCTTTGAAGTGACATCGCTTACGCCACCTCAAAGAGGGCAAATGTAGACACACTGAAATATGCTTACACCTAGCATTTCCTCCAATTTAAGCCGATAGACGACATTTTGTTAATCAACCCTTCTTCGCTCCATTCTCGGATGCCCATTCACGACACCTTCTCGGTCTCATTCCTCCTATATTCAACTTGTTTGGCTAATATCTCTCTTATTAGCTAAACATTCCTCCTTTCGACCATTCGGAACCTCCTAGTTCTCTCTAGACCACTTCTATTGGCCATAGGCTATCTATCGATCCACAATTGGTTATCCGGACCCCTCCCAACTCTCAATGAGTATCTAATCACTTGCTAATCAAGTTTAACTAGCCTAAACCAAGCTTAACTAAGCCTAAAGCATGTTTATCCTAATATAATCCTAAAGTGCTTTTTGAGATTTAGTCCCACATGCACCCAAATTCCAAATTTTTCCAAACCAAAAACTATAAATACAAGGCTAGGCCTACCCATTCAACCTACAACTTTACACAAAACTTTACATAAGCTAAAGCCAAAACAAGCCTAAGAAAACTTAAGAGCTCATTTGCATTAGCAAAGATAATAAGGCATTTGATCTTGGCTATCCACCATTGTTAAAGCTCTTCCATCTCACATCCATAACTTCATAGTAGGTTAGTAGGAGGGCATCTAACTTGGTCTTGTATCCATTTTAGAGAGACATTTTCACCTCCATTGAAGAAAACAACACATCTAATTTGATTGCTTAGAATCTAACTAGGTTCATTTTTATCAAGCTTTCATGGAGTAGAGAGTAGTATATATGCTAGGGTTTGAATATTTGTTTCAAATTTATGTATGCATAGATAGTTTCTTGTTTATCTCTTATCTCATGGCGCATGGATGAGTAAAGAAAAGCTTTGAGGTTCTTTAGCCTCATTTCATAGCTTGTGCAAACTTCCATCGCATACATTACGTAGTTGTTTTTATTAAGGAATACTCATATGCACATATAAATGTAATGATCACTCAATTTTTTTACCAAGCCTATGCCATAAATAAAGATATCGATAATACTTATCAACACATAGGTCAAGTTATAACTCTATGAGGCCTAAGTACTAACGTGGTGTTGACATAGTCCTTTGATAAGGTATACTTAAAACTAGTTTTAATGCCAATGAAAGCCAAACTTTTTGAAAAATGGAAGTCTTACTAGATATACCGTAACAATGTCACCGTGATACTTTAACCAAGCAAGAAATGTGTTAGTATAATGACAACTTCATCACGATATATATAAGGCATTATCGACACTTTTCAAGAAGACGTAGATGACTTCAAAACTGAAACCAAGTGATAAGTATTTCAACTCAAGAAGAGACAAAAGATGAACCTAACTCACGGTGGTGAAGATGATCTTGAAATCAAGATGGAAGGAATTTTATCAAAGAGACAAAAAATGTACACAGTACATGTTTGTAGACATTTAACAACCCACCCTGAAACATGGATGGGCGTAAATGGACAAAAAATTTATGAGCACTATCTCTAGTAAAAATGTGTAAGGTATGCACCTTTCTCACCCTAAAAATGGGTGGTGAGAATGCAAGGGTATAGATCAAAAGATGAAAACAAACCAAGTGCCACTTGGGTAGAGTTTCACCTCATCCAAAGACAAGAATAAAACTAAGAGAAAGTGGGATGTAGTTTAGTTTCGTGATGAAAGACACTTAGATCAAACTCACAAGGGTTATTTTCCTTGTTTGAAAAACAAGGTTCGATTCCAGATGAGTTGTTACTTCGTGATGGCTTGACGTAACAATGGACTAGTAAAGTGGGCTCCAAGATAGAATGGCCTCCTTAATAAGTTCTCTCAACTAGGTGTTACAAATTTTTCTTAAGCGAGTACGATTCACCCAAATAGTCACCTTGATAATCTTGGGAGTATCTTGCTTTACTTTACCCCCTTTGATCATAAAGGGTAACTAGTGCGTCCACTTGTGCTCTCCACAGGTTTCCATACGAGAAAATCGGTAACTCTAACTCCTGGTGTACTAGTCAAGTGGGTAAGCGGAGTGCTTCCTATTTCATCCACGAGGTTACTCAACGGTGGATTACTTTAGGGTTCTTGGAACCACCCCCATTTTGTAGCTTAAGGTGTTATGCCAAAGGGGTTATGTTCTAGTTGAACGGATAGGGACGTACCCTTTTAAAATTTGGAATACTTGTGTTTTGAATATGGTGTGTTTTTATCTTGCTTAACTTAATGTGGTTTTAAGTGGCACACCATTTTGGCAACTGTAAGAACATGTGTATTATAAGTTTTTGTGTTTTGGACATCTTTCTTATAAGCGTTGGGCCACTGTAGACAACAAGTTTTAGTAATTTTCTAGTTCGCAGATTGATGTCAAGAAAGAGAACTTTACACCTTGATTTTGATTTCTAAGATTGGTAATAGGTGCAAGGAAGAGCATACATAATGTGAAAAATCCTACTAAATCACATGAAAGTTTACTTTACCCTTTATAAAATAAGTATTTGGAACATTCGATACAAGTTTTGTATAAGAGTTTCTAATCTCCAAGATCACTTTTGAAGGTGCGAGGAGAGAGCATATGCACTTTTACAAACCTAGTTTTAAGCTAAGAACCGAAAACACTTAACTATGCAAACTGAAATACCAAAGAAAAACTTTGTTTTTTAACTTGTTAGTCTTAGCAATCTGCAGCAAAGATAAAAAAATATTTTGCAGATTATAGAAAAAATTTCAATCTTTACACAGACACTATGCTCCCAAACTGACACTAGTGCTCCCCAACCGATGGGTACACGCCTAACTCAACGGATATGCCTACAAACAAAAATTAGTGAAATCTAGTATACTAAAAAAACATACACGTCCAACCAGACAAAGACACTTACAAATCAACATGGATGCTTAGGTTACAATGGAGACACACTCAAGCATAAAACAAACAGTTTCAAATTTTTACATAGTCAAGCTATTTACGCAAACATGGCCAGAGAGGTGGAGACGCGGAGCAGCCGATGGAGATGCGTGCGCATCCCCTGCGAGAGATAAAATTTGCCAATGATGGGGACAGACAGAGGCAGTCGTGCCTATTTCGACGGAGACGCTGGGGTTTCAAATGTATGTGTGCCTTCGTAACACCCATGCATACCCTATGAAAAACCTGTAAAACTCACGGATTTTCAAAATTTCAAAAGCAAACAGGTTAGTTGTTAGTCAAAGTGTCCTATTTCTATATCAAACCCACAAAATACATGCAAATAAAGGTCATTTATCTAGTGTTAGAAACATAAATGAGGAAATAACATGTGATTTGACCCAAAAAACTTGAAAATGGACTTTGAATAACTCAAAAGACCTCCATTAATGGAGGATGGACATAAGTGTCCCACTAGGCATGCCAAATGTGTTCAATGAAAAGTTGCAAAAGCCATGGAATTGGGGTAAGAATCTCTAAAGAAACCCCAAAGGCTTTGAAAAAGATGATTAATGGACCACCTAATAAGAAATGAGAAAGGGTTTCTTCTTTACATACATTAATTTGAAGTAAACAAGAAAACTAAGCAAATGAAACTAACCTCTATTCTTTGAAAATATGAAATAATGAACCTAAGAGGATTTAATCATTCAGTTTGTGTTTAAGAGAAAGAGATCTCCCCATTAATGGCTTCAAGGCCAATGGTTCTTCCCTTTTACTCCATATTTGTGCTATAAAATATAAAAGCAAATGGTAATAGCTCAATGGAAGAAAATGAACTATAATCTAAAGCCTAAACAAAATACTATAATATGTGCTAGGAAGAAGAGAGAATTCTTAGAAATGATGAAGGGGGGTCTAGCCCTATTTATAGTTTTCCATTTGGAAAAGTGGGAGATTTGGGTGCATGTGGGACAAATACAAAAGTCCAATAATCACTTTTAGCAAGTCAAAGTGAGGTTTGACTATGTTTAGAAGAGATTTACCTAGGTTAATATTTAATTAACCGTCTTTAGAGGGTAATTAATCTTACTTAGAGAGAAATTATGTTTTTGAAGGGCTTTTGAAAGACTTAATCAATCCAATGATGTGGATTAATACTCTAGGAGCTAATAAAGGTGGTAAAAAGGAGAACATTAGTCAAGAAGAGGTTATTATAACCTATTTAATCGGTTTACAAGAGGAAATACGACCAACACAATGTTGTAAGAGGGAGTTAGATAGATATAACTAACAGGTGTCGTAAACTTACAGGGAAGAATGGTTAGTGCAATATTAAGAATAATAGTGCATTGATCAAACTACAGTGTCTACACTCTGCACTTTGGATTATTTAGCACTAGGATAAGATAGGAAGACAAACTTCTTCCGAAGAGCTTTCCGATCGCGAAGTCCCACACTTTGGGAAAAATCTATGTTATGCAATCACACTTTGGTAGTTTCATCTATTGAGGTGCAAACAATCGGGGTGTTATGATTATGCATCAACATAACCCAAATCTAAGGGCTAGGATAGATTGAATCTAATGTCCCAGATTAAACCCTACGTCACTTAAGTTGGAGGTATTTTATAGGAATGCTTTTTTAAAAGTGCATGGGTAATGGGGTGAATGGGGCCACTTAGTGGCTAGGAAAATAATTAAAATTTTGTGTTAGAAAATAAAGTAATCTTGGTGCATGATAATTAATTAAACTTTTGGAACTTGGTAAACGTATTGTTTTAAACCGTAAATATATTCTAAGAAGTAAATTAATAATATCTAATTATTAATTTAATTCCAACTTTCACAAGATTGTGTAGAGACTTTAACCAAGAAATTTATTAATTATGGATAATGTTTAACCTTGCAAACCCTTAAAAAAACAAATTTTACCGTAATTTTGACTATTAAATTATTAGTTTCCATTTTTATTGAGATTATATTTTTGTGGGTGTTACATTGATTCAATGATCAAGGATGCTTTGAACCCCCTTCTTACGGGTCACATCCCTATCAAATCCATTGAAGTTGTTCTTTCGATTTCGGTGGAAGCGAAATGAGGAATGAACAGTGGTGGACAGGAAAAAGAAGGAAACACCAAATCTATATCCTCCACCGTCTCAAACAAGGTATGATTCTTTTCCTTTTGGTTGCTATCATTGCTACATCTAGGATATTGGCATGTTGTGTGGTTCTGGGCAGCTGTGTTCTTTGTTAAGTTGTTGTTTATTAGCTATTTTTAGTAGTTGGACTATTGTTGTTGGTTTTAATCTTAGCATATTGTATTATGTTGTTGGGATTATTGGTTTTTATCTTGATTTTGATCATTTTTAGTGCTAATAGGGTAAAATATGGCTTTTGAGCACTGTTGTACAAGGGTATAGTCCCTTTCGAAAAACTATTTACCACTAATAAAAAAATATTACCAAAGTGTCCCCTACTTTTGACATTGTTTTGTTTCTTTCAATTTTATTTTCCTCTTACCAATTTTTAATTTATCGTTGTTTCTCCTTATTTTTCATGATTTTCCCATCTTCTTTCATTCTTTGGTTTTATCTTTCCTTCCCTTTTCCACGTGGATCTACTTAATTTCCCTACATACATGTATAGTTTAGGATTCTTCCTTTTTGGGTCATGTTCTCCCTTGTTCTTTGCTTTCTTGGGGATTTTCTACTCAATTTTTTCATCCCCCACATTTTATGTCATTTTACATGACATTAATAATGTCTAATTTGCATTAATCAAGACTATAACTACATAATTGCATTAGTGTATTTAAGACACAAAAGAGGTACAAATTGAATGGAATTGAGAGATAGTTAATTCATAAGAGCATAGTTTACTGTTTTCAAGATAATCGAATCACTAACTATGTAATTCAAGAATTTAATCATGCTTCTATCTTTTACTAGTTTTTAAAAATTCATTTAAATAAAAAGATAAGTATTTCTAACTGTTGCATACACTAGATTACCTGCTAACTTACATCAATTGTTGATTCCAAAATTATTCAATACATAAAGGGATTGATAATGGTTAATGGATAACATAGGCCCCATTATTTAACATCATCTTTTTATAATAATTACGAGTTGCTCCATCAACATCAAGGCTAAGTTATAGTTTAAAGTGAGGAGGATTTTTTTTATTGTGTTTCTTTTTGTTAGATTTACTACTTACTTTGTGTTGCTTATGTGATCTAGATTCATAATTAGGAGTTCGAATGAGCGATAGGATTAGATCATGTAACCCAGAAATTTAAACACAATGATGGACATTCACGCAATCTTGCACAATTGGCATTATTAGAAGAGTGATTATGATGCACATCTCCTTAATATAACCAACCTATGTTGTTCTCATGATACTGACACATGCGGTGTTTACATACCTTTGTCACATCATAGAAATTATTCAATCCCATAATTCCAACCCCTTATTTGTTCACTCAAGCATATATTTTATCACAACACTCCTATTGTTTCCTCTTTAAACTATACCTTCCTTTAGATGGATCGTCTTTGCGAAGACCTTCAACTAGTATATAATGGAAATGACCACATGGAGCGATTCTGAAATGATTCACTTCTCATTTGAAAAATCAAACAACCCATTACAAATCTTCAAATTTGAACCTATTTAGAAGTTCCCCAATCTATGAATTTTTAAAAACTCCTTCATACTTTAACCATGCCCATTTTGTTTTTCGCTTCACAAATGAATGCACATAGTGAAGGGTGGTGCACATGTATAATGTCGATTGTCAAAATTATACATTCAACGAAATATATTAGAGTATATGAATTTTTTACGACTATATCAAATCGAAATGGGGGTTCACTTGGTAGAAAATAACCAAACACATGTGATCATGGAATTCTAAATATTACCCCCTACTTTCATATTTTACTAGTACATAATCTCATTATTATGGCCCCTTTTTCCACTACCACCCCTAATTATAACAAATATAATGATGTAAATTTTTAAATCAAATTATATGTACCACCTTACCATTTGTGACCACCCCTATCAAGTACAAACCTTCTACAAAAGGACATGGCTATGCATTATTTGGATAAGTGATTTTAGTTTCTCGTAAGATTGGCATAATGCATAATATTGTATTATACCTTAAATTGTGAGCTATATAAACACTTGAGCCATGTTTTCTAATTATGCATATATTTTATTTTCATCCCCATATTTTCATAAAGCATCAAAAGCACACTATAACTTCTCTCATAATGTGCCATAAACTATGTAAGTACACCAATTGCAATTGAGTATCTCCTTATAAAGATAAAAAAATACGCTATAGGGGATTCGAAGTACAACAACAAATGTAAAAAAAAAATTCCACACACATAATTATTATTCACACTCTAAATTTCTTGGGCTACATAATATATTTTGTGAACCTAGATGTCACTACATCATACATGGGCTAGGTATGAAGTAGTGTGAGGATAATGCTCAAACATTGGGACTATGTAATAAATCCATTCTTTTGACCTAATTGTAAGGAATTCACACTCCCTCTTGCAGCATGTGAGCTACTCCCTCTCATTCTAGTCATGGTTTAGGTCACAAAACATACACCTCCACCAAATTTAATTCACTTGATGCTTGTTGGAAAACTACCATCATCCTTGGTGTGTTCACATCCATTTTCAAGCTCCAGACATTCCTTATTTTCTCTCAAATATGGACTTGCACATTGCAATCACATAATATGAAATCAATTGTCTATTTCCTTGCTCAAATTCATTTACATTATGTTCCATTTTGTTTTTGTGCACACTTCTTTATCCTTTATTAATGATGTATACTTGTCTCTACATGTGACAAAATAACTATTGTGTGCCTACTTGATCATATATCTCTCTCTTAAGAATCAAAGTAGATATGTGTCCTTTCTTCACACACCATATTAACTATTTCATCATTCATCATTGCTCTATCAAAATTCCATGGCCTCCGTAACAACATATGACATGTGTGATCCATACATATGAAATCATACATAACCAAACCTATTTATGATCTCAACAAATCTTCATGGGAACTTCACATTACTCACATAATATTCTATCTTGTACATAAAATATTAACCAAGACCTTTGATAAGCATTTGGGTGTAGTGTGCATACCAATGTTACCTTTTTCACCATCTCTCTATAGACACCAAATTGTCTATACGTTTTGTATCAACTTTAATAGTGCAACACTTGCCTCTTTTCTTACACTTAGTTATAAAAATATGTCATCTATGATGTGCTTTGTTCTTCTTTCTTGCGACCTTCAAGGCTCTTCTCACCATAAGAAAACTATTTCCTTTCTTACGTTTCTCTACATTTATTGATGATTAAATGTCTTTTATATTCTCTTATAGGATTTGTACGACACCATCCTTATTCAAATTCTCATCACATTATCCAGGAATACAAATTCTCCTTAGTAGACGATGGAAGAGCTTCTAGCTTCACTCACAATGAATCATGATACATGAACTAAGCATATGAAAGAATAAGACAACCCCAACAATGTGTAGTGTGTACTATGTTTGGGAATAATCATATTTTTCATTGTCAAGTTTCTATAGTTCTACACATGTGCGTGACATTGTGAGAGTTCCTCATAAAAAAGTGCACGGCATTATTTTAATCCAAAAAACCATTTAAATGATGGTGTAAACGTTTGGAATTATTTTGCAGAACTTGGAAACTTAAAACAATATGTGTGACATAAGAAGGGATGTTTCCACGGCATTTTAATACGAGGAAGGGTTATATTCATATCGCACACGTATATATTAAACTTCAAATTCATTGGACTACTACACCGGAACTTCTTGAAACACGGGTACATGAATTTATGCACTATGACATGTAAGGGAAATTTTGATGGTGCGAATGGCATAGTTGTAAGTGAAGGACAATTTTCTTCATTACCTTTCAAATTATGTAATATCTTACATTTCATGTTTGTCATATCACGTTCAGTTATGAGATGGATATTTTGAGGAATACATAATAAGAACAAGAAGTTGATTTCATCTATATGAAGACATCATTACGTTTGGGGAAGGTAGTTCAATTGAATAAGAGGGAGTTGAGCTTAATTAAATTCAGATTTTAGTAGAGATTTACGGGGATATTTGGTGTGTAAATTTATATTGTTGGTGATTGGTTTGACAAAAGGATGTATAGAGATATCTTCCACTTAAGGGACATGTTATTTAATTTCCCTCTCCCAGTGAAATTGATAATCAAATAGGTTAGGAAATGCGCACTTTTGACTAGAAATTCAGAGATAACGAGTTGATTGAATGGGGCGTTATACGGAAGAAAAAGACAATACTTAGAAAAATCAACAAAAATGTCGCAGCGATAAAAATTTCTCGAGCTATCCGCGGGATAGTTGGGATGAAAGTACGTGTGGACCCAGAAAAGCCGAAATAGCCACAACCAGTGAAATGTGGAAAAGGTGGAAGATTTTGTCTCGTGCGGTCCATGGGACAGCTGTGAAAAAAGTACTCGAAATGCCCAAAAGCCGATTTGGTCACAACCAGTAAAATGTGGCAAAAGCAGAGAAAAATCTCCTGAGTGTCCATAGGACGGTTGGGATGAAAATATGCACGGGCCTCGAAAAGTCGAAATAGCCGTAGCTTGAGGTAAAGTGCGGAGATGGCAGAGGAAAATTTACGGGACAGGCCGGCAAGCGGACCGGAAAGGCCGAAAAGCCCAAAAAACGAGCTAACTACTCACATATATTACAATATGGCATCCTCATCTTCAGATAGCCATAACTTTTGACTGGAAGCTCAAATTTTCACAAAATTAGACTTTTTGGAAAGCTCTCAGCATCCTCTACATTACTACATTGGTTTTCTTTATATCAAAGCAAGATTAAGTATTTAAAAATGAAGAAGTACAATCCATCATTTTAGAGGGTGTTTCGTATTTAATTCTCACCTACCACATAAAGAGGTATGGGCTTCCTTTCTTCTCCAACAAGGCATACATCTGGAGGCATGGGTTTTACAGTGGAAACCATCATTTTTGTAGGTGATTTTAATGTATTTTTGGGTGCTTGAAAAGGATTTTGAATTCCTTCTCTCCTCTTTTCTCTCATTCTTCCTATATATTGTAAGGAGGGGCTCATTTTAAAGCGGTTGGAAAACTTGTATCTGCCCCTCCCTTCTTCTTTCTTATCTATAAGAGATTTTGTGGAGATTCCAAACCTCCCTGCTAGACATTGTAATGCAAAATATGTTCCTTTGAGCTTGAGTGTGGTGTATTGTATCAATTTCTGAAGCAATATAAATAGATTTGTGGATATTTCAAACACCCCTTTTGTGTTTTATTGCATCTTTTCTGGTCTTTCATCACATACAAATTATTGTGCACTACTATGTTTTCATTACAAGACGTTGGTTGTGTTGTGTTTATTATGCAGGTTATCTAACCATCCTTCTTAGTGCATCACCTTATGTAACGTCCGTAAAGACAACCTACTTGAGACCCAAGAACAACCTAGGATTAGTTAGGAAAAGTTATGGAATATATATATTTTTCATTTAAAAGAGTCTACAACTGGTTACAAGACAACAAATTGGTTAGCCATGAAGCAAGTTTCAAAAAAAAAACTATTAATAGCTTATAGTTTTATTAATACGACAACTATAAAAGATCACAAGGTCCAAACATAGGGTTAGATTAATCAATTAGGTTAAGAGGGTAATTTCTCACTAAACCACCCTCTAACAGGATTAAAAGATTCAACTTGATTTTCTCAAAATTAACCCACTCAAAACTTCTCAAAAACATTCCCATTCTATAGGAAAATTCCTCACCTTTAGGTGATATAAATAAGTCCTCCTAATTCATATTTCTCAAGTTATGGGCCGGCGGACCTTGGGAGGAAAATTTTCCCAAGAGCGGGTCTGCGGGCCTAGGGAAGAAAATTTTCCCATGCGCGGGCAGATGAAGCGGGGAGAGTTTTAGTGAATTTTCCCTTTTGGAACAAAGCATGATCTCGCCTCTAAGCACCCAGGGAGCACCGAAGAGAACACATGTCGGCATTTCTAAACTCACGTAGAAAATTTTGTCGTCTAAGGATTTTAGCACAATTTGACTTTTGCGAGAAAAACGTTTAAAGAATTAAAAGGTTTTGCGCCTCTGCGGACGCATTGTGAAGACACATGTCATCCATCCATTGGATGTAGATCGGTGGGCAGTGAGAGAATTTAGGAAATTTTTCCCAAAAAAATTCAAGCGCTAAGCTAAAAAGGGATCTGCTCCCCACTGCCCAAGCAACTTGTGACACCACGTGGCAGCACCTAATTAGTTGCATGGCGTGGCGATGGTGGAAAGGAAACTTAGAAAATTTTCCCAAATTATTTTAAAGGTTAAGTTAACTTTTGTGGGCCCGCGTGGCCACGAAAACAACCAAAATGGCAAAGGTGGGGTGGCGGGGTGCATGGGGAAATTTTTCCAAAATTCTTTTTTGAACTTAGGCAATTTTTGACAAAAAGAAAGGCTTGTGGGTTAGTGGAGCGGTGGGGGAATTTGTGCCTTTGGCATTTTTGACCAAAAAATGCTAAGGGAAAATTCGGGCCCGTGGGTCCACCAAGGAAAATTTTCCCAATTTTTTTTTGAAAGTTAGGATTATTTTTGACGCCAAATGAAGAAAAACTTGAAGTCCATAATAACTTTTGATTGTGAGATCGTTTTGGGAAAAAAAGACTTTTGGAAAGATATTGACGTCCTCTTGCACAAGAATCATTAGTTTTTTTATTTTGATAATGTTTAAGGGGTCAATTTCATGAAAACGATCTGCAGGCTTTTAAAAGGAAAGCTGGTAAATTTTAACTTATGAAATTTTAATCAATTGATCTTCTTCCTCCCTCAACATGTCAATTAGACATAGAGAATTGTCCTTAGATGTATTTAGGATGGATTTGAAAGGTAATTTTGTTTGATTGACTCCCAATTAAAAAATACAACCTTGACAACAAAAATGAAAGCAAAATGATTTGATCTCGATTTTGCTAAGTTTTCAAAGATATGCCTTATATGTTTTTGTCTAATTTAATTCATTTAGGGAATACTAGTTTAGTTTAATCGTTTAATTTGTTATTTCATTGTTGCAGGTTCGAACTGTGCATTTTGGTTAAAGTATTTTCCAGTTTGAAAATACAAAACAGAGATCAAATTTTAAAGGATCTATTTTCCATTTTCATCTTCCAAGTATTAGAATTCATTCCAACTCTAATCTAATACATTTAGTTGATTCAAATCAAACTATTCAAAACCAACATGTAATTCTAATTTCCAATTTTACACATTTCAAAAGACGAGTTACTGTATTTTCCTCACACGCATTTCTTCCTTTCAAACAAAGATTTCAAATACATTTCAAACTCAGATTTTAAACAACAGTAGTTCCAATCATGGAAAAGAATGCAAATTTTATTCAAAAGACAAGATTTCCTTCTTTTACAACTTCTCTTTTTTGTTGATTTTCACAATACAATATACAAAATACATCTCTTTCTTTCAAACAAAAATAGAGTATATCTCTCCTTTACATTTCAAAATTACAACTTTCATATTCAATACAACATATTTCCATTACAAAACATATACGAGTTCATCCACTTCAAGTGGGAAAGGTTACAATAAGATTTCATTTCAACAAGGGACTGTCAAATTGTTTTCTTTTTCTTCTTTGCTCCAAAACAACAACATGTAGTTTTATCATTCTTCCAATTCTGATCACAACAAGAGTAGGGGAAAGGCAACACTCTCCACCCAACCAAGACATCCAATGACAAGGAGAAGCCATCCTTCTTCATTGGCCCTTGAGCCCCAACCATAATGCAATAGAAGATGTGATTCAACTCATGGCAACAAAGGCTTCCACAACACAAGCAACATTTCACATTTAAAACACAGTCCAAAATAGAATGTAGTTTACAACTACATTAAAGCATGACAAAACAACACTGAGGCTTCATCAAGCAAGCCAAAGGAGAAAGAAACTATGGGGGATGCTACTTATGCCTCCCAAAGGGGAAATGGGTATCACCACCTGATTTCAAACCACCAAAATATAGTATATCAAATCCTTGACATGCCCTTATGCCTCCCCAAATTTCCCCTTATACCTCACATTTCCTTATGCCTCCCCAACCTCTTATGGCACCCCATAACGAGTAAATAAATGCAAGCTATTTCTTTGTAAGGTGGAACCCAAATCCTAACTCCCTCCAGTTATACCTCCCTAAAACACTTGTGCCTCCCAAAAAATAAACCCCATAGTCTTCTCCTACACCATTCCTAGGCCATCTACCCAACATCCCACAAACATGCCAAAACATTCACAACAATAAAAATTTCATAAACAAAAAAAAGCATTACAAGAGCCAAGCTCCTACCTCTCCATGATGGAGTTGTTCCAAGTTCCAAAACAACAAGCTTTATCCCAATGCAAGCAATCCAAATTAGCCAAGTACAAGCATGCAACAATCTTCCAAAAACAAATTCTCCAAAGCAAGAGCTCCAAAACAACAAAATAATTCACCCCAAAAGGAGTTTCCAAAAGTGAAGCAACCCAAACAAGGAAAAGAAATACAAATTTTATAGAAGAGGGAAGAGAAGAGGATGAGGTGGATCCATGTAGGATGCCACATCACAAATCCTCAACCCTAACCCAAAAGTCAACTTCAATCTCGAAGACAAAATAAATAATTAGGTGAATAATATGACAATCTTACTCACACACTCACATCAAGCCCATATCCCAAAGGACTGAAATTAATTTCAAGCAAGAAGTGCAATTAAAACATTCAGCTAGGCTTACAAAAATGCATAATGAAAGCTATATTTAAACTCTCCAACCATAGGTAAGGTTGGTATGCAAATTTAAGAGGTATGGGACAAGTTTAATTTGTCCCACAAGCCTCCAAAATCAGTCTCCAAGGACAATTTCAAATTCCAAAGAAGATGAAGTGTTTCATACTCCAAAATCTTTTTTACTTACATATCTCTTACACATATCTTACAACATTTAATACAAGAGTCAACCACTCTAATAATTACTTTCTTATGTCCCAATTTGATTAATTTATTTTAACAATATGATTACTCACATTATATACCACAATTTATTTAAATAAAAGGGATAAACACATCACTTAATAAACACATACAAACATCAATAAAAAGGAACCAAATAAATAAATACACATAACCCTTGGTCACGTTTAAAGGTGATCCCCCCATGGGAATCCCTAACACAATCAAACACACAAACAAATACAAGTTGCCATGGTGACCTTGTTGAATTTATCTAGACTTCCAATGTGGTTGGTCTCCAATCCCCCGATATGTTTGTTGTGATATTTTAACTTTCAAAACACAAATACCTCATTCGGCCTTATGGCCATATCGAACATCCAAAATAATATAAATAAAATTCCAAAATCATCTAGATATATAAATCACAACGACATCCAAACAACCAACAAGATCATTTGCAATTTTACTCAACAACCATATTATCATCAAATAATTTCCATTTCTAGGTCTACTCACCATATCCAAATATCACTTGTCTGAACAACATCCATAATATAACCATGTCAAACAACATATCATCAAAATGTCTCTAATAATCATCATGCATCATAACTGAATCAAGGTCAACAATAATCCATGATCTAACATCTAACATCATACTATAATAAAGTCCATAATCATGTCCATAATATAATCAACAATATCATGATCAGTATCAAAAGGTGTCAAAGGGAAGTGGGCACTACATCCCCTCCCCTTAGACTTGAATTCCTCTTGGAAGTCACTAGAACAAATGTGGAAACTGAACTCGTAGTAATGTAGCATCCTCCCATGTAGCCGCAGTCTCATCATATCTGTCCCACTGCACTGGACTTGGTCAATCTCTCTGCCTCGAAGGCCCAGGGTCCTACGATCTATAATGTGAATGGGATCCACCATCACCTGCCCCTGATCCTACACCTACAATGATGTCCAATCTAGCACATGAGAAGGATCTGCAACATATCTCCTAAGAACTGAAACATGAAACACATCATGTACGTGAGACAAGCTAGGTGGCAATCTTAGATGGTAGGCCAAAGGGCTGATATGCTCAAGATCTCAAAAGGACCAACAAATCTAGGAGCTAACTTAGAATGTTTTCATAATGGATAGGGCTCTTGTGTGGCTAACACAAGGAACACCTTCATACCCACATCAAAACTACGATCGGTCCTATGTTGGTCTACGTACTTCTTTTCCTATCATGTGCCTCCTGTAGTCTCATGCATCAAAACCACTGTTGCTCCATGTCCTACAACAAAGCTGGTCTAAGAGAAACCCTATCCTCTAACTTGTCCCAACTAAGAGGTGTCCTGCACTCTCTGCCATAAAAAGCCTAAAAAGGAGCCATGCCTATAGAACTCTGAAAACTATTATTGTAGGAAAACTCCACCAAAGTACGGGTACTCCCCCATTTGGACTACTTGGCCCATCACGTACATCTAAGCATGTCCTCTAAAGATCTCGATTCATCCACTTAGTCTAGCCATCGAGTCTTAGGGTGATATGTTGTCTTTGAAGTTGAGTCTCGTCCCAGGGCATACTACATGGTAGTCCATAAATGAGAAGTATACAAAGGATCACGGTAACAAATAATTTTCCATGGAATCCCATGCGACTTGAAAATCTCATCAAGATATACCCATGCCACTTGCACTAGCTATATAAGTGTTTTTATTGGAGAAAAATGAGCCACTTTTGTCGATTTATCCATTGTGACCATGATGGCATCATGGTGGTATCTCGACATCGGTAGCCCAACAATGAAGTCCGTTAAATGGTATCCCACTTCCATTCCGGTATAGGATGAGGATAGAGAAGGCCAACTGATGGTGATGCTCGACTTCACTTTCTAGAACTCTAAACAATGTGACACAAAACCAGCCAAGTCTCTATGAATTCCCCTCTAGATATAAACAATTGTTTCAAGGTGGTGTGCATCTTCTTCACCCTAGGATGGGTGAATAGGGTGCACGATGTGTCTCTGCCCAGAGATATCTGCCTCAAGCCTCCATCAATGGGAACATAAATCTGACCTCGGTGCACTGAGAAGGCCATCGATTCTAAAAAAACCATTGAAATTCCCCTCAAGGGGTCTATGAGACTCGATCTATGCTCTATATGCAATGTAGAAGCTATCGTGAGGAAGCTGCTGTAGAATCCTACTCGCAAATTTATGCTCACTAAGGTGGCCATAGCCACATGTCTCCATCTGCTAAGAGCATCTACAACCACATTCTCCTTTCCTTTCACATGCTCTATCTCCATATCATACTCACAAAATAACTCCATCCATGCCATTGGTGAGTGTTGAGATTGGGCTACGTGAAGAGGTGGTGAAGACTCAAGTGATCTGTCCTGAGTGTGAATATCTGACCAAGAAGAAAGTGCCTCCATCGAACCAAAGCATGCACAACTACCACAAGCTCAAGATCATGAGTCGGATAATTAAGCTCATAATATTTGAGTTTGTGAGACTCAAAAGCTACCACTCTCTGCCCTCTGCATCAATACACCTCCAAGTCCTACCAAAGAAGCATCCGTGCATATGAAAAACTCACCCTGTGGATCTGACACTGCAAGAATAGGTGTTGTAGTGAGACATTCCTTCAGTGTCTTGAAGGCCTACTTGCACTTATCTGACCAAACAAACTTCTTCCCTTTCCACTGAAGGGAAGTGATGGGGTGCACAATCTAAGAGAAGTCCTAAACAAATATCTGTAGTAGTAACCTTCTAATCCCATGAAGTTGCACACCTCGATCCATGTAGTGGGTGCTGGCCAATCCATGATAGCTCTAATCTTGGAAGGATCGATGGTGATACCTTCCCCAGAAATGATATGACCTAAATACTGACACGTCCGTCTGAAATAATGCAAACTTATCCAAGTTCCCATAAAGTAGTTGCTCCCAAAGACATCTTTGAAGAACTGCGAAGGTGCCCCTTGTGTTCCTCATGTGTACATGAGTAAATAAAAATGTCATCCGGAAGATGAGCATGAAGTGATCTAAAAGGTCCTAAATACCCCATTCATCAAACTCATAAACACCGCGAGGGCATTCGTCAAACCAAAGATACCACTTTATGTGACTCATAGTGGCCATATCTCGTAGGGAAGGCGGTCTTATGAATGTCCTCCTCCAAATCCTTAGTTGATGGTAGCCTTACTTAAGGTATATCTTAGAGAAATTTGTGGCTCCCTTCATCGATCAAACAAATCATCAATGCACATAATGGGATAACAATTCTTGATCGTTAATTTTTTTCAGTGATGATAATCAATACACAATTGCAAGGATTTGTCCTTCTTCTTTACAAAGATCACCAATGCACCCCAAGGGGATACATTGTGGGATGAGTTAGGCCTTTCTCCGAAGGCTCTCAAGGCTGTAACTTGAGCTTGCGAGTTACGGGGTGGTCATCTTATAAGGTGCTCGTGAGATAGGCTCTGCTCCGGAACCAGATCTATATGAAAATCAATCTCACATGGGGGTGGTAACCCTAGTAGCTCCCCTAGAAAAACATCAAAAACTCTCTCAAAATGGGATGGTCATCTAGCAATGGTCCACTAGACCCATCTTCTGATCGGTCACTAACTATGACAGCAAACATCTGACAACCTCGTCGCACACACCACTTAAGCTGCATAGCGAGAGATGGTGCAAATAGAAATGGGTCTCCTGACCCCCACTATCATTACCTCAACTCCTAGATCATTTGTATAAGATATGATCTTTTGGTAATAATCCACTCTGGCTCTGTGTGTAGATAACCATTCCATGCCCAAGATGACTCCATAAGAGCCCAACGGAAGGATACAAAAATCTAAGGTAGTGGTGAAAGGTCCCAAATCCACTACACACTAATTAACTAAGGAGTGTACGAGAGATCTTGGCTCGAAGCCATCTCAACATCCAAACTATGACCCTACCTAACTGTCACCAGCTGCATTTCTCTACTAAAGATGGTGCATAAAATAATCAAGAACCAAAATCAAACAAAATGGAGGTAGGAATACCACCATATTACTTGTAGTCTCAATATACGTATTTTGATGCCGTACTTGGAGGTTCTCGACCACTGCGTACATCATATGACTACACCCCATGTCACCAACATAGTCTCGAGATCCTTACCCTTGTTATTAGGGTTTTGTGAGCGAGACTCTCCAAAATTTCCGGTAACACCACACCAAAACATCCACCTAATCCTCTCCCCTATGTAGCAGGTCCGATTGGTACTGGAGGTTTGTGGTGTTGGTTCGATGATCCGATTGTGGTCGGTCAGGCTGAGGTATTCTTGGTGAGATCCTGCTGAGTGAGCTCTCTGGGAACCCTATGTCCTAATGGGACCCTTGGGAGGAGGCCCCATACTCTGACCTCTCTGTGCATCAAACCTTTGTGGAGGTCTATAAGGTGGGCGGGACTGCTGCTTTGCTGTTTGTGGTCTAAAAGATGACTATGTTGAACCCTATCCACCACAAGGAAGAGGTACGAAACCCTCATTTTGTTGTTCACGCATCTGATGTATGCGGCTCCATACTCGAGGTCTCTAGCTCTTGGGTCTTTCCCAGTCTCCTCTGCTTATATAGGCCTTCTCAATGGCCTCGCTAATGTCTTTGGACAATGGATCCGTCTTGCACCTCAAATGTCTAGATTCAGGCCCCGGATGAACCTATGGATCTGCACCTGCTCATCCTGCATGTAATCAACATACTTTGGAGTAGATCTAGAAATCTCTTGTCATACTTTGCTAATGTAAGAGATGCTGCACAGAAGGTCATGAAACTCATCTATCCACTCTTTGTATGAACCTCCATGAAAATATCTACTCTTGAATCGCTCCTCGAAGAGCTCCCAGTAACTATCTCGGAATCAAAATGGTGCTTCTACTCCTCTTTCCTCCACCATATGCCTTCTCAATCCCTTAGAAGATGGATCGCAACATGAGCTTTTGTGTTGCTAGATTAAGGGCAGAGCTTGAAGCACCCGCTCAAGCTCACCAATCAGGCCTCTTCCATGAAATCCACTTATGTCACCTGAATAATGAGTTGGTCGTAGCTTCAAGATCTCCCTGATATGGTTTGTAGTGGTGGTTGGGTGACCCTTAGGCCTCTCCACATGCTCATCCCTAAGCCTAGGGCTCTGAGACCTATCTCTATGTCCTGAAACCCGGTCTCCCTATCCCCTCTGCGGTGACTCTGCTCTAGCTGACTCCACATGGGATTTCTCTGCTCTTTGATCATCACTATGTTGAGAAGGTGCCCGAGCCTCATCTGATGGCTCTCTATCATGTCTAGTGGCACGTGCTCCCATGGACCCTCTGCGTAAGGTGGCATTAATGTCCTAGAGTGTCTGTAAAATCTGTGGTAGGATGGCTGCTACAACATGATCTAGTGGTGGCAAGCCTAAGTCTATGTGAAAATACCCCTCATCCCGTCTACACCTCCTACACACAGACCAAGGTGAGAGTTAGTTCTTCTTTCTAAGTTTTATTCAGTTTTTTTCATGTTTACTAAGTATGCAATTTCAACAAGGTTGTTCTCTAGATTTGAAGTGTGCTAGGTTTAATATTGTACTAAGTTTAGAGTTCATGTCTCAAGTTTTCTAGTGTTCCCAAGGGTCCAAGCTTTGAACCCACAACTTTGATACCAAGTGTAACGCCAATAAAAACAACCCACTTGAGACCCAAGAACAACCTAGGATTAGTTAGAAAAATTATGGAATATATTTTTTTTTTAGTTTAAAAGAGTCTACTGACCGGAGTTCTGAGAAGACAACGAGTCATCGTAAGCAAGTTTCAAAGCCAAAAATTATTAATATCTTATAGTTTTATTAATACGAAAACTATAAAAGATCACAAGGTCCAAAATTAGGGTTAGATTAATCAATTAGGTTAATAGGGTAATTTCTCACTAAACCACCCTCTAACTGAGGATTAAAAGATTCAACTTGATTTTCTAAAAATTAACACACTCAAAACTTCCCAAAACAATTCCCATTAGATAGGAAAATTCCACACCTTTCTAGTGATATAAAGAAGTTATCCTAACTACTCATATTTCTCAAGTTATGGGTTGGCCAGGACCTTGGGGAAAATTTTCCCAAGAGCGGGTCTCACTGGCACGAGGAAGAAACGTTTCCCATTCACGAGCTAGCGGATCGGGGAGAGTTTTAGAGCATTTTCCCTTTTGGAATGAAGCATGATATCGCCTCCGCATGCCCGTGAGCTGAAAGAGGACATATGCCAACATTTCTAAACTCTAGCAGAAAATCGGGTTGTCGAAGGAATTTAGCAAAATTTGACTTTTGCGAGAAAAAGGTTTAAAGACTTAAAAAGCTTCGCTCCTTTGTGAACATGTCGTGAAGACACGTTTCAGCTATCCATTAGATGCAGATTGGCGGTTTGGCGGGAGAATTTAGGAAATTTTTCCCAAAAAAAATTCCAAAGCGCTAAGCTAAAAAGGGATCCGCTCCCGCCGACACCTTGTGATGCCACATGGCAACACCTGATTAGCTGCAGGCCGGTGGGGTGGCAGAGGAAACTTAGAAAAATTTCCCAAATTATTTTAAAGGTTAGGCTAATTGTTATGGGCCCACGCCGTGACCGTGAAAACAACCAAAATGGCAAATACGGGCGGTGGGTCTGCGGAAATTTTTCCAAAATTCTTTTTTGAATTTAGGAGATTTTTTACAAAGAGAAAGGCTTGTGGGTCGCAGCGGGTGGCGGGGAATTAATGCCTTTGGTGTTTTTGACCCAAAAGCACTAAGGGAAAATTCGGGCCCGCGGGTCCGCCAAGGAAATTATTCCCATTTTTTTAACAGTTAGAATTATTTTTGATGCCAAATGAAGAAAAACTTCAGAAGCACATAACTTTTTATTGGGAGATAATTTTTGGGCAAACAGGGACTTTTTGGAAAGATCTCAATGTCCGCTTGCACAAGAATCATTATTTTTTATTTTGATAATGTTTATGGGGTCAATTTTATGAAAATGATCTGTAGGATTTTAAAAGGCAAGCTGGTAAATTTTAACTTATGAAATTTTAATCAATTGATCTTCTTCCTCCCTCAACATGTCAATTAGACATAGAGAATTGTCCTTAGATGGATTTAGGATGGATTTGGAAGGAAATTTTATTTGATTGAATCCCAATTAAAAAATACAACATTGATAGTGAAAACAACAATGAAAGCGGTTTGGATCCCGATTTTGCTAAGTTTTCTAAGAAATTCCTTATGTGTTTTTGTCCAATTGAATTCATTTAGGGCATACTACTTCAGTTTAATCATTTAATTTGTTATTTCATTGTTGCAGGTTAGAACTGTGCATTTTGGTTAAAGTATTTGCCAGTTTGAAAATACAAAACACAAATCAAAATTTAAAGGATCTATTTGCCATTTTAATCTTCCAAGTATTAGAATTCATTCCAACTCTAATCTAATACATTTAGTTGATTAAAATAAAACTATTCAAAACCAACATGCAATTTTGATTTCAGATTTTACACATTTCAAAAGACAGAGTTTTGTATTTTCCTCACACGCACTTCTTTCTTTCAAACAAAGATTTCAAATACATTTCAAACTCATATTTTAAACAGCAGTAGTTCCAATCATGGAAAAGAATGCAACTTTTATTCAAAAGAAAATATTTCCTTCTTTTACAACTTCTCTTTTCTATTGATTTTCACAATACAATATACAAAATACATCTTCTTTCAAACAGAAACAAAGTATATCTCTCCTTTACATTTCAAAATTACAAGTTTCAAATTCAATAAAACATACTTCCATTACAAAAATATATGAGTTCACCAACTTAAAGTGGGAAAAGTTACAATAAGATTTAATTTCAACAAGGGACGGTCAAACTATTTTCTTTTTCTCCTTTACTCCAGAAGACCAACATGTAAATTTAGCATTCTTCCAATTCAGTCAAAACAGAAGCGGGGAAAGGCAACCCTTTCCACCCAACCAAGACATCCAATGACAAGGAGAAGCCATCCTTCTTCATTGACCTTGGAGCCCTAACCATAATGTAATAGAAGATGTGATTCAATTTATGGCAACAAAGGCTTCCACAACACACAGCAAATTTTCACATTTAAAACACAGTCCAAAACAGAATGTAGTTTACAACTACATTAGAGTATGAAAACCAACACTGAGGCTTCATCAAGCAAGCCAAAGGAGCGAGGAAACTATGGGGATGCTACTTATTCCTCCCAAAGGGAAATGGGTATCACCATGTAATTTCAAACCACCAAAAATAGTATAGTATATCAAAGCCCCCGACATGCCCTTATGCCTCCCCCAAGTTTCCCCTTATACCTCATATTTCCTTATGCCTCCCCAACCTCTTATGGCACCCCATAACGAGTAAATAAATGCAAGCTATTTATTTGTAAGGTGAACCCAAATCCCAACTCCCTCCACGGTTATATCTCCATGAAAACACTTGTGCCTCCAACAAAATAAACCCCATAGTCTTCTTCTACATCATTCCTAGGCCATCTACCCAACATCCCACAAATATACCAAAACATTCACAACATAAAAATTTCATAAACACAAAAAAATAGCATTACAAGAAGCCAAGCTCCTACCTCTCTACATGATGGAGTTGTTCCAAGTTCCAAAACAAAAAGTTTTATCCCAATGTAAAACAATCCAAATCAGCTAAGCACAAGCATGCAACAATCTTCCAATAAAAAAATTCTCCAAAGCAAGAGCTCCAAAACAACAAAATAATTCACCCCAAAAGGAGTTTCCAAAAGTGAAGCAACCCAAAACAAGGCAAGACAATTCAAATTTTATAGAAGAGGGAAGAGAAGAGGATGAGGTGGATCCATGTAGGATGCCACATCACACATCCTCAACCCCAACCCAAAAGTCAACTTCAATCTCCAAGACACAATAAATAAGTAGGTGAATAATATGATAGTCTTACTTACACACTCACATCAAGCCCATATCCCAAAGGATTGAAATTAATTTCAAGCAAGAAGTGCAATTAAAACATTCAGCTAGGCTTACAAAAATGCATAATGAAAGCTAGATTTAAACTCTCCAACCATAGGTAAGGTTGGTATGAAAATTTAAGAGGTATGAGACAAGTTTAACTTGTCCCACAAGCCTCCAAAATCAGTCTCCAAGGACAATTTTGAATTCCAAAGAAGATGAAGTGTTTCATACTCCAAACTTTTTTTACTTACATATCTCTTACACATATCTTACAACATTTAATACAAGAGTCAACCACTCCAATAATTACTTTTTTATGTCCCAATTTGATTAATTTATTTTAACAATATGATTACTCACATTATATACCACAATTTATTTAAATAAAAGGGATAAACACATCATTTAATAAACACATACAAACATCAATAAAAGGAACCAAATAAATAAATTCACATAACCCTTGGTCACGTTTAAAGGTGATTCCCCCATGGGAATCCTAACAAAATAAAGCACACAAACAAATACAAGTTACCATGGTGACCTTGTTGAATTTATCTAGAATTCCAATGTGGTTGGTCTCCAATCTCCATAATATGTTGTGATATTTTAACCTACTGAAAACAAAAATACATCCTTGACCTCGTGACCATATCGAACATCAAAAATGATATAAATAAAATTCCAAAATCATCTAGATATATGAATCACAACGACATCCAAGCAACCAACAAGATCATTTGCAATTTTACTCAACAAATTTATCATCATCAAATAATTTACATTTCTAGGTATACTCACCATATCTAAATATCACTGTCTGAACAACATCCATGATATAACCATATCAAACAACATATCATCAAAATGTCTCTAATAATCATCATGCATCATAACTGAATTAAGGTCAACAATAATCCATGATCTAACATCTAACATCATACTATAATAAAATCTGTAATCATGTCCATAATATAATCAACGATATCATGATCGATATCGAATGGTGTCAAAGGGAATTGGGCACTTACACCTTCCCTTATAGTAGGTTTTAATTTCATGCATTGCTCTATGTTTGTCTCCTTGGAAGTATTGGATTAGGGTTAGATCTCAGTAACTCTCTGCACTTTATAGTAGTTGGAATTAGGATAGGATAGGAAGTCGACCTTCTCCGAAGAGCTTTTTGTTAGTGTAGGTTATTATTTATCCTTTTATTTATTTATTAGGATAATTCTTACACTTGTGTTAGCCCTACACTTGTTGGGTTAGCTTGCTTAGGTGTACTAGTTGTGTGGAGTTAGCTTCTCAGTTATGTCGAGTTAGCTTACTAGTCTTTTGGAGTTAACTTAACTACCAGTATCAATTAGTGGGATTTCTTCACCATTGATTTAGGTAGTAGTTGCACTTCCCTCCTCCTATATGTACATATTTCTTATTGAATAATTCAAGTCATTCTATTGTAATGTATTGAGCATTATGGATTATGATGGATTTTCATATATGGTATTTTAGCTCTTGACTTTGCAAATCTAATGTGATGTCTATTATCATCTAAGATCATGGCTTGTACAATATTCTTATCGTTCCTTTCATTGTATCGAGCTATAGATGATGTAGACATCTATATGTAAGTTTTCTTTGCAAACAAGGGTTTATTATTTTCATGTATTTGAAATTTGTGAGCGATTTTTCTGCAACATGAATTTTATGCAAAGCGAGTGCGGCATTGGATTTGGAAGGTGTCAAAACCATAGAATTGACTGTAAACTTGACCATGTTTTGAGACAGTCAAATTTGGATGCAAATCTGTACCATGGGTGCATTCTTTTATCCATTGGATATAAGCATGTACCTTCCAGATGCATTCTTTAACCCTCTAGATATTTTGGTTTTGGATGCAATATTTTATCCACTAGATGTAGATCTATACCCTTTGGGTGCATTCTTTTATCCATTGGATAAAAGCGTGTACCTTCTGGATGTAGTCTTTTACCCTCTAGGTATTTTGGTTTTGGATGTAGTCTTTTATCCACTGGACATAGATATGTACCCTTTGGGTGCATTCTTTTATCCATTGGATAAAAGTGTGTACCTTTCTGGATGCATTCTTTTACCCTCTAGATATTTCAGTTTTGGATGCAGTCTTTTATCCATTGGATGCAGATCTGTACCCTCTGGGTGCATTCTTTTATCTCATTGGATATAGCGTGTACTCTTTGGGTATTTTTGTTTTGGATGGATTATTTTATCCACTTGGACGCAAATCTGTACCCTCTAGGTGCATTCTTTTATCCATTGGATATAAGTGTGTACCTTCCAGATGCATTCTTTTACCCTCTGGGTATTTTGGTTTTAGATGTAGTCTTTTATCCACTGGACGTAAATTTGTACCCTATGGGTGCATTCTTTTATCCATTGGATATAAGCATGTACCTTCGGATGCATTCTTTTACCCTCTGGATATTTCGAGTTTTGGATGCAGTCTTTTATCCACTGAGACACGAGACATGTGCCCTATGGGTGCATTCTTTTATCCATTGGATATAAGTGTTTACCTTACGGATGCATTCTTTTACCCTCTGGGTATTTTGGTTTTGGATGCAATCTTTTATCCACTAGACATAGATCTATACCCTCTGGGTGCATTCTTTTATCCATTGGATATAAGCGTGTACCCTCTGGACGCAATGATTTACCCTCTAGACATTTTAGGTTTTGGGATGCAGAGCTTTTATCCTTTGGTCGCAAGCATGTATTGTGTGGATGCACTCTTTTACCCTTTGGACATTTTGGTGTCACGTGTACCTTTTAAAAAGATCAGCATTAAAATATTATTTTAATAGCAAAACCTTGTAGAGCTCATAACGTTTTATCCATAGCTCGAATTAAGGTGATCTTTGTTTTGAAATTGTGTATTTTTTCGAGATCTACACATTGGTGACATTTTTATACACATATTTCAAATGTAAAAGGTACTATTACTCATTGTAATATTTACATGCACTCAATTATAAAGTGCCAAATTCGGGAGGGTGTTGTGAACACTTGCGGATGCATTTTCGGTCGGGTTTCGTGCCCTTGCCTTGTTACCTTGGCTTTTTCTTGGATTGTGGAACTCCTATTTATTTGGATCTTGTGTACTTGCTTTGTTGCCTTGGTTTTTCTTGGATCGTGGCACACCTATTTGTGATTGATCAAATTATGTTTGGCATTTTTTTCACTTTTGACATCACTCCATTGTGATCTCTTTGCATGGAGCTATTCAGTGAAGCCTAGTGTCGATTGTTTTTGAGTTATATGATCGAGTAGTGGATTCGAGACAATAGTGTGCACCACACATTCTTTAGCATTGTACAATTTTTTTGAGTTGAGCTTCTGAGGATATCTTGCAGTAGGATTTTTCTCTCTACTTTGTTATTATTGGTTTTGGGTACCTTGCGGTGTCCATTTTTCGCAGATTATTGTATGTGGGTACCTCATCGAGGCCTTGTTGCACACCTTCTTTTCCACCCATCTAAGCTATGCTTACGGGAGGGTGTTAGTGTAGGTTACTATTTCTCCTTTTATTCATTTATTAGGATAATTCTTACACTTGTGTTAGCCCTACACTTGTTGGGTTAGCTTGCTTAGGTGTACTAGTTGTGTGGAGTTAGCTTCTCAGTTATGTCGAGTTAACTTACTAGTCTTTTGGAGTTAACTACCGGTATTAGTTAGTGGGAGTTCTTCACCATTGATTTAGGTAGTAGTTGCACTTCCCTCCTCCTATATGTACATCTTTCTTATTGAATAATTCAAGTCATTCTATTGTAATGTATTGAGCATTATGGATTATGATGGATTTCTATATATGGTATTTTAGATCTTCTGCTTTGCAAATCTAATGTGGTGTGCTATTATCATATGAGATCGCGGATTGGAACAATATTCTTATTGTTCCTTTCACTTTCCTAATTGCAAAGTCTCACACTTTGGGAAATGCTCCATGTTATGAAATCACACTTCTACCGTAACAATTCTTCTGAATTGTAAAATAGATTAGGGATGTTGTGATTATGTATTAACATGATATTTTCTTATTACATTCACTAAACTATGTTATATTGTAAGTTTGTTGTTTCATGTCGTGTGTCATGTATATATGCAAGTGTTCACGACCCCTTTATGTAAAATTTTAAGATTTAATCTCATTCTTTATTGCTAATTTTGAAGGTTATTTTGTTTTACGAGGGTTACAACCCTCTTCAAATTCCTACTTTTACCATTAATTAATAAAATTGCATGTAATTTACTATAAAGAGGTGTCACAATCCATATATATCCATATCCATATCCATATCTTGAGTGTGTGTTCTCGAATAGACTATGTGGTTGGGCGACATAGATATATCTTCCTCGAGGAAACATAGTAGACCTATGCTCCTCAAATTAGGGCAAAGGACACACACACACATGATCGAATTGATTTTCTATTTATCAATGTAAGTATAAGGTATTACAAAATCAAATCTTAAAAAGTGAGTGTATGTTATAACACTCTCAAACATCATATTAGATGCAGCCAAGAAAAACTAAAAATTCAACTTATATATAACAACTTATAGATAGAAAATATTTATTTTACAACCAAGAATTGTGCAATAACCAAACAAAGTCAAAACATATAAAAGTAATTACTACCAACAAACCATAACTTAACACTAGGGAATGAGAGCCACAATAAGCATAAGAGCCGAGTGGAGCTAGAGATAGAGTATTGTTAAGCTACAAATATGTTGTAGATGCTCTTATTCAAATACCCAAACCATGCTTTTCAGGGTGCTCTTGAAATAAATGAACTTATTAATTTTACATCTATAGTACATGTTTATTTAAGTGCATGCTCTATTTTTATAAAGTATCTAATCAACTTATATATTTTATGGACTTTACGAACTTAAATTGAGTGTTTATTATTGTGCATGCTAAGATAAAATGTTAAAGAAAAGAAGAAAAAAAGAATAGAGATTTCAAGGGCACCGCTAATAATAAGTGTCATATGGCCCAAGAAATAGACCAAATAATAGAAATATGGTTTTGACATACTTCCATATTGTTATTGTTTTGACAAAAAGTTTGAGAGAGTTACAAAATAAAGAGAGAAGAAATGAGTTAAAGGAATATGAGTAAATATGGCATACTAATTTGATTAAAAAAATCAAGTAAATATGAAAATACACACCAACATAAACACATAAATACAACTCCATACTATAATTAAGTCTACATACAAATGTCAATACAATAATTAAGTATGTGCCAAGATTAAAATTGCTAAGGATTATACTTTTAAACAAATATAGAACAAGTGAAAATAGAAAATACAATACATAGGTAATGTTAGAACAAAATATTATGAAAGGGAGGAAGATGTTATGGCTACTGACAAAGAGGATTGTTCGAAACCAATTTATGTATAAGCAATTTCTAAATAATTTTTAGTTAATTACATGTGCAATTAATGTAAGTTTTAATGCATTAAATTTTTGAAATTAAAAAAATGATGATACAAATTAAAATACATATATGGTAAGTTTATTGTGTGTATAAAATAATCTTATATATTGGCATATCTATCTTAGAGAAATATATGTAAAATATGCCCTAAGAGATATCATTCTCGAGGTGCCTATATATAATTTGAGCCTCAGTGGAATAGGTGCCTCAAGAATGATATCTCTTAGCATATTTTACATAGATTTATCTAAGATAGGTATGCTAGTTATTTTATTTGAATATTTGTCTATAATTTTTAATATTTGTTATGAAGTAAATATATAAAATGTTTATTCATTGGGATACATATAAAATACATCTAAAATGTAATAATAACATAGCATAGATTATATATAAGTAAAAACTAACCTAAATTGATACATCTAAAATATATTATTATAAAAAGTAAAAACTTAAAAAATTATATATATTTTATTTTATCATTATTTTAATTATGTATATAAAAATATTATTATCTCTAAATTAGAATTGTTGAATGCCTCTCGGCATAATTACACATATGATCTCTAAATCTAAGTCATGTAATTTTTAAAATGTTATATATAGAACTAGGTAGAATTTTCTAGATTATTATATATTTCTTAAATATTTCATATGTAAAAGGGTTTATGTGTAAATATTTGTAAATTAGTGAAAACATAAATTAGATTTTAAAATAATTGGTATATTTAAATTTAAATTTATTTAATTATAAAATATTATACAATATATAATGTTAAACAATGTGTACAATATAATGTTAGCCTCACACACACACAAAATTTAATTGATTTTACAATTATTTAGTTTTATAATTTCATAATGTAATACTTAATTTTATATTTTTAAGTTTATTTTGATAATTATTTTATATCACTATCATACTAAAAGATCAAATTCAAAACATTTATTTTTATTATGGAAAATATTTAAACTAGCAATCACATATGTACAATGCAATGTGAGCGCAGAATGATATATGTTTTTTTGTTTTAGAGCGATATTTATTACTTTTTTGTAGGGATTAATAGTAGTCTTTGTAGGAATATATATGTAACATTACATTTATTTATTTTGTGTGTACATTTAAATTTATAAAAAATTCATACATATACAATTGCAAATATTATATCACGACACAAGAGGATCAACATTTTCAAAACGGTAAGACCTAATCTGGCCTTGTGAGCAGGAAAGGTTTGTTGTCATTCTCTTTGAAGGTCTCGCATTTGGAGGTGCAAAGCATGCTCGGGGGTTCTTTATTTGTATGATGAAGGAACCTTTTGGTTCCACATTCAAGGACTCCTCAGGCTCATGTTTTACTTTGGGGTGAGGGAGCTCCATCTTGTATACCAAATGAGTGTGCATTCCCTTTTCATTTCCCTTGCTAGTAAGGTAGTGTCACAGTATACGGTACACCCATTCTGCGAGAGATCTTGCAATTGGTTTCACTCTGGTTCCTCTAGTGGTTGTCTCATATTGCTCTGCATTTAATTAGAATAGTATCAAACCATAAGATGAAAGTAAAATCATAACATTTAATGGTGTAATAGCAACATTTGGAGATTCTTTTCGAGAGGGTGATCAAGGTTTAAGACAATTTAATGGTATAACTACAACATTTCGAGATTCCCAAGATCCCTGCAGGTTGCTACAACTTCTGTATCAACAGTTTCCATGACTATGTTGTTGTTGTATAGCTAACTTAAAAGAAAATCATGTAATAAATTAGGAGCGGATGCCATGCCATTATAAAACATTGCACATCGTGTGCATTGGTTGTTTTGTTAGAAACGATGTCTAATTGTTCTTGGAAAATGTAATTTTTTCGAAAGAAAAAGATGAAGACATAGTAAATAGATGAGTTTGAGTTCGAGTCCGAGTCTGTGTTAAATTATTGAGATCTTTTGAGAAGTGGGTTAAAAAAATATCTTGTAAAATATGAGCTGCTTATTATTTTATCAATTACAATAACTCCCCTTTTACCTATTGAATACATAAATAAATAAGATTAATAAGTATCCTCGAGAGAAGACAAACTTAAATCATAAAATGTTTGTCAAATACCATTCTTCCTATGAGAAGAAAAAATAACAATCCTTAAAATTATGGCAATTACAAAAATATAAACCAGGATAGAATTCCAAGGCAGGAATATATGCTGCAACAGCATAATGTATGCAAGGTTTCAAATCCCACTAACTCTGAAGCCTATTTACACAATGTTAAGTTGTTCACAACAAAAAATAATGAATATATAAAATGTATCTTAGTTGTTGTTATTCAAAAGAGAAGAGATGAATGGAGAGATCATCCTCTATGCTCAAAGATACTACAATCATTTGTTCCAAGAATTGAGTCAACTAATTATTCTTCTCTATGTAGGCAACTTTGCAAGGGTAATGATTTGGCCTTGTTTACTTGATATATGTGCTGGAGATTGCAAGAGGATTCAAATAAATGTTTTGGCATGAATCAGAAGTGAGGATTTTGGAGAGAAGATTGATTTGGTATGGAGAGGGCGAAAAGGATGAGAACCAAGTTGTTTATAGACGACTTTAACACCAACAACACTTCAACTCTCTATACAACTTGACTTTGAATGCCTTGCTTGCTTGGTCTTCAGATACAAATGGTTATAGTTGGTTCAACGTGTGCTTCTATATTTTAATGTGTACCAAGACACTTTTTTCAATTTTGCAAATAAATGTATATATGTGTCTCTAAAAAGAATTCAATTTTTGGGACTAGAATTCTGCTCTCTTTTTTCAAATTTTTACTCCTACAATTGACAAAGAATATGGGTTCCTGAAACTACCTTGAGGACACATGATTCAAGAAACTAATAGATTTTCCCCCTTCAAAAAGAAATTTGGGCACACTTTTATCTGTTTTAAGGGTTCCAAGTGGACTGAATTAAAATGAAAAAAATATGGACTGTTAAAGGAAAAATTGGTCATTAAGGCTTGATGTTCTTACATATTTAGGGTCAATGTAACCAATGGAACCCATAACATAGGTAGATGTGTGGGTTTTGGCTGAGGAAATGCACTTGGCAATGCCAAAGTCTGACAAATGTGCTTCAAAATTATCATCCAAAAGATATGGTAATCCTTCTACAACACCATGAGCAATATTTAGCCGAGTGTCCCAATCTAGCTTAATCTTCTTTGATGATCCTATATGAAAATAAAAATTGAATTTTTTTGGTTAGATTCTCCAACAATCCATTTTAATCAGAAGGTTAAAGATAGTTTGGATTCTTCTATTTCAAAATATGAATCTACAATGTACAGATCTATTTTTCTTCATAACATAATCATTTTACTCATTGTGTAGGATGTCCATAGACTTTCGTTTACCATGTAATCATAAAACAACAAATTTCCATGTGGAGAAAGTGAATATCCATGCAGATATTGAAAAAGCACACTAAGTTACAGTTTCCCTTGAAATGAAAATACATAGCATATAGATCCAAAAACATGACCTTGTGAGTTAAATAATCAGATTTTCAATATAAAGAACTTACATATCCATTATACTCCTCATATTTCCAAACTCCTCTAGTAGAAACCCATTCAGTCTATTTCCACTCAAATTCCTTGAATTTATAATTGAGATGAATCATCAAGTCAATATAATGTTCATTCATAGAAACTAGACTTCTTGTTTATGCTCTATAAAATCCTATATGGACAAGACTTACAATTTCATAAGATGTTCCAAAGCCCCCTAGCTCTGGAATGGGTCCAGAAAGTTTATTATCAGAGAGGTCCCTAGGATTTCATGCTTTAGATCATAGATCAACAAAACATTTGGAAGTCTTTCACAACTATCATCTAGATAGTAAATTTCACTCCAAATATAATTGTTAATAGCATATTGGAAGTCTAACCAAAAAATAAAAAATAACTAGCACTCGCAATGTATCTAAATTTATAATATTATTAATATAGATGGTTTAACAACATTCTAATATATCAATTCTGTAAAAGGATGGAAGTGTGAGAGAATTATAGTCAGTACGAGCCCATCTCAGGCTCATCTTTATGCACTTGTGAAAAATTGTTTATTAAATTTGTCTATGATTTTCTCTCTACTTCCTGGTTTGTGTGATTATATGATTGTCCTATAGAAAATCGAATGTCACATCAGAGACATGTTTGTGAGGAACCCATAGTTTGTGAACTAAAAATGAGGTAAAAACAAGATCTCAAGACAATTTGAAGATGCTAGATATTGTTAAATGGAGCTATTGTAAAGAGGAGGCCTAAAGTTGGTTTGAAAAGCAGGACTTGTATTAAGATCTGGTTATGAAAAAAACTTAAAAGACAAAAGGCTTCTGTAGCAGATATGATTTGTTCAATAATTACAACAGTGACTCTGAAGAGTTCTCTTGAGCTCCATGAAGCATCAAAATAGCTCATGACATATCAGAAATATACCCAAAAAATGTGCCTAGAGTACTCTACCCCTAACCGTGTGAAAAGAAGAAACTACATCAACCAACCAGTCTGCACAGACCTTGTCCAAATTAGCCGTCAAATGAGAATGATGAAAAAATAACATCAGTTCCCAGGAAAATATTATCATCCCAAAATGATCCTGCAGATAAAATATGTACAATCACATATACAATCTTCACTCCAACCATAAACTATCTCATAAAATGAAGCCATTACAGAACCACATAGAGCAAAAAATGATATCAATGATGATATACTTGCCCTGTATTAAGTCATTTGACATAAATGAATTTGTTTAAATTTTTCATTCCCTAAGGCCAACCATTTGAATTTTGTTCAAAATGTAATTCTCTCTATATATTGTCCTAAACTACAAATAACAAATGTTCACGTGATGATAGAAAAATTTCCAAGAAAATAACATTATGTTTTACAAAGGAAAGGGAAGAAAACCATGGGTGTATATAATATTAATAATTATGCAAGGTCAATGATGATCTATACCTGGAACTGTATACATCATATTTCTCATTAAGCCTTGATGTTCTTGCATATTCAGGGTCAATGTAACCAATGGTACCCATAACATAGGTAGAGGTGTGGGTTTTGGCCAAGATGCACTTGACAATGCCAAAGTCTGACAAATGTGCTTCAAAATTATCATCCAAAAGAAGTTAGAAGTCTTCACATTCTTGTGTACAATGTGTGGGTTACAGATTATGGTAATCCTTCTGCAACACCATGAGAAATCTTTAGCCAAGTGTCCCAGTCTAGCTTAATCTTCTTTGATGATCCTACACAAAAATAAAAATTAAAAACACACTTGTTAGATTTTCCAACAATTCATTTTAATCAGAAGGTTAGAGATTGAATGGGTTCTTCTATTTCAAAATATGAATCTACAATGTGTACAAATCCATTTTTCTTCATAACATAATCATTTTACTCACCATGTAGGATGTCCCATAGACTTTTGTTTACCATGTAATCATAAAACAATAGGTTTCCATGTGGAAAGGAAGATAGACAAGAATGGTGATGTGAAGGATTACAGAAGATGAGGCACTGGATTAACTAAATTGGAGACTCCCATTTAGGGGTCCTAGCATGAGTTCAGGTGAGCATTTCTCCCCTATAATATTGCAGTAGGTTAAGAACAAATAATGATAGCTTTGAAGGGGTCCATTGGGACAGGTTACCTAATCAGAAGGGGTGTTGCAAGCCAAAAGACCTTGGTTTGAGTCCCATCAGGCTGAATGCCCTGAGAGTATATGCATGCAGTCAGATCTTAGACCCCCATAGTCTTGGACGACACAACAATAAAGGAGGTGCCTGATATCATAAAGAGAAACAATAAACTAAAAACTATAGAATAAAAAACACAACGCATGATAAAATCTCTTGTTACTAGTAAAATTGAAATAGCAATTGCTGCCACTACCCTGTTTCAGGTGAAAACATTGCTTTCTGCTATATCTGGGATATATTCATTTATACAGTACAAAATGCATTTGGATGCCTTTTCATATTACCTTGGGTTATAGAGGTAAGTTTAATTTAAAATATTACAAATTTATGCATCCATGAAGTGAAATATATCAATGTTCATCAACAATTTATCCTTTAAAGCATGTCAGGCAACACAATTATATATCCAACTAAGTCGGTCAACAATATGAGCTTCTCTGCACCCAGAGAAGCTACAATTTCCCCATCACAAGATGCTCGACATTAGTATTGTATGCCTTCCCACTTTGTCATCTACTGCAGAGAGGCAATCACGGGGATACTTCCATTGTCAACAATGGCCTTCAGTACACTAGTATTTATGTGAGAAACTTCTCCCACAAATCCTTCCAAATGGGAAGTAACTAATCAAAGAACTTTGGAGGCTATATGGTTGATAGTTTGTAGGGAGCCATTTAAACTTTGTTAAGTCTTAAAGCCCAAGTTGATGAAAGAAAACTTTTAAAATTGAATCGACCTTTAATTTACAGAAAACTAAAAGTGGTTTAATGGTTCACACTTTTGGAGTTAGATATACTGGTCACATAAAAAAGAGGGTTGGGATCATTTTTTAGATCTAAATAAGTCCTCTTCAATAGATATTTTTGCTTCTTCAAATTCAGGGTTCAGGGGGACTTTTTCTAACCATGGAATTCTAATATTGCGTTAAGGTGGAAGTGGTGGTCACTGGGGGTTTAGGAAAAGAACAATATTGTTTTTGTCAGTCTTGTTCACATGTCATATATCTTTCATCAGTCCATCATTAAAAAAATGTACATTTTGGGAGCAATTTTAAGCCATAAGACCCATAACTCCAAGGGTTAATGTTGGGTGTTAGAGTTCGGAGGAGTTCCAGGGCCAAATTTGAAAGGAGAAGATCGATGGAAAGTTTACAAAGTGTTTTGTTTCTAACACAATCTTTATGGAAAAATATTTTCCCTATGGAAACATAAAATACATGCAATTTTGACCTTAGAAAGTCATGGAATATTGTTTCGGGCCAATAAGAAAAGCATAATCATGGAAATATTGTCCTAATGGAAGATTTCAGGATAGGGAAGCAGTAATACTTATTATGTTATTAGTTGCAGATGATTCAATACTATGAAGCTTGGAATAAAAAAATCTATCGATTTATGGCCTCTCAGGATACTTTCTTTTTCCCGTGTTGTGCCTCAATAGGTTAATCTTTTTTTTGACCATTTTTAATCTATTCCTGGGTCATAGATCACTTATGGGTCCATGGTTTTCTCCTTGTTTCTTTGTTCCTCTGGAAAAGGTCTGTAATTTGGGTCTCCCATTCTCTGCTCATTGTCTAAAAACTTGGATTATCCCATATTTTCCATTCTCCACGGCCGAGATTTTTCTTCCTTGTCGTTTCTTCCCTAAATACTTGAAGAGAAATGAATGGATGTCTCTCTGAGAAACATATTTGAGCCTTGTAACATTTCTAAATTCTCTATCCTTGGAGAAATTTTCATTTTCGGCTCAAATGATCATTTTTCTATATTTTACGGTTTGACGGTGTTTCTCCTCAAAAATTTACATCCTTGCATCGACAGGGGATGTGGCACCTTTTGGTTGGATGCGGCTCAGCTGGGTACTTCAAAATTTCTATGAATCACCTCAACTTAAAATTTGTCCACGTGGAGGAACGACGCTCATTTGAGGATCTACTTTTTTTTGGCCTTGGAGTAGCACCGGAGGACACGTGGAGGTTTCCGCTAGGTCTTCCCATACTTAGTCTTTTTCAAAGGGTTTTGGGAGGTCTGGGACACATGGAGGAACCACACATGTTTGGGGACCGGCCCTTGAGTTTCATTTTAAAGAAGCACCAAGAGGACACGTGGAGGCCTCCGCTCACTTTGCATTTTTTAGAATTTTCAATGGCCAAAGGAGACTACCTCGAGCATGACACATGGCACCTTCCACTGAGCTTCAAGCATTCAAAACTTTTCCAGGCCAGACACGTGGCGAGCCCACGCTCATTCAAGGTATCAAATTTTTGGGACCATCTCAAGGTGCGCCATGGTGACATGTGGTGGTTTGAAAAGTCAAAGGGGTGGGGAGGTGGACCATCGGGGAAATTTGGATTTTTTTCCCTTGACATGCAAATGACTAAAAACATCAAAATGGCCCATAGGCCCAATAAAGGAAAGGTCAAAGCTTGCTCCAGTCAATGGAGGTGTGGACTCTCGGGGAAATTTGGAAAATTTTCCTTTTGGGAGAAAAGAGTTAAAAGTAAAAGGGGAAGCATGTGGTTCCACTGGAACCACATTGGGACACGTGTCGGGCCCATTTTTCAAGGGCGGAGCTATGGGGAAAATTTGGAAAATTTTTTTTTCCAAAAAGGGAGGTGAAATGGTAGAATTTGGCCATGGTTCCACTGGGGCCCACCTTAGGACACGTGTCGGATCATTTCTCGAGGGTGGAGAGTGCGGAACAAAATGTGAAATTTTTCCATTTTTCCAAAAGTTGTAAAAAGTCAGAGGAAGCCCCCTGGGTCTATTTTTAAGTTTGAATCTTCCACGTGGATGGCCCAAATTCAAAGTAAGATCAACAATAACTGAGAGTCTGAATCTGATTTTCCCCCATTTTACTGAAACACACCTGGAAGTGTGAGTCTTCATGATTTCTTGGTATTTCCTACATGCCAAGCAGAGAGGGGAGTTAATGTTGATATCTGAGTTTGGTGGGAAGATCTGGAAGACATCTTTCACCATTAAAATGGTCTGACTATCATGCTTGATCAGATTTTCCATTTTTTCTTCTCCTGAGCACGCAAGGAGCCAGATTTGATAGATTAGGGGTGGAAGTGGTTGGAAAATTGAAGAAAGAGTGATCTACCAAAGGAAGGAGTTGAATGCGGAGATATTCGATGAGATCTTCCCCCTCGAGCACCTGGTGACTTTTTATAGATCTGATTCTGAGAATCACGATCAAAATCATGGCAAAGCACTAGTAGCACTCAAGGTCTAGATTTTTTGGGGAAAAGGGGTCCTATTGTAAATGTTATAAATGGCACAAATTTTTTGTGCAAATGGTTGGAGTGTTAGGGGTCGGGACTGATTTTTCTAATAGAAAAAGCTTGATAGAGCCCATCATTTTTTGAGAAGCCATTTGAGAAGCTTGTATATCTCTTTTGTATTAAATCTGATCATGTCAAGGTGGTTGCAAGTGTACAACCATTGACAAGCTCTGAGACTGTTCTAGAAACTTTCCCTACTTGATAGATTTAATCAAATTTGAGTTATTCTTTGTCTTGAGAAAATGTGTTTGTTTTATTTCTAAATGTATGCGAGTAGTTTTTCTTGTTTCTATTGCAATCTTGTATTAAAATATGATTCAATCACACAGCCTCAATCCTTGTGATAGTTTAGTGGCATCTACAATTTCATTTCTCAGAAGAGCTTTCATCTGGGATTGGAATAAATGATTTAAAATCACTTTTCTTTCATCTGTTGACAGAGATTGTCTGTAAGCCTCTTGGGTGTACCTTAGGCATGATTTGACTTAGATCTTGATGCTTTGTTGGATTTTCTAACTCGAGCCTTCATGATAGAATCTCAAAGATTGTGTGAAAGAGTGCTAATCTGGGCCTCCATCAAGCACATATTCTAGTTAAAGAAACATTTTAGCTATTTTGTGGCATTTTTTTGTTTAACCTTCCATTTTGTAAGATTCCTCAAGGATCTAGTGAATCAAGTTCATCCTACCCCACCTCCCACCAAAAATTCATTCAAAAACAACCAATCCTACCTGTACTACCCTTGTTTGTCCTGTGTGCATACAAATGCATAATCTCTATTACCAAAACATGCAAAAGCAATCAGGGTCCCAAATGTCTTTAGTAACCTTTTCCTTGTTGTGAAAATATCTCCATGATCTAGAAGTGACAACTCGTGAGAGTCATATTTGGTGTGTTGATCATATTTTCCCAAGGTCTTCTCTATAAAATTTATGCAAAAGAAGGATCTACCAGCATTCTTCAATAACAAAGGTTACAAAATAGGTTCTCTTACCTTGGTTGAAAGGCACAACCTAAAATAGTGAGGATAGATCAAATCCTCTTGAGGGTGCTATCCATTTCTCCACATTTGAGTGACAAAGGGCTAGTTAGATCTCATCCCCAGCTACAAAATGACTCATCATGATCTAATTTGTCTCTAAGCTTCCTGTTAAACCAATGATGCTGCTCAGACTTTGAGGGAGAATCAATTTGGATACCAACACCTAAGTGACTTTTTAGGGAGAATCAATTTGGGATACCAACACCTAAGTGGCACTGTCATTTCAATTTTTGCATTTCTAGGGATTTCAATTCAAAATCAAGACCCTAGTAAAACACTTCTTGTATGCTCCAAGTGTTGTGTGTTCTTTTTTCATTTTCACACCTAGTGCACTAGCTTTCATTTGATAAATCTGGGTAAAGAAAGTTTAGAATCTTTCCATTTCTAGTTTCTAGCATTGATAGACATTTGACAGATCATACTTAGTGCATTTTCACAACTAAGGTGGAAATCCTTAGTGGTGACTCCTGTTGATCTGATCTGATTTTTAATGAGTACCAGTGTCTTAAAACTCTATCAAAGTCAGATTTGTTACTAATATTTGCAAATATGGAAGGAAGAAGATCTTTCTTTGCTAGGGATCCTACTAGGACATTGTTTCTAGAGCTAGGAAAAGCAAAATCAGAAGGAAGAAAATCCTGGAGAGTTGTGGGAGAACAATAAATAAGAAGAGGGATCTCCATTGATGAAAGTGATCGACCTATCATTGAAGACTACCATTCAAGTGACTCTAAATCAGGTAGCCTCTTTGTGGAATTGAATTCTCCAACTGAGAAGGGCCTTCATTTGATTTTGAAAGGTTTTTCACATTCTACACCTATCTTTTCTGAGGTTGATAGGGATTTCCAAGAGACAAGGCCTTTGGGGGTATCCATTTTGAAAATTATACTCTTGTGTTCCAAGGACCCTTCTTCCCCTTATCAATTTGTCACCCCTCCAGGGTCACCTTCTCAAATCAACATGGCCCAACCCCCCCTAGACCCCCTTTTTTTGTAAACACCTTTGGACCTATAAATTTTGTGGGAATGGTGGATATCCAAATGCAGTGCCTCAAGATGTAAGGAACAAATGCCAAAGTTCCAAGGAAACAATGCTATTAACTGTGATCAACATCTAAAGCTTTTTATCAATATGATGGAAGATTTTGAGATTGAACATGAAGATGTATATATCAAGTTGTTTATCCATACCTTGGAAGAAGATGCTAGGGATTGGTATAAAGCATTTCCAGATAACTCTATTGATTCTTGGACTGAGATGAGTAATGCATTTAGATTGCAGTATGGTGATAGAACTGACCCTAGGTTTCTTTTGATAGAATTTGAAAACATCAAAAAGAATCCTAATGAGTCAGTACATGATTTCAACACAAGGTTTAATAAGACCTTGAGGAGATTTCCTATTAGGATAAGGCCTTGTGATGAGTCATGTTTGATCAAATATTCTGATGCATTTGATAAAAAGGTCTGCATATTACTTAAGAGACAAAACCCCACAAATTTGAGGCAGGCCTTCACCATGGCTCTGCAAATAGAGAACAACATCAAGGCAATTGGAAAGCCTCCAAAAAGGGAGGGTGTAAAGTTGGTTAACCCAAAAAAACCTCAAACAAGCAAGGTTGCTGATTTGGAAGAAGTTGTGAAAACTTTGGCAGGGGTCTGTCAAAGAAATTTCCTACAAACTAGCCTGGGATGAGAAAGGAATTGGGTAGAGCTCACAAGGTCAACACAAGCAAAAACAAGGCCAAGACAGGTTCACAAATCACCAAAGATCTTGATGATAGAGGCAAAGGACCTATTGGATTTGGAAATAGATAGCCCCAAGCTAGGGAAAATAGAATGATGCCTGATCCTTTGGCTGCTAGAGTTGTTGTTGTGGAGGAGACAGAATATGTCATTGATTGGTGTGACAAATGTTTCATGCCTCATGCTCCTTGTGAAGAAGATCAACAAGAAGAAGAAGAAGAAGATGATGATAATGATGATGATGTCTGCATGATGGGTTGTTCCACAAGCTTACAACAAGGGGCAACTTCAACTGAGGTGATAAGTGCCCAGACTGCTACCACTTTTTGGAATTGCATTCATAGGGTACCTATTCTTCCTCCCTCTCATATTTTAGAAGTAGATACTATACAGAATTTTTGAATTTCCCAATAATGACTTTGAATATTTAAGGGCTTTAATGATAAAGAAGTATGATGGAGGAATTCCATCTGAGGAAGATAGATAATTACTGATGAATGTTGTTGCTCAAGAGAAGGAATATAACACAAGAAGTAAGGTTGTCAAAGGGACAGGGCCTCAAGCCAAGCCAAAAGCTCCCTTACTTTCAAACATTCCTAAAGAGGCTCCTAAGAAAGATGCATCTCCAAAAGCCCTAGTTCTAAACAAAAATCATATCCCTCCTCATGCCCAAGTTATCAAAAATCCTGTACCACCTAATGAGTGTGTTGGCTTTCCTTCCAATACTTCCTTGCCAAGGAATGTCCCATATGATATTTCCCAAGTTTTAAGTCAAATCAAAGTCTCTGTTCCAATTGTTGAGTTGCTTAGGATTCTTGAGCACAAAAAGAGAGCATTTGAATACTTGGGATTGAAAGAAGAGAAGACTACCCTAGGCAGAAATGTAAATATTGTGGAGACTCCTCCAATCATTCAAGAATTAGAAACACCACCAACATTGAGGAACTAGGTGAACCACCTGAGGTCTATTTGGGGACATCCTTGGTGGACTCTCAGATGAATGTGGATCCATTCTTCACCACTTTGATCATTAAGGATAAACTATTACACAACTGCATGTTTGACTCAGGGGCATCATGTAATGTCATGCCTCTAGAAGTCATGAATGAGCTGAATATCAAAGTGACAACAACATATGGGAAGTGCACTACCATGGATTCCAGAGAAGTGCCAAGTGGGATGTGTGAAGGGTTTGGTGGTGCAGCTTGCAGACTTACCTAGGTAAAAATTTAAAACTTGATGTTGTCATCATTGACTGCCCAACCAAGTGGGGCATGCTACTATCAAGAAAATGGGCTACTAGTGTTGGTGGGAGTGTCCAAATGGATATGTCCTATGCCACCATTCCAATTGAAGGCAGCCTTGTCAGGTTGTATGGAGAAAAGAAAATGTTGCATCTTATTGAGGATCCCAACAATGCATCCTATGAAGTATTGTACACAAATGTTGATGCTGATAAACTTTGTAGGATTTGTTGATGGAAAGGAGCACAAGATTGAGGAATGCAGGTGTCTTGAACAAGTGGGGCTCTCCTTGACTCTATTGTTTTGATGGAGCTTGCTCCAAGTTTGGGAATGGTGTTGGTGTTGTTCTACTTTCTCCTGGTCAGGAAAAAATTTTTTTTTCCTTCAAACTCAACTTTGAGTGCACCAACAACATTGTTGAGTATGAGGCACTATTGTTGGGTTTAAGAATTGCTTGGAAATATGGTATCAAGGACATCATTGTCAAAGGAGACTCATAAATTAATTGTAAAACAAGTCAAAAATTGTATGCCACAAAGAATCAATGAATGAAACAATATAAACATGCAGTTTGGGATTTTATTGAGATGTTTGATTCATTCAACATAGTGCATCATGATAGGAAATTCAATGACTTGACAGAAAGCTTGCAGTGTTGGGGGTCTCGGTTTGACAATTGTACAATGTCCCCATATTGTGAATATGATGTTGAGGTATTGACAAGACCTTCTATCCCTGACAACATTAAACATTGGTAGTTTTTGATGATGATGCTCAGATCAAAAGATTTCTGCAAAAAAGGAGAGTTTTTTGATCAATGCATTGATTTGGAGCCAATGGTATGTACAACAAAAGGAAAAGAAACCTTGTTTGGCAAGGGCATCATCCAACTAAAACCAATACCATTCCTAGAGGACTGGTTTCTCTTGAGTCCAATTTTGATAATGTTGATCGCATTGTTAATAGATGCATGATAACCTCAAGGGATATTGAGGAGCATGACCTTGGCACAAAGGAGAAGCCAAGGAAAATTTGGTTAGGCAAGTAATCTCAGCAAGGAGGAGAAGCAATCATACATCCAATTGTTGAAAAATACCAAGATTGCATGGCTTGACCTATTCTGAACTAAAAGCATACAGAGAGGACCTGTTTCAACATGAGATTCCCTTGGAGTCTAATGCAAAGCCATTCAGGTAGAAACAGAGGCCAATCAACCCACTCTTATCTCTCAAGATGCAAGAGGAACTGAAGAAGCTGAGATGGAGGGATTATTCAACCCACTAGGTATTCTTCTTGGGTTGCAAACCTAGTACCAATAAGAAAGAAGAATGGTGATATCAGGTTATGTGTGGACTTCAGGAATCTAAATAGAGCATCAATGAAGGATAATTATCCTTTACCAAATATGGAGAACATGTTGCAGTTAGTGACTGGTTCTAAATTGCTTTCCACCTTGGATGGTTTCTCTGGTTATAACCAAGTTGTGGTGAAGGAATCAGAAAGGATCAAGACAACCTTTACTACTCCTTGGGGAACATATGTGTATGTCAGGATGCCCTTTGGTCTGATGAATGTTGGAGCCACCTTCCAAAGAGCAATGGATGTTGCTTTTTCTGGTTACATCAATGAGTTTATTGTTGTCTACCAGGATGATGTGACTATGTTTTCTAGAAAGAGAAGTGACCACTTGCTTGCACTTGGAGAAGATGTTGATAAGATGTAGAGAATATGGCATCTCACTCAATCCAAAGAAGTGCCATTTTGGAGTGTAGAAGGAAAAGTTTCTTGGTCACATTGTGTCACAAGAAGGAGTGATGATTGATCCAGAAAGAGTAGAGGCCATCAGCAAGGTCCCAATCCCAAGAACCAAGAAAGGGAATTCAGTCCTTCTTTGGGAAGATAAACTTCATCAGAAGATTCATATCAAACTTTGTTGAGTTGACCATTCCAATCACTTCCATGTTGAAGAAAGACCAGGTCATCAAATGGGAGGAGGCTTCCATCCAAGCTTTCAATGGGATTAAAGAGGCATTAAAACATGCCCCTGTTTTAGCAGCTCCAGATTATAAGAAGCCTTTCCAACTATTTTCCTTTTCTTTAGAGAACACTATTGCTTCTGTCCTACTATAGAAAGATGATGAAGGGGCTGAGAGGCCAATTTCCTTTTTTCAGTAAGGCCTTGCAGGGGCTGAGCTAAAGTACACTATCATGGAAAAGTAAGCATTTTCCTTGGTAAAAGAGCAACAAAGGTTTTTAGACCTTATATTCTAAGTTCTAAAGTGGTTGCTTATGTTCCCCACACCATGGTGAAGGACATCTTGTCAGAGATGGAGGTCTCAAAAAATGCAGGTGGGTGAACAAGTTGCAAGAATATGATATGGATATCCAAACCATGAAAGTTGGTGAGAGGTTTGGGCTTGGCTAAGCTTATGGCTGAGAGAAACTTGCAAACTATTGAGGTAAATGAGGTAGAAGAAGAAAGGGCAGGTGTTTTTGAAAGGTTGATGAGTTTTGAGTGGTACAAGGATGTGATTTTCTATCTCAGACACTTATACTACCCTTTAAGCATTTAAGTAAGAACCAGAAAAGGGCTCTTAAGTTGGCCTCCCAGAAATATGTCATTACTGATTATGGGTTGGCTTGGAAGAACCCAGAGGGAGTCCTCTTAAGATGCATTACTGAAGAAGAAGCCCCCAAGATAATTGTTGATCTCCATGGAGGAGTATGTGGGGGAATTTTGCTGCAAGAGTCACAACACACAAGATCCTGAGGGCTGGTTATTGGTGGCCAACTCTCTTCAGGATACAACTCTTTTGGTTAGAAGATGTGAGAGTTTCAAAGCTTCTCTGGAAGACTGAAAGCTTCAGCTCCCTTCCTTTGCAACCTGTATCAATTGAAGCTCCATTCAAGCAATGGGGAATGGATTTCATTGGTGAGATTTCAGACCCTTCAAGTGCTGGCCATAAGTGGATTCTTGTAGCCACTGATTATTTCACCAAGTGGGTGGAGGCAATCCCCACCAAAAAGAGCAACACACCAAATTGTCATGGATTTTTGTTGAACCATATCATCTTGCAGGTTTGGGGTGCCAGTCAAGATTGTTACTGATAATGCCATGAGCTTTAGAGCTAAACCTTTGATGGAAATGTGCAAGGAGTATGGGATCAACTTGACATATGCCTCCAATTACAATCCCCAAGGAAATGGACAAGTGAGTCCAAGTAATAAAAAAAAATTGTTGAAGATTATCAAAAGAACATTGAGCTAAACAAGAGAAAGTGGGGTGAATAGTTGAAGTTTTTGTTTGGGTAGATAGGATCACTGTCAAGAGGGTCACTGAAAGAGTCCATTTGAGTTGGTATATGGGACTCAGCCCTACTACCTCTTCATATGCAACTATCTTCATATCATTTTATGCAACAGCTGGAAGATCAAGAGGTAGGTCCTTATGATGCTCACATTAACTAGATTGTTGAGCTTGATGAAGAGAGGAGGGCATCCCACCAGAGGCATGTAAAGTTCAGAGAGAAACTAAAGAAGTTATTTGACAAGAAGGTCACTCCTAGGGCCTTCAATGTTGAGATCTTGTGCTTGCTATGGGATAGCAGACATGAGGATAAGGGCAAAGCATGGCAAGTTTGACTCATTATGGATGGGCCCTTACTCCATTGATATCAGGATTGGTGAGCATACCTTCTTCCTCAAGGACTTAGATGGTGAATTGCTTGAGCTTTCCTATTAATGGTAGGCATTTGAAGCATTTCTTGGATTGATTCCCTAATGAATCAAGGAAAAATCTTTGTATACAGTGTATAGTTTGTTGTTTGTTTTGTTTCTTTTTTGTTTTTTTTTTCTAGTCCTCGGTGACCTATTTTTACTTTGTTTCTCTGTTTCATTTTTTTGGAGATGGCTCTATTTCTCTCTCTCTCTAAATTGACTCCATTTCCCATGGATATTTTTAGCACTTGGTCTACCTTTTTTCTTGTGGCACTCACAGGGAGTGCCCATCCCCGAGTCGGAGCCGATGTTGGTGCTCAAAATAGTCTCGCCTAGTTTTCCTTTGAAAATCTATCGATTTACGGCCTCTGTCACTTTCTTTTTCCCCATGTTGTGCCTGGTTAATCTTTGTTGCCATTTTTAATCTGTTCCTGGGTCATAGATCACTTATGGGTCCATGGTTTTCTCCTTGTTTCTTTGTTCCTCTAAAAAGTCTATAATTTGGGTCTCCCATTCTCTGTTTGTCTAAAAACTCAGGTTCTCCCATATTTTCCATTCTCCATGGTCGGGATTTGTCTTCCTTTTCATTTCTACCCTAAATACTTGAAGAAAAATGAATGGATGTATCTCTGAGAAACATATTTGAGCCTTGTAACATTTCTAAATTCTCTTTCCTTGAGAAATTTTCATTTTCGGCTCTCAAATGATCATTTTTCTATATTTTACGGTTTGACGGGTGTTTCTCCCAGTCAAATTTACATCCTTGCATCGACAGGGGATGTGGCACCTTTTGGTTGGATGCGGCTCAACTGGGTACTTCAAAAATTTCTATGAATCACCTCAACTTAAAAATTTGTCCACGTGGAGGAATGACGCTCATTTGAGGATCTACTTTTTGGTTTGGCCTTTTTCCTGAGTAAATTTTGCAGGAGAGGACACATGGAGGTTTCCACAATGGTTTCCCATACTTAGTTTTATTTTTCAAAGTGGAGGTTTTTAGGGGGTTTTGGGAGGGGGACACATGGAGGAACCACACATGTTTGGGGACCGACCCTTTGAGTTTCATTTTAAAGAAGTTCACCAGAGGACACGTGGAGGCCTCCACTCACTTTGCATTTTTCTTAGACTTTTCAATGGCCAAAGGAGACTACCTCAGAGCATGACACATGGCCTTCCACTGAGCTTCAAGCATTCAGAAAAAACTTTTCTGGCCAGACACGTGGCGAGCCCGCACTGCTCATTCAAGGTATCAAATTTTTGGGACCATCTCAAGGTGCGCCATGGTGACACGTGGCGGTTTGAAAAGTCAAAGGGGTGGGAGGTGGACCATCGGGGGAAATTTGGATTTTTTTCCCCTTGACATGCAAATGACTAAAAACATCAAAATGGCCCATAGCCCGATAAAGGAAAGGTCAAAGCTTGCTCCAATCAATGGCGAGGTGCGGACTCTCGGGGAAATTTGGAAAATTTTCCTTTTGGGAGAAAAGAGTTAAAAGTAAAAGGGGAAGCGTGGTTCCACTGGAACCACATTGGGACACATGTGTCGTCAGCCCATTTTTCAAGGGGAGCTAGCAGGGAAAACTTTGGAAAAATTTCCCTTTTCCAAAAAGGAGGTGAAATGGTAGAATTTTTGGCCCATGGTTCCTGGGGGCCCACCTTAGGACACGTGTCAGGCTCATTTCTCGAGGGCGGAGGTGCGAAAAAATGTGAAATTTTTCCATTTTTCCAAAAGTTGTAAAAAGTCAAAGGAAGCCCCGGGTCTATTTTTTAAGTTTGAATCTTCCACGTGGATGGCCCAAATTCAAAGTAAAGATCAATGAAGAACCGAGAGTCTGAATCTGATTTTCCCCCATTTTACTGAAACACACCTGAAGTGTGAGTCTTCATGATTTCTTGGTATTTCCTACACACCAAGCAGAGAGGGGAGTTAATGTTGATATCTAGTTTGGTGGGAAGATCTGAAGACATCTTTCACCATTAAAATGGTCTGACTATCGTGCTCGATCATTTTTCCATTTTTCTTCTCCCGAGCATGCAAGGAGCCAAATTTGATAGATTAGGGGTGGAAGTGGTTGGAAAATTGAAGAGAGTGATCTACTAGAGGAAGGAGTTGAATGTGGGAGATATTCGATGAGATCTGCCCCCTCGAGCACCTGGTGACTTTTTGTAGATCTGATTCTGAGAATCACGATCGTGATCATGGAAAGCACCGGTAGCACTCAAGGTCTAGATTTTTTGGGGGAAAAGGGGTCCTATTGTAAATGTTATAAATGGCACAAATTTTTCATGCAAATGGTTGGAGTGTTAGGGGTCGACTGATTTTTTTCTAATAGAAAAAAGCTTGATAGAGCCCATTTTTGAGAAGCCATTTGAGAAGCTTGTATATCTCTTTTTGTATTAAATCTGATCATGTCAAGGTGGTTGCAAGTGTACAACCATTGACAAGCTCTGAGACTATTCTAGAAACTTTCCCCTACTAATAGATTTAATCAAATTTGAGTTATTCTGTGTTGTCTTGAGAAAAATGTGTTTGTTTTATTTCTAATGTATGCGAGTAGTTTTTCTTGTTTCTATTGCAATCTTGTATAAATCTGATTCAATCACACAACCTCAATCCTTGTGATAGTTTAGTGGCATCTACAATTTCATTTCTCAGAAGAGCTTTCATCTGGGATTGGAATAAATGATTTAAAATCACTTTTCTTTCATCTTTGACAGAGATTGTCTGTCTCTGGGTACCTTAGGCATGATTTGACTTAGATCTTGATGCTTTGTTGGATTTTCTAACTCGAGCCTTCATGATAGAATCTCAAAGATTGTGTGAAAGAGTGCTAATCTGGGCCTCCATTGAAGCACATATTCTAGTTAAAGAAACATTTTAGCTATTTTGTGGCATTCTTTTTGGTTTAACCTTCCATTTTGTAAGATTCCTCAAGGATCTGGTGAATCAAGTTCATCCTACCCCACCTCCCACCAAAAATTCATTCAAAAACAACCAATCCTACCTATACTACCCTTATTTGTCCTGTGTGTGCAAAAATGCATAATTTCCATTACCAAAACATGCAAAAGCAATCAGGGTCAAATGTCTTTAGTAACCTTTGCCTTGTTGTGAAAATATCTCCATGATCTAGGAAGTGACAACTCGTGAGAGTCAGATTTGGTGTGTTGATCATATTTTCCCAAGGTCTCTATAAAATTTATGCAAAAGAAGGATCTACCATTCTTCAATAATAAAGGTTACAAAATAGGTTCTCTTACCTTGGTTGAAAGGCACAACCTAAAATAGTGAGGATAGATCAAATCCTCTTGAGGGTGCTATCCATTTCTCCACATTTGAGTGACAAAGGGCCGCTAGATCTCATCCCCAACTACAAAATGACTCATCATGATCTACACAACTAAGGTGGAAATCCTTAGTGGCGAATCTCTGTTGATCGATTTCTAATGAGTACCAAAGTGTCTTAGAACTTTGTCAAAGTCAGATTTGTTACTAATATTTGCAAAGGTGGAAGGAAGAATATATTTCTTTGCTAGGGATCCTACTAGGACATTATTTCTAGAGCTAGGAAAAGCAAAATCAGAAGGAAGAAAATCCTAGAGAGTTGTGGGAGAACAACAGACAAGAAGAGGGATCTCTATTGATGAAAGTGATCCAAAGTGTAAAAAATAAAAATAAAAACTTTGAATCATCACAATTTTGAATAAAGTTCCAAAGTCATGTTTGATTTGAACAAATGGTTTTCAAATTTCAAGAGACATAGAAAATAGTTATAGCCTAAGTCACAAGGTTTGATTTCGCATTTATGTTTGATGAGGATAAAGTTTAGTTCAAGCTCAGGGATAAAGTTTGAGAAATAAAATGTATTTAAGTTCAAACAATTTTGTTTTCTATCATTTTTATTTTTAAAAAATGCATAAATATGTCAGAGGGATAGAGTGGAGAGAGTTTTGTCCTCTACTTTAAGTTGTTATATGTATATATACATACATTTGTAAAATAATGCAAAATTGTGTAAAAAACATCCCATGCAAAAATAATGGATAAAGTTGGAGTTCATGTTCAACGAGAGTAAAATTCAGCAAAATTCTAAGTTTTTTGATAAAATTAGGAGAACCTTATGACATAGGTTATGGCCATGGCATAATAGTGAATGGAGGAATAGATGGAACATACAGATTCGATAAAATATCTGCAGAACAACATCTTTTACACAAGGAGATTTTTATCACACCAGAGGATTGGTCTTCTGAATTTCTACTATCTTGAATTACTAAATATTACTTGAAATGGTATCTTTTATACCCAAAATTCTAGAGACTTATTTCAATTTGTGATGCTTGCACAACCAAAAAAAAAAAAGCTTTGAAAAGCACTATTTGTGGAAAAAGAAACAAGTATTGGAATCATTGACCAGTGAACTCTATGGCCAGATGAAAGCCCAATCATTGGGTAGTTGAAACTTCAGAGTGCTTCTCTCATCCTAAGTATTTAGAAAGGAATATCAAAATTATCTAGACAGATAATGTATGAGAATTCATGTCCAAAGACTTTCAATTACTGCAAACCTCATGTAATTAAAGGCAATATACTACTCTGTACACTTCATAAACAAAGTTACAGAAAGGGGAGAATGATTATGGTGATCTAACTCATTGTACGTTGAAAGGTAAGGTATTTGAAATAAATTCTAGGCAGAGATTGTGCATACTGATATTACAATATAAAGAGAGTTTTTAAAAGGACAATGCTTGGCAAATGAATGGGTATTGGAACTGATACATAGTGACCTCTATGGTCTTATGAAAACCCAATCATTATGTGGTTCAAAGTTCTCTTATCCCAAATATTAATTTTCCATTTTTACTCTGTAGTTTATTACCAATATCTAGTGGGTGTTGTAGTTGTCTGGACTGTAATTGTTGCTACGACCATGGAAAAAGGATAGACTAAGCTTGAATAACGATGTTGATGGAATTTGTTTGCTATTTCTCTCTAGCCACAGGAAGATACCAAACCCATTTTCTACCAATTTTTGTCCTTTGTCAAAACTTTATTTTGGATCATAGCAATGGTATCTGCAGATTTCAAGTGTTTTTGAGTTTAATTTCAAAATTAACAGAAACTTTGTAGAGGGAATGAAATGGGAAATTGAAGGATTCCTTACTATAGATGCACACTTTTGAATCTTCTTAAGGCATTGAATTCCTTTTCTTCATCTAGTTTTCTCAACTTATTTGCCACATAATCATCTTCTTCTGTGGCTGCAACACCATTGACAAGATTGTGTTAAAATCCCTTCATCATCAAGAACAAATGCAGAAACCCTAAGCAATGGTAGAAAGGAATGACATTATAATGAAAAGAAACCAGCTCTTGACTTCCTGAGCTAAACTACTATCATTACTTTTGTGGTGCCCTTTATTGCTCGAAGTTAGCAAACAAGACCTACTGTAAGGAAAAAATCAAGATTTGAATCCCTACATTAGAAAAATATAAAACCCTACATTAGGAAGCCTAAGTCAACATCTGAAATCCTAATTCAGAAGGCACATAATTTTACAGAGAAAATATAGAAATAGAGGTGTCATGACACACTCATACCCAAAATCAATATCGAAACTAGAGATTTATTAAAATAAATACATGCAATCAAAATCTTAAAAAACCCAATTGACACATAAGAAAACAAAGAGAGAGAGTGAAGGTGCACCACCACAGAACCATAAAAAAAATCAACATAGGTATCCTTACCAGGCTGGTCTCCTGATTGACACATGTCATATTGACCCTTGAATAGAATCTCACAATTGGAAGCTTCTTGGGATAATCTTTGCCACAAAATAACTTGAGATGATAGATGCACCCTTCATGCATAGACTGCGAATACCAAAACAAATATCAACCAACCAACAAACCCATAAAAGAATTACCACAATCGTGCGAAAAATAGAGGAAAAAAACACACATACATTGTGATGGTACTATCATCACCAATCCGGCACTATGATAATTCTTCACCGGAACTCCTTGTGCTATGATTATTTATTAATGAACAACCTTTAGTTTGGTAGATGTAATCTAGAAACACAACAACAAACATAACACAAGAATACCATAGACTATGATAAGAAGGAATGATGATAAATATGAAATATCAGTGTAAATTATAATATCAACATGAAATTGTTACAATCTCACCCATGAGGTACTTCAAGTGTTACTGACTTCACTTGCCTTCCAACAATAACTATGAGAGAAACTTCACAATTACACCTCTTAATGGCTTCTTTAACACACCTTCAAAATGATGGCTTCCTTTACACACTTACTCATACAATATTTCTCACTACTTCCTTCTATGCTAAATGAGGGGGGTGGCCTCTTTATTTATAGGAATTCAGGCTTATCCACCCTATCTCTAAGATAGGATAGGAAATATCTTCCGCCAATCATATTCCATGCCTAAACTCTTGCCTTTACATGTAGGCTTATCTTCTAAGATAAGATAAACCTTATCATTTCACATGGGTTCCACCTTTTTAGACTTTTCTACAAATAAAATACACAAAATATTTATGACATCACTTTTTGTCCTTATTACAAATATAATATTTCTAATTCCTAATCATGTAGACCCTACTTCTCTACTTACCCCAACTTTGACATTTTAACATTACCGACCACTTACTTACAAATATTTACTTTTACCACAACATTCCTATTGTACTTTGACTCATTACCGTACTCTACTTTATCAAGGTGGCACTATATCGACGGACGCCGTTATCTTCTATTGGACGCCACTACTAATTATACTTAACAACATCCTATTCCTAATACATACATTAATAAAATAGAAATTACGGAGAAAATTTTAATGTCGACATTTTCCCCTTCCTAACTTCTACTCCGTCCTGAGTACACTCTTATGGATTCATTCCAAGCCGGTGCCTGAAAATCTTCAACTTGTCATGGTTGACCCATTTCGTAATGGGAGTACCATCCAATTCCTCCAGTCGATATGTACCATTTTCATGCACAACTGCTATTTTGTAGGGCCCCATCCATTTGGGAAGAAATTTTCTCTGCCTTCTTTTTTTGTATCTGAATCATATACTAGAACCAAGTCATTCACATGAAATGGAGACCAATGGATCTTTTGATCAAAGTATTCCTTCTGCTTCATTTTCTTCTTATAGCTTATATCCTTCACTATTTCCCTCATTTCCTCTAGCAAATGAAGATGCACCAACCTTTCTTTTACTAAATCACTTTCATCCATCCTTTCATTTTTCATAACTCTCACAATGGGGAATATCAAACTCAATAGAAGAACTGGATCAATGCCATAAGCCAACTGAAATGGGGAGTATCCTGTTGCTGACTTTGATGTTGCCCTATATGCCCACAATGCTGCATGAATCCTTTTATCCCACTTATGTACTTGTAAGGCTACATCTTTTGCTAGAATTTGACACAACACAAAATTTGTTTGTTCCACCTATCCATTTGTGCTTGGCTTGTATGTTGTTGCCTTCCTGTGCTTAATAGAAAACTTGTTGACTAGGGCTTCTACCACCTCATTAATGAAGTGGCTTCCTTGATCTATTACAATTTCTAATGGGCAACCAAATCTAGTGACAATGCGTTCATATATGAACCTTGCCACTTCATCCATGGAAGTTGTTTTCAATGGCCTAGCTTTAACCCACTTGGTTAAATAATCTGTGGCAACTACAATATACTTATTTTGGCATGGGGTAGTTGGAAGTGGACCTACAATATATATTCCCACTTTTCAAAGGGACCAAGTGGAAGAATAGGGCATAATGGAGCTGATGAAGTCTTACGCTTACTATGTGTTTGAAAATATCACATGTCTTACAATAATTATAACAATCTCTAAAAAGAGTGGGCTAGTGATAACCTCGCATCCAAGATCCTTCTTGTGTAAGTAAGTTGTCCAGAGAGAAGTGTCCTCCACATGTACCATTGTGGAATTCTTCTATCAGCTCCTTCCCTGATCACGTCCAACTACCCTCTCAGACTTCTATCGTGTCCTATTCAAATAATACTCCATGCAATAGAATATGGACGACTCGGCTTGAGTAATCTTCCTCTTAATCTTTGATTGGCACCATCAGAAACTTGAATTCATTTAGATAATTCCAAATATCTATGTATTCACTAGGGATTGTGTCAAGGGATAACAATGCTGCATCTGGGAAATCATCATCATCACAAGATGAACCTAAACCATCATAGGCTCGAGAGAGTGCATCTCGCATTGACATGCTTCTTTCCTGCCTATCTATAATATCAAATTCAAATTCTTGTAGCAAAATTATCCATCTTGCTATCCTCCCTGATGGGTTAGGCTTATTTACAATATATTTTAGAGCCTAGATGATCTGTTACAACTATAAATTTCTACCCTAATCAGTAATTTCTAAACTTCTTTACAAAGAAAAATGATAGCTTAGAGCCTCTTTTTCAGCATGATATAATTTACCTCAAGATTTCTCATTTGTCTACTCCCAAAGTAAACTGGATGATCATTCCCATTTTCATCCTTTTGGCTTAAAGTACTTCCTAGTGCTACATCCGAGGCATCATTACACAATGAATGGCTTGCTCCAATCTGATTCTTTAAAACAGGTGAAGACACCAAAGCTTCCTTCAGCTTGTTCAAAAATCTTCATGCGCACCTTATTTCCTCGGTTCATAAGTAACATCCTTCTTCAAGAATCAAGGTTAGTGGTGTGTAATCTTTGAGAAATTCTTGATGAACCTTCTATAAGAACCCACATGGCCTAAAAATGATCTCAACTTACTTCTATTCATAGAAATGGTAACTCTTTGATTTTTGAAACTTTATCAGATCAAGACCAATACCATCTCTCGATACAACATGCCCTAACAAAACACCTTTAGAACATCCAAAGACACACTTTATAGGGTTTAGTGAGGCTTGTGCTTCATCTAACCTTTGAAATGCTATCTCCATCTGGTGCAGGTGGTCCATCTTGCTCCCATAGATGTAAAAATCATCCAGAAATACTCTAATGAAGTTCCCAATGTAGGGTTCAAACACCCTATTCATCAAACACTGGAATGTTACTAGAGCATTACACAACCCAAAAGGTATAACTCTATAAGAAAACGTTCCCAAGGAGTGGTGAACACGGTCTTCACCTGATCTTTCTCTCGCTATACGAACTTGGTTGTATCCACTATATCCATCAAAAAACTATATCACTCCTAACCAGCTACTTTATCCAAGATCTGATCTGAGAATGGAAGAGGGTAATGATCCTTATTTGCTACCTTGTTGAGCTTCCTATAATCAACACAAATGCGTAGTTTCCCATTCTTTTTTATTGAGATCACAATGGGAGAAACCCATTCTGAATTCTCCACATAGCAAATATGAATCCTGCATCAAGCAACTTATCTATTTCTTCTTTTATAGTCTTGGAAAAATTAGGATTCATTCTATATGGCATTTGCTTTATGGGCTTAACACCATCTACCAACTCAATAGAATGTTCTACCCAACTTACTTGATGGAGTTCCTTGTAATCAAAAGTAAATATGTGTATGTACCTTCGAAAGAGCTGGAGGTAGGATTCCTTCTCACTCTCCATCACAACGCATCACCAATCTTTATTTTTTGGAGACGATCATCAATTTCTTCTTCAGATAATTTTATGGGTTCATGAGTCGGTGTGACTGGAAGGATATCCATGACTAAAACATCAACCTCACTTTCTTCATCTTCTGTGTCCACTTCACTGGTACTAGAGTAATCAGAGGATGTCCAATCATTAGTTTCATCACTTGAATCCACAGGTTCTGCCTTATGATGCCGAGGGATCACGTTTATCTTCACCCTCTCTCTACCACATCCAAGTGTCATGAAGCCTTCATTCCAATAGTTTCTTGCATGAACTCTCCTTAGCCATGGTCTTCCCAACAACATTGGGTACAACAAGTACCATTTTTCATCACCCGAAATTCTACCACATATACAACACCCATAATGTATATTCCACATTTGAAACTACACCTTCTCGGTTTAGTTTTTCCCTTATTTAATGACCTTAACATAAGTGTTGAGGGGTGATCAATTTTAAACCCAACATATTCATTACAGACTTGGTCATTACATTAATCGCAACACCTCCATCAACTAAGACATCATGAATTGAAATACCATTACATAATACCTCAGCTTGTGAGCGTAGGGATCTATTCCTCTGCCTCCAAAACAGGGACCTCAACCTCCTTCCTTCGCTGAGCATTGAGTCCACTTCGTAGCTCCCCGCCTTTTCTCGAAGACATAGCCAAGAGTTGACCATATGTAATATTTGCAGCCTTTTGGATAGATCTTCTAAGATGGAGTATGGTCCTTGTCCCCGTGAAATCGAAAATCCCGCACACCCAACTTTCTTCTCCTATGTTTCTTACTAGTTTCTCCTTTCATCTTCTTAGGATCATTTCCATCTTGGTTATCTTTTTTTTCTTTTTCTTTTTGTTACAAACACATCTACTTCATTATTTATGCTCTTATCTACTACATCAAAAGAATTCACAGTGCTTTTCCTTTATCATTATCTCTTGTACTGATGTAGAAGCTCTATCTAGACAATTATACTTATAATGACCCTTTTATAACAACCATAACATACAACTTCAAAAATATTTCTTTTGACCTCTATCTCCTCCCCCCGAGAACTAAATTCCTTTCCTCAAGAAGATTAATAGTTAACTAGCCCATCTTCCCGAGCAGATCTTCATACTCGGTGATGTACTAGGAGAAAGATTTGTGCTCACCGAGAGTGGTTGTGGATTCTGGACCAAAGGTGCTGGTGTAGGCTCTACTTTAGCAACAATTTCTTTGGGCTCCTCTTCCATGCTTTCTTCTTACCTTCTTGCAATCTCCTTTGCTTGTTCAATGGTAGCTGGGCGGTCATACTTCACTCATTGTATGATCTCTGGCTTCATCCCAAGAATGAAGTGCTTACATAGGAGATTATCCATGCCATTCATCAACCCATCCGCTAATCCTTCCTTCCAGATCTGGGCATCGAGCTTCCTCCTTAGCTCTAGAACACGAGCATGATAATCCCTTATCTTCTCCTTCTCTCCTTGGGATAGCTTTGTGATATCAATCATGAGATCTGCATATTTCTGTTGTTCACCAAATTCTTCAAGAAAACTTTCAGTTAATAAATCCCATGAGTTTTTCACATTATCACCTAGTGTTTCAAACCACCTAAGGGTTAAACCATCCAAAAAGGTAGGAAAAAAATTCAGTCCATTGTTCCCTTCTTATAAGGCCATTACAAATACAAGATCATTTAAACTCTTGAATGAAAGAGGAAGCATCTTCATTAGATTAGGTTGAAAAATAGGAATCTTCCCCATTTTCAAAAGTAACCACAGTGAAATACCAACCCACAAGTACAATCAACAAGACTTATGTGCACAAATAATTGGAATCACTATAATAGAAAATAGAAATGACCACGGTAAACTATGGTAAAACTTGACTTACTACGGTAAAAACTGACTTTACTGTGGTAAACACTATTCACAGTAAAAAGTGAAGTTACTATAAATACTATTATTCACAGTAAAAAGTGACTTTATCACAGTAAATACTATTCACGGTAAAAAGTGACTTTATCAAAAATACTATTCATGGTTGACTTTACCATGGTAACTACTATGCATAGTAAAAACAAGGTTACCCTCCAAATGTTTTCTCGACTAAGTGGGAATATTTCTCCGTAAAATCCACCAACGAGGAATGGTCCCAAGAATAACCAAAATGTCATCACCAATCCGCACTATGATAATTCTTCACTAGAACTCCTCGTGCTATGATTATTTACTAATGCACAGCTTTAATTTGGTGGATGTAATCTGGAAACACAACAAACATAACACAAGAATACCATAGACTATGATAAGAAGGAATGATGATAAATCTGAAATATCAGTGTAAATTATAATATCAACATGAAATTGTTACAATCTCACCCATGAGGTACTTCAAGTGTTACCGACTTCACTTGCCTTCCAACAATAACTATGGGAGAAACTTCACAATTACACCTCTTAATGGCTTCTTTAACACACCTTCAAAATGATGGCTTCCTTTACACACTTACTCATACAATATTTCTCACTACTTCCTTCTATGCTAAATGAGGGGGGTGGCCTCTTTATTTATAGGAATTCAGGGTTATCCACCCTATCTCTAAGATAGGATAGGAAATCTCTTCCGCTAATCATATTCCATGCCTAAACTTTTGCCTTTACATGTAGGCTTATCTTCTAAGATAAGATAAACCTTATCATCTCACATGGGTTCCACCTTTTTAGACTTTTCTACAAATAAAATACACAAAATATTTATGACATCACTCTTTGTTTTTATTACAAATATAATATTTCTAATTCCTAATCATGTAGGCCCTACTTTTCTACTTACTCCAACTTTGACTTTTAAAATTACCGGACCACTTACGACAAATATTTACTTTTTACCACAACATTCCTATCAGACTTTCGACTATTACCGACTTTATCATTGTTATCCGTACTTTACTTTATTGGCATGCATGACGGCGATGTTATCTTCTATTGACGCCACTATTAATTATACTTAACAACATCTTATTCCTAATACATACATTAATAAAATAGAAATTACGGAGAAAAATTTTAATGTCGATGCATTCCATGAATGCATGTTTATGTCATCGTTGTCATCCATTCCATAACTGACAGTCCCAACGCCTATGCCCTTCTCCCCCCTCTCCAGTTATTCCGATAACCTAAAATTTCTGGGCCAGACACCCAAATTTTGATTATACATTGCATTACAAGCCCAAATTATAAAGCTATTAAAAATGTCAACTTACCTACAACACTGGATCCTTCTGAGCCCATCTTCAGTTGATGAAATTACCGAATATATGAATTGGGGTAGTCTCCGTAGATGGTTTAATTGTGATGAAAACAGTGCAAAAATCCTTTTTCATTATTGTCGTGTTTCTTCCATACTTGATTACAACAGTCTTACCTTGGAATTTCTAGAATGAAGGGAAATGCCTCTACCAATATGTCCACCCTGTCTAAAAACAAGAAAGTCTTTCAAAATCCCAAATCCTCTGAGAAAATAAAATAAGAGTAACAATCGAAACCTCGTCTATCGTCAAAATGGAAGCACGGAATGATTCTACTCTAAATCCACTCGAATTCAACCCTTTAGAACCAAATAACATGAAAACCCGCAAAAAACCTTTGATAAAAGAAAAGAAGAGGAAGATTATGCAAAGCACATCCCTATCAAGAAGCGCAGGTTAATGGAAGCTCAAAAAATATTACAGAGAAAAGGCAAGGGTTCTCTAGACGCAGAGCAACAAGACAAGGCGGTCGAGGCAAAACCTAGCTTGCTTGTTAAAGCCTCACTCAAAAAAAGATTTGCCGAAATAAGGTGGAAAAAGCTAAATACACCAAATCATTAAGTCATTGTCAAAAAGACCGTATTAACCGTCATTAAACCCGTCAAAATTAATTGCCTTGAAAAAACGCTTGAAAGCCCGTCAAATTTAACATAATCGCAAAAATGTCCGGAAGGGACTTTCCCATAGAGGGAACGCCTTCACGTAAGAAACGGTTGTAATGTAGTTAGTAAGGATAATTTTGATTTATGATTCTATATATTCATTAAAATATAAATTGTACTAAATATTGGCAAGAATAAATAGGGTCACGATCGATTCTAACCAATTATATCGAGTTAATTTTGATATACACACACAAATCCAAAACAAAGACAGAAATGTACATAATATATAATTTCATTTTACTGTAATGGCCAAATAATATTGTAGACACGTCAGATTCCAGCAGTCGTACACGTATAAGACTCAAAAAAACTACCTAAGAATGTCTTGCCACGATGTCCAACAACACACACGATTCTATAATCATGAAAGTTGGATCGTGTGAATTGACAACACTGTTAAAGGCGCAAAACAATATATTTATTCGGGCCATGCTTTGTGCTTTATTCCAATTCCTTAATTGCTGTTATAGTTACATGACTTACCAAACAGGGAGAATCTTGGATTTGGAATTTGATAAAATATAGTGGAATCTTAGCACACAGTTGCCTTTCTCCGCGTCTCAAGAACATTCAAATAACTTTCCAATGGCGGTAATGGATGTTTTCTGGTGTTTAGATTATACAGCTTTAGAAAACTGGAGCATTGCCCACTATGTTCTTGTTCGATACCTGTAAAAGTTTGAAAAGGAAAAGCGTTTGTAAGTGTCAAATATTGTTTTGTGCTTCTACAGATTCTTTTAAAACTCTTTTATGGACTATAGTGTAATCAAAACTTTTATCAAGGTGTTCCCTCGAATAGAGTTTTGTAAAAGTACATACTTTCGGCATAAAGACATGAAGAGTTAGCATACGGTCTACATTTTATGGTATCACTTACATGCCCAGTGTAAGTATATTGTTATGAATAATTGTCCCTATTTTTCAATTAGGTTTGTATTTAAAAAGGAGATGTAATGTTATGCTGATAAAAATATGATGGTTTGTGGAGTTGAAGCAATTTCAGCATTTTTTAAAGAGGTATGTTTCCCTAGTAGTAAGTCATGTAAAGTTCGTGGGATTGTCGAAATGATTCTAAGATGCAAGAGGCATAAGAGACCTATGTAGCAAGGTAACAAAATATGTGTCCCACAACCAATTGACCATGTAATGTTAGTGTGAGGATTGCGGCTTGGCTCTTATTGGCACAAAGATCATTATATATTACTACAGACCATGCTAGCCGACATAAGGTGGATTTATTTTTGAGTGAATGTAGATTCGTAGAGTTATAGAAACAATTCAAGACATATCAAGCCCTCATCATGAAGCATGTCCACCGTTACCACCAATGGTAGCATCGTTGACATCATCAAACTAAAGATGAAGAATCTTCTTACTCATATATGCCAACTAACATATGATAATATGCATAGGACTTATATTCATTATTTAGTATGCTATTACATGTGATTGAGTAAGTGATGACTTATTAGATCTTGAATAATTAGGAGACTTATTATATTTTGAAAAATGTCCCACACTAATAGAACTTGATGATGATATTTACCATAGATTTGGGTTTGGGTAGAAGTTAACTTAAAAATGAATCTTTCTTTATTGGTAGAGAAAGGTTGTCTCCTAAGAAACTCTCGTCTAACGCCTACCATGTTTTCAACACATGTTTTTGGTGCAATCAATTTGTTAAACGAAGTGTTTACCCCATTTCAAGCACAAATGCTTAAATACAAATAAAAAAGTAACACCATATTTAGAAGAGTTACATAATGACATTTTGATTTTTCATTAAAGTAGTTGACACTATTTATAAGAGTTAATGTATAGTACACTAAGTTTCTCCCATGAAGAGCATTTTCATGATTTTCATAGTGGTCTTTTCAATAGACATATATTTATGCATATCCCACGATAATTGCAGTCCATTTCACTACATATCTTTCAAGCATTTTGTTGAATGTTCACATGCTTCTACATTTCAAAACATTGAGTGTTATTTCTAGATCAATTAATCTAGGTTTCTTCTACCACCGTAGATAGACTTAGATTTATGCATGTTTTTCATTTGATAGAGAGAGGATCAGTAACCCTATATTTGATTAGTTATGAACTGCATCATAATTTTGTCTTTTTTTGCATCTTCTCGTTGATGTTCGAATTGAAATGGAGATGACTTAAATCAAAGGAGGGTACTTTTGGAATGAAACATTGATGGATAAGGGAGGAGAATCTAAGGTCAGAGCTATAGCCACAACTAATGTCAAGTTTTATTGGTTGGTTCCACACTTCATTTATACATCGTCTAAGTGTTAATGGTGCTCTCAATATAGTGGCATGTAGTTCCCATATCCTCCTTCATCACCACTTATAAAAATACCTTGCACTTTGTGTCAGCACCTTCGTCCGGGTTGTATGGTTTAGACCAATTTTTGCCGTGGGATACCGTCAACACTACTAGAGTGTGGGTTCTTCAAACATCATTTCCTAGATGCCATTAACAATGAAAACATCTATCCCGGCCACATTTATTCATGCATACGGTGGTTGGAGGCTTAAGAGAGTGGTTCAAAATCAAATTAGATTTTTCCCTTTTCTTTACGAGTAAACAAATATGATTTTGTCATGTTTTCCTCATGGCCATGAGACAATTCATGACATGAGATGTTTTTCTAAGAAAATATTCTCACAATATATTGTCTATCATATGATTAACTTATAGTTCCAAAACATTTAAAAGTCTAAATTTCTACTTTAGTCCACTCTCAAAATCATTAGGTTTGGTGTGTTATGATTATATATCTTCAAGAATAATTTGAGGCTAAGGAGGTCCTGATGAGCTTGAGGAAGAGACTCAGGAGGAATTAGAAGACTCATGAATAACTATTCAATGTCACGCACTTTCCAAAATTAGCACTTAGCAAAGCCTAAAATTGGTGGGTGTAATGAAGAATTAGAGAGTGATGTCGTTAATAACCTCAAGGATCACACACAACTTCATCGAAAATAAGTTGGAAACATTCTTGAGTTGCGTTATTTACCAAACTACATAGTTTCATGTCATGATTACATGTAAATTTTCATAGTATTAAAATCTCCATGGGTGAGTAAAGGTTAGACTTCTATTTTATTTTATTTCCAATGGGAATAGTGGATTGAATTTTATTTGATTTCCATTAAGAAGAGTGGATTGAATTTCTAGAACTTTTTATGTACTTTCATTATGAGGGAAAGATATATAAACTTTGTAGGATGCGTACAAAATCTCCACAATTAGTTAGTTTTAATGAGATTTAAAAATAAATAAACAAGGGAGTAGATGGGTTTGTAGTAAAAGTATTTTCCTTAGAAGAACTTAAAACAAGTAATGTCATACTTATAGATTAACAATCGGTTCTTGATAACCACTCAATCATTTTCAATACATTTTAAAAAGGACTTCCACCTAAAAGAGATCATATGATCATGTTATTCAATTACTATCAAGGAGTTAACTACTCAAATTTTGTCTAAAAGAGTGAGATTGAGAAGATGGTGTAAGAAATGTTGAAGTTGTGCATTATATGACATATCCAATGCGCATATTCCTCTCCTTTTTATTTTTCTATTTAGTAAGGATGGGACATGGAAAATGAACCTAGATTACAAACAACTCAACAATTATATCATCATAGATAATTTTCCGTTATGGTAATTGACAATTTTGGAGATGAGTTACAATGTGTTGTTTACTTCACAAAACCTAATCTTCATACTTTGTCATATCCAAACCAACGATGAGGATATATATAAGATAAATTTTACAAACCATGAGGGACACTATGTTTTTTTTTTTGTGATGCGGTTTTGTCTCACAAATGCACCATCTATATTTACACTCTATAAACAAATTATTTCACCCATACTTATGAAAGATTTTCTTGGATTTTTTTGATGAGATATTTGTATACAATAAAACATGGTAAGAACACTTGAACTTATGGATCACATATTGCTAATTCTTAAACGATAACATCTTTACACGAAGCCTTCCAAGTGTGATTTTGTGGTGAAAGAGGTATATTATTTGGGCCATGTTGTCTCAAATGAAGGTGTAAAATAAGACCCCCACATGATTAAGACTGTGGTACAATGGAATGCTCAAAAATACTTATACCAACTCCAAAAAGTATTTGAACCGACATGTTACTATCTTTGTTATGTGAAAACATATGGTAACATAGTAGTACCTCTTATGCCTTGTTGACGAATCTTTCTACTAGAAAAAGACACCACCATGGCATTTAAAACAATTAAAGAGGCCATATGCATGAATGAAGTCTTAGTTACACATATTTTGTGAATATCTTAATTTTGGAATGTGATGCATTAGGATCTATAATGAGAGAAATACTCATGCCAAAAGAACAACCAATCACATTCAAGGCTCTCCAAATCAAAGGGAACAATCTTATAAAACCCATCTAGTAGAAGGAGATGACGAGTTTCCTTCAATGGAGACAATGTCTAATGGGTACAAACTTTAAGTTCGCCTCAAATACTTCTTAGAACAATGATTTTCATTCACAAAAAAATGAAAAATGTTTGGTAATAAAATTGAAATCATAAATAATAAAGGCAACTAAAATATAGAGGTAGATGCACTCTCCTAGAAGGATGAGTCTATAAAATATCTTCTATGAAAATGTCAATTTCGTAGGCTAATCGTATGGATGATGCCATATCCAAATGGAAGATTGATGTAGGTGTCAAATTTCTGATCTGTAAAGAATACTTAAGAATCTTTTTCCACAATGTCCAGCAAGAGAGCCGATTCGTAAAATCATGAAAGTGGATCATGTGAATTGACAACACTATTAAAGGCGCACAACAATATATTTATTCGGGCCATGCTTTGTGCTTTATTCCAGTTCCTTAATTGTTGTTACACGACTTATGAAACAGCGGTAAAGTTGGATTTGGAGTTTGATGAAATATAATATATGATGGTAGTGGAATCTGAGCACACAGTTGCCTTCCTCCGTATCTCACGAACATTCACATAACTTTTCAATGGCGGTAACGGATGTCACATGGTGTGTAGATATACAGCATTAGAAAATCGACTCCTGAAAAAGTTTGAAAAGGAAAAGAGTTTGTTTTGTGGCTGTGGCAATCGCCTCCATTAATTCTTTTATCTTGGGTTTCTTTTTTAACTCTTTTATAGAGCTTTGTAAAAGAACATAATTTCTGCATAAAGTCAGGAAGAGTACTAAGATATATTAAAGTTCTCTAGACAATGTCGATTAAGGCCGACTATAAAACATTGTAGAAGCAGAATCTAGTGCGTCCAAACACTCAAAGTGCACGTCGTTGATTCGCTACTAAATTATGATAATTATTAGTAATCGTATGTGGAATGTATGATGGAAATGTTGAAGGGGATGCATCGAAGAAGTGAAAATGGAGGGATTTGAATAATGGAAGAGGAAGAGGAAGAGGGCCGATAAAGACATTTATTGAAGTATAAAGTGAATCCAAAGAACACGTGTAAGTGTAAACTGAATTCACTTGCTCATATCGCGGTCACCGTAGAGATACGGATATGTGTAATGGACCTAACATCCAAGGGTAGTGATTTCATGCACATTTGTGATCAGGGAATCTCTCTAGTTATCGGGCTAATGGTTAGGGTTTCCCTCATCAACAATCTTGATAGAGTTTTCCATCAATAACCATTGACAAAAATAGATTTGTTATTTTTACCATGATCCACATTTTTGTCTCCATCTCGCTTGCATTTTTCATGAGAGTCCAATTTGTTCTTAAAGGGGTCAAAATAAAAATAGGAAAAATCCAATAGCTCATGAATACAACATACCATGTTCCTTGTTCGTGGCTTGGGAAGAAATGGCTCCTATGTCTTTCATGCATGGGTTTTATCTATACTTTGATTGGCAAGAAGGACAACCGTTCTCAGCATGTGCCAAGGGTTATCCAATGGTGACATCACAACCATTGACATAAAAAAGGGTTTTGCTATTATTTTATTTTAATTTTTGGCATCAAGTTTATTGATTTGGAGTTTAATTTGTTAGATAAGATGAACACATGATTGGAATGTTGGAAATAAAAAGGTGGGAATAAAATACATGCATGTTGTACACCCAAACCACATCTCAAAGTGTCCATACCAAAAACATATTTTCTACATGTGGTCCACTTTATCGTCTCAATCTCACTTGCATTATTTGTATGAACACAATATGAGCTCAAGGTCTAAAAATTAAAAAAACCAATAGGTTCAAGATTAAAAACCCAACCATATTGCTTTCTTCTTGTAGCAATGTGCATGGCCCTTCTCAATTTTAAGCTCAACTAATTGTAGGGAAATATGGGATGCACAAACAATCATCAATGATTGAGCCCCTCCAATGGTTGGTCACATGAGCAACAAGTAGATTTTATCTACTAAGCATTTTTGTTGTCTTTTTTTTTCTTACTGCGTTAAGGTCATCAAATGAATGTCATTTAATTTAGTAGATAAGACATAAACATGAATGGAAAGATGGAAATAAAAAGTGTAAATAATTTACTTGACTTTCCCGCACCTATTTCAAAAAGCAAATTGATATTTCCCAAAAACTATTTGTTAGATATGCTCCACTTTATTGTCTTGATCTAACTCACACTATTCATGTGAATGTAATTTGCACTTAAAAGGGCCAAAATACAAAATGGGAAAAATACAATTGGTTCCAGGTTCGAAACCCAAATGGTCTACTATGTCACCTATCTTAGTAAAAAAACCATACTTCACTTCATGTTTGAAAATATTAAGTTCAAGCACGTGGTCACATTAATTGCATGTGTGCGCATCGTCAAATATTGTAAAAATAAGTATTGTTTTATGTTGTTATTTAGTGCAAACTAGTGAAAGATTAATCGCATGTGTGCGCATTGTCAAATATTGTAGAAAATATTTATTATCTTATGTTGTTATTTAGTGCCAACTAGTGAAAGATTTATTATTCTATTATTCAATGGAATTTTTTTATAATAGCAATAAATTTTTTTAGTGAATGTCTATTTTCCTACCTCATAAGTAATTTTTTAATATATATTTATATATCGATGAATTTGTACATTAATTTATATGTAAAAAAATCTCATGTTTAGAATACGCAAGTAGAAGAGATGGGTATTTTGAAAATTACATGTATTTTAAAATAAAAAATATGGAAAACATTTTCTATGATTCGAACTAAGTGAAAAATTTCTTCGACTAAATTCAAGTTATGATTCAAAAGAAGATGCATTTGAGTTTTCTTGCTGGTTGCACCGGAGACATGAGTAGAACTAATCAAAATTGTGGAGTTGCTTTTTGAAAATAAATTGATGTTGTTCAATGACATTCAAAGTACATTGAAATGCACGACAAAAATATTGTTTTAAGTATTGATGTAGTTTGAACTTGATACATTATATGCATAAAACGAGAGTACACAACTTTGAAGACCGAGAGAAAATGCAGTTTTTATTTTGTGTTGGTCGTAGGTTTGAAGGTGTAGGTTCTTTATGAGCTAAGGAAGTGGTAAAAATATCAAAGTACCGATTAAAACTGATAGTGTTTTGGTGTTTCCATTTTTACACCATTGAAAAGGTTTAAAAGTTGAGAATGACCAAGGAAAATGCACCAAAGATTCCAAAACAATGTTTGATGAGCACAATTATAAAATATATGTCGTTGACGCCGAATCAACATATTGTCAAAGAAGGGTAGGTTCCAACATGTCTTCGGCATTATTAATGACATGTTGACAAAAAATATTATTAAAAAATTACACTCACTTAGGAATAAATGTTTTTTGAGAGGCGTAAGTGTTGTGAAATGTAATGCCGCACTAAAATTTGCTTAGTTAGATACCTTCATCTTTGCTCCCTGAAGGCCATGATATTATACATTGGAGAGTGTGTTGAGCTAAGAATAGTCCTATAAAAGATACACTCGCCTTCAACGGTCGAACCGAATAAAATCTTCCCACGTTCAAAATTAGTGCCATGACAGAATGCGCGAGATGTGTGATGTGTCAAATGGGCATAACAAACTTGGAAGGATCGCACGCCAAGTTTGAACCACATCCACACAGCTTCAAAGGTTGATAGAGTCGGGCCGAGATTTAACGACGCCTTTCCCATAAAAACAAATCGTAGATGGGTAAGTCATTTTAAATGGGTATCCTATTATAATATTATATCTATTTTAAATTATATATTTTGAATATTCAAAAATTATATTTGCTGATATATTTTTAATAAAATATCTATTATTTAAAATCTATCACTTCAAAAATATTAATATTACTATTGTTTTTATATTATTTAATACAGAAATATCATAGAAAATTTGATGGTTCATGTCGCTGGGTAGTTGATTTTAAAAACTATAAAATACTTTTAAAAAGGTCAAAAACCTCCGAGACGGGCGCCAAATCTCATCATTGGATAGATCTACACCCTTCCTGCCTCCACCGTCAACAACAAAATCTACGCATCAGGAAACTACACAAATTGCCAAGTATCCCCATTCCCACCTCATTCATCCTCATGCTGCCGGATACACCACCGAATTAAATGCTTCCGTTGCTCCCAGCGATTTTGCCTTTCCTCGAGAAGTAGACTAAAATGGAAAGGATGGACGTTGACAGATGCACGTTCCATTCAAACGAGAATTTTCTACTGTAAGGAGTGTTTGTACTCTACTAGGTCTATCCCTACGTATCAGTACTGATAAGGATTTTTTTGCGTGTTGATAGAAATGCTAATGTATGTCATTATTGTGTGCAGAGAGAATTGCTAATCTATAACATTGAAGATTGTTAATGCCTTATGCTTGTAGATGATATGTTCTGGAAGAACTGGGATTTGGATTTCAGAGGAAAATAAGTTTAACAGAGACAATGCTTTGGTCGTAGACACCGTTTTGAACTCTGTTATCCCCATCAATTGATTCCAGGTTATAAGGCTCTACGAATCTACGAGGATTACAATCGGCGACTTGGAAAAACGTGGAACATGGGTACTACATGGGATAGATGCAACTAGAAAAGATCAGCTGGTGGACTTCAGAGGAAGAATGCTTGAAAGAATAGTTTTTAATTTTCCTCATGCAGGGTTCTAGGGGGAGAAGAAGACCCAGAGGTTATAAAGAAGCACAAGGATTTGATGAGCATGTTCTTTAGGAGTGCAAGTATGTTGATTGCAAGATATGGAGAATTCCATGTCAAGCACAAGGAGGGGAGCCATATAATAAATGGACTCTGGAAGAAGAAGCAATGAAGTGCGGCCTGTGCTTAAACAAGTGTCTCGACTTTAAGCTAAGAGATTACCCAGTTTACACAAATAAAAGAGGAGATAGTTCCGGAATCAACGAGAGTTTTCCTCTAGTAGAGTGTAGGACTTACATTTTCATGCTCACAGCTGGTGCGTTTGTTGAAAAGGAGTACATGGTGCTGAGGAGGAACTTTCTTTTCGCACCTCTCAAATGCATCTATGACCATCTTGAAGATGAAGAAGAAGAAAACAGGTATGTTAAAAGACAGGATGGAATGAACATGAGGATAGGCGACTCGCATATATCATATTTTTTCGGAGATATATTCTGAAAGGTTGAACCTAAGAAAGTGAAATAACCCAAGCAACTATTTTAATTTGAAATCAGATTCAATAATTAAGAGGGTGAAGGACCATACAAGATGGCCAAGACCAGACACTACATCCCAACCCTTTTATATGGTTTTGAACAAGAGAAATATTTAAACTGATTTTTTTTTCAAGAACATTAAATGTTTATGTTTATTTGACGGAATAATATTTGTATAATTGATGACAAAGCATAGTGCAAAGATAAACAAGCTGTATAAATGCAAGAGAGATGATGAAATTGGATCTTGAATGTGAGCATTTGTGTTAGAAAATATACAAGGTAAAACATGGCATTGTGCAAGGAAAAGTTACTAATTTGTAGTGTCTACATGTACTAATGAATGCCTATAGTAATCACAAAATAAATAAATAATCTAATTGAAATTGGTTTTCTTCCACAAACTTAATCGCCTTAAAATAGATTCATACAATTAATAAGCCATTTCTTCAAAATTATTTACTTTCAAAATACTATATGTTTTATGTTGGGGGACTCAACCATGTTACCTATAAAACACAATAGCTTTTATAAATATATCATGTTGATAACCATTTTAATATTTGAAAAAGATAGAAAATGTTCATTTTTAACAATAAAGTTGTGGAAGGAAATTTTAGTGTGAGTGCTAATAAAGTTTTTTTATCTTCAATGTTTTTTTCTTATCTAATTCTATACGAGATGGTGTTTTTAGAGGTGGAGTACCTCTAGAATCTATTTAGTCATTTGGGAGGAACTATGTGTAATGCCCACTAATTCGACATTCTAAAACTAGATTAAACCTTAATCATTATCTAGAAAGTTGCGATTTTTGTTTTGTTTTAAAAGATCGTAAGGGTGTAAACCCTATAATGTTAGAATTTAAGGATTCTAATCAATATAGATTTAATCAACTTACATATTATATAATATTACAATAAATATTACATCATAACATAAGTAAATAAAGAAATACTTATAAGAAATAAATAACACATGGGATAAAATATTTATAGTGGAAATCCCAATAGGGTAAAAACCACTTTGAAAATAACATTTTACTTCAAAAAAATATTTTGCATCCAAAGAGGATCACCTCCTCATTTAAAACCGTATTTACCAAAGGTAAAACCAAATCACTTGATTTGGACACCTTTGATATATTTCCTGAATATATCAAATGAGGACCTAAAATCTTTTTTATATAAGGTGATCGAGTATGTCTCTCGACTCCACCTTCTCAACCTAAAATGGTTGACACATACACTTGGGTTTATAATATTTAATATTATAAATATAATCATTTCATGATATTAAATATTTAATTTAAAGTATATACCTAGGTAATTAGCATATTTAATAATAGAAATATAAATATTTCATATTATTAAATATCAACCTATATATTAGTGATGGACCCATATACATTAAGGGTTGTTCAGACCACTTAATAATTATGTTCCAACACTTCCCCTTAATGTTAAGTGGCATAACGTAACATATGCTAATATATTACCTTCCCGTGGTACACTACAAGATTTACAATTCTTAAAGCATAAAGGTTTTAGGCTAGCATATTAGTTGAAGGAATTATAACACCTTCATCATACTCAATTTACCTTTTCGTACAAAAGGATTTAGAATCCCAAAGATCATCCCATGAGTAGTGGCTAAGTATGACTTGTGAGTTTTACATGTTCTCACAGGTTCTCATAAAGGTTATTGAACCCAAGCATACATGCACTTTTTTTACAACCAAGGACCTCCTTAACAATATGCTTGTCTTGGATGTTTTCCAAGAAACTCAATAAAGACTAAATATTTTATCAAGATTGCCTTTAAGATATTTCTACACTTCTTTCTAAAAAAGAAGCCGCGAGGAGGTATATATGCCCAAAGGTCTTAATTTTTATACTTTCTCGAAGGTCTTTTACAAACGTCCAGAAGGTCTTTTTACAAAACCAAGTTCCACTAGGGGTGACGTTGTCATGCACACTCGCCCTCAATGGAAACTCCGAAAATCCAAGATATTCACAAAAGTAATAAAACTTTGCGAGACTCGGGGACTTTGTGAAGATGTAAAGAACTCCGCTCTTCAATCAACACAAAATTGAAATTTATGTCATCACTTAGCACCTTCTCACGAGTGAAGCATATATATGTCAATGTCCTTTGTCCTTTTTCCTTTGATGTTGAATCGGATTCTAAATACGAGTAATCAAACTCTGATACCATATAGAAGAGGAATACTTCCTTTAACTTCCATATGTATCTCTACTAACAACCGCTATAACCACATGACTTATTTACTTATTCAATTGTAATTCTATGCCTCAAGAGAAGAAATGGAGACTGTGATTGTATTTTTCGCTCCAATTAATGGTTCTATAATGTCCATTAAAACAACCCACTTGAGACCCAAGAACAACGTAGGACTAGATTGGAAATATTATGCAATATTTTTTTAATTTAAAAGAATCTAGAACCAAAGTTACAAGGTAAATTTTGTTACTAACTGAACAAATCAAATCCACTAGAACATACTTTTATTTTATTAACAATTATTAGAGGTCATAAGGTCTAAAATTTAGGGTTAGAAGTTTCATTAGGTTCGTAGAGGAAATTTCTCACCATACACACTCTCTAACAGGCTTAAAGTTTAAACTTGATTTTTCTCATACTTAACGCATTCAAAATTTTCCTAAATTACTCCCATTGGATAGGAAATTTCCTCACCTTTCCAATGATATAAAGAAGTCCTCCTAACTCCTCATAAAACTCAAGTTATGGGCCAGTGGACCTTGGGAGGAAAATTTTCCCCAAGGGCGGGCCCAGTGGGCCTAGGGGAGAAAATTTTCCCTTGCGTGGGTTGGCGAAGTGGGGAAGAGTTTTGGAATTTTTTTCCTTTTTGGGGAAAAAGCGTGATTTGCCTCCGCACACCCGTGGGCCCGAAGAGGACACGTGTCGGCTTGAGAAAGCTCTGGTGGAAAGTCGGGCCATCGAGAGATTTAAGGCATTAATCCTTTTGGGTCACAAAATGCAAGGGGCAAAACTTCCCGCGCACCTCCACCTATCCTAGATGATGCCATGTGTCATCACCCTATTGGCCGTGGGCCGGTGGGGAGGCAGAGGAAACTAAGAAAATTTTCCCAAGAAAATTTTTAAAAGCGCTAAGGTTGAAAAAGGTGCCACACCTCGCCGTTGCCTCGTGAGGCCACATGGCGGCTTCGATTGGTTGTGAGATGGTGGTGAGGTGGGGAAAAGTTGGAAAAATTTTCCAAAATTTTTCCGAAATCACTAAGTTAAAAAGGGGATCCGCCCATCCACTAACACCTCATGGTGCCACGTGGCGCCTCGATTGGTCAGCAGTCGGCAGAGAAACTTTTGAAAATTTTCCCAAAATTTTCCTAAGTCCTAAGGGAAAATTCAGCCACGCCTGCTAAGGAAGTTTTTCCCAAAATTTTCCACCCAGTGAAGAAAACTTGAAGGCCATAACTTTTGATAGAGAGCTCGATTTTGGGAAAAAGAGTAATTTTTGGAAATCTCTTGAATCCCTATTTGCACTGGAATCATTAATTTTAGATCTTGATAAAGATTAAGGGGTCAATTTATAGAAAATGACCTTCAGGCTTTTTAAAAGCAAACTAGTAAATTTTAACTTATAAATTTTGTTCAATTTTGTCATTCTTTCTCCTTTAACATGTCAAATGAACATGGAGGATTGTTCTAAGAAGAATTTTAGGATGTATTGGAAGGTAATTTTTCTTGATTGATTTCCAAATTACACTTGTGACAAAGAAAAAGACTCAGAAAGGTTTTGCCGATTTTGCAATGTTTGAAGGATTTTTCCTTAAGTGTTTTAGTCCAATTGAGTTCATTTATATAATAGCATGTTAGATTTTAAAGTTTCAAAGTTATTTATTGTTTTACGAGTGTTTGAACTATGCATTTTTGTTTAATTAATTGCCAGCTTTCAAAATTACAAGTAATGAGGATCAAATTTTGATGAGTCTATTTGCCATTTCTTCTTCCAAGTATTAAAACTCATTCCAACTCTAACCTACACATTTGGTTGATTCCAATAAACCATCGAAAACCAAAATGCAATCTCGATTTCAAATTTTACACATTTCCAAAAGACAAAATAGTGTATTTTTCTCACACACATTTATTCCTTTGAAACAGAGATTCCAATACACTGAAATGATTAGATTCCATTTAAAAATGTAATTTGGGAAAAGCATTTCATTCATTTATTGATTTCCAAAGGTAATTTTACAACTTCTTTCTTTTATTCCTTCCAAAATCATTTATTGAACATAGGGTAGAATATTACATTTTCTTCACATTCATTCAATGAAAAAATAGAGTCTATCTCTTTTTCATTTCACTTTACAAATTTCATCATCCATACAACATCTTTCCATTTCAAAAATTTACAAATTCATCTACTTCAAGTGGGAAGGTTACGGTGAAATTTTATTTCACATGGAACTATCAAACCGTAACGACCCAAAAATCCACACACGAACAACACAGTGAAATACAGGATAACTTTTTTTTTTGACTTGCTTGACACATAACATGACGCAACATGTCATCACCAAGGATACAACTAACACTGTGAACAACTTGATACAAGGATGGCCATAAAGGCAGCACGGAAACGTTCACACCTATCAAGGACAATTTACTTTTCTTTTGTGAAAGGACATGGCAAAAGACCAACCACATTACATAGTTATAGCTGAAGACATCCCACTGTGAAAATCTTCTTAAGATTACTGATTTACTAGAGACATCTTACAATTCTTAGCTTACGTTCTAGAAGGTTCATGATATGTTTCATACCATTCTTCTTATAGGATTAAGTTTCTTTTCTTTTATATAACTTGAGGACTATCCTAGGATCACCTATAATATGAAAATTCCTTGATTAATTTGTTTACAAAACCAGGAGGTAAGCAATTCCACAAGGCTATCTATCTAAACCCCCACTACTGAAACTCGTTTCATACCCACATTGCATAAGGAGGCAAGCGTAAGATCAAAAGGAGAGGAGTATCGTTAAGGTTCAGAACCCTAATCGTCTTTGATCAAGAATTAAAAATTTATCATAGCTTTCAGGACTACAAGGTACCATGGTAATGGTTAGAGAGAAAAGATAATTTATTTTATTATGATCTATTTATTTATTAACCGGTATTTTAATGAGTCTTAAGAGATCAATTGAATTTTGGTAAAAGATTCATTTAGAAATCATCTTGATTAATTTCTTCAGAGAATACACAGGGGTTCCCAACATGGAAGCATTATACTTAATGTGTTTTTATTCAAAGTCCTGTACTAGATAAGATCTACCGATTGTTATCACCGAATCACAACACCCCTGTGCATATACTTGAACTCACGGTGTGATTGGATAACATGGGTACTATCTCCAAGTTTTGGGACTTGCTACTGAGATAGACCTCCCGAGAAGAAAGCGGTTCTTGCTCCTAAACTACCTCGCCACAATCTACTCTAATACAGATAAGCTAACTCGTTCTAATCTAAATTTCCAAGGGACCAGGAAAGAGAATGCATAAAATGAAAGCCTACACTAAAGCGGTGATACACTAGAAAAGGAGGGTGGGAGAGTAGTCTCCAAATGTGTGAAATACTGAGGAGGCAAAGTGCACACTAGAAGAGGTGATGACAGCCATCATAATCTAGCAAAATGCATTCAAAACAATATTCCAAGCATACACAATGATAATGAATCCTGCAAGAACATGATAAATAGACACAATATTCTTATAGAAAGATCAAAGGGGAAAGAAGAATGCAAGAAAACACAACAGAGAAGATACATCCACAAAGTGGTATTTTATTGCTTCATGATATGCACACGATTCAATCTATTACAAGATAAGAGCCTCGGATCACCATGCAAGGAGTCCACTACAAGGGCCTGCAACACACACTGGCTTCATAAAGAAATTTTGCGAGCTTTGCTACCCAAAAACTCTCTCCTTTACAATGAGCCCAACACTCCAATTTATAGAAAAAAGAGAAGGAAAAGAGAAGGGAAAATGGAAATCCCGAAATCTGTCCTTCAACCACCTGTAAGAGGCATTAAATTGAGTGAAATGATTATACATTACTTGAAAAAGGCTCCCATACTGTCCCATGTGTCAGAAGCGAGAGAAAGAAGGATGACTATGCCTCTTAAATGCACTCCCAAAATACCAAATAAAACACCGTTCGTAACCCGGCCACGTTTTCTTAAAAACTCAATCAATTTCTTATCAAATCCAAAATTTATTGATTTCTGCGCATCAGGCTCGGAACCACAATTCCAACGGTACCAATTTTGTGTGATTTCGTTGAGAAATGCAAAAGTTATTGCCTTCTGAGTGCGGGCAGCTATTTTGGGTCCGCGGCGTTTTCTGTCATTTTCGACGGGAATGAGCATTGACTAACAAGAGCCAAATATGTTTCTTTTTATGGCACAAAGGACGTCGTGCTCGTTCCAGAAAGTCCAATTTTATGAAAATCGGAGCTCGGAGTCAAAAGTTATGGCCGTTTGAAGTTTCCGGACCAAACGTTGACTTTTCTCCTCTGTCTTCGGCCATTTCGGCTTTTCGCGTCCCACGCGTCCCTTTGTCCCAAATGTCCCAGTGCTGCATGGGACAAATTCTTCCGAACCACCCGAAATGGGCTTCCATGTCCCTTTTCTGCCGGTGACACGTGGCGTGATCTGATTGGCCTTCGGCTCCTTCGGCTATCCGCGTCCCGCGCGTCCCTTTGTCCCATTTGGCCCAGTGCTGAAGTTCCCTGTTTCGCCAAACCGGCTGGTTCATGTACTCGTGGCCCAGATGTCCCATTTGCTTTCGGACCGTCTCGGGACAAATTTTCCCGATTCGCCCGGTTCGGCCGGTTCGCGTCCTTTTGTCCCAACCGTCCCGAACTTTAAGTTCTCATTTCGCCCGGCTCACTGGTTCACATACTTTCGGCCTCGCACGTCCCAAACTGTTTCGGGCTGCCTTGACTCATTTCGCCCGGTTCGGCCGGTTCGCGTCCAGATGTCCCAACTGTCCCGACTATTGCAAGGACTAGGACTTAGCCATTTTTTATGATTTTTTCTGGCCCGAGCTTGTTTTTTGCAATTTTTTACATTTTCTCAGAACTTGCTCTCTTCTTCTTGGACAGGGGAGTTAGAAAAATATGAGGGGACCCTAGAAATATGAATTTTCACCCTGACTCAATATAATTGCTTGGGACAAAAGAATTTGATGCATGTTATCAAAATTACCTTGAGGGGTGAATTTTGGATAACAGGACAACCAACACAATCACGCAACGATATAAACAACCACGAAAACATTTAGTCTAGGCGCCATTCAAGATGAAAGAAAATTCATTTCAAGATATCTTTGAAAGAAGGTAGAAAACTACTACAAAGAGTATAGTTAACATGCCCGATTAGAATTCTTCCAATCCAACAAGCACGCTGACTGTGGGCTCTGGAAACAACAACACAACTCTTGCGCAACTTCTCTTCCTTAGCCTCGCTTTGAAGGTCCAACTCAAGTAACGACCATGCCCTTGACTTCATGAAATCAATTGTAGATAGTCTGCAATGTGCATCTCGCCATATACTTGATGGGGTAAATGTTAAAGCATCGCTTTTACAATATCATGGGGATGCTGTGACATTGAATCAAGCTTTTCGAAACTTGTGCAAGTCTGGGATGATAAGCTGGGGGGGTTGAGAAACTGGAGCTTGTGGGACTTGGGACGCTATTTGTGCTGGATATTGTTGAACTCCAGCTTGTACCACTTGATTCTGCTCTGTGTGTGCTACTACAACTGCACCACCTTGAGCCCGAGGAGCATTTTCTTGTTGCTGAACCTGGCCCTGTGTCCCAGGGAAATTCTGAGCATGCTCTTGTACTTTTCGGTGAACAATCTGGGTGCCACATCTATTCCATACAACAGGGGATGAACCATACTGTAACCATTACCATGAGCTATACTCTCGAAAGAGGCTCCTCAATCTAAGTGCAGCTGGCTCTTGTGGTACAGCAATGAACTGTCACACGGCCTATAGCATCAGCCAGTACCGGATTTGCCTCTTGCAATGCCTTTGAATCTGTATCAGTAATCAAATACCCGTCATAAGGGCAGGCCTAGTAGTACTCAAAGACATAAGCTAGGTAAGGCTTGCGCAGTAAAGATGTGTGCATCGGGTTTGCACAAATGACCTCATTAGGGTAAACAAGCGCCTACAAACTGACGAAAACCAATTTATGAGAAGAAAGAGGCCGTAGTGGTGGAGCAAACAAGTGGAATAACTCAACGAAGGTAAAAATTATGTGAAGGTGACGAAACAAAGAAATATCTCCATTTCCACTGCATAACAAAGAACCTTGCACAAAGAATCATCACATCGGTGGCTCTCATCGACCATCTAAAGCAGAGAGTGCTGCGCATCCGTACAAGTTATCGAACTTGCTCTTGGTAATAGAATCATTGTCATTAATAGCAGGGAAGAGCAGCGATCCAATAGCTTGCATCTGGTACAGCCTGTGAACACCGGTAGTTGTTTCCTCAGATACACCAACCAATCTATCCTTCCTCTTGTGATATATGAGGACAACATCAAACTCTCGGTGCAAACAGTACAGCTGTAGCTTGTAAGGTGTGATAATTCCAACAGAAAACTTTATGCCTGCTAACTTGGTGACTCATTGAAGAGGCTCATATTATTGCAAAGCAAATCGTGCTTCATGAATATACTGAAATGAAACAGATCCGCGCCTATGAGATTCTCTTCCATGAGTTACATCGCAAAACAAGAAGAAAAGGTTTCAATAGAGAATCCTTGTGATAAACTTCATCTGGTCTCCTGGTAACACTCTCACTGTCACTTAGTCGATTTTGAGAAACAGATCTTGAAGGGGAAAAACCTGAATCTGAGGATGCACCTGATACGGAACAGAAAACACATAGATGGACAACCTGCTTGCTGGGAGCGCTCACAAAGGCTTCTGCCATTCTACAACATGCTGCCGCCCGGTCAACATTGATGCGGGCAGTTCTTATGGATATTGGGCAAGAATACACCTCACAAAGATCCAAGAAAATAGAGGAAACACGCCTACCTCACTCGCGGATAGCTATGAGCGAGCTACCAAGACAGTGAAACAACACACCTTTCTCCCCAAACGCATCCTAAACAACAAAAAAACCATGTCTAGGATCTCGCGCACTCAAAGATAAGGTGCGAGGAGGTTTCATGCGGCCAGGGAAGACAAAAAGGACGTGCCTGGGAGGAATCGGGAAGGAAACGTCTCATACACACCTACTTCACTGGGTTGAAGCTCCATCTAGCCATCATGTCAACCAGACTGCGCCCTTGCATTGAATGAAAGGATCAAAACAAAGATCTAGGTGAAGAAAACATGCCTCCACCGACTCCCATCTCCTCACGCAATGTAGAAAACGTGACCCGGCCAAGATAACCGGCAGTTGGGAGTGGTTGGGAGGAGGCCAAGGTGGCAGAACGGATTCAATGCCCTACAGGCATTACACAAACTATCTTTCCTCACCGGTGCAGTAACGAGAACATACATTCTTCCAATTTTGATCATGACAAAGGCGGGGAAAGACAATGCTCTCCACCCAACCAAGACATCTAATGAAAGGAGAATCCATCCATCTTCATTGGCCCCTGAGCCCCAACCACAATGCAATAAGAAATGTATTTCAAACCATGGCAACAACAGGCTTCCACATCACAATGAAATATTTCAACATGCACATTTCAAATTAAAAACATGGTCCAAAACAAAATGTATTTTTGCACTACATTATAAACATCACATAGAATAATAAGGCTTTATCAAGCAAGCCAAAGGAGCAAGAAACCATGGGGAAGATGCTTATGCCTCCCAATGGGAAGTGGGTATCCACCTATAACAGACTGCCAATATAAAACATATCCAATATATCCTTATGACCCCACAATCCCTCCTTATGCTCCCCACAAATTTTCTTATGACCCCACAAAGTAAGAAATGCAAGCTATTTATTTTCCAAGGTGGAAACTCAATCCCAACTCCCTCCACAATAATTATGATGCCACTGGAATTTCCTTATGCCCCCACATGGATTCCCCATAGCCTTCTCCTACACCATTCCTAGGCAGTCTACCCAACTAGCCAACAAACACACAAAAAAACATTCACCATTTCATACATGCATACAAAAGAAAGAAGCATTTTTAAAGAGTCAATCTCCTACCTCTCCATGATGGAGTTTGTTCCAAGAATAACAAGCTTTCCAATGCCAAAATACAGTCCAAGATCAACAACCAAAAAGCATGCAAGGGTCTCTAATCTCCTTCTAAAAGAAAGAGCTCCACATAGCAAACAAATCACCCAAAAGGAAGTATGCAAAATGTTCAACAACCCAAAACAGAGCAAGGAGTTCTAATTTATAGAAGAGGGAAGAGAAGAGGATGATGTGGATCCATGTAGGATTTCACATCACATATCCTCAACTCCAACACAAAAGTCAAATTCATTCTCCAATGCACAATAAAGAGGTGACGAATAATATGACAAAAAACTTACACACTCCAAAAGCCCACACTCCATAAAGACGGAATTTAATAAAATGTAAGAAGAGTGCAATTAAAAATTACTATTAGTCATATCAAAATGCATAAAGAAAATCTAAATTCAACCCTCCAACCATAGGTATGGTTGGTAAATAAAGTAAAGAGGTATGGGACAAGTTTTACTTGTCCCACAAGCCTCCAAAATCAGCCTCCAACGAAAAATTCCAATTTCAAGAAGGTAGAGTGTTTCACACTCCAAAATATGACTTACTCTACTCTTACACATCACTTACCACATTTAATACAAAAGCCAACAACTTCACTAATTACTTTCTCATGACATATTGATTTGTTTACTTTAACAACATGATTATTCACAACATTAACACAACATTTAATAACTAATGAAAAAGGGTAAAATCACCACAAAATAAACACATGCAAACATTAATAAAAGAAACCATATTAAAAATGCATAAAGCCCCTTGTTCACATTCAAAGGTAACCCCCCATTGGAATACCTAACAAAACAACACACACAAAACATGTTGTCATGGTGACCTTGTTGAATTCATCTAGAATTCCAATGTGGTTGGTATCCAATCCCCCAATGTTTGTTGTGATAGTTTAACCTGCAAAATGCAAATACCTTCGTCGACCTCACGGCCATATTAGAACATCCAACATGATATAAATATAGTCACAAAATCATCTATACATATAAATCACAACAACATCAAGGCAATCAACAATATCACTTACAATTTATATCAACAACTATATCATCATCATATAATGTCTATTTTCTAGGTCTACTCACAATATCCAAAAATCACATGTCCAAACAACATTCATATTATATCCATGTCAAATAGTATATCATCATCCACATATGAAGTGTTTCTAATAATCATCATGCATCATAACTAAATCAAGATCAACAATAATCCATGGTCCAACATCTAACATCATACTAAATAAAAACCATAATAATGTCCATAATGTAATCAACATTATCAAAAGGTGTCAAAGGGAAGTGGGCACTACATCCCCCTCCCCTTAGACTTGACTTCCTCCTATAAGTCAATGGAACAAATGTGGAAACCGAACTCAGAACAAAGTCTCATCATCCCATGTAGCAAGTAGTCTCATCATATCTCTGTCCCACACAGCCCAACCCGATCAACCTCTCTACCTCAAGGCCCAGGGTCCATGATCCAGGGATGCAAATGGGATCCACCATCACCTACCCTTGATCCCCACCATCTGCATGATGTCTAATCTAACACATGAGAAGGATCTGCAACATATCTCCTAAGAACTAAAACATGAAACACATAATGTATGTGAGACAAGCTAGGTGGCAATGCTGACGGTAGGCCAAAGGGCCAATACACTCCAAGATCTCAAAAGGACCAATGAATCTAGGAGCTAACTTATAACCTTTTCCATAATGGATAGGGCTCTTAGGTGGCCTACGACACGAAGGAACACTTTCATGCCCACATAAAAACTACGGTCGTCATATGCTTTGATCTCGCATACTTGTTCTTCCTTTCCCGAGCATCATGTAGTCTTTGTCGATCAATACCACTTGTTGCTCCATGTCCTACAACAAAGCTAGTCCAAGAGAAACCCTATCCTCTAGCCTGTCCTTAAGAGGTGTCCTACACTCTCTACCATACAAATCCTAAAAAGGAGCCATGCCTATAGAACTCTAAACACTATTATCAGTAGGCAAATGCCACCAAGTATAGGTACTCTTCCCATCTAGACTCGCTGATCCATCACATACATCCCGAGCATGTCCTCTAAAATCTTATTCACCCTCTCTGTCGATCTATCTATCTCGGGGTGATATGCTTTGTGCTGAATTTGATTCTCATTCCAAGGGCATACGACATGGTAGTCTAGAAATGTGAAGTATACAAAGGATCGCGGTCACAAATAATATTTCACAGAATCTGTGCAACTGATATTCTCATCCAAATATACCCGTGCCATGGCACTAGTGGTATAAGTTGTCTTCACCGAGAGAAAAGTGAGCCACTTTTGTCAATTTATCAACCGTGACCATGATGGCGTCGTGGTGATATCTCAACATCGGTAGCCCAACAATGAGGTCCATGAAAATGGTGTCCCATTTTACTCCGGTATCATATGAGGGAAAATAATGCCAGTTGGATGCTTTGATGCTCGGCCTTAACTCTCTGGAACTCTAAACATCGTGACACAAACTTAGCCACGTCTCTCTAAAGTCCCCTCCAATGATATAACCGCCTCTCAAGGTGGCGTGCATCTTCTTCACCAAGGGATGAGCTAAATAGGGTGCGCGATGTGCCTCTGCCAAGATGTCCCACCTCAAGTCTTCATCTTAGGAACATAAATCTGGCCATTGTGCCTCGAGAAGACCATCTTCCTCTAAAGAAAACCATCAAACTTCCCTTACAGGGGTCTCGAGACTCGATCTCTGCCTCGAACTACAATGAAGAAGCTGTTAAGAGGAAGTCATTGAAGAATCTTGCTCTCAAATCTGTGCTCACCGAGGTGGCTATAGCCATATGTCTCCATCTGTGAGAGCATCTACCACCACATTCTCCTTCCTTTCACATGCTCTATCTCCATATCATACTCAAAAAGTAACTCCATCCAACGCCCTTGAGCATTGAGATTGGGTTACGTGAAGAGATGGTGAAGACTTAGGTGATTTGTCTTGAGTGTGGATCTCCGACCCAAGAGAAAGTGCCTCCATCTAACCAAAGCATGCACAACTGCCATAAGCTCAAGATCATGATTCAGATAATTAATCTCGTAATCCTTGAGTTTATGAGACTCAAACGCTACAAATCTGCCCTCCCGCATTAGCACCCTCCAAGGCCACCAACAAAGCATCCATGCAAATAAATAACTCACCATGTGGATCCGGTACTTGTAAGAATAGGTGCTGTAGTGAGACACTCCTTCAAAGGTCCCAAGGCTTGCTCACATCTGTCCAACCAAACAAACTTCTTCCCTTTCCGCTGAAGGGAAGTGATAGAGTGTGCAATCCAAGAGAAGTCCTGAATAAATCTCTGGTAGTAACCTGCTAATCCCATAATGTCGCGCACCTCAGTCACCATAGTAGGTGCTGGCCAATCCATAATAGCTCTAACCTTGGAAGGATCGATGGTGATACCTTCCCGTAAATGATATGACCAAAATATTACACCTCTGTGTCTGAAAGAATGCACACTTCTCAAAGTTCCCATAAAGTTGCTTCTCTCGAAGACACTGAAGAGCTTGGTGAAGGTGCCCCTCGTGCTCCTCACGCGTACATGAGTAAATCAAAATGTCATCAAGGAAGATGAGCACGAAGCGATCAAAGAAGGTCCTGAATACCCAATCATCAAACTCATGTAGACACATGCGAGGGCATTAGTCAAACCAAAAGGCACCACTTTGAACTCATAGTGCCCATATCTCGCATGCAGCGGTATTATGAATATCTACCTCCGCAATCCTCAACTAATGGTAACCTGAATTAAGATCAATCTTAGAGAAAATGTGGCTCCTTTCATCTGATCAAACAAATCATCAATGCGATGAAGGGGATAACAGATTCTTGAAAAAACTTCAACTTGTATGAGTTTTTGAAATAGTTACACTCAAAATTGGAAGATGTTGTAGTAATATTAATTGTAGCATTTTGAGTCTAGTTTCTAAGCTACTAAATTTTATTGAAAACAAATAAGCTTAAGTGGGTAAAACAACTAAAATACCAATAGATGCTCATGTTTTGTTAAAAATATAATAGAGTGACTTTTGTATGCGCCCAACATTTTTGAGCACCATTTAGTATTTTTAAAAACCTTTTGGTAGAAATATTGCTAGGAGCATCTAGTTTGGGCTCCATTTTTTTAGATTTTTTTAGCAAATATTTTTTATTTATGATTTTTCTAGTACAAAAATTTTATGTTTTGAAAAATGACGGAGCTCCAACCGCGCCTCCCTAACTACCTCAAAAATAGATTTTTTTGAATATGTATAGAATTATGCTTAGTTTGGGCTAGTATAATTTGTTTTTAAATTTCGATCACCCAAAAAAAGATACACCATGAAAGATAGACATATTTACACTTCAAAAAATAGCTATCAAAAGAAATAGTAAGAAAATAAATAATATGGAAACCTTATATTAGTCGGAAAATTTGAAAAATTATATTTTTAGAAAGAAGAGACTCTTCTCTATGTCATGGTATAATTTTTTACAAATGGATCGATTGTTTTATTTTGATTTATCATAGAGGAAGTGGTATTTTTACATTTTCTTCCAAAAAAATGTTGTTTGATGTGTTTGTGCAGGTCCATGCCTTAGGCTTGGGGATCCAAACTAGATCCCAAGCCTTGAGGCATGGCTTGGGAAAGGAGAAAACAAAAAACGCGTACACGTTGCGGTAGTATAAACCTTATGTATGCTTTTGACATGATTCTATTTACATAAACAAATGAAAAGATTATACTTTAAATTTATTTATGTAAATATAAGAAATTAGGGTCACTCTGCACCTTATGGAATTAGTCTCACAACTCCATGAGTCATGGTTTAGGATATAGTTTTTAAAATTATAATCTAGTCAGTACATAGGTAATTTTTCAGAATTCTACATTCATCCTAAATCTTTTAGCGTTTAACTTCTACAATCGAAACCCTAAACCATAGGCCATAAATATAAACACTAAATTGTAAACCTTGAGCCCTAAACCCTAAACCCTAAACCTTTAACCATGATCCCTAAACCCTAAAACCTAAACCCTAAACCTTAAGCCCTAAAACCTAAGCCATAAGCCCTAAACCCTAAACCCTAAACCATGAACCATGAACTATGAGCCCTAAATGCTAAACCCTAAACTATGAACCGTAAAAACTAAATCCTAAACCCTAAACCGTGATCCCTAAACCCTAAATCTTAAACAACGAATCCTAAACCCTAAGCCTCAACCGTACACCCTTATCGTTGAGCCCTAAAATATAAACCCTAAACCCTAGACCATATACTCTAAACCCTAAGCCCTAAAACCTAAACCCTATACCTCGAGCCCTGAACCATAAACCCTAAACCTTAATCCCTAAACATTAAATCCTAAACCCTAAATCGTGAACCCCGAACCATAAAACCTAAAACCCTAAACCCTAAACCCTAAACCCAAAACCCAAAACCCTAAACCCTAAACCCAAAACCCAAAACCCTAAACCCTAAACCTTAAACCTTAAATCCTTAACCTCGATCTTTAAACCTTAAATGACTTTCTAAAATTAAATTGAAATAAATAATTATAAAATGAGTGCTACCTTCTTACATCCAAGTTCCAATTTGTAGCAAATTCAATCTTCAAATTTCACATTTATTGCAATAATTGCAGTTTCCAATCTTTATTTGTAAAAATTAAACAAATAACAATAAAAAAACAATTACAAATCAAAATCAATAGAAAAAGCTAAACAAAAAATCAAATAAAACTAAAAAAAGAAATCAAACAAAACTAATTGAAAATCAAAATTAATAGATGTTTCTATTTCATAATCATTAATAAGATATTAAGATTCTATTATTTTTATTTTCTTTATATTTGAAAATTTCAATTTTATTTATATTGTATTTTTCACAAATTTCTCTCTCTTACACCCGAGTTGGCTTGTACACTTGAGTTGGCTTAATGGTGAAGAACATGTGCTCTTGAAATAGAGGTCACAAGTTCAAATCTTGTAGGGGGTAGGGTATGTACGCCTCATTTGTAGCAAAGTTAGTTGTCTCCCGCATGTGAGTATGAGGTAGTCCCATATGCTATAAGCTGCTTGTAGACCCAAAACAGGTCACCCGACATCGTGGATTGTAAAAACCTATTATTATTACTCTCTCTCTCTCTCTCTCTCTCTCTCTCTCTCTCTCTCTCTCTCTCTCTCTCTCTCTCTCTCTCTCTCTCTCTCTCTCTCTATATATATATATATACGGTTAGATTTGTAAATACATATCATTTTAAGGTTTAAATTATAGTTTTGCATGCCAATCATGAGGATCATATTTTAAAGTTTAAAGGCCTTCCAAAATCCACGCGTTACTGTAATACATGTTATGTTCCACATAGACAAAAATCAAGGTAAATTATAAGATTTCTCCAGCCACCTCTTAACTTTGGGGAGTAAAAATCTAGAACTCCTATTTTCTACGCCTAAATTCCGTCATTTCATGTAGCTCGCTTTAAAAAAAGCCTCCATGAAACTATGGTCTAACAGGTTCTATATTTTCCAATATATATTAATTTTCAAAAACATATGTGTATAAGCATTAAGGTGTACTGTCTTTTTAGTTTGTAGCCGTAGACGGCGAACTGAAATATCTAAAAATGACAAAAACCAAATAAAACACCCTAGAGATCCTCATTTTCGACGCCGAATCCTAGACAACAACGTGCTCTCTCTGGGAAACATGCAAAGCTTGTTCAGACGCAGCTACTGATTTTCTAAGGTATTTAAAGCAACTTACACTTATGAGACGCGGAGAATGGACGATGGGAAGTGCTCCGTTTTACTGGTTTGCACCGACTACACAGCCATAAATGTCGTTGGTGACAGACTATTATTGACAAATGTGAATGCTCGCGCCATACTCGGAGACTCGGATCTTCTATATTTCAAATAGCCATTCCAGTCAATCCACCAGGCAATACTTAGCTGGCATTTATAGCTTTATATAATCAAAAGCAATGATGGTTAGGCGCTGGGAATCGTTGTCAGAATATGCCCACGCTATACAGCATATTGTGAAAGGCAATCCCACCAGGAAACTTCCACGAAGAAACGTTAATGGAGTTCTTTCAGCTCTCCATGTTTGGGAAGGTAGGAAAGATTAATGTGCAGTGATTATCAACATAGAGTGTTATACCGGGTTTTCTTTTCTGTCAAATTTACTTTAGGATGATCAGTAGTGCAGAACTTGACAATGACGATTTCTATAGTTATAGTTATGGATGGCACTTACCTGTTCCATATCTGTTGGGAGGAGCAAGCGTTTTAATATTTGTTATAGTCATTGCCCTCATCATTCATACATTATCGAAGTGTATGAAGACTGAAAGTGTCCATGAAACAGGCGATATTGCTGCCATTCGTAATAATGGCAGGATTCAATGTCTAGAGAAGAATGAGAATGATGGCTTATCATGTGCAAATGAAAAAGGAGAGCAGACTGTAATTGTTGTTATGCCTGGGGACGAGAATCCGAGATTCGTAGCCACGACAAGATTGTTCGAATCAGACGTTTCTGAGTAAAGTGCAGGGGATTGGAATTTGCATATATCTTTGAAATTTGAACAACATACATTAGCTGCATACTCTGTTCTGTGAGTCCCCCACAAAAACACTTTGGGATTAGTTGGTTCAGAATGCATGGGTTGCACCTCATAGTATCAAAGCTTGAGGGCATTTAAAAATTAAGTAAGGGTTTCTTCATATTTAATTTTGACAATGCTAATAATTGTAAAACTATTGTAGCCCATGTCATTTAAATTTGTATGTAACATGTTTTTGGTGTTCTATTATTAGTCATAAGATTTATAGTCACAATATTAATAGAAATAATCAAAATGTCTATTTGGATAGAGTTTAATGGCCTTCCATTTCCTCTTTGGAATTTTATGGTTCGATTGATGAAATCGTATTTATTAATTTATAGGATTTAAACAAACTAAAGTTTATCTAGCGAAACCTTGAACATCATGGGTTTGCATGGAAATGGTCATCTCCAAAGACTTCAAGAAGTTTGTTGATAGTTACTTTGCTGATAAAAGACTCACAAAAGATGTGTTATATATGCACTTGTGAAAGACCTTTCATTTTCAAGCCATATATCACAATATCTAAGAGTGCCCTCTAATAAAAAATGTTAATCCTACTCTGTGACCAAAATCTCCCTCAAAGTGAGTAAAAATGTTCTAGAATCTTCTTATGGATAGACCAATATTAATAATAAGCCAAATACGTAGAAACTTCCCTTGATGATAAACATTTTTTCTCTCGAGTACAACTTGCAAGAGGCTCCAAAAATCTGGTAAACCAACAATTTCTACTACCCAATGTGCAACACTTCTCCTAGTGTGCACCCCACAATCTATGGATTTTTTCTTAATTGTCAAAACCTTGTTATAGTTTCTCAATGGAAAAAACCTACCCTAGAAGGTTACACAATTTTTGGTTGAAAGTAATTTAGTTTTTGTGAGTGTAAAGTAGTACTTCAATGAGAACTTGGTCCTTCTCCCCCACTCAAAATGTGGAATACATGGAATAAAATTGTTGGTTGTTAGAATTAAGGTTTTTTTGGAAATTAACCATCATTCATAACTTTGTATTTAATTTTAGTCTTAGCATATGAGAAAGAGTCCTATATACAAAGAAAAGTTGTTCCTTGATTGAGTATTCATGGAATGTAATAGAGCTTACTAACACAAGTCGAAAATATATTTCCAAGAATGTGTTAGATGTTTTATAAGATAAAAATTCTCTTCCTTTAGGAAGTTAAGATTGTTCGATTTGCACTCAACACCTTAATAAGATCAATTTGGATAGGTTATTATATCTACTAGATAGTGTATCATAAAAATGATAAAAGCGGCATGGTTATTTTGATCAAACCTTCAATTTCACAAAAAAATGGTTACATGTGGAACTTGTTTGATTTTAATGGATAGTGTCGCATAACCACTATTGATTATGCTTCCAATGATGTGTATAAAATGAAAAGATATCAAAAGTGATTTTTTTTAGCTCACTCCCTTATGCCAATAGGATCATATGAGGAAATTTTAATATTTTTAAATGTAGGGTTGATAAAAAAAAGGGATGCTCAAATGGTGTAACGATAAAGGGAGGCTCTGTTCTCTATGAAAAATAAATTAGAATTGTCACACCGTAATCACTTCCACTACCTTCTAAACACATTCTTGTGCTTTAGTGGCCCCAAATTCTAAAAAAAGATTTCAGGGAGGAGGAAAATGAATTAAACAAAGCCTTGTTTATTGAACACCTTACTCTACACTTATTTAGTAATTTTTAACACCCAATGGTTGTCAATCCAAGAGTGTTTCTTTAAGATCACCTTCAAATCGAGTTTGATATTGAATAGATCCTTTTGCTACCTATAAATGTTAACACACAATTATCTCAATTCTAGTACTCACTTGTATCATTCAAGAACTAAGAAATACATCATTAGATATTGGAACATTTTTCCCCATGCATTTAGAGCTTTTGTGTGAGTCGAGTTGTGAGATGATATTGTAATACAAACAACTTCTCATTGGATCTATGATTGACATGCAAATGTTACTAGTTGCAATGCTCACAAAGCTTCGTGATCACGAGTTCCTAAAACTTTTCAAAAGAAGTAGATCTTTCTCTTTTCAATAAGAATTTTCAAAACAACATTGATCCATGGAGTAAAAACATCAATCTCGAGAATCTCAATAAATATCGTAGAGCTCAAATTAGATCTCGTAAGCAAAGGTTAGAAAGTGGAGATGAAGCATCTACATAATTCTACACACTTCTCCGTTACAAGTGGTTAGGTTATGGAGTTAAATTCATATTTAAGGTTAACTAGTGTATTACTTTACTTCCATATGTTATTCATGATTTTGTATCTAATTATCATGCAATGTTTAATAATCAACCCTCCACACATGAGAGAGATAACTCTTTGTCTCAGTTCCTTCAATTGAATCTTTGTGTTTTTTTGATGAAAAATGGGTGGCTAGTGATCACCCATTATCCATTTAATATATTCGTGAGGCCTTTATGTACGAATTTTGTATTAATAGATAACTTAGTATTGACTTATTCCTTGTGATTTCTATCAATATATGTAGGGAACTCGGGCCCAATCCACACAAAATTCATCTTTAAGTAGTTCATACTAACACACATTCAAAGTTGATCAAGAAGCGTAATATCATGTTCATTCCTAAATTTTGAGACTCATATCTTATATAATTTTGGCATTCCATTACATTTTTCAATTTTTCTACAAAAATTATCACCAAAGCTCTAGCCTTATGGGTTAGATACATTCTTTTTCTCATCACTCAATCAAAACAAACAACTATTTTTATTACTAGGTACATATTTTATAACATCGTTTCTATTTAGGATGGAAATTAGTGGATGAGAATATATACTTAGAAATAAATATTCATCAAAATTAAATCGAACAAACATGTGATAGAGTTCAATGATCATTTATTTTAGAAACCGTACAAGACCTTTGGTTCAGCCATAAGTTCTATAAGTACGTTTAACATATATTTTCCGGTGTTGAGCCCTACCTAACTATTAATCGCATCTAATGAGATCAATTTACAAAAAATTAGGTCAATATATCAAGGATTTTGACTTTTCTGTTTTCATTAGGTTTTCATTTTTGAAGTACTTCACTATCCTCTAGTGAGATTACGCATCTAGAGGCTTAGTTCAAGGTGTTACTCTATCTTATTCTTAGAAGTAGAAGGTCAAAATATATTTTCCTTGTGATTTCTCTTTGGAACCTATTGAGGTGGAATCCTTCATCAACAATTCCATGAATTTTCTTAATGTGTTTTTTTCTTATGGATCCTCAATCTAATGTAATGAAAATAAATTCAATAAATAGTCTTTCACTCACTTTCTTGCTGGTTGAATAAATATCATCTATACTAGATTAATGATGGTGAGAATTTTATATTACTTTCCATTCCATTTTATTTTAATACACTTCCTATTATTTTTCGTAGTCATGTGGTCAAATGGGTTGAAAAATAGTTATATATCGGGTTTCAAAACCTATATCTCTTAAGAAATTATAAAGGTTGTTTTACATTGTTGGATGCAATTATCTTCTCAGGATTCCAATAGGGATTAATTCCTAACCTAATAATATTATGTAAGGATTCCTCTATAATAATTAATAATGTGGTAGAAGCTTAAATAGATTCTTTTGGGGCAATCTATTAAATCCTAATAAACTTTTTATCATTGACCTTCTAAAATATCAAGCCCAATGTCATCCTTTATGTTATGAAAGGATCATTCAATTCCTTGAAGATAAATAACGTAATAAATTCTTCTCTCGGATTTGATCGCTCTTGGTAGTCCCGTGGGAAAAGGATCCTAGAAATGTCTCAACATTCAATATTTATTATTCATAAAGGTCTCTATTAAAAATGTGGGTGGATTTGTGGTTAAAATCCTTTGAAAATATTGAGATTCATTAACAAGGAAATTAATCTAGGATGAATGTGGATTTAGATCTATATTCTCTTTTGATTCTCACTCTATCTAATATTACCCTATGAAATATTATTATAATGTTCTATTTTATTTGGTCCTTCTCAAAATTTGTATTAAGTCATTCATCTCCGACTTGACTTATAAGAGTTCCAAAAATTCTATTTCCATGAGCATACTAAGAGATTAAGTCTATCCTTGTGTTAGTGATAATGGTAAGTGCAGGAAGTTGATGGACAAATATAGGGTCATCCGTGGACGTCATATTGCAAAAACAAGAAATCTCAACTTGTAGGGATTATTAGCTATACACGCACTCTAAATTAGAAAAAATTATATAAATATGAATCATAGCATTCGGAATTTAGTTTCTAAAATACTAATTTTTGTTAAAACGGACAAGTTTAGCTATATTAAACACTTAAAATTATATGACTTATTTTTTTTTTTGAAAAAACTTATAAGATTGTAGTCCGTTTGCCCGCATTTTGGATGACCAAATCTTGTTATTTTTTTTTCTTTGGTGAAACGTTAGATGTAGTTATCTATCTTGGGATGGATTTTATTTTGTATTTTTTTTAGCAATATTTTTTTATGATTTTTTCCTTGAAAGTGGTCTGAAAATATTTAGAAAATGGAGCGCTTTCCGTTTGCCCGCCATAAATATATCAAAAAATATTGAAATCAATTTTTTTTTTTTTTTAAAGGTGTATAGAATTTTTCCACGCTTGGGATGGTATAAGTTTTATCATATTTTGATAAGCGAAACAAAAGTTACAGTCTTAAACGTAGACATGAACATTCACGGAAAAAATGTCTTAAAGACCTATTGTTAGTAAGAAATTATAAAATGATATTTATCTTATTCTATTCACTTTGAAAACAATATTTCTACAAAGCTAAGAGTCTACCCTACGTGATGACACCATTTTTGTTAAATGTTTTCGTTTTTAGCATGGTTCAAGTCTTTGGAAGAGCAGATTTGAGGTTTTTGACCTTTTACACTTCATAATGACCTTCCATAGCTTTGGTTGGGAAAAACAAAGATTTTTCTCGAGGGTTAGGTTCGGCAGATAGATCCACGATCGCGGTTTTTTTAACAATACCGCGAGCGCGCTTTATAAACCACGAGCGCGCTTTATAAAGAGCGCTCATGGTTCATAAAGCACGCTCGTGGTTCATAAAGCGCGATCGCGGTTCATAAATCATATTTACACACATCCCAATGTCTAAATTACCATGTGATTTTTACTCTCTGACCTCTTACTGCATTTAATTACTACGTGAAATTCTGTCTTTTTCTGCACATTTTTCTTATCACCGAAAGCAAAACATCATGGGAGACAAAAAACGAAGTCAAAAAAGGAAGTCATTAAGTAAAAAAACACCAAACGAATTAGAGGCCAACAAAATTCAAAATGCTGAGCGAATGCGGAAACTTCATGAATCTAGAAGAGGTTCATCTTCAATCCCAACTATTGTAAGCAATGAAGAACTAGGTAATGTTTCTACTGTCAATGTTGAAGTTGAATTAAATACTCGTGATGAAGAAGTTTTTACTGTCAATGTTGAAGAAGAATTAAATACTCATGATGTAGCAAATGTTGAAATTGAAGGAGACAATGAAAATGTGAATAAGGAAATTCATGTTGATACTCAGTAGACCAAAGAAAATTTGACAAAAACACCTCCTAGGATTTTACATAAGAAACCTAATTTTTTTATTGAAATTGATGAAAATATTTTGAAACCAATGTCTGAAAAACTTTCTAAATGACAAATCAGAAGAAAAGCCACTGAAATTTGGGATAATCATTTTGAAATTTTAAATGATTCCCAAAGATGTCAGTTGTTGGTTAGTTTGATGAAATTGATTAAAATGAGACCTACATTAAACACCCTAGGATTGATAACATTTAACATATGTGGTCAAACCTCTACAATTGTTGAAAACCTTCATGATGCATATCACATCATTGTTGGTGTCAAGAGACGCACTAGGGATAGTAATATAGTGCGTCATGTACTTGCTACTAGTGTTGTAAGTCAATCAATAAAAAAACAACGTTTGATTACACAAACAAGTCGAATGTTGCAAGTTAATCGAAAACTCTAATGAAAGTAATTGAAAGACGTAATATCCTTCAATCACTCAATAATGTTGATTTTTCGGTATTTTCTCGCTAGAGCACCGCGTAAGGACAAAAATAATTCTAATGCTATAAAAGAAGTTGTTATTAAATTTTAGCATGATAACACTAGAGTTTCACCTAATACAAGAGATGTTATAAAACGGAGAGTTGGTTCTACTAATCGTGAACCACATCCAAAGCATTTCTTAGATATGATTCAAACTCAATTTTTCGTAAGTTTGAACAAGAGAATCTGAAAATTAAAATTAGTCAACGTTTTTTGAAATGTTGAAACCATTCTATGTGAAAATCGACCATGCTCACACCACTTGTTGTAGGCAACATGTTGAATTTGCGATGCATTATGCTAAATTTTTACGTATTCGTTCTAATTTTCATTCGAAAATATGTTATCTCGAATATGGTGTTCAAGTTCCACCAATATCTTCCAGGATTTCATTCCTACTATATTTTGTGAAAAGAAGTTGGACAATTTTTTTAGTCGGGATTGTTTAGATGGAAGTTGTAGTACATGTGGCGGATTACCTAAATTGGAAAGTTGCATCCATGAGCAAATTGAAGGTACAATAGGACATAATTTAGTTGAATTTGATAAATATAAATTAGTTGCATACCAGTTGAAAGATGGAAAAGAGTCGAAACGGTGTGAGCTAGCTACAGAACAAATGCCTATTTTTCAATTTATGAGAAAATTTAAGGATGAAATTGTTTATGAGTATGCGAGGCATACACATAGAGCTCGATGGTTGGATGAACAATTCAAGCTATGCAAAGACACATTTTCTATTGGTACTATTGTTTTAGTGGTCGATTTTGCAGAGAATTACACATTGCAACCACAAATGGAGGTTCAATCGCAATATTAAAACTCATTACAAGTTGCCATTTTTGTGTATATAGCATTTCTACATTCTCGTGATAGTATAGAGAATGATCAATTTTTTAAAGAGATTACCACTTTTATATCAGTGATGATCATACTCATTCTACTTGAATTTGTGTAAGGGTGTTTCCAGTTATTTTATGGAAACTTGTCTGATAGGGACATCCACTTCAAACAACATTATATATGGTCAGATAATTACACGTCTCAGTTTAAGAATGCATGAATGTTTTATTGGATGAGAAGAATGCATGTCAAGATGGGTGTGCAACATATTTGGAGTTTCACTGAGGCTGGACATGGAAAAGGAGAGCATGACAGTGTAGGGGCATGTGTGAAAAGAACTTTTGCAAGAGAAGAGTTGAAGTACAAAGATGGTGCTAAATTAAAAGATGCAAAGAGCATAGTGGAATGGTGTACTGACAACATGGCCCAAGGTTCTCAAGAAAATTCTAAAGTTTGCAGATATTTTTGGTCGATAGAGGAAAAACATATTGCTAACTACGAGGATTGTATGACACTCACTGGTCCAGTGATATGCACTCATTTTGTATCTCAGACGCTACTTCGTGGGCCATATGGACAAGAAAGTTGACATGTTTTTGTGCATCTTGTATCAAATTTGTCACTACTTGAGTGTGATTCACAAGAATGGGTGGAAGGATGGATTTGTAGGCCTCTAACTCCACTTCCTAGTTATCAACCTCCACAAGTATTATGACTTGTTTTGCAGATGAAGTTACAACATCCAAGGACTTTGACAAATTTCGATTTTAGTGTGACAAGGTATTTATGGTTATTTATTTAATTTTTGTATTGAGTTATGTCCATTGAAATTTTAATATGTAATTTAAATTTGAGTTGTTCAACCTTGGTTATTTTTTTGTAGGACATGTGTTTGTAGTAATTACGACAGAAGACAATGAAGAAGGAACATATTATTTCTTATGTCGTTGCATCGAGGAAAGAAATAAGTTAACTTCTCCTATTATAGATAGCGAAGAGATCGCGTATCCTACAGTGGTCATTGGTAGTTCTTGGAACTTGGCTTCGACGGTATCCATTAAAAACTCCTCTGTTTGGGTGTTTGAAGACTTTGAGACACACAGAAGATACTCTTATATTCACATCTAATTCTAGCGACAAATATTCAGTTGTATAGATATCGAGGAAGACCTAATAACAAGATTCTTTGGAAGGTTCGAGAGTCAGATCATGAAGCAATCTTGTCTGCTATTCAGAGTAGATCCGATCCTGATGGTTCATTGGAATGAATTTACAATGCTCATGTCTGGTATATATTTAATTTCAAGTTTCAATATATATATATATATAATTTTTTTAGTTTAAAGATCTAGATTTAAGTTTGAATATATTTTATTTTAAATTTGTGTATTTTGTGTGTCATGTATATAGATAGTATATGGTTTTGATTTGAAACTTAAATTTCTTTGACTAACAATTTTATGTTTAGGTTAGTGGTGCCAGAAAAGCTTCCACCTTCACGTGGTTGGCATTGTTAGTAGAGAATTTTAAATTCTTGAAGCTAAGAGAAGCTTGAACATTGTTTGAAAAAGTTGTAAATTTTGAAAAAGTCAAGTAAATTTTGAAAATATTGTAAATTTTGAAAATGTTGTAAATTTTGAAAAAGTTGTAAATTTTGAAAAATTTGTAAATTTTGAAAATGTTGTAAATTTTGAAAATGACTCCTCTAGGTGCCACGGAGTCCGAGTAGTCACCCGTCGAAGTTGAACGATATTTTGGTCTCAGGGCTCTTAAGGGACTACGCCCGAACGAAGTAGCCCGAAGCAACAACCCTTTCACGCACCAAAACACCACCTCCTCTAGCATTCACCTAGCCACCCGGACGTGCCGACATAGTCGGTTCGGTGCCATGACCCACCGTTTACAAAATATAGCATTTGACAACCTTACACTGGCTCCAACTGCACTATTTTTTGCACATTTGCAAAGCAAGAGGAAAGCGAGAGCACCAAATGAGAAGGAAAAAATGAGAAAGACTATTCTAGAGGGTCCATACGCCGAGGTGCCTAATCGACGAGGCCTCTCTAGGTGCCACGGAGTCTGAGTAGTCACCCGTCAAAATTGAACGATATTTTGGTCTCATGGCTCTTAAGGGACTACGCCCGAACAAAGTAGCCTGAAAGCAACGACCCTTTATGCACCGAAACAACACATCCTCTAGCATTCACCCGCCACCCGGATGTGCCGACGTAGTTGGTTCGGTGCCACGACCCACCGTTTACAAAATATAGCGTTTGACAACCTTACACTAATGGATTGGGAATCCGTTTATAAGTAACTCGCAGTGGGGCATTGGTTCTAGTGGTCGGTAAATAATGCACAAATGAGGTCTTTTCCAATTTTTTTGTCTTTTATGGCCACATGGGATAGTTTATCTGCATACCACCACCTACAGTCACTTCTAAAGGTGTTCCATCTATGTATTTGGTTGGTTACAGACTCGACTTCGCCAATCAATGTTTGCAATGTATTGGCTAAAGTCATGCGGGATGGATTTGTAGCATGATTTTGTCTTATAGTTTGAATTAGGTTCTCAATGAAAATTTTATTTTCTTGGATTCTTCCAATGATATTATCTTGCGTTCCTGCTGGCTCAGTGGGGACAGAAGGAGCCACAGGAGGTGGATCTATGTTTGGAGGAGGGTTTTGAGGAATGTTCGGAGGGTTTTGAGGAATGTTCGGTGGGTTTTGAGGAATGTTTTGACGGTTTGCACGATTTCGAGCTTACTGACCAACTGATAAAATAAGAAAATTGTATACATAAACAAACATTTCAAAAAACCCATGAAAATGCAAAAAAACCCTAAAATGCGAAAAAAAAACCTAAAATGCAAAAAAATGATTACAATCGGGGACTTACCTCCTCATCTTGGCGGCATGGTTGAATCTATCACTATCCAGAAGTCCGATGAGCAATTTTGAGATGGTATTGAAAGTGTGAGTGAAAAACGTTTAGGAAAAGTCGCGGTTCGAAATGAAAAATGAGGAAAATAACGAGTCGCGGGACTGTTAAATTTTGTCTCAGAGTTCCGCGATCGTGGTTTATAACCGCGCTCATGGTTCTAAACCGTGATCGCGGTTTTAGGTTCAGTAATTACCGAACCTAGAATTCAGAACCGCGATCGCGGTTCCTTTATTTCGGTTTTTATGTCCACGGAATTTTCCACCAACTTCGTGCACTTACCCATAAATAATACATTATAGAAATTTGGAAGTCCTTACCAAATTTCAATCTTCCCAAAATTGATGTTAAATAACCCACTAGATGATGAACTAACTAGAAATGGACCATTAAGACCCTCTAGTATATTTATAAATCTCATTTAGGCTATACAATCATTTCCTCCAAGAGTACATGAGTGGAAACCCTAATGTCATGTTGGAATATGAAATCTAATAATAAAATATGGAAAATGAGGTTTACAAGATTTTGTTACAAATAAAGTTACGAATGGAAATAATGGAATTATGTTACAAATAAAGTTACGAATGGAAATATATGGAAATTTTTGACATCTACTTTTTTTTATGAATAAAGTTCATGTTATTTATAATGCTACACTCCATACTCAAGTGCAATCAGATAAACTCTTCTTTAAGGAAGTGCATTCCTAAAAGCTAATAGATAATTGATAATCCCCCATCTTTTGTTAACATAGACCATCTAGACTCACCTTGCTACCATTCTATCCCTTACGAGCCTAGATTTTATTGATAAGGAAAAATCTCTATTAATAAATTCATAAAGTGTCTCAGACTGCAGCAATAGCCATCACTCACTCACAACTCACATGATGACACTATTCATGATGGTAATCATGATTACTCATATCCTACTTGTTGGGAAGTTCCACTATTCGGAAATTATCATTATTTGGTGTTTTCCATGCCCCTTATACAAGAAGATGGAGAAGATGAAAAAGATACCAGAAGATAAGACATTAAATTGAACCTAATAATTTATTATATTGATTGTTGTCATAGAACTTGTGGATTTGGGGTAGAAATTTATGACACTAAAAAAACCTTAACCTATTCTTGTCATGAATGTATTTTTTTGAGTATATTGTTTGGTTTTCTAACTTGTGTTTTGTCAATTTTAATATCTTTTTCTTAGTTAGAAATTCAATTATGTATAAAATTTCGAATTGAGTTTATAATTTTCTCAATTGAGGATGATGTGAAACTTAGATTTTGATTTAGTACACTAAATTTTTGTACATTTATCTTCTAATGTTAGGCCTATCTACAACAATGGAAACATTTTTGAATTAAAAATGACATTTTTCTAAACTCAATCTATTTTTAGTACCTAAATAATATATAATATCACTTGGTATTGAGGAAGGTTAATTAAAGCAAAAAATAGTAGTTAATATTATTTACTCATGGACATTTCATGAAGCTATTAAACACACATAAGTGTATCACATGTAAACAGATAATAAATAAAGAAGAAAATAAATATTTATAATATGTTTCACTTAGGCATTATAGATTTCTATTTTTGTGATCATTATGTATCTAGGGAGTTTTATAATATAATATAATTAATTTTAATCATTACATAGGGTGATCATTTTTTCTTGACACCATATCACATATGAATGTAGTAAAAACAACCATATTTAACCTTGTAAAAGCTATTTGGAACTAATGTGTAAAAGGAACCGATGTTTCATTTTAAGACCCCCATTCCAAAAACAAATTATAGAATGGAGGGTGAATCGACGTAAAGGAAATTCACATTGTTGGTGAATTTAGAAAATGAGTGTTTTGTGATAGTGGAAAATGAAGGTTTTTTTTTCAAGTCACCAATGGTGGATGCCCTTTTTGGTTTTCTCTCGTATGACAAAGCATGAAATGCTACCATATGACATGTATGGAATATTACTGAATGACAAAAAAAATGAGTTGATGTACATCAAGCTTTATTTTTTACCGCTTGGTAACAGAATTCACTTGTTCTCGGATGGTAACAAATTGTTGTCCCCACTGCATTCCCAAACGGTAACTAATTTTTGCCATCCGGTAACCCATTTTCATTAAGTTTCATTGTTCCTGCATTACAGTAGCTTTCTAGTTAAGTGTTGTCATCTGGGAACATATTTTTTTCTTACCGTTAGACATCGTATTGTATTCTCGGATGTCAACTTGTCACATGATTTTGTTACCATTTATGTCCACGATTTAATGATGGCATCTGATACCACTTTTCACTTACCATCTGACATTTCCAACATGTTCCTCTCGCATCACAGTTCACCTGAACACATGATTTATTTGCCGTCTGATATTACGATGTTAGTTGTCATGTGGGAAATGTATTTTAATGTCGAACATCTTGACCTATTCTCCAGGACACGTGTCTTGTAGCCTTGATCTATGGGCCCTAGCCCACGACCCTTTCCTTTCATATATATATACCCATCCCCATTCATTTTGTCCCATTTTCACTTGTAGGTTTCTTCAAGATAGGATTTTTCATAGATTTGTAGCCTTCTACCACTATTGAAAATGATTTTATCTATGCTTCTTGTCCACTTCAATTACTAGCCAATAACCACACAATTTATTCTATGATCCTTGTATATAAGTATATGTAGTGCCCACTGCTTGACACCTTTTGATGCTTATGTTGAAACCGTTGATTTCATTCTAGAAATTGCTATGTTTTTATTTAGTATGTTGTTAGACATTGGATTGAGGATTATTGCGGATTTTGACTTGACTATGATGCATGATGCTATATATTTGACATGGATGTTTTATGGATATTGCTTAGACATGTGATTTTGGATATTATGAATAGATCTAGAAAATGGATATTTCATGATAATCGATATAGATATAGATTAAAAATACAAATGACGTAGTTGTTACTTCAATATTGTTGTGATTCATTATATAGTTGATTTAGTGATTCTATTTGTATCATATTGATGTTCTGATATAGCCACGAGGCAAGTAGGTATTTTGTATTTTGTAGGTTAAAAATATCACAACAAAACATCGGGGATCGAGACAAACCAAAATGGAATTCTAGGTAAATTCAACACGGTTACCATGATAGCTTGCTTTATTGTGTTGTGTGTTGTTTTTGTTAGAGATTCCCATGGGGGGGAATCATCTTTATATGTGACCATGGGTTGTGTATTTTATTATTATGGTTAATGTTTATTTATTGTTGTATGTATTTTATTTGTAATGTGTTCTCTTCTTTTAATTAATTAATTGTGATAGATTAATGTGAGGAGATCATATGTTTAAAATTTAAATAAATTAAATTGGAATATGGAAAGTAATTATTAGAGTTGTTGGCTGTTTGTAATTAATTTGTAAGGGATGTGTAAGATGTGCAAGAGCTTGTGTAAGTTAGATTTTAGAGTATGAAATACTCCACCTCCTTGGAAATTCGAATTTGACCTTGGGGGCTATTTTTGGAGACTTGTGGGACAAGTAAAACTTGTCCCATGCCTCTAAATTTATGTAACCAACCATACTTATGGTTGGGAAGTGATTGGTGACTTTTATAATGCATTTTATTCATCTTGTGCATATTCTTAATTGCACTTTATTACATTTTAATTTAATGGTTGTCCCTCGAGGTGCGGGTTGTTTTGGAGTGTGCAAGTAACTTTTCATTCGGTAAGTGCATGAAGTTGGTGGACAATTCCGTGGACATAAAAACCTAAAATAAAGGAACCGTGATCACGGTTTACATACCGCGATCGCGTTCCTGAATTCCAGGTTCGGTAATTACCGAACCTAAAACCTGCGATCACGGAACTCTGAGACAAAAATTAGTAGTCCCGCAACTCCTTATTTTCCTCATTTTTCATTTCAAACCGTGATTTTTCCTAAACATTTTTCACTCGCGCTTTGAATACCACCTCAAAATTGCTCATCGACTTCTGGATAGTGATATATTCAACCATGCTACAAAGATGAGGAGGTAAGTCCCCGATTGTAATCATTTTTTTGCATTTTAGGTATTTTTTGCATTTTCATGGGTTTTTTGAAATGTTTGTTTATGTATACAATTTTCTTGTTTTATCAGTTGGTCGGCAAGCTCGAAATCATGTAAACCATCAAAACATTCCTCAAAACCCACCGAACATTCCTCAAAACCCTCCGAACATTCCTCAAAACCCTCTAAACATTCCTCAAAACCCTCCTCCAAACATAGATCCACCTCCTGTGGCTCCTTCTGTCCCCACTGAGCTAGCAGGAACACAAGATAATATCATTGGAAGAATTTGAGAAAATAAAATTGTCATTGAGAACCTAATTCAAACTATAAGACAAAATCATGCTACAAATCCATCTCACATGACTTTAGCCAATACATTGCAAACATTGATTAGCGAAGTTGAGTCCACAACCAACCAAATACATAGATGGAATACCTTTAGAGGTGACTGTAGGTGGTGGTATGCGGATAAACTATCCCATGCGGCCGTAAAAGACAAAAAAATTGAAAATACCTCATTTGTGCATTATTTACCGACCCTAGGAACCAATGCCCCCCTATAGTTACTTGCAAACGGTTCTTAATCCATTGGTGCCATGATGGCAAAATCAAAAACAATTTTTGGGACCGATGGTGGATGGTTTTGATTATCCACCATGTAAAAACAATGAGGTTCTCTTTAGTTTTTGAAGAAATTATATTGCGATTTCGTGCTCAATGAGGTCCCAAATTATTTTGACTTCTCTGAATTTTTTGGTCGAGGAGGTGGCTCTACACAGAGCAAACCTGGTGCACTCATAGGTCAGCCTAGGATCCCCCATGCCCCAAAACCCCACTACCTTCAGTTATCCCTCCTACAGTGAAGGAGGTTGTGGAGATTGATACATTACATGCATTGAGGGAGCTCACTGACACTCTAACCCAACATAGTGACCAGATTGCATCTGGTGATGTTGGAGGAGGTGCCAGTTCTAGAGCACCACACCACTATGGATCATGTGGTGCCGTATACACTACGGCGAGACATCATTTGTTGGTTCATAGGATTTCTTTTCTATAGATGAGATGCTGGGGAATGTTTTTGGAATTGGTGCCACTGATATTGGTCTTTCATAGGTAAATTTCAAATAAATTTAAATATATATATATATATATATATATATACAATAGTTTAATTCACATGTTTGAGATATATATATATATATATATATATATATATTTGATTGTATGTCATGTACATACATGTAAAAAACTAATTTTTTATTTTATTTTAAATAGCAAGAGCCGGTGAAGGAAACATCCAGCGTCGACATGCTAGCTACTACAGCTAGGCGTGTTTCAAATGTAAGTTTCAAGTTGTACAAACTTACATTTTTAATTTCATTTGATTGCACTAGATTATTATTATAATGTTTCACGTGTATGTTGTACATATTAATATTTTTCTCTTTTATACACAGGAGCCTAACGGGTCATCATCTACTTAGGAATTGAGGCTACTGGCACGCCTCACATGAGTTTTACGCAAGTTAGTAAATCTCTTTACACTTTGTTTCTAATTACTGGAAGTTCACGTGGATTACATGCTTTGGACCTCTGTTATGTGGTGCATAGTCATGTAGATTTTAATATTGATTTGTACATGTTTTTTGTATAGCTTATGACTTAGAGAGACTCCTCCATATATGCAGACTGTGGAGGCTGCTGTAGATACTACCATAACATCTGCAAATCCACTAACTGAGGTACAATTTTTCAAATTTGTTAAATTTTGGAGGTTCATTATTTCTTATTACTTAAATCTACAATATCAAATTTTGTATGTATATGTGAAATATTTAATTTGAAAATTAATTATTTGTATGTAGCTTACCCCTCATGAGTCTATTGTTGTCCCTATGATGTGTCAACAACAAATTGATAGGGATCATGACATTGCGGTAAGATTTCACATGCATTTTAACTAAATTATAGAAGTTTCTAAATTTTGAATGTATTTTAAAATTTTGGGTGTTAAAAACTTGTTGTTTATAAATGTGCAGGTTAGGTTATAGGCATGCTTAGAGACACCTAGGACCACATGGATGAAATCTATAGTGGCATCTCCCTCCACTACATCCCCAGGTCGTGGATGTGCTACTTCTAGTAGGGTGAAGAGAGGGAAGATGTTTCATGAGTAGATTCATAGTCCACCTGGATGTACATATGTGGTCATGAGTAGATTCATAGTCCATTGTATATATATAGCCTTTTGTGACCGCATGTGGTCCCATATGTACATTATGACACACTTAGTTCGAGATGTACACATACATTATGAACTTATACATATATATTTTCAGAGACGTGCGTCTGGAGCACACTTTGTTTGATTCTTATATATCCATGTGTGTTGGTTTTCATAATGATAAATCTGAACTATATATGTTTGATTTGATTTCATTGCATGTATGATATCCTTCTATGTATGTTTTCATAACCATTTAAATTAGTTCTCTGATATGTACATGTTTGATTTAAATATTTAATCATGTCTTCTTGTATTTGGATTGAGATGAATTTTTTTCATTAGATTAGGTATTTTCATATGGTTTCCTGCTTCAAATTTCAAGTGTTTTCGATCTCTAGAATTGCAAGGATCTAAAAAGGCAAGTTTTTTCTCTGAAATTTTAAATGGGATGCTATAAAAAATTAGGGTACCAATGGAAAATATTTTTAGATCATCTTCAAGGAGTTCATGAGTAGAAGTTATGGGAAAAATTGCAGGGGAAATGGAGCAAAAATGAAGGAGATATGAACAAAAATTTACGGGCAAAATTGCAGGGAAATGGAGCAAAAATGAAGGAGATATGAGCAAAAATGTGATTTTTGCAATAGGGTTTCTTGAAAAATTAGTAGCATAACTAAATATACTAGCAACAATGAAGGAAAAGGAAATATTTTAAAAAGGGATTAAAAAATGGCTAAGTGTATGTTTATACTCACCTCTTAACATTAACCTAGCTAACTCACCTTCTAACTCATCCTTGACCATTCTGGATTAACCCGGGTTACATGGCATGATAGGGTAGGGTTACAAGCCTTAAGTGACAAAGGGACTTAAAGGGGCACTGTGAGAAGGGGTTAAGTATTCATGAGAGGGGGAAACATAATCAAGTTGGGGTGCTGAGGAATTGAATACCTAGTGAGAATGTTACAAGCCTTAAGTGACGAAAGGGAGAGATTTCATGTGGTGGTGCATTCTGATGTCCCAAGTTGAAACTTGGGTAAAAATTTGATAGTAAGCCCTTATTAGTATTCTTAGGTTCCACCCATCACATGAAGAATCCTCCTCTAATGAAGGATTCTTAGTATTCTTAGTATTCTCCCTGAGAGGTGTACCAAGCGCATGCATTCTTGTGCCAAGAATGCACAATGGCTTCTTTTAGAGCTTCAAACCTCTAGGTGATGGTATGGGACAAAATTTCATACAAGTTCTCTGAGTCAGATGAAAACACAACTGAGCTCACCAAGGAATGAGAATCAAAATTATTCATCTCACTCGCAAATGGGAGATTATTTTCCCAATGGAATTTCTCTTTCTTGATCTCAACTCTATTCCTATTGATTTTCAAAAATATGACCAAGAACAATCTAAACAAAGAGATAATCTCAGGAAATAGATCATGTTCCCTTTTTCAAGGATCATGCTCACCCAATGGTCACATGTCCTTCTTTGCAGTATGAATGTTTGATCTTGCTTGTTGGACTGGGGTTGAAGTTTCAGATGGGAGACATTGCTTCAATTTGAGGCAGAGATGATTAATCTCATGCAATCAATGATGGCACTTATGAATAAAAGGTCCTCACACATGTTTTACCTTAATTGTTTGATGATTTGTACTTATACTCCTAATTCTGTGTCTAGTGATATGTGATGAAGAATCCTATTACAATGCAAAAATAATGAGCATGTAAGCACATAGCTAGGGTAGCAGAGGATGGAGAGAGATCACCACAACAACATAGCTAAAGAGAGAAAAGTAAGGACAGTGATGAAGTAGGTCTAAGAGGATAGAGGCAAGTCCAAAGAGAACAAGAGAGATGGAAGGTAAACAAGTGACAAATTGAATGTTTTGAGTCCTAGGAAATGAACGGAGGCGAGGAGTGAGAAGTCATGCCTCGAGGAAATCATGGCACCAAATCGAATGTGCCAAAGGTACATTCGGGTGGCTAGGTGAATGCTAGAGGAGGTGGTTTTTGTGCATGAAAGGGTCGCTTGCTTCGGCTACTTCATTTGGGCGTAGTCCTTAAGAGCCCTGAGACCAAAATATCATTCAACTTCGACAGGTGACTACTCAGACTCCATGGCACCTAGATATGGATTGTCTAATCCAACACCTCGGCATAAGGACCCTCTACAAAATCCTCTCTCGGTTTTATCCTTCTCATTTCGGTGCTCTTGCTACCCTATTGTTTGCAAATGCGTGAAATAGTGTAGTTGGAGCAAGTGATTGGTTGTCAAATGCTATATTTTACAAATGGTGGCTTGTGGCACCAAAATGACTACGCTGACATGTCCAGGTGGTTAGGTGAATGCTAGAGAAGGTAGTGTTTCAGTGTGCGAAAGGGTCATTGCTTCCGGGCTACTTCATTCAGGCGTAGTCCCTTAAGAGCAGAGAGACCAAAATATCATTCAACTTTGATGGGTGACTACTTAGAATCCATGGCACCTATAGACAGCTTGTATAATCTAACACCTCAAAATGGGGACCCTCTACAAAATTCTCTCTTGGTTTTTTCCTTCTCGATTTTTGCTCTCGCTACCCTATTGTTTGCAAATGTGCAAAATAGTGCGGTTGGAGCAAGTGATTGGGATTTAAATGCTATATTTTACAAATGGTGGGTCATGGAACTAAACCGACTACGTTGGCACATCCAGGTGGCTAGGTGAATGCTAGAGGAGGTGGTGTTTTTGTGCGCGCGAAAGGGTCGTTGCTTCTGGCTACTTTGTTCGGCGTAGTCTCTTAAGAGCCCCGAGAACAAAATATCATTCAACTTCAACGGGTGACTACTCGACTCCATGGCACCTAGAGATGGATCATATGATCCAAATCCTTGGCATAGAGACCCTCTACAAAATCCTCTCTCTATTTTTTACTTCTCATTCGGTGCTCTCGCTGCCCTATTGTTTGCAAATGCGCGAAATAGTGCAGTTGGAGCTAGTGATTGGTTGTTAAACGCTATATTTTACAAACGGTAGGTTGTGGAACTAAACCGACCGACTATACTGAAAACATCCAGGTGGCTTAGGTGAATGCTAAAGGATGTGGTTTTTGGTGCACAAAAGGGTCGTTGCTTCTCGGCTACTTCGTTTGGCGTAGACCCTTAAGAGCCACGAGACCAAAATATCGTTCAACTTCTACGGGTGACTACTCGGACTCCATGGCACCTAGAGATGGCTCATTAGATTTGAAACCTTAGAATTGGGAACCTCTAGAAAATCCTCTCTTAGTTTTTTCCTTCTCATTTCGTGCTCTCGCTGCCCTTATTGTTTGCAAACGCGTGAAATAGTGCGGTTGGAGCGATGATTAGGTCACAAATGCTATATTTTGTAAATGGTGGGTCGTGGCACCAAACCAACTACGCTAGAATGTATGGGTGACTAGGTGAATTCTAGAGGAGGTGGTGTTTGGTGAATGAAAGGGTCGTTGCTTCCGGCTACTTCGTCGGGCGTAGTCCCTTAAGAGCCCCGAGACCAAAATATCATTCAACTTCGACGGGTGACTACTCTGACTCCTGACACTAGAGATGGCTATTTTAATCCAAAACTCAGCATAGGGACCCTCTACAATAGCCTTTCTCAGTTTTTTCCTTGTCATTTTAGTGCTCATGCTGTCCTATTGTTTGCAAACATGTGAAATAGTGCGGTTTGAGCCGATGTAAGGTTGTCAAAACGCTATATTTTGCAAACGGTGGCTCATGGCATTGAAACCGACTATGCCAGAACATCCGGTGGCAGGTGAATGCTAGAGGAGGTGGTGTTTTGGTGTGAAAGGGTCATTGCTTCCGGCTACTTTATTCGGGCATAGTCCCTTAAGAGCCCGAGACCAAAATATCGCTTCAACTTCGACGGGTGACTACTCGCACTCCGTGGCACCTAGAGATGGCTTGTCTGATTTGACACCTCAATGTAGGGATCTTATAAAAAGCCTCTCTTAATTTTTTTCATTTTCATTTCGGTGCTCTCGATGTCCTATTGTTTGCAAACGCGCTGAAATAGTGCGATTTGAGCCGAGTGTAAGGTTGTCAAACACTATATTTTACAGACGGTGGTCGTGGGGACCAAACCAACTATGGTGGTACTTTTGGGTGGCCAGGTGAACACTAGAGGAGGTGGTGTTTTGGTCCGTGAAAGGGTCATTTTTGGGCTACTTCGTTCGGGGCGTAGTCCCTTAAGAGCCCCGAGACCAAAATATCGTTCAACTTCGACAGTGACTACTTTGACTCCATGGCACCTAGAGATTCCTCGTCTGATCTGAAACCTTGGAATAGGGACCCTCTACAATATTTTATCTTGGTTTTTCCTTCTCATTTCGGTGCTGTCACTATCCTATTGTTTTTAAACGCATGAAATAGTGCGGTTTGAGCCGGTGTAAGGTTGTCAAAATGCTATATTTTGCAAATGGTGGGTCATGGCACCGAATTGATTACACCAAGAACATCCGAGTGGCCAGGTGAACGTTAGAGAAGGTGGTGTTTTGGTGTGTGAAAGGGTCGTTTCTTCCGGGCTACTTCGTTCAGGCGTAGTCCCTTAAGAGCCCTGAGACAAAAATATCATTCAACTTTGATGGGTGACTACTTGGACTCCGTGGCACCTAGAGATGCCTCGTCTGATTGACAAACCTCGGTGTAGGGACCCTCTACAATATCCTCTCTCAGTTTTTTCCTTCTCATTTCGGTGCACACGCGTAGGTATGGTCTTGTAAACACTTGGGGAGGAGTCGTTTTCAAAATTTACAACATTTTCAAAATTTGCAACTTTTTCAAAATTTACAACTTTTTCAAAATTTACAACTTTTTCAAAATTTATGTAACTTTTTCAAAATTTACAACGTTTTCAAAATTTACAACATTTTCAAAATTTACAAATTTTTCAAAATTTACAACTTTTTCAAAATTTATGTAACTTTTTCAAAAGTTATAACATTTTCAAAATTTACAAAATTTTCAAAATTTACAACATTTTCAAAATTTACAACTTTTTCAAAATTTACAACTTTTTCAAACAATGAAAGCTTCTCTTAGCTTCGAGAATTTAAAATTCTCTAGTAATAGTGCCAACCATGTGAAGGTGGAATCTTTTCTAGCACCACTAACCTAAACATAAAAGTGTTAGTCAAAGAAATTTAAGTTTCAAATAAAAACCATATACTATCTATATATGTACAAAATACACAAACTTAAAATAAAATATATTCAAACTTAAATCTAGATCTTTAAACTAAAAATTTATATATATATTGAAAAGAAATTATATATACTAGACATGAGCATTGTAAATTCATTCCAATGAACCATCAGGATCAGATCTACTCTGAATAGTAGACAAGATTGCTTCATGATCTGACTCTCGAACCTTCCAAAGAATCTTGTTATTAGGCCTTCCTCAATATCTATACAAATGAATATTTGTCGCTAGAACTAGATGTGAATATAAGAGTATTTTCTTGTATGTCTCAAAGTCTTCAAACACCCAAACAGAGGAGTTTTTAATGGATACCGTTGAAGCCAAGTTCCAAAGATCTATCACCGACCTATAGGATACTCAATATCTTTGCCATCTATAATAGGAGAAGTCAACTTCTTTCTTTCCTCGATGCAACGACATAAGAAATAGTCTGTTCCTTCTTCATTTTCTTCTATCGCAATTACTACAAACACATGTCCTACAAAAAAACAACTTGGTTGAACAACTCAAATTTAAATTACATATTAAAATTTCAATGGACATAACTCAATACAAAAATTAAATAAATAACCATAAATACCTTGTCACACCAAAATCAAATTTTTTCAAAGTCCTTAGATGTTGTAACTTCATCTGCAGAAACAAGTCGTAATGCTTGTGGAGGTTGATAACTAGGAAGCGGAGTTAGAGGCCTACAAATTCATCCTTCCACCCATTCTTGTGAATCAAACTCAGTAGTGACAAATTCAATACAAGATGCACAAAAACATGTCAAATTTCTTGTCCATATGGCCCACGAAGTAGCGTCTAAGCTACAAAATGAGTGCATATCATTGGACCCAGTGAGTGTCATACAACCTTGAAGTTAGCAATATGTTGTTCCTCTATCAACCAAAAATATCTACAAACCGTGGAATTTTCTTGATAACCTCGGGCCATGTTGTCAGTTAACCATTCCACTATGCTCTTTGCATCTTTTAATTTATCACCATCTTTGTACTTAAACTCTTCTCTTAAGAGCTCTTTTCACATGCCCCGCACCATCATGCTCTCCTTTTCCATGTCCACCTTAGTGAAACTCCAAATATGTTGCACACCCATCTTGATGTGCATTATGCTCATCCAATAAAACATTCATGCATTCTTAAATTGAGATGTGTAATTATCTTACCATATATAATGTTGTTTGAAGTGGATGTCCCTATTTCCATAAAATAACTGGAAACACCCTTGCACAAATTCCATAAAATAATCATGATAAACACCTTTAAAAATTTTCGATCACAAATTCAGAGAATGAGTATATGCACGAAAATGACAATATAAAAGTGGTACTCTTTAAAATTTTCGATCATTCTCTGTACTTGACTATCAAGAGAATGTAGAAATGCTATATGCACAAAATCGAGCTGGCAACTTGTACTCATAAACAATTTCAGTTGTAATATTGCGATTGAACTCACATTTGTGGTTACAATGTGTATATTCTCTGCAAAATCGACCACTCATGGATGTAACTTTCTAAAATCAATAGTACCATCTAATAGGAAATGTGTCTTTTTCATAGCTTGAATTGTTCATCCAACCATCGAGCTCCATGAATGAATATGCCTCACATACTCATAAACAATTTCATCATTCAATTTTCTCATAAATTAGAAAATGGGCATTTGTTCTTGTTCAAACTTACGAAAAATTGAGTTTGAGTCATATATAAGAAATGCTTTGGATGTGGTTCACGATTAGTAGAACCAACTCTCTGTTTTTAACATCTCTTGTATTAGGTGAAACTCTAGTGTTATCATGCCAAAATTGAATAACAACTTCTCTTATAACATCAAAATTATTTTTGTCCTTACGCGGTGCTCTAGTAGAAAATACCCAAAAATCAGCATTATTGAGTGATTGAATGATATTACGCCTTTCAATTGCTTTCATTAGAGTTTTTCGATTAACTTTCAACATTCAACTTGTTTGCATAATCAAACGTTGTTTTTTTATTGATTCACTTACAACACTAGTAGCAAGTACACAACGCACAATATTACTATCCCTAGTGCGTCTCTTGACACCAACAAAGGTGATATCCATAATGAAGGTTTTCACAATAGTATAGGTTTGACCACGTATATTAGATGTTGTGAATCCTAAGGTGTTTAATGTAGGTCTCATTTTAATCAATTTCATCAAACTAACCAACAACTCGACATCTTTGGGAATCACTTAAAATTTTAAAATGATTATCCCAAATTTCAAAGGTGGCTTTTCTTCCGATTTGTCATTCGTAAAGTTTTTTAGACATTGGTTTCAAAATGTTTTCATCAATTTCAATAAAAAATTAGGTTTCTTATGTAAAATCCTAGGAGGTGTTTTTGTCAAATTTTACTTGTCTTTAGTTTCAACATGAATTTCCTTATTCACATTTTCATTGTTTCCTTCAATTTCAACATTTTCTACATCATGAGTATTTAATTCTTCAACATTGACAGTAAAAACTTCTTCATCACAAGTATTTAATTCAACTTCAACATTGACAATAGAAACATTACCTGGTTCTTCATTGCTTACAATAGTTGGGATTGAAGATGAACCTCTTCTTGATTCACGAAGTTTTCACATTCGCTCAACATTTTGAATTTTGCTTTGGCCTCTAATTCGTTTGGTGTTTTTACTTAATGACATCCTTTTTGACTTCGATTTTTCTCCCATGATGTTTTGCTTCCGGTGATAAGAAAAACGTGCGAAAAAAGATAGAATTTCACAATAATTCATACGGTAAGGCAGAGAGTAAAAATCACATGGTAATTTAGATTTGGGATGTATGTAAATATGATTTATGAACGTGAGCGTGCTTTATACCATGATTGCGGTTTATAAAGAACACTCGTGGTTTATGTTAAAAACTTTGATCGCGCTTTATAAACAGCGATCGCGGATCTATCTACCAACCTAAGCCTTGGAAAATCTTTGTTTTTCCCCAACTAAAGCTATGGAAGGTCATTATGAAGTGTAAAAGGTCAAAAACCTCAAATCTGCTCTTCCAAAGACTTGAACCATGTTAAAAACTGAAAAATTTCACAAAAATGGTACCATCGCGTAGGGAGACTATTACCTTCGTATAAATTTTGTTTTTAAAGTGAATAGAATAAGATAAATATCATTTTTTTAATTTTTTACTAACAATAGGTCTTTAAGACATTTTTCCCGTGAATGTTCATGTCTACGTTTAAGATTGTAACTTTTGTTTTGCTTATCAAAATATGATAAAACTTATACCATCCCAAGTGTGGACAAATTCTATACACGTTAAAAAAAAATATTTGATTTCGATATTTTTTGATATAGTTATGGCGGGAAAACGGAAAGCACTCCGTTTTCTAAATATTTTCATAACACTTTCATGGACAAAATCATTAAAAAAATATTGCTAAAAAAAATCCATCCCAAGATAGACAACTACATCTAATGTTTCACCAAAGGAAAAAAAGAAAATAACAAGATTTGGTCATCCAAAATGTGGGCAAACAGAACTACAATCCTATAAGTTTTTCAAAAAAAACTAAGTCATATAATTTTAAGTGTTTAATATAGCTAAACTTGTCTGTTTTTTTAAAAAATTAGTATTTTAGAAACTAGATTCTGAATGCTACGATTCATATTTATATAATTTTTTCTAATTTAGAGTGCATGTATAGCTAATAATCCCTACAAGTTGAGATTTTGCTGTTTTTTGCAATATGACGTCCACAGATGACCCTATATTTGTCCATCAACTTCTTGCACTTACCCCATTATTCACCCACCTCTTTATTAAGCCTTGGAGTTTGGATTTTGTCTTTTGTGTTGATTTGAGAGGATGTGTGATGTGGCATCCTACATGGATCCACATCATCCTCTTCTTTCCCCTTCTATATATTTCAAACTCTCTTCTTGTTTTGGGGTTGTTGAACCTTTTTGCATTCTTCCTTGGGGTGCATTTTCTTGTGGGAGCTCTGGTTTTTGAAGAAAGTTTTGGAGATAGCTTTTCATGCTTGGGAGCTTTACTGTTTTGGGACTGTGTTTGGAATTTGTAGCTGGTTGTTTGGAGACCAAATAACCATGGAGAGGTAGGAATTTAACTCTCTTTTATTGCTATTATTTCCTTGTTGTGTTGTGTGGAAAATGCATGCCTTGTTTTATTTGTTGCTTGGTTGGGTAGACTACCTTAGGGAAGGTGTAGGAGAAGGCTATGGGGAATTCCATGTGGGGGGTATAAGGAATGCCATTGGCATTAGAATTTTATGCGGAGGAGTTTGGGTTTGGGATCCACCTTGGAAAAGAAATAGCTTACATTTCTTACTTTGTGGGCGGGCGGGGGAGGGGGCATAATAAAATCTGTGGGGGGTATAAGGAGGGATTTGTGGGGGCATAAGGAAATGTGTGTGATGAATTACTTATCGGCTTGCATTTGGTGAATGCCCAATTCTTAATTAGGAGGCATAAGTAGCTTCCCCCATATCCCTTGCTCATGTGGCTTGCATGATCAAGCCTAAGTTTTGTTTGAAATGTTTCTAAATGCAATTGTGAACTTGTTGTTTGTTTTGTGTTGCTTTGTGTTTCAAAAAGAAATGTGTATGTGAAAGAATGTTGTGTTGTGGAAGCTAGTTGTTGCCATGGTTGAATTGCATCTTTTATTGTATCTTGGTTGGGGCTCGGGGCCAATGATGAAGGAAGGCTTCTCCTTTCATTGGATGTCTTGGTTGGGTGGAGAGCATTGCCTTTCCCCCTCTTTGTTGTGATAAATTTAGAGAAAAAAAATAAATGGAGCATGTTGTTGTTTTGAAGCCAAGAAATGTGTAGTTTGATAGTCCCTCCTTGTGAGCAAGTTTATTGTATTCCTTCCCACTTTGAAGTGGATGAATTGTATAATTATTTGTAATGAGAAGTTGCTTGTATTGATGAGGAAAGTTTGAAAGTGAAATGTGTAATGTAAAGAGTTATGTTCCCTTCTCTATTTTAAAAAGGAATGTGAAAGAGTGTTGTAAAATTTATAAACTGTATTTGAAACCAAATGGAAAAGAGAAATTGTAAAGTTGTATTGGAAATGAATAAAGGATTGCATTAGTTCTCAAAATTGTATTGTGTATTGGATTTGATTTGTTGTTAAAGATTGAAATCTCTGTTGAAAAGAAGAATGCGTAGGAAGGAAGTATATTGTTTTTGCATCCTTGGAATTATATTAAAAATTGAAATCAGAATTTGTAATGTTAACTTGGGAATGAATTGTTAGAATCAGCTGAATGTATTAGACTATATTAGAAATAAGTTGTTACATTTAAATGATGAAATCGATAAATGGATCCTTTAAGAAAAAATAAAAATTGATCACTGGCATTGTAAATTCTAAAACTGGTAAATTTATACAAAATGCATAGTTTGGACCAGCACTTAACAATCAACTTGGGAACCTTAAAATTTTACATGATACATTATAAATGAACTTAATTTTACAAAGAAAACTTAAGAAAATGACCTAACCATTGCTAATTCGAATACAATCCCTCTAACAAATGATTTCCTATCATTTGTCAGAAAAATTCAAACTTGAATGTATTAAGAAAATTAACTCTTTGAAAACACTCTAAACCCTCCCTATATCAATACTCCATGTCTGTTTGACATGTTGAGTGAAGGAGGAAACCAAATTTAATCAAATTGAAAAGTTGAAAATTGCCAGTTTGCCAATTAAAAGCCTGCAGATCGTTTTTACAAAATTGACCCTTTAAACTTCATCAAAAAGTAAATTTTATGTTTCTTGTGTAAAGAGGGCATCGATATATTTCTAAAAAGTCCTCATTTTCTCAAAACTAAGTTTTCTAGCTCATGTTATGGCCATTTGAAGTTTTACTTCAATTTGGCATTCAAAAATAAAATAAATCTAACTGTTAACTTTAATTTTGACTTTGGAAAAATTTCCATAAAGGTCTGTGGCCCCGCCATCCCGCAACCAATCGGGACCTACCATGTGGCACCTCGGAGAGGCGGACCAAATTTAAACTTATCTTTCTTAAAATTTTACCTTGGGAAAAAAATTACCCATTTTTTCCCGCATCCCCACCACCCGCGCCAATCTGGAGGGTGCCATGTGTCCTCCCGTAGCTACGACAGAGGCGCAGCTTTCTTTTCAACCCTTGACCCTTTGAAAATTTTGGGGAAAAATTTTCATTTTTGCCCCACCGCCCATGCCCAATGAGAAGGTGCCACGTGGCACCTTGGGGGTGGCAGCGGGGAGGGAGGACCCCTTTGTTTCTTTGAGTTTTGGCCTTGGGAAAATTTTTACAAAATTCCCCATGGCCCCACATCATTGCCCCCACCTCGGGATTTTCTTATTCCATAGGTGTTCACACCCGCGCGTCCCCTTCTTCCCTTTTGTCCTCCATCGGTGCAATTGCACAAAATCCTCCCGCCACTCTACCCTTCCCTCCCCCTCTCCCGCTTTGTGCCAGGACTCGACACATGTTTGCCAGGGACCCACGGAGGCATGAAAGAACTTATGCCTTTATGCCATGCGATAAGAAAAATTCCCCAGCTTCCCGCGACCCGCCAACCCGCCAAAGGGGATTTCACCCTTGCATGACACGTGTCCCCCTAGGGGAAAATTTGACCTAAAAACTCCGCCCGCTCATATCTTGAGTTCTGTAAGGAGTTAGGAGGACTTCTTTATATCATCGGAAAGGTGAAATTTTTTTCTATCCAATTAGAATGATTTAGGGAAATTTTGGAAGCATTAAGTATGAGAAAAATATAGTTAAAACTATCTTGCTAGAGAGTGGGTATGGGGGTAAATTACTCCCTGAACCTAACTAAAACATCTAACCCTAAAATTGGAACCTTGTGAACTTGATATTAGTTAATAAAGGAAATGTGTGTTTTGGTAAAATTGGTTTTGTTCTGGAACCTACCAGTGGCAAACGGTAGTCTTGCAACTTGGTTGTGGACACTTCTAATAAAAAAATTATTCCATAATTTTCTAGCTAACCTTAGGTTGTTTCTTTGGTCTCAAGTGGTTATTTAATCGGGCACTACAGTTTGGTATCGAGTAGTGGTTCAAAGGCTTGGACCATTGGGCACACTAGAAAACTTGAGACATGAAAACTTAAACCTAGTACACTTGTAAATCTAGAAAACAACTTAGCTAGAATTTGTATGTTTTAGTAATCATGGAAGTTGTGTAAACTTAACAAGATGAAATAACTCTCACTTTGGTCTCATGCACGAGGCTTAGACGGAGTGAGAGGAACCTTCACAAAGACTTAGACCCACCACCACCACCACCACCACCACCAGATCAGGGTGTGGCAGCCATTCTACCTCGATTCTGAGACCCTTTAGGATGTCAATGTCGCTCTACATAGAAGATTAGTTAGAGGATAGGAAACTAGTCATGATAGAGCACCTTCCATCGAGGGTCAGGTATCTTCTTGACTTAGTGAGGAGCATACAGAGAGAACTCTCATGCGGAGTTAGCCAGAGTAGAGTCACCATCTAGGATGCAGGGTGACAGAGTTGCATAGCATAGAGAGAGGTCTCGAGCCCTAGGATTAGGGATGAGTGTGTAGAGAGACCGAGAGGCCAACAATCCACAAAAATGGATCACATCAGGAGATCCTAAAGCTTCGGCCCTCACATTACTTGGGTGATATAAGTGGATTCTAGGAAGAGGCTTGGCTAGTGAGCTTGAGTGGTTGCTTCAAGATTTGTCCTTGTTCTAGCAACATGAAATATCATGTTGCGATCCATCTACTAAGGGATGGAGCAGGAGTGTGGTGGAGGATAGAGGAGAAGAAGCTCCATGTAGATTTAGAGATAGTGACTTAGGAGCTATTTGAGGAGAGATTTAGGAGTAGGTATTTATCATAGAGGTTCATACAACATAGGATTGATGAGTTCCATGACCTCCAACAGCTTCCTTTTACTGCAAAGAAAGTATGAGAGTAGATTTTTGGATCTACTCTAGTATGTAGAGTATATGTAGGATGAGAAGGTGCAGATTCACAGTTCATCCAGGGCCTGAATTTGGATATTAGAGGTGCAGTGTGGATTCACTATCCACATACTTTAGCAGAGGCTATTGAGAAGGCCTATATTGCAGAGGAGACTCGGGGTAAGACCCAAAAGGTTAGAGACCGAGTCTAGACCCACATACAGTAGATGTAGGATGATAGATCGAGAGGTTCAGTACCTCTTCCTCGTGGTGGCCAAGGTTCAATGTAGTCATCCTTTAGGCTGCACTAGCAGTAGTCCCACCCACCTCACAGACCTCCACAGAGAGCTGATGCACAAAGAGGATGGAGTATGGAGCCTCCTCCTAGGGGTCCCATCAGGACACAGGGTGGACCTAGAGCTCAGTTAGTAGGAGCTCACTAGCAGAGGCCATAGCAGATCGTAGCCGGATCATCAGGATCCACACCACAGGATTCTAGGGCACCTACTAGAGGTGCTACTCATTGGGGAGGATCATGAGGATGTTTTGGATGTGGAGTTACTGGACACTTTTGGAGATATTTCCCATAGAACCCTAACAACAAGGGTAAGGAACATATGTTAGAGCCATCACAATTGGTGACATGGGACACAACCACAAGATTTATGTAGTGGTTGAGAACTACTGAGAAGAGCATCGAGAGAATAGTCATTGAGACCACATGTAGCATTGATGGTATTCCTACCTCTGTATTGTTTGATTATGGTTCTTCTGATTCTTTTGTTGCACCATCTTTAGTAGAGCGATGCAAAGCTAGTGGAAGTTATGCAAGGTCTTAGTTGGGATATCGAGATGGCTTCTAAAGCCAATATCTCTCAGAGACTCCTTAGTTAAGGAGTGTGTAGTGGATTTGAGATATTTCACCACTACCTCGCACCTCAGTATTCTTCCTTTTGGCTCGTATGGAGTCATTTTGGGTATGGATTGGTTATCTTGCACACACAGGCCGGGATGGATTGTTATCACAAGACTATATCTTGTGCAGATGATTTGGGAGTTGAGTCAGAGATCTCAGGGGTTAGGAGACCCATTTCTATTCGCACCATTTCCTCTATGTAGCTTAAGCAGTGTGTGTGATGGGGTTGTCAGATGTATGTTGTTACAGTCAGTGATAGATCAGAGGATGGGTCTAATGGACCATCGCTAGATGATCATCCCATTTTGAGAGAGTTTTCTGATGTTTTTCTGGGAGACTACCAAGGTTACCACCCCCACGTGAGATTGATTTTCATATAGATCTAGTTCCTGGAGTAGAGCTTATCTCATGAAAACCTTATAGGATGACCACCCCAGAGCTCTATGAGCTCAAGTTGCAGCTTGAGGGCCTTTTGGAGAAGGGCCTTATCCATCCTAGTGTATCCCCTTGGGGTGCACGGTGATCTTTGTGAAAAAAAAGGATGGATCCTTGCGATTGTGTATTGATTACCACCAATCCAACAAGGTAATGATCAAGAATCGTTATCCTCTCCTCGTATTGATGACTTATTTGATCGATGAAGAGAGCCATAGTTTTCTATAAGATTGATCTCAAGTTAGGGTACCATCAATTGAGGATCTCGAAGGTAGACATTCATAAGACCACCTTCGCATGAGATATGGGCACTATGAGTTCACAAAGTGGTGCCTTTTGTTTGACTAATGCCCCTGACAATGTTCATCGAGTTTTAATGAATGGGGTATTCAGGACCTTCTTAGACTGCTTTGTGCTCATCTTCCTAGATAACATTTTGATATACTCATGGACACATGAGGATCACGAGGGCACCTTCTCTAGGTTCTTCATTGTCTTCGAGAGAAGAATCTTTATGGGAACTTGAAGAAGTGTGCTTTCTTTTAGACAAAGGTGTAATATTTGGGTCATATCATTTCTGGGGAAGGTATCACAGTCAATCCTTCCAAGATTAGAGCCATTATGAATTGGCCAACACCCACTATGGTGACCGAGGTGAGCGAAATTCATGGGATTAGTAGGATACTATCGGATATTTGTTCGTGACTTCTCTCAAATTGTGCACCCTATCACTTCCCTTCGAGAGGAAAGGGAAAAAAAAATTTCTGGTCGATATAGATTTGAGCAGACCTTCATGACATTGAAGGAATGCCTCACCAAAGTACCTATTCTTACAAAGTGTCGGATCCATAGGGTGAGTTCTTTTTTTGCACAGATGCTTCTTTAGTAGGGCTTGGAGGTGTGTTGATGCAGGATGGAAGAGTAGTAGCTTTTGAGTCTCGTAAACTCAAGGATCACAAGATTAATTATTCAACCCATGATCTTGAGCTTGTGGCAATTGTGCATGCTTTCATTAGATGGAGACAGTTTCTTCTTAGATGGAGATTCACACTTAGGACTGACCATTTGAGTCTTCGCCACCTCTTCACACAACCCAATCTCAACGCTCATCAACAACGTTGGATGGAGTTGCTTTGTGAGTATGACATGGAGATCGAGCATGTGAAGGGGAAGGAGAATGTGGTAGCAGACACTCTCAAAGCAGATGGAGGCATGTGACTATGTCCACTTCCATGAGTACAGATTTGTGAAGTAGGATTCTTCTACATCCTCTTGATAGCTTCTACATTGCAAGTACGAGCAGAGATCAAGTCACAGAGACCCCTTGAGGGGAAGTTTGATGGGTTTTCCTTAGAAGTCAGATGGCCTTCTCAGGTACAGGGTAGGATATATGTTCCCAGAGATGGAGGCTTGAGGCAGGACATCATGCACCCTATTCAACCCATCCTAGGGTGAAGAAGATGCACGCCACCTTACAGGCAGCTTGTATCATTGGAGAGGACTTCATAGATATGTGGCTAAGTTTGTGTCATGGTGTTTAGAGTTCTAGAGAGTTAAGGCTGAACATTAGCATCCAACAGAATTCTTTATCCTCATGCTATACTCGGAATGGAAGTGTAACACCATTTCCATGGATTTCATTGTTGGGCTACCGATGTCGAGATATGACCACGACGCCTTTATGTTCACGGTTGATAAATTGACAAAAGTGGCTCACTTTTCTCCGGTGAAGACCACTTATACAACTAGAGTAGTGGCATGAGTATATTTTGATGAGATTGTCAGGTTACATGGGATTCCGTGGAAGATCATTTGTGACCATGATCCTTTGTACACTTCACACTTTTGGACTACCATGTAGTATGTCCTCGGGACAAGGATCAAATTCAGCACGACATATCACCCTGAGACAGATGGACAGACTCAAGCGAGTGAATCAGATTTTAGAAGATATGCTCAGGATGTATGTGATGGATCAACAGTCTAAGTGGGAGGAGTACCTGTACTTAGTGGAGTTTACCTACAATAATAGTTTTCAGAGTTCTATAGGCATGGCTCCTTTTCAGGCCTTATATGGTAGAGAGTGTAGGACACCTCTTAGCTAGGATAGGTTAGAGGATAGGGTATCTCTTGGACCAGCTCTTCTACAGGACATGGACAACTAGGTAATATTGATAAGGAAGAGATTGCAGGAGGCACATGACGAGTAGAAGAAGTATGTCAACTTGACCAGGATCGACCATAGCTTTGATGTGGGCATGAAGGTGTTCCTTCATGTTAGGCCACACAAGATCCCTATCCGTTATGGAAAAGATTGTAAGTTAGCTCCTCGATTCATTAGACCTTTTGAGATCTTGGAGCATATCAGCCCTTTGGCCTACCATCTAGCATTTCCACCTAGCTTGTCTCGTGTACATGATGTGTTTCATGTTTCGGTTCTTAGGAGATATATTGTAGATCCTTCTCATGTGTTATATTGGACATCATTGCAGGTGTAGGATTAGGGGTAGGTGATCATGGAGCCCATTTCGCAGGACCCTAGGCCTTCGAGATAGAGAGGTTGATCGGTTTGGTATAGTGGGACGGATATGATGAGACAACATCTACCCGAGAGGATGCTACTTCTTTACGAGTGTAGTTTCTACATTTGTTCTAGTGACTTCCAAGAGGAACTCAAGTCTAAGGGGATGGGGATGTAGTGCCCACTTCCCTTTAACACCTTTGATGCTTATGTTGATACCGTTGATTTCATTATAGACATTACTATGTTTTGATTTAGTATGTTGTTAGACATTGGATTATGGATTATTGTGGATTTTGACTTGACTATGATGCATGATGATATATTATTTGACATGGATGTTTTATGGATATTTCTTAGACATGTGATTTTGGATATTATGAATAGATCTAGAAAATGGATATTTTATGATATTGATATAGTTATGGATTAAAAATACAAATGACGTAGTTGTTACTTCAATATTGTTGTGATTCATTATATAGTTGATTTAGTGATTCTATTTGTATCATATTGGATGTTCTGATATGGCCACAAGGTGAAGGAGGTATTTTGTATTTTGCAGTCAAAAATATCACAACAAAACATCGGGAATCGGAGACCAACCAAAATGGAATTCTAGGTGAATTCAACATAGTCACCATGGCAACTTGTTTTATTGTGTTGTGTGTTGTTTTTATAAGAGATTCCCATGGGGAATCATCTTTATATGTAACCATGGGTTGTGTATTTTATTATTATGGTTAATTTTATTTATTGTTGTATGTATTTTATTTGTAATGTGTTCTCTTCTTTTAATTAATTAATTGTGATAGATTAATGTGAGGAGATCATATGTTTAAAATTTAAATAAATTAAATTGGGATATGGAAAGTAATTATTAGAGTTGTTGGTTGTTTGTAATTAATTTGTAAGGGATGTGTAAGATGTGTAAGAGCTTGTGTAAGTCAGATTTTAGAGTATGAAATACTCCACCTCCTTGGAAATTCGAATTTGACCTTGGGGGCTGTTTTTGGAGACTTGTGGGACAAGTAAAACTTGTCCCATGCCTCTAAATTTATGTTACCAACCATACTTATGGTTGGGGAAGTGATTGGTGACTTTTATAATGCATTTTATTCATCTTGTGCATGTTTTTAATTGCACTTTCTTACATTTTAATTTAATGGTTGTCCCTTGAGGTGTGGGTTGTTTTGGAGTGTGCAAGTAACTTGTCATTCTTCACCCACCTCTTTATTAAGCCTTGGAGTTTGGATTTTGTCTTTTGTGTTGATTTGAGAGGATGTGTGATGTGGCATCCTACATGGATCCACATCATCCTCTTCTTTCCCCCTTCTATATATTTCAAACTCTCTTCTTGTTTTGGGGTTGTTGAACCTTTTTGCATTCTTCCTTGGGGCGCATTTTCTTGTGGGAGCTCTGGTTTTGAAGAAAGTTTTGGAGATAATTTGCATGCTTGGGAGATTGTTGTTTGGGACTATGTCTGGCATTTGTAGCTGGCTGTTTGGAGACCAAATAACCATGGAGAGGTAGGAATTTAACTCTCTTTTATTGGTATGATTTCCTTGTGATGTTGTGTGGAAAATGCATGCCTTGTTTTATTTGTTGCTTGGTTGGGTAGACTACCCTTAGGAAGATGTAGGAGAAGGCTATGAAGAATTCCATGTGGGGGCATAAGGAATTCCATTGGTATCAAAATTTTTGGAGGAAGTTTGGGTTTGGGATCCACCTTGGAAAATAAATAGCTTGCATTTCTTACTTTGTGGTGGGGGCATAATGAAATCTATGGGGGCATAAGGAGGTATTTGTTTGGGGCATAAGGAAATGTTTGTGATGAATTACTTAGAGGTTTACATTTGGTGGATGCCCAATTCCCAATTGGGAGGCATAAGTAGCTTCCCCCATATGCCTTGCTCCTTTGGCTTGCATGATCAAGCCTGAGTTCTGTTTGAAATGTTTCTAAATGTAGTTGTGAACTGTTGTTTGTTTTGTGTTGCTTTGTGTTTCAAAAAAAATGTGTATGTGAAAGAATGTTGTGTTGTGGAAGCCAGTTGTTGCCATGGTTGAATTGCATCTTTTATTGTATCTTGGTTGGGGCTCGGGGACCAATGATGAAGGAAAGCTTCTCCTTTCATTGGATGTCTTGGTTGGGTGGAGAGAGTTGCCTTCCCCCTCTTTGTTGTGATAAATTTGGAGAAAAAAAGAAATGGAGCATGTTACTATTTTGAAGACAAGAAATGTTTAGTTTGATTATCCCTCCTCATGAGCAAGTTTATTGTATTCCTTCCCACTTTGAAGTGGATGAATTGTATAATTATTTGTAATGAGAAGTTTCTTGTATTGATAAGGAAATTTTGAAAGTGACATGTGTAATGTAAAGAGTTATGTTCCCTTCTTTGTTTTAAAAGGAATGCGAAAGAGTATTGTAAAATTTATAAAGCTGTATTTGAAACCAAATGGAAAAGAGAAATTGTAAAGTTGTATTGAAATGAATAAAGGATTGCATTATTCTCAAAATTGTATTGGATTTTATTTACTGTTAAAATATTGAAATCTTTGTTAAAATAAGAATGCGTAGAAGGAAGTATATTGTTTTTGCATCCTTGGAATTATATTAAAATTTGAAATCGAGAATTTGTAATGTTAACTTGGGAATGAATTGTTAGAATCAACTGAATGTAGTAGACTATATTAGAAATAAGTTGTTACATTTAAATGATGAAATCGATAAATGGATCCTTTAAAAAAATAAAAATTGATCACTGGAATTGTAAATTCTAAAACTGGTAAATTTATACAAAATGCACAATTTGGACCAGCACTTAACAATCAACTTTGGAACCTTAAAATTTTACATGATACATTAGAAATGAACTTAATTTGACAAAGAAAACTTAAGAAAATGACCTAACCATTGCTAATTCAAATACAATCCCTCTAATAGTCGTTTTCCTATCATTTGTCAGAAAAATTCAAACTTGAATGTATTAAGCAAATTAACTCTTCGAAAACACTCTAAAGCATCCCTAGATAAGTACTCCATGTTTGTTTAACGTGTTGAGTGAAGGAGGAAACCAAATTTAATCAAATTGAAAAGTTGAAAATTTCCGGTTGCTAATTAAACTCTTGCAGATCATTTTTACAAAATTGGCCCTTTAAAATTCATAAAAATTAAATATTATGCTTTATGTACAAAGAGGGCATCGAGAGATTTATGAAAATTCCTCGTTTTCCCAAAAATGAGTTTTCTAGCTCAAGTTTATGGCCATTTTAAGTTTTACTTCAATTTGGCATTCAAAAATAAAATAAATCTAATGTTAACTTTAATTTTGACTTTGGAAAAAATTCCATCCACAAAAAATCTGCCTGCCATCCCGTAACCAATCAAGACCTGCCATGTGGCACCTCGGAGGCGGACCAAATTTAAACTTATCTTTCTTAAAATTTGACCTTGGGAAAAAAATTTCTAGGTTTTGCCCACATCCCCATCAGCCCGCAACCAATGGAGGGTGCCAGTGTCCTCTTGGACCTACGATAGAGGCGTAGTTTCTTTTGAACCTTGACCCTTTGAAAATTTTGGGGAAAAAAATTTCTTTTTTTCCCCGCATAGCTAATGAGAAGGTGCCAGTGTGGCACCTTGGGGTGCAAATGGGGAGGAGGACCTCTTTGTTTCTTTGAGTTTTGGCCTTGGGAATTTTTTTACAAAATTCTTCGTGGCCCCGGATCATCGCCCCCACCTTGGGATTTTCTTCTTCCACGGGCACGTGTACCCACGCATTTCCTTCTTCCCTTTTGTCCTCCATCGACATAATTGCACAAAATCCTCCTGCCACTCCACCCTTCCTTCACCCTCTCCCGCTTTGTGCTAGGACTCGACACGTGTCCATCAAGGACCCATGGAGGTGTGAAAGAACTTATGCCTTTGTGCCATGCGATGGGAAAAATTCCCTGAGCTGCCCCGTGACCCACCAACCCGCCAAAGGGGATTTCACCCTTGCATGACATGTGTCCCCTAGGGGAAAATTTGACCTAAAAACTCGCCCGCTCATATCTTGAGTTATGTAAGGAGTTAGGAGGACTTCTTTATATCACCAGAAAGGTGAGAAAATTTCCTATCCAATGGGAATGATTTAGGGAAATTTTAGAAGCATTAAGTATGAGAAAAATATAGTTGAAACTTAGAGCCTACTAGAGAGTGGGTATGGGAGTAAATTACTCCCTAAACCTAACTAAAACATCTAACCCTAAAATTGGAACCTTGTGAACTTGATATTAGTTAATAAAGGAAATGTGTTTTTGGTAAAATTATTTTTGTTTTTTTGGTCTCGGTGGTTGTTTAATCAGGCACTACATATGCCATTTTCCAATTTATTTTTTTCATAGAATCAAAACATCAAGGATTCAAGAATCAAGAATAATAGCACCAAGAAAAATTCAATTAAAACAACTTCCTATGTTTACAAAACATATTCTATCCGTAGTGACTAAAAATATTGGAAGACCCTCAAATAATCATTCAATCTGATTGGATTGGTAACTTAGGGTTCCATGGACTTATTTACATGCCTCAGTATGAGACAAAATACAAGTTGTTAAATAATTTAATGAAAATGTATAATAGTTCTGATGGATCTTTCACAATTGCATTACCATCCCATGAGTTTCTCATCACACATAATACACGATGATATTCATCATCAAAAGGGCCTACCCCATCAAAACCCATTACCTATATCCATAAAATCCATTCTACCTAATGATGAAAATAATTTTTAGAGTCTCACCATGATCTTTCTATTAAGGACGAGGTTAATAATCCCTCCAAAATAGGGATTAACACACAATCTATCAAAGACCCCTTTCTCTTGGCCATGGTGGAATTTTTCCAATCCCGCATCGTGTTACAGGGAAGATACACAGACATTCCTTACCGAGCACTATACTTCCTTTTCCAAATTGTTTCAATTGCGTTAGATTTGATTGGTTCACATTTATTTCATAAAGGATTCATTCTGACCTTAACAAAGCCAAATTGAATCCTTCTATAGTTATTTCTTCTTCTTGTTTTGTTCTTTCTTTATATTATGAGGGTTTTTATGGACTCAAATCAACATCTATTCCAACTTATCTACACGAGAAGATGGATAAACATGCAATGCCTAGTGATCAAAAGTTGGTGAATATTTTATTTTAAAAGAATTCTATCTTGATACATTTCAAAAAACAAAATCATTTTTAAATCAATTATTAAAAATATATAATCTATAACTTTGTTTTCAACATGTCAAAGAAAGTGAAACAATGGATAGGCATAAGGTGGGAGTTCTCTCATATAACCCCACTTGTCTTGAGGGGTCTTGTGACAATGATCCAATTGATGTCATTGTTCGAGCTCAAACTCACACCCATCCTAAATCACAAGGATCTATGGATTTGAGGAAACATGGGACTATCTCTCCGAGTTGTGGGAATAAAAATTAGATAGACTCTATAGAAGTCTGAATTCCTCTACTTATTTCTAATGCTAAAACTACTCTAAGGGATTAAAATGCAACTATCTAGATCTATTTTAATATTCTAAGGGACTAGGGTGATTAGGAGATGCATAAAACATAAACCTAAAATAGAGAAGGTGATAACACCATAAATAAGGGGAAAGATACTCCTAAAAGAGATAAAATGAGTGAAAATGATAGTGAAGAGGGATGAAATGAGAGCCACAAATCAAAACAACACCCAGATTCCCATTTTCATGATGAAAAATAGAAAAAGATTCTGGAATAATGCATACAACACACATTCTAGTAAATTAATGGCAAGAAAAGGCCATAAAACTATAGCTAGGGCATAAATGTGCCACAAAACCCAGATATTTTATTACTTAAATATTCTCGCACAGGTCATTAGAACACAAGAGGAATATGTAAAACATTTATAGAAACCACATCCAAGGCATTCGACGCTTAGAACACTTGTATAACACAAAATGATTCCTTGCAATCCCAAAGTATTCAACATTAAAACTAGGCATCAATTTCTAATATATAGAAAAATGGAAGAAGGAGAGGAGGGAGAAAAGAGAGGGAAATTCAAATTCCTCCTTCCGCCAACCAACCTCCTCCATTTGTTTCTTTGAAAATATCTTATCACCTTGGAAAATCCATTTTCCCATGCCATTTTCCTTTTTGAAGAAGGAACAACACCCATAATCCATTAAATTATAGTGTGGTTACACCACCTAGAAGTGTATCTTTTGCATGCTAGAGAAGCTTTCCTTCATTGTCACCCACCTACTACCATTTTAATTAATAAATCATATTTCTATTAAGTAGAGGAGGTTATGATTTATTCAATGATGGAATATTTGCAAATATTTGATCATCGGATTCAAATTCATTTTAATTTTAAGTCTTCCATGGAAAACTATTGTTTCCTTTTTATACACAATTTTCTCCTAATTAGTTTTGTGTGGTTTTTACCTCTATGGCTTTTTCCTCTTCATTCTAAGGCTCTACTATCCTTTTCACTTCATCTTACAACCTTTATTATTTTATTTTACAGGAGGCTCACTAAAAACAATTATGGCCTGTTCCATCCTTCGTGACACAATTTAGACTTCGGTGGCTTCCACCTTTGGTGATGGATTTTCATGTTTTGACCCACGGTATGCTAGAACTCTTCCATAGTCCTTGTTCATGACTGCGGAAATCCCGGTTCAATTTTTACAACTGTGTAAAAATAGAAAACATTTTTTGCGATTCACAGGGTCATTTTCTTACTAGATGAATTGATCGGTAGCTTTGTAACATCCATTACGCATGGAGTCAACATGTCAAACTTGATTTTGACCTGAGATGGGAAACTGGATTCCTAAACCTGATTTAGTTTCTCTACATTTTATTTTTGAGATAAATGACATTTATCTTTGAGATCTTGAACTTCTTTCTTCTACAACCTGGGAAATGATGAAACTTTGCACAAGAAAATCTTCAAACAAAAATATTGTGCCAAGAACTAAGGAAAGAAACCTACACTACCAATAATGCAATGTGTTGAAAGTACTTAGAGGAATTGAAATCCTAAACTATTATGTACAAGATGAATGAAATATCTTAATGAGAGGGTTTGAGATGAATCCCATTAACTAGGATTTGAAGCACATTCCCATCAAGATTTGACAACTCAAATGAGTTAGTTTCCCTACAAGTAGTGATAATGTATGGTTCACTCTAAATATCATCAAATTTGGAGTGCCTCTTAGGTATATCTTGATTTTTGTCCCAACTTTAGAAATATATTTCCAACCCTAAATGTCTGATCTCTAGCATTTTTGTCAAACCACTACTTGGTTTATGCACTGATGTTGTTCTAATATGATATTGGTGGCATTTTTGTTTTCTTCAAGTTTGACCAATTCCACCATTCGAATCTCTCTTTCATCTATGCCTTCAAATTCCATATTTTAAGATAATTCAAGTGAAGGAAATTCTAGTGACCATGGCAACCTTGCTTCTTTTACGATATATACCAATTTCTAGGGGATGTGCCAATTACTTTCTTCTTTGTAATCATGTTTGCCTAGAGAGAATTTCTCACTTTTGTGTGCCATTGTCTTTGGTTGGCGTCAATTCTTCTTTTCATGATTGTAATTAGATTCTTTTGGTGGATTCCACTAATCTATTACCTCGGGGTAATAATTTGAATAATTCTTAAGATAAATCCCAAGTCCCTTTTCTATCCTAATAAATCCTTTGCATTATCATAGATAATAGGTTGTGGAACACCAAACCTTGTAACAATTTCTTCAAGAAATTCTAGGATAAGTAATTCAATAGCTTTCTTTAATGGTGTGGCTTCAATCCCCAGGTGAAATAATTTGTTGCTGTTAAAAGGGTAAGTGCAGCAAGTTGGTGGACAAAAAGGGGTCATAAGTGGATGTCATATTGTAAAAAATAGTGAAATCTCAACTTGTAGGGATTATTAGCAATACGCGCACTCAAAATTAGAAAAATTTATATAAATATGAATCATAGCATCCAAAATATAGTTTCTAAAATACTATTTTTTTAAAAAATGGACAAGTTTAGCTATATTAAACACTTAAAATTATATGACTTGGTTTTTTTTTTTTTGAAAAAACCTATAAGATTGTAGTCCGTTTTCCCACGATTTGGATGACCAAATCTTGTTATTTTTTTTTCATTTGGTGAAAAGTTAGATGTAGTTGTCTATCTTGGGATGGATTTTATTTTGTATTTTTTCGAGCAATATTTTTTTATGATTTTTTCCGTGAAAGTGGTCTGAAAAGATTTAGAAAATGGAGCACTTTCCATTTGCCCACCATAACTATATCAAAAATATCAAAATCAAATATATATATTTTTAACGTGTATAGAATTTCTCCACGCTTGGGATGGTATAAGTTTTATCACATTTTGATAAGTGAAACAAAAGTTGTAGTCTTAAACGTAGACATGAACATTCACGGAAAAAATGTCTTAAAGACCTATTGTTAGTAAAAATTATAAAATGATATTTATCTTATTCTATTCACTTTAAAATCAATATTTCTACAAAGCTAATAGTCTCCCCTACACGATGGCACCATTTTTGTGAAATGTTTTCAGTTTTTTAGCATGGTTCAAGTCTGTGGAAGAGAAAATTTGAAGTTTTTTGACCTTTACACTTCATAATGACCTTCCATAGCTTTGGTTGGGGAAAACAAAGATTTCTCGAGCCTTAGGGTCGGATTTGATGATACAGATAGAACCACGATCACGGTTTATAAACTACGATCATGGGTTTTAAAACAAGAACCATGATCGCGCTTTATAAACCATGAGCGTGGTTTATAAAGCGTGATCGCAGTTCTTAAATCATATTTACACACATCCCAATGTTCTAATTACCATGTGATTTTTACTGTTTGACTTTACCATATGAATTACTGTGAAATTCTATCATTTTCTGCACATTTTTCTTATCACCGGAAGCAAAACATCATGGGAGACAAGAAATGAAGTCAAAAAGGAAGTCATTAAGTAAAAAAACACCAAACAAATTAGAGGCAAATAGATTTCAAAATGCTAAGTGAATGCGGAATCTTCGTGAATCAAGAAGAGGTTCATCTTCAACCCCTACTATTGTAAGCAATGAGGAACCAGGTAATGTTTCTACTATCAATGTTGAAGTTGAATTAAATACTCATGATGAAGATGTTTTTACTATCAATGTTGAAGAAGAATTAAATACTCGTGATGTAGAAAATGTTGAAATTGAAGGAGATAATGAAAATGTGAATAAGGAAATTCAGGTTGAAACTATAGACAAGCAAAATTTGACAAAAACACCTCCTAGGATTTTCCAGTAAGAAACCTAATTATTTTATTGAAATTGATGAAAACATTTTGAAACCAATGTCTGAAAACTTTCTGAATGGCAAATCAAAAGAAAAGCCACTGAAATTTGGGATAATCATTTTGAAATTTTAAATGATTCCCAAAGATGTCAGTTATTGGTTAGTTTGATGAAATTGATTAAAATGAGACCTACATTAAACACCTTAGGATTGACAACATCTAATATATGTGGTCAAACCTCTACAATTGTTGAAAACCTTCATGATGCATATCACATTGTTGGTGTCAAGAGACACTAGGGATAGTAATATTGTGCGTTGTGTACTTGCTACTAGTGTTGTAAGTGAATCAATAAAAAAACGTTTGATTACACAAATAAGTCAATGTTGTTGAAGTTAATCAAAAAATCTAATGAAAGCAATTGAAAGATGTAATATCCTTCAATCACTCAATAACACCGATTTTTGGGCATTTTCTGCTAGAGCACCGCGTAAGGACAAATATAATTCTATGCTATAAGAGAAGTTGTTATTCAATTTTGGCATGATAACACTAGAGTTTCACCTAATACAAGAGATGTTGTAAAACAGAGAGTTGGTTCTACTAATCGCGAACCACATCCAAAGCATTTCTTAGATATGACTCAAACTCAATTTTTTTGTAAGTTTGAACAAGAGCATCTAAAAATTAAAATTAGTCAACATTTTTTTGAAATGTTGAAACCATTCTATGTGAAAATCAACCATGCTCGCACCACTTGTTGTTGTAGGCAACATGTTGAATTTGTGATGCATTATGCTAAATTTTTACATATTCGTTCTAATTTTCATTCTAAAACTATGTTATTGAATGTGGTGTTCAAGTTCCACCAATATCTTCCAGGGATTTCATTCCTATGATATTTTGTGAAAAATAAGTTGGAATTTTTTTATAGTCAAGATTGTTTAGATGGAAGTTGTGGTACATGTGGCGGATTACCTAAATTGGAAAGTTGCATCCATGAGAAAATTAAGGTGCAATAGGACATAATTTAGTTGAGTTTGATAAATATAAATCAGTTGCATACCAATTGAAAGATGGAAAAGAGTCTAAACATGTGAGCTAGTTACAAAACATATGCCTGTTTTTCAATTTATGAGAAAATTTAAGGATGAAATTGTTTATGAGTATGCTAGGCATACACATAGAGCTCGATGGTTGGATGAATAGTTCAAGATATGAAAAGACACATTTCCTATTAGTACTATTGTTTCAATGGTTGATTTTGCAGAGAATTACACATTGTAACCACAAATGGAGGTTCAATCACAATATTACAACTCAATACAAGTTGTCATTTTTGTGCATATAGCATTTATACATTCTCTTGATAGTATAAAGAATGATCAATTTTTTTAAGAGAGTACCACTTTTATATCAGTGATGATCATACTCATTCTACTTGAATTTGTGCAAGGTGTTTCCAGTTATTTTATGGAAACTTGTCTGATAGGGACATCCACTTCAAACAACATTATATATGGTCAGATAATTACACGTCTCAGTTTAAGAATGCATGAATGTTTTATTGGATGAGTAGGATGCACGTCAAGATGGGTGTGTAACATATTTGGAGTTTCACTGAGGCTGGACATGGAAAAGGAGAGCATGACGGTGCAGGGCATGTGTGAAAAGAGCTCTTGCAAGAGAAGAGTTGAAGTACAAAGATGGTGCTAAATTGAAAGATGCAAAGAGCATAGTGGAATGGTGTATTGACAACATGGCCCGAGGTTCTCAAGAAAATTCCATGGTTCATAGATATTTTTGGTTGATAGAGGAACAACAAATTGCTAACTACGAGGATTGTATGACACTCACAGGGTCCAATGATATGCACTCATTTTGTAGCTTAAACACTACTTCATGGGCCACATGGACAAGAAATTTGACATGTTTTTGTGCATCTTGTATCAAATTTGTCACTCACTAAGTGTGATTCACAAGAATGGGTGGATGGATGGATTTGTAGGCCTCTAACTTCACTTCCTAGTTATCAACCTCCACAAGCATTATGACTTATTTCTGTAGATGAAGTTACAACATCCAAGGACTTTGACAAAATTTTGATTTTGGTGCGACAAGGTATTTATGGTTATTTACAATTTTTGTATTGAGTTATGTCCATTGAAATTTTAATATGTACAATTTAAATTTGAGTTGAAACCTTTTTTTTATAGGACATGTGTTTGCAGTTATTGTGATAGAAGACAATGAAGAAGGAACAAACTATTTCTTATGTCATGTTGCATCGAGGAAAGAAAGAAGTTGACTTCTCCTATTATAGATGGCGAAGATATTGAGTACCCTACAGGGTCAGTGGTAGTTACTAGAACTTGGCTTCACGGTATCCATTAAAAACTCCTTTGTTTGGGTGTTTGAAGACTTTGAGACACACAGAAAATACTCTTATATTCACATCTAGTTCTAGCGACAAATATTCAGCTGTATAGATATCGAGGAAGGCCTAATAACAAGATTCTTTGGAAGGTTCGAGAGTCAGATCATGAAGCAATCTTGTCCACTATTCAGAGTAGATCCAATCCTGATGGTTCATTGAATGAATTTACAATGCTCATGTCTGGTATATATAATTTTTTTGATATAATTTATTTGGTATATATAAATTTGTTAGTTAGATAAATTTAAGTTCATATATTTTATTAAATTTGTGTATTTTGTATATATCTAGTATGGTTTTGATTTGAAACTTAAATTTCTTTGACTAACACTTTTATGTGCAAGTTAGTGGTGCTAGAAAAGATTCCACCTTCACGTGGTTGAATCAGTAGAGAAATTATAAATTCTCGAAGCTAAGAGAAAAGCTTTCATTGTTTTACAAGAAAAGAGAAGCAATTAACAATGATTTATGTACCTATGGAGGGGGTTCTTGGCTCCAGAGGAGGTAGCCCAGAAGGACCTAGAGCTTAGAGAACCAAAAAACACCTCCCCAAGTGTTTACAAGACCATCCCTACGTGTGCATAGTCATCATTTGGTGCCACGACCCACCGTTTGCAAAATATACCATTTGACAACCTTACACTGGCTCAAACTACACTATTCTACGTGTGTTTGCAAACAATAGGGCAGCGAGAGCACCGAATTGGAGAAGGAAAAAACAAGACATAGATATTGTAGAGGGTCCCTACACCAAGGTGTAGGATTAGATGAGACATCTCTAGGTGCCACGGAGTGCGTAGTCACCCTTCGAAGTTGAACGATTTTTTTGGTCTCAGGGCTCTTAAGGGACTACGCCCGAAACAAGAGGTAGCCCAAGAAGCAATGACATTGTTACACACCAAAATGATGCCTCCTCTAAGTGTTCACTTAGCCACCCGAGATGTGTCATAGTCGGTTTGGTGCCACGACCCACCATTTGCAAAATATACCGTTTGACAGCCTTACACTTGTCTCAAACTACACTATTTGGCACGTTTGCAAACAATAGGGCAATGAGAGCACCGATTAGAGAAGGAAAAAACAAGACAAGATATTGTAGGGTCCCTACACTAAGGTGTAGGATCAAATGATGATGACATCTCTAGGTGCCATGGAGTCCGCGTAGTCACTCGTCAAAGTTGAACAATTTTTTTGGTCTTAGGGCTCTTAAGGGACTACGCCCGAACGAGGTAGCCTAAAGCAACGACATTGTCGCGCACCAAAATGATGCCTCCTCTAGCATTCACCTAGCCACCTAGATGTGTTTCGGTATAGTCGGTTTGGTGCCACGACCCACCGTTTGCAAAATATACCATTTGACAACCTTACACTGGCTCAAACTACACTATTTCATGCACGTTTGCTAAACAATAGGCAGCGAGAGCACCGATTGGAGAAGGAAAAAAAAAGACAGATATTGTAGAGGGTCCCTACACTAAGGTGTAGGATCAGACGAGATGTCTCTAGGTGCCACGGAGTGCACGTAGTCACCCATCGAAGTTGAATGATTTTTGGTCTCAGGGCTCTTAAGGGACTACACCCGAATGAGGTAGCCCTAGAAGCAATGACATTGTTGCACACACCAAAACAACCTCCTCTAGCATTCACCTAGCCACCCAGATGTCAAGCAGCGGTAGTTGGGTTGGTGCCACGACCCACCATTTGTAAAATATACCATTTGACAACCTTACACTGTCTCAAACTACACTATTTCATGCGTTTGCAAAAATAGGGCAGCGAGAGCACCGATTGGAGAAGGAAAAAAATGAGACATGCTATTATAGAGGGTCCCTATGCTGAGGTGTAGGATCAGATGAGATATCCTTAGGTGACATGGAGTTCCGTAGTCACCACCGTCAAGTTGAACGATTTTTTGTCCTCGTGGCTTAAGGGACTACACCCAAACAAGGTAGCCCGAAAGCAACGACATTGTCGCACACCAAAATGATGCCTCCTCTAGCATTCACCTAGCCACCTGGACATGTTCATACATAGTCAATTTGGTGCCACAACCCACCGTTTGTAAAATATATCGTTTGACAGCCTTACACTGTCTCAAACTGCACTATTTTTGCACACATTTGCAAACAATAGGGGCAGCAAGAGAGACCGATTAGAGAAGGAAAAACTTGAGACAATATATATTGTAGAGGGTCCCTATGCCAAGTGTAGGATGAGACGAGATGTCTCTAGGTGCCACGGAGTGCGCATAGTCACCGTCAAAGTTGAACGATTTTTTTGGTCTCGTGGCTCTTAAGGGACTACACCCAAACGAGGTATCCTAAAGCAATGACGTTGTTGTCACACCCAAACAATGCCTCCTCTAGATTTCACCTAGCCACCACATGTGAAATTTCAATGCGGTTCGGTTCCTGCCACAAGACTCACCGTTTGTACAATATATCATTTGACATACTTACACTATCTCAAACTACACTATTTCACGTGTTTGAAAACAATAAGGCAACAGAGCACCGATTGGAGAAGGAAAAACTAAGAAAGGATATTGTAGAGGTCCCTATGCCGAGGTGTAGGATCAAATGAGACATCTTAGGTGCCATGAGTCCGCGTAGTCACCCATCGAAGTTGAATGATTTTTGGTCTCGTGGGCTCTTAAGGGACTACGCCCGAAACATGAGGTAGCCCTAAAGCAACGAAATTTTCACACACCAAAATGACACCTCCTCTAGCATTCACCTAGCCACCTAAACATGTCAACATAGTTCGGTTTTGTGCCATGACCACCGTTTGTAAAATATACCATTTTTGACATCCTTACACTATATCAAACTACACTATTCCATGCGTTTGAAACAATAGGGCAGCGAGAGCACCGATTGAGAAGGAAAAAAAAGACAGATATTGTAGAGGGTCCCTACACCGAGGTGTAGGATTAGAAAAGACATCTCTAGGTGCCACGAGTGCGCGTAGTCACCCGTCAAAGTTGAATGATTTATTTTTCTTAGGGGCTCTTAAAGGACTACACCCGAATGAGGTAGCCCATGCAAAACGACATTGTTGCACACCAAAATGACACCTCCTCTAGATTCACCTAGCCACCTAGACGTGTTCAAAGATAGTCGGTTTGGTGCCACGACCCACCATTTGCAAAATATATCATTTGACAACCTTACACTGTCTCAAACTACACTATTTCCCACGCTTTGCAAAAAAATAGGGCAAGAGAGCACCGATTGAGAAGGAAAAAATTGAGACAGACTATTGTAGAGGGTCCCTAACGCTAATGTGTAGGATCAAACGAGACATCCTTAGGTGCCATGGAGTCCGCGTAGTCACCCGTCGAAGTTGAATGATTTTTTGGTCTCAGGGCTCTTAAGGGACTATGCCCAAACGAGGTAGCCTAGAAGCAACGACATTGTCATGCACCAAAATGACACCTCCTCTAGTGTTCACCTGGCCACCCTATGTGTTTTGATAGTAGTAGATTGGTGCCATGACCCACCGTTTTTAAAATATATTGTTTGACAGCCTTACACTGGCTCAAACTACACTATTCTGCTCGTTTGCAAACAATAGGGTAGCAGCAGCACCGATTGAGAAGGAAAAAATAGAGACATGATATTGTAGAGGGTCCCTACACCAAGGTATAGATAGATTAGAAGACATCTCTAGGTGCCATGGAGTGTGCGTAGTCACCCATCAAAGTTGAATAATTTTTGGTCTCAGGGCTCTTAAGGGACTACGCCCGAACGAGGTAGCCCAGAAGCAACGACGTTGTCACACACCAAAAAGACACCTCCTCTAGCATTCACCTAGCCACCTGAATGTGTTGCATAGTCGGTTTGGTGCCATGACCCACCGTTTATAAAATATATCGTTTGACAACCTTACACTGTCTCAAACTACACTATTTGGCTGCATTTACAAACAATAGGGCAGCGAGAGCACCGATTGAGAAGGAAAAAAATGAGACAGGCTATTATAGAGGGTCCCTATACCAAGGTGTAGGATCAAATGAGACATCCTTAGGTGCCATGGAGTCCACGTAGTCACCCGTTGAAGTTGAACATTTTTTTTGGTCTCAGGGCTCTTAAGGAACTACGCCCGAACGAGGTAGCCTGGAAGCAACGACATTGTTGCACACCAAAACAATGCCTCCTCTAGTGTTCACCTAGCCACTTGGACATTTTTGTGTAGTGGTTTGGTGCCATGAACCACTCTTTTGCAAAATATACCATTTGATATCCTTACACTATCTCAAACTGCACTATTCGGTGTTTATAAACAATAGGGAAGTGAGAGCACCGATTGAATATGGAAAAAAATGAGACACACTATTATAGAGGGTCCCTACGTCGAGGTGTAGAATTAGATGGGACATCTCTAGGTGTCATGGAGTGCACATAGTCACCCGTCGAAGTTGAACAATTTTTTGATCTTAGGAATCTTAATGGAATACGCCCGACGAGGTAGCTCCAAAGCAATGACATTGTCGTGCACCGAAACAACACCTCTTCTATCTTTCACCTAGCCACCCAAATGTTTCAAAGCAGTTTGGTTTGGTGCCACACGACCACCCATTTGTAAAATATATATTTTGACAACCTTTTACATTGTCTCAAACTACACTATTTGGTGCGTTTGCAAAAAATAAGGCAACAAGAGCACCGATTAGTGAAGGAAAAATTCTGAGACAATATATTATAGAGGGTTCTTATGCCAAGGTGTAGGATTAGATCAAATGAGACATCTCTAGGTACCATAGAGTGTGCACAGTCACCCATCAAAGTTGAACAATTTTTTTGGTCTCGTGGCTCTTAAGGGACTACGCCCGAACGAGGTAGCCTTTCAAGCAACGACGTTGTCGCATGCCAAAAAACACCTCCTCTAGTGCTCACTTGGCCACCTGATGTGTCGGCCATTAGGTTTAAATTTGGTGCCACAACCCACCCACCGTTTGCAAAATATACCATTTGATAGCCTTACACTGGCTCAAACTACACTATTTCACGTGTTTACAAACAATAGGGCAGCAAGAGCACCGATTGAGAAGGAAAAAACTAAGACAGGATATTGTAGAGGGTCCCTACATCGAGGTGTAGGATATGACGAGAGACATCTCTAGGTTACACAGAGTGTGTAGTAGTAGGTCCGTCGAAGTTGAATGATTTTTGGTCTCGGGGCTCTTAAGGACTACGCCCGAACAAGGTAGCCTTTGAAGCAACGACATTGTCTTGCACACAAAACGACACCTCCTTTAGATTTCACCTAGCCACCTAGAAATTTTGGCATAGGATTCGGTTTGGTGCCATGACCCCCACCGTTTAAAATATACTATTTGACAAATTTACACTGTCTCAAACTACACTATTTTTCACACATTTGCAAAACAATAGGGCAATCGAGAGCACCGACATGAGAAAGGAAAAAACTCAAGACAGGATATTGTAGAGGGTCCCTACACCGAGGTGTAGGATCAAACGAGATATCTCTAGGTGCCACAGAGTCCACGTAGTCACCCGTCGAAGTTGAACAATTTTTTGGTCTCAGGGCTCTTAAGGGACTACGCCCGAACGAGGTAGCCCGAAAGCAATGACATTGTCACACACCATAAAACAAACCTCCTCTAGCATTCACCTCTGCCACTCATTATTTTCAGTGCAATCGATTCATGCCACAACCCACCGTTTGTAAAATATAGCATTTGATAGCCTTACATGCTCAAACTACACTATTTCATGCATTTGCAAACAATAGGGCAATGAGAGCACCGATTGAGAAGGAAAAAACTGAGACAGATATTTAGAGGGTCCCTATGCCAAGGTGTAGGATTAAATGAGACATCTCTAGGTGCCATGGAGTGCACATAGTCACCCGTCAAAGTTGAATAATTTTTTGGTCTCAGGGGCTCTTAAGGGACTACGCCCGAACGAGGTAGCCCGAAAGCAACGATGTTTGTAGTCACACCAAAATGAAACCTCCTCTAGCATTTACCTAGCCACCCAAACATTTTTGGCCATAGTCAGTTTGATGCCACGACCCACCTTTTGCAAAATATACCGTTTAACAGCCTTACACTGTCTCAAACTACACTATTTAACACGTTTAAAACAATAGGAAGCGAGAGCACCAATGTTATTGAAAAGGAAAAACATGAGACATGCTATTGTAGAGGGTCCCTATGCCAAGGTGTAGGATCAAATGAGACATCCTTAGGTGCCACGGAGTCCACGTAGTCACCCGTTGAAGTTGAATGATTTTTTGGTCTCAGGGCTCTTAAGGGACTACTCCCGAACGAGGTAGCCCGTAAGCAACGATTTTATCACAAGCACCAAAAATGCCTCCTCTAGTGTTCACCTAGCCACCTCGAAATTTTCAGCGTAGTCGGTTTGGTGCCACGACCCACCGTTTTGCAAAATATATTTATTTTGACAACCTTACACTTTCTCAAACTACACTTTGGTGCATTTGGAAACAATAGGGCAACAAGAGCACCAATTGAGAATGGAGAAAATGAGACAATAGCTATTGTAGAGGGTCCCTACGCCAAGGTGTAGAATTAGACAAGACATCTCTAGGTGCCATGGAGTGTTTGCGTAGTCCCATCAAAGTTGAATAATTTTTTTTTGTCTCAAGGCTCTTAAGGGACTACGCCCCAAACGAGGTAGCCTTAAAGCAACGAAACGTTACTTTCACACACAAAAACAAATGCCTCCTCTAGCTTTCACCCGCCACCACTGATGTGTTAAGCATGTCAATTTGGTGCCATGACCCACCATTTGTAAAATATATACATTTGACAACCTTACATTGTCTCAAACTGCACTATTTGGCGCATTTTAAACAATAAGGCAGCGAGAGAGCACCGATTGGAGAAGGAAAAATCCAGATAATCTATTATAGAGGGTCCCTATGTAGAGGGTGTAGGATTAAACGAGACATCTCTAGGTGCCACGGAGTGCACGTAGTCACCCACCCGTCAAGTTGAATAATTTTTTTAGTCTCGGGGCTCTTAAGGGACTATGCCCAAATGACAAGTAGCCCAAAAGCAACGACATTGTCACACACCAAAATGATGCCTCCTCTAGTTTCACCTTGCCACCCAGATGTTTCAACATAGTCGGTTTGGTGCCACGACCCACCGTTTGCAAAATATACCATTTGACAAATCCTTACACTATCTCAAACTACACTATTCATGCATTTGCAAAAATAGGGGCAACAAGAGCACCGATTGAGAAGGAAAAAACAAGACAGATATTGTAGAGGTCCCTACACCAAAGGTGTAGGATCAAACGAGAAACATCTCTAGGTGCCACAGAGTTTATAGTCACCCACCGTCGAAGTTGAACAATTTTTTTTGGTCTCGTGGCTCTTAAGGGACTACGCCTAAACGAGGTAGCCCTGGAGCAAACGACATTTGTCACACACCAAAACGACACCTCCTCTAGCATTCACCTAGCCACCTGATGTTATGTGTAGTATTTGTTTGGTGCCAAGTGACCCACCGCTTTATAAATATACCGCTTGACAACCTTACACTTGTCTCAAACTACACTATTTGGTGCATGTTTGCAAACAATAGGCAAAGCAAGAGCACCGACCGATTGAGAAGGAAAAAACCAAGACAGGATATTGTAGAGGGTCCCTACACCAAGGTGTAGGATCAAACGAGACATCCTTAGGTGCCACAGAGTCCACGTAGTCACCCGTCGAAGTTGAATAATTTTTTGGTCTCAGGGCTCTTAAGGGACTACGCCAAACGAGGTAGCTCTAAGCAACGACGTCATTGTCACACCAAAATGATGCCTCCTCTAGCATTCACTTAGCCACCCAAGATGTGTCTCAGGCATAGTCAGTTTTGGTGCCACAACCCACCGTTTGTAAAATATACCATTTGACATCCTTACACTATCTCAAACTACACTATTTGGTGCGTTTGCAAACAATAGGGCAACGAGAGCACCGATTGGAGAAGAAAAACCGAGACAAGCTATTATAGAGGGTCCCTATGCCAGGTGTAGGATCAAATGAGACATCCTTAGGTGCCATGGAGTTCATATTGTCAGTCATCGAAGTTGAAAATTTTTTGGTCTCAAAAGGCTCTTAAGGGACTATGCCCAAAAAGTAGCCAAGAACAAGAAAAAGAAGAAATCTTTCTCCTTCAAATGACTCTTCAACAAACTTCACCTTCACTTTCAAATCTTTTTCAACTAAACAATTACAACTTTTTTAACTTTTTGCAATTATAAATTTTCAATTTTTCAACAATTAGAACTTTTCACCTTTTTCAACAATTACAACCTATGAAGATGAAGGAAAATGAAATTGTTGAATCAAAAATTGAAAAAGAAGAAGAAGATGGTTATTAAAATTATTGGTTATTGTGAATACTCACCCAACAAAGATCCTGAATAATCCATAGATGATATGAATAGTTACTCTTGTTTAGTGTTCACCCACTCATAAAAAAATAAATAAGCCTCTTCTTCTACTTCCCAAGAAAAACACTTTAATCCTCAAATGGTGAATCGATAGAAAAAAAAAAAAGAGAACATCATTTCCTACTTCTATGGGGTCATCCAAGAAGAATCCTAATACTACTTTAGCCAAGACTCCATCTACCTCTTTGAGTAAGTCTCTTGCACCTCCTCTTGTCAAATCGATTTCTATTTCAATTATTCCTAAGAATGAAAATCCTACTCATGTCAAGGATTCCACAGTTCCTAATGTGCCTACCACTTCCTCATATTTTTACATCAAAGTTACCATTTTAAGAAAGATAAAATTCAAATATCTTCATATGAGTACATAAAAAAACCCCAAGCATTTTGATAAACTCGTCTAGTTTATTAAAGGAAGTAGTAAAAATACATGTTCCAAGAATCCTACCAACACTAAAGAATCACTTCCCACTCCTAGAACCACTCATTCCTAGAACCTTCTTTCCTTAAAATCCTCCTCTTCTAGGAAATAAGAACCTTTCTATCTTTCCTTGTTGGTCAATGGACCTATAAATTGAATAATTGCATTATTGACTCGACGTGCCTCTGAACAATGTCATGCTTATAAAATTTGCTAACTCTATTGGTATTACTCTCAGTCCTTGCTATTGGCCATTGTTACTACATGAAAAAAAAATAATTACCTCTTTTTGCCAGGTGAAAGATTCTCAAGTAGAATTTGTAGACTTCCTTGACAAGAAAATCAAGATGGAAATACTTGTGGAAGACATGCTAGCTACGTATGGTATATTGTTGAGCCAAAGTTTCTATCACGATATTGGTGGGGATATAAAGATGGATTGGTCATACACCACCATACTCATCAATGGTAAAATGAATAATATCCTTCTGATAAATAAAATTAAATACACAGTTCAAAAACCAAATGACCCAAGGGAAGACATCTTATTTCAAGATTCAAGGTATGAAATATTTTTCATGACTTAAGAGGAAAATGATAAGTTTCCCATGTTGATGGAGGAATACACATGCTTCCCTTAATTTCTTAACAATTGTACCATGCAATGTTGCACCATAGTAACATTATATTCATATATGTTGCACCATAGTTTTTAAATTTTAAATCAAACATACATATAGAACTAATATACATAGAATATACATACATACATAGAAGGATATCATGTGCAATGAAATCAAATCAAACATAGAAGTAATATCGTTATGAAAACCAACACATGGATATATAATGTATCAAACTAAGTGTGCTGAACGCACGTCTCTAAAAATATAAGTTCATAACATGTGAAAATATAAGTTCATAACATGTGTACATCTCAAACCAAGTGTGTCATACATATAGGACCACATGCGGTCACATAAGGCTATATATACAATGTCCTATGAAGAATCATGAACTAGGACCAGCTGGCCCATATATATATCTATGTACATCCACGTCCTATGAATCTAATCATGAAACATCTTCCCTCTCTTCGCCCTCGCTAGAGAGTAGCATGTCCACACACTTGGGGATGTAGTGGAGGGAGATGCCACTACACGATTTCATCCGTGTGGTCCTAGGCGTCTCTAAGAAGGCCTGCAACCTAACCTGCACATTCATAAACAACAAGTTTTTAACACCCATATTTTTAAAATACATTCAAAATTTAGAAACTTAGAATTTAGTTAAAATGCATGTGAAATCTTACCGCAATGTCATGATCCCTATCAATTTGTCGTTGACACATGGCAGGGACAACAATAGACTCACGAGAGGTAAGCTACATACAAATAATTAAATTTCAAATTAAATATTTCATGTACAAAATTTGATATTGTAGATTTAAGTAATAAGAAATAATTCCTAAATAAATTTAACAAATTTGAAAAATTGTACCTCAGTTAGTGGATCTACAGATGCTATGGCAATATCTACAGCAGCCCATAGTCTGCATATATGGAGGAGTCTCTCTGACATCATAAAGCTATACAAAAAACATGTACAAATCAATATTAATCTACATGACTGCCACATAATAGAGCCAAAGCATAATCCACGTGAACTTCCACAATTAGAAACAAAGTGTAAAGAGAAACTAACCTGTATAAAAGTCACGTGAGGCGTGCCAATAGCCTCAGTTCCCAGAGTAGATGATGACCCGCCAGGCTCCTACATATAAAAGACAAACATATATTAATATGTACATGTACAGTGAAACATTATAATAATAAAAGTGCACAATCAAATGAAATTTGAAATTTAAGTACAACTTGAAACTTACATTTGTAACATGCCCAATCAGCAGTAGCTAGCATGTCGACGCTACCGATGTTTCCTTCACCGACTCTTGCTATTTAAAATAAAATAAAAAATTAGTTTTTACATGTATGTACATAACGTACAATCAAATACATATATATTAAAATCTCAAACATGAATTAAACTATTGTATATATATATATATATATATATATTATATTAAATATTTATTTGACATTTACCTATGAAAGACCAAGATCCTTTGCACTAGTTCCAAAAACATCCGCCATCATCTCATCTAGAGAAAAGAAATCATGTGATCCAACAAATGATGTCTCACCCATGCAGTGCATACGGCACCACATGATCCACAGTGGTGTGGTGCGCTAGAACTGGCGCCTCCACCAACATCACCAGATGCAATCTGCTCACTATGTTAGGTGGGTCGAGTGTCAGTGAGCTCCCTCAATGCATGTAGTGTGTCAATCTCCACAACCTCCTTCACTGTAGGAGGGATAACTGAAGGCAGTGGGGGTTTTGGGGCATGGGGGATCCTTGGTTGACCTACGCGTGCACCAGGTCTACTCTGTGCAGAGCCACCACCTCACCCATAAAAATCAGAAAAGTCAAAATAATTTGGGACCTCATTAAGCACGAACTCACAATATAATTTCTTCAAAAATAAGGAGGAACCTCATTGTTGTTGCATGGTGGATAATAAAAACCATCCACCATCGGTCCCAAAAATTGTTCTTGATTCGGTCATCATGGCACCAATGGATTGGGAACCATTTGCAAGTAACCGTGGGGGCATTGGTTCTTAGGTCAGTAAATAATGCACAAATGTGGTCTTTTCCAAAAAATTTTTTATCTTTTATGGCCGCATGGGATAATTTATTTACATACCACCACCTACAATCACCTCTAAAGGTATTCCATCTATCTATTTGGTTGGTTACAGAGTCAACTTCACCAATCAATGTTTGCAATGTGTTGGCTAAAGTCATGCGGGACAAATTTGTGGCATGATTTTGTCTTATAGTCTGAATAAGGTTCTCAATGACAATTTTATTTTGTCGATTCTTCCAACGATATCAGCTTGTGTTCCTGTTGGTTCCATGGGGACAGAAGGAGCCACATGAGGCGGATCTATGTTTGGAGGAGGGTTTTGAGGAATGTTTGGAGGGTTTTGAGGATTGTTTGGAGGGTTTTGAGGAATATTTTGATGGTTTGTAGGATTACGAGCTTGCCGAGCAACTGACAAAACAAAAAAATTGTATACATAAACAAAAAATTGAAAACCCATGAAAATCACAAAAATAACCTAAAATGCAAACAAATTGATCAAAATCGAGGGCTTACCTCTTTGGCATGGTTGAAACTATCATGATCCAGAAGTCCGAAGAGTAATTTTTAGGGGTATTCAAAGCACGAGTGCCAAAGGTCTAGGAGAAATCGTGGTTGGAAAGGAAAAATGGGGAAAATGAGAAGATAAATATGATACCAAGCCAATGTTTTGATATAACAACAAATTGATCATTAGAGTGACAATATGAGACCGATAGAGCTTCACCTCCAAACACTCCACAATATGATTCAAAGCTTCACAAACAATTTTGACAAAATATTATGAATTTTAAGCTTGAGAATTTCAAGAATTTTCTACCTCTTTTTTTTAGGGGGGAGAAAGAGTTCTATTTATAACTTGAATTGGGATTAAAATAAAGGATTAACAAATAATTATAATTTGCAAAATAAATCCTGATTAAGAGGACATGATGAAGAGTTGATTTGATGGTGGGGTTCATGATGTGAGAAAAGGAAAAGGTGTGATGTGGAGTGGGGACATGGTTAGGTGTAATAGTGAAGTCATGTGCTCACTTTACACTATTGATTTTTGGATTTGTTGTCGGATAGGGAGATTTTTGAATTATTGACTTCATGGGTGGGGTTAATAATTTAATAATTTGAGGGAATTGAATTTTTAGGTGGGAATTGATTTTTAGGTGAGAAGTGATTTTGACTTAAGTGGGGAACATGTGGGGTTGTTGATTTGTATATATATATTTTGAATTATTTAATTATTAAATAGGATGATATGACTTATTTAAAAAAAATAATTTTAAGCATAATATAGTTTTGGCATGTAATAAGAGATTAATTAAGTTATAAGATTAATTAACTGAATATGAATTGTCGGTGGGAAACGAGATTTGAGTAAGCCTTTGATGAAGGAGACCAAAACACGGGGTGATACCAAAATTTGGTGTCTACATTTGCCCCTTTTTGTTGAGTGGTTTGCGATAGCAAGCCATGAGACAAAAAAAAAAGGGTTAGATGAAAGATGTGTCCGAGGATGGATGAAGACATGACCAAAGACAAGATGCCCTAGGCAAAAAAAAGGATCACAATAAAAATAAAAAAAAATGGTGGTGACTCCAATATCACATCGGTAGAGGAAAATTGTGGTCTCAACGGAGACAGACAACAACATTCTATAGACCAGTGAGTGGGTGAAGACCACTGCAGTATGGATGTAAACCAAGATGACCAATGGGTCATAGGAAAACATCAAAATATGTGCAACTAAATGTGAAAGATGTGCACAATCCTTTGTTTGCGAGGAATCGTGTGAAAAATCATGCATCCACAAAAGGGACGAGGATGAAGATAATGATGCCCCAAAGATAGGCATGAGAAAGACACAAAGTGAGTTATATGTGTTGACAAGTACAAGGATGAAAAGGTGCCCCAACATAAGACATAGATAGAATAATCATAAATGTGGACAAGATGAGCAGATAGATAGAAAGGTGAGATAAAATGCCCTAAAAGGGTAATAAATATGATGACAATCATGTTTCATAGAAAGATGCATAAGTGTTAGCAAATTAGAAGGTGAAGAAGACAAAAAAGTCTTATTTCTTTGGTAAGTGTGATAGAGATACTTTTGACAAAACAAAAGCAGAGAAAATATTCAAGGAAGAGAACAAGATTAGATAGGTGATGGCCGTTATGGTATCTTCCAAGACAAAAATGTCAAAGAAGATGGGAAGAGATTCTTAGAAATGGATATGATGATGTCCCTGCGAGAGGACTGATGAAGATAAAAGATGTGACAGGTTCTCAAAAAGAGAAGAGGTCAATGTGGCAAAGAGAAGAACAAGAATGGTAATGAAAGGGATAGATGGTGATACATAAATGGAGAAACATTGGCATTGACTGTGAATGCCAGATGTAAGGGATGTTGAGAAAGAGAAAAGGGAATAGATAGAGGATTGGTTGATTATGAGAAGAGCAAGAAAGATTGAATATGAAGGCGATAGGGTATGGAATAGAGGGATGAGAGACGGAGGAGGAGAAAATAAGGAATGAAAGGGGAGGAAGAAGATAACAAAGAAGGATTATAGAGAAAGGGGGAAATGAAGAAGGACAAACAAAGAGAAGACAAGAAAAGAACAGAGAAGAGGATGAAATTATGAAAAAGGGAGAGAGTTATTCAAGATGAAAGGCATGATGAAGGATGGAGCAGAGGAAAATAGAGAGGTAATGGAAAATGAAAGAGATGATAGAGCAAAGAAAATTGAAGGAAACAAATCATAGTGAGGAAATCCAAGGCAAAGAATATGGAACTGACCGCATGGAAATGCATGTGGATGATGAGATGATAAAGGAAATGGGATAACGTTGAAGAGTCAGGTTTTGATGGGGAAGTAAGGAGGAAGTGTGAGGTAAAATGGGGAGAAGGATGATATAGAGGAAGTAAAATAAGATGAAGATCAGAAAGGAGGAGAAGACAACAAAGAAAATTATGTAGAAGGAAGGGAACCAAGAATGAAGATATTTGGTAAAGAGTGAGAAGCATAAGGAACGTAAAGAGAAACTTGAGGGAAGGAATGACATCGATTGGAAAAGAAACAGAGATGCATGAGATGAGGATATGTTGATGACGAGAAAATAGAGAGAGAGGTGTATGATGAAGACAATGAAGAAATTGGCAAGGAAGAATGGAAGATAGAGAGGTGGCGAGGAAAAAGAAAGGAAGGGATAGGAAAGGCAATGCCAGTGAATGGATGTTAGGAGAAATCCACCGATAATGATCAATAGGAAAAGATGAGACAAAAGATAAGACAAGGTAGAAAGTAAATGAAGAATGGGAGGGGGAACACCAATGAAGGGATGTTAGGAGAAGTCCTCGATAATGATCAGAGGACACAGAGGAAGGAAGGAATGAAGATAGAATGGAGGAGGTCAAAGAAAAGGATTCAAGCTATGCGAATGGGGATGAGTGATTTTTAGGAGAAGTCCACCGATAATTCTAGCACGAAAATGGAAGATGATGATGAAAGAATGTTAGAAGATCAATGACAATGATGGGTAAACATGGGAGTAGATATGTGGGAGAACTCTAGAAGATGGAGTGGAAAGAGTAAAGAAAGGAGGGATAACGATGTGTAGGAAGATGAAGGCGAGGAGAGGATGCAGATGGATGAGAATGAATGAGAGAGAAATGAAGAAACAAGACACGAAATGAATGGAGAAGCAATGGTTAAGTAAGATTACCCAACGATGGATGATGGAGATGAAAAAGGGACCAATAAGAAGTGGTGTTTGCGAGAATGGAAGAGGAGGTGAGAGGATGTGATGATGGGGAATGCCGAGAAAATGTAGATGGAGAGAATGTGGGGTAGTGGGGGAGTGCAGGATGACAAATCATGCTTAAGAGGGACTCTTAAGTAAGATCACCATGCCACAGGAGGATTTAAGTAAGATCACCAAACCGGTAGTGATGATATGGAAGGAGAAAGACAACATTGTATTGGATGCAGGTGTGGAAGGGTTGGTTGGAATGGATGAGTATGATGAGAGGTGGGAGATAGAAGATGAGGAAGAGATGATGGGAGATGGAAGGATCAGATGGCCAACCATTCTTAAGAGAAACTCTTAAGTAAGATTTCCCTACGATGGAGATGGTTAAGTAGGATCACCAAACCGAAGAAGAAGAAGAATGATGAAAAGACTTGAGCAGTGTATACCAAAATGGAACAAGAGATGAAAGGAGGTGATATTAAAGTGATAACAAAGAAACAAAGGAGTGTGACATGAATGGATGGAGAACATATGCAACGTAGTAGATGGAGAGTGTAAGGGAAATCCTTAATTGGGATGCCCACGTGGTGGTAGTGATGATGCAAGAGTGTTAAGTGAAAAGGAGGAGTGGAAAGACATTTGTGGTGGTGATTGTCATTTTTATTGAAAGAGGAAATGGTGGAGAAGCTTCTACAGTGGGAGGATCCAAGGAAGAAGATATACCTTAACTAAGGTTCTCTGGCTATATGGATGGTTAAGCAAGATTGTCAAACTGAAAGCGGAAGAATAAAAGAGAAACTCAAGAGGAAAGACAAGTAAGATATTTGGCATCGTGCAAGGGGACAAAAAGGTGAGAAGGATGATGTGGAGACAAATGGTGATGAGTGGACATGGAGAGCGAGGAGAAATGGATCAAAGATGGTGTTGAACATGTTGAGAGATAAGGAGCTGCAGGATAACAAACTTGCCTTGAGAAGGATCCTCAAGTAGGATTCACAAACTGCAACGGTGATCAAGTAGAATTCACAAACCGAAAAAGTGTATTTGCAAACACATTCATGGAGATGATGGATAGATATAAAATTCATAGTGTGAAATTTGATGTGATTTTTATAAAAGATGATTTGGATGAGATGAATGGAACATAGTTGTAGCAAGGGTGTACAGGAAACTATGTTTCAAACTAGATTGGAGATAAACAAGAAAGGGTTACCACTCAAGGCATTGCACTTGTAGCCAATAATAGCAGGTGTTAACACATAACCAACGATAGTTAGTTATACCAAAAGATCATGAGGGAAATATGGATGAAAGATGCTTATAATCCTAATATTGACATGACAAAGGGATCAAAGATGTGACTTGTACATGGGAAGAGGGATCTCCAAAGGTGGTGTTCCTTAAGTCTATGCCCCAGCTCTAGGAAAGGGAAAGAAAATAGCAAAAAGTTGATCAATGTGGGAAGCTTTTGAAAATGTTGATAAAGAAGGTTGATCAATGCGGAAAACCTTCCAGATGCCATAATAATAGAGTAGCCATCCTTCGAGGGTATGGTCTACTTTATACATAATATGGATGGCAAGAATAATATGATAGCCATCCTTCAAGGGATCGGTCTATTTCTTTTGATTTTGCTTGATTTTGATTTGTATACTTTTTTTTTTTTTTTTTTTTTGTATTTTGAACAAACTATCCTTCGAGGGATCAGTCTATTTTTTTATAACTTTGATTTTTCCTTTTACATACATGAATTTGAGCTTCACATGGGGGAGAGCTGGGAATAGCTAAGTAAACCACTTAAGAGGGGATAAGGAATGTACAAGAGACACCCTGGACCCTTCACATGGCTGCAATAGGAGAATGAGAAGGTAATGGATGTAATGGTTACGGGATCACATCAAAGTAGTGAAGGTGGACCACATAATTCAGATTATTACAATGAAAAATGGAAGGGGCTAAATGGCAGAACAATCTAAGGATGTAACTAAGTTCTCATTGGTAGAAATATGCTAATAGTAGATTGGTCACAAGTGCAATGCATTAAGAGGTTCCATCTCTAGTTTACCACCACGAGAGAGAAGACAATGTAGTTGCAATAAGATGAGATGATAGCTAAGCAAGAAACAAAAACTATGTCCTGAAGGAAACAAACATATGACCACAATGGTGGATTTAGATGAAAATAAATGATGATGCCCCAAGAGAGACATAAACATAGAAGGACAATCATGGCCTCAAAGGAGGGCTTGATGAAATAAATAATGTCCCAAAAGAGACACACATATAGCCACAATGGTGGACTTTGAAATAGATGGTGCCCCAGAAGAGACACAAATATAGCCACAAAGGTGGACTTGGAGAAAAAGGTCCCTCAATGGAGAGACAAACATGGCCTCAAAGGAGGGCTTCAATGAAAAATGATACTCCTAAAAGGAGCATAAACATAAAAGAACAAATATGGCCTCAAAGGAGGACTTAGAATGAGATGAGGATTTGGATATAATTAATTTAGATTGGATGGATGTGAAGAAAGTAAACAAAACAATGTCAAAGAGCAAAGTCCCCTAGTAACAAGGGATTTGTACAGATGATGTGTTCAAGGGCGAGGGAAGGTTGTTCCCCCAATAAGTTAAATGTGAAGGAGGTAAAGGATGTCGAAAGAGCTTAGATGAGATTGTTTTAGATTTGGATGGGGTAAATGATCGAGACCACAAGTGTGCTTAGTAAGATAAGCGGCATTGATGAACAATGGAGGGCATTCCTTAGGAGGAATGACATGGGCTGGATGGATATTAAGGGATGATGTGGATGGAGGGATCATGGGAGATCCGACAGATGGGATATGGATTGGATTCAAGGTAGATGGAGAAGGAACTTTCCCCTGAATGAGGAAATCATCTTTCTCAATAAGGTTGTGGATGATTGACCGAAAGGCCTTACAATGTTCGATGTCATGACCTGGGGTATGATGATAAGCACAACTACAATTAGGATTGAACCATGATGGCTTGGGACCATAGGGATTAAAGGCTTTAATAGGAGGAAGTTTGATGGTAGATGTTTGAGTTAAATGTCAAAAGATATCTATGTATGACCCCATTGAAGTGTCATGGGGAAGGTAACTCTTATGGGTTTTGATAGGATGTCTCAACTTGGAGTTAGGAGAAAATGTGGATGTAGATTGGATGTGTGAATTTCATGTTTTGGAGGACAAATCAAATTTGGTTGAAGGATGATATTGTTTGGATGTGGATTGATTATTGCAAGATGTCGTAGATGGAAAAACTGATCCTAACATGGATGTTGTGGCATTAGATTGTTGAGAAGAGGGAAAACCTGAATGTTTCCGAGGATGCGCAGGGGACTATGTCGGGGATGTTTTCCCCAAGCCTTAGACTTCAACCAAGAAGATTTACCTCTAGCAGGATGACAATAATTTCAACTGGAGGATCTGATAGCGGTGGTGTGGTTATTAATGGAGAAAATGTCCTAAAACAAGAAGATGAAGATGTTAATGAAGAGATAGGTGTTTGTATGATGCGATTAATGATATCTATGTGAGATGTGGATTGTTTCATTTTGGCATGGAAAGAGATGATTTTTAGAGGGAGAAGGTAAAGCATCTTTATTTGATTTAGGTGGATGTGTTGGTATAGTAGGTGATTCAAGGGGTATATTTGATAGGGTTACAGATCGAGAGGATTGGGTTGGTGTGATAGAAGGATTAGGTAAAGAGTATTGGGATATACTGGGTGATGTGGCCATGGGAAAAGGTTGTCAAGGTAGAGATAGGTGGACTTGTTGATATAATAGGTATAGGGGTCATTGGGATAGATAAAGATGTAGGCACTTTTGGAATATGTGGAGATGTGGGTGATGTGATAACCGATGGAGTAGACCTTATGGTAAGGGTAATGCAGCAAATGCAGGAGCATTTTCAGATGTAGAAGTAGAAGGGACTGGTTGTTTCATAAATGTTTCGAGGGGTAAGAATGATATGTTTGCTAATGGGGTTGATGTTGAAGGTGGGGTTGTAAGGGTGCATGTAGTAGAACTGAGTTTTGTTGGGATGGTTGTGAGTAATGTAGGTGTAGTAACAGGTGTATTTGAGGCAGATATGGGTGAAGAAATAGATGGGAGAGATGTAGGGATATGTGTGGATATGAGTGGGGCCAAAATAAGTGCTAAGGATGAATCTAATGTGGTAGATTGGGGTGTATTTGAAGTGGCGAAATGGATGATATAGTTGAATTTGATGTGGATGTGATAAGGATAGGAGAAGGTGTAGGTTCAACACAAGTAGTAAAAGTTGATGTAGGTGTGACAGGTTCTAAATAAGAGGTGGGAATAATGTCCACTATGTGGGAACATGTGGAGTTGGTGATAAGATAAGATCTTGATTGATAGTGTCAACCATACAAGCATTTGATAGTTGAGATGTAAAGGGGGTGACGTGATTTGTTGGTGGTTGATTAGTTTGCACAGTGGTGGAAGTATCAATTTGGATATCCCCTTGATTTACAAGTTGTTGGACATGATCTTTGAAGGAACGACATCTCTCAATGTCATGACCTTTGACTCGATGATATTTACAAAAGTGGGCCTCGTGATACCAAATAGGCTTGGCTTGCGAGTTGTCTCATGGGTCATATGGGAGGAAGTTGGATAGAGTTTACGCTCATCAACTTATCAAATATAGAACTATGTATGATTCTCCTAAAGGAGTGTAGTTGGTTGTTGATTGAGGAGATCATTTGTTGAGACCATGTGCTTGGTGTAGATGGGGATGAGGGTTCAATGACCACAGTGTTGGCTGCACCCTTGAACTTTTTGTTATGTGTGAATGGTTTAGTGGATTCAATTTTTGATTTAGTTGAACTTAATTTAAGATGACCCTACTCAATGGCATGGGTTTTGAGCTTGCATGAGCCATTGTGAAAGCTTCATCAAAGGTTCGAAATGATTGGATCTACAAAGTGATGATATATGTTTGGCACATGAAACGTGAGAATAAGTCGATGAGTTCGGTTTGTGGGATAGTGAAGGATAGTTGGTTTATAACATCATGCCATCATGCGATGAAGTCGGCGATGGGCTCATTTTCATACTATGTCGAATGGTATATAGATCAGCGATAGTGGTTTGTGTGTGATATTGATAGAAAAGTGTTCTAAGAACAACTATGCAAGTTGAGTGAAAGAGAATATGGAATGTCATGGGATACTTGTTATACCAATCCAACCGGGACCAGACAAAAAGACATGGGGAAAGTGTGAAGAAGTAAATCATGATCATGCACAATAAGACAACATGCATGTTTAAATGCGAGGAGATGTTGTTGGGGATCTTCTTTATTATTGAACTTATTAAATGCAAGAAGTTTCCAATGAGGAGGGTAGGGTTTAATTGGACCGACGGATGAATGGGTTCATTACAAATTTGTTCATAGGATAAGGTGTTCTTGGGTGGTATGGTAAGGGTTTCTAAACTAGCTAACCGATTCATTAAGGCATGAATTGAATCACTCGAGGTGTTGTAAGGTTGAGATTGGATTGGTTGTGTGGTTTGAAAAGTAGTTTGATAAGGTGAATGATGTGTTTGTGGGTGTGTGGGTAGTTGAGGAAGTGTCTGATAAGGTGGTTGATAAGTTTGTGGATAGGATGTTTGTGGAATGGTTTGATAAGACAATTGATTAATTTGTGGATATGTAGATGTTGGAGGACTACTTGGAAAAGACTAACATGTGTCACAGGTTGGGATTGTTGTATAGGTTGATGTTGAGCAATAAGGGCATGATGATAAGTGGGGAATATGTGTGTTAAGAGTTTGAGATGGTTGGACATAGCCTATTAATGGAATTGTCAAAATGGGATGTGGGTGGAATGTGATCCACCAATTTTGGAGATTGGGAGGATTGAGAGATTATAGGAGATTTCTGGAGTAAGAAGTCATATATGGGGTTAGGAGGAGATTTGAGTGTATCTAGAGGAGCAGGAGATGGTGGTGTGATCGATTTAGGAAGACTGGCTTGACGAGGATATGAGGGTTGGTGTCAAGGTGGGGAGAATTTTGTATGACATGGTTCTCATGAGGTGAGACCATGGAGACTGGAGGTTGGGTGACCGAGATGCGTGGTTTTGAGTTTAGAATCCTGTTGAGTGAGATCATCAAAGGAAGTAACTTTATTGGATAGAGTAGATTGTTGTTTTGTCTCGATTTGGGAGAGAGCGAAAATAGGTGTGAAATAGAGAAACATTTGTTTATGTGTATGTTGTTGACAAACAAATCAAGCAAAAATATTTTTTTAACATCATGATTAATTTAGAGGATGTGAACAAAAAAAAAAAAAAGTAATGAAGGTGCCTAAAGGAGTCTAAGGCTGGTTTCAGGTAGTTATGGATTGGGAGATGTCTGAGATGGTTTCCTGTTGGGTGTTTAGGTCCCAATCAGTTAACCAGTGAGAGGAATGTTTTGATGTGTTAATTATGTTTGTGCAGTCTCAGGTAGTGTGTGATAAGTGAAATGCAAAGAGTTAAATTCTTTTACTTAAGCTATGTGATCAGGCAGGATGCAGAAGGTTCATTTTAGACCAAAATGAAATGTGACGTTCGATGTATATAGACACTCAAGAAAGGGAAAGTTTGATGCAAAAAAGAGAAAATAGAGAAAAATGAGAAATACCTGAGAATCACTTATCGGTGTTATTTGATTGTGTGATAGATGATGTATTTTGAAAGTGTCCGGTTAGTGGCCTGAAATGCCCAGGTACCCTAAAATTAGATGATTCACGTTCATAGATGGGGTTGATAAGAGGTGACTTGCGATGTGTTTTGGTTTAATCGTAATTTAGACTTTTCCTACAAAAAAAGAAAATATGACAATTAGTTGACATGGGTTAGAAAGGTATACAACCTGTAGTAGGCAATTAACAAACCAAACCTAAAACTTATACAAATGAATGATAAATGGATAAAATAATAAATAAAATATAAGTTCCTTATACAAATAAAAAATTAAAATTAATCCAAACCAATGTAATATGTATATCATTTAATAATGATTATCAAATCTAAATATAAAATTTATAAAAAATGTTTAATAACAACATAAAATAAATATAATTATCTAAATTTATTTATAAAATAGCTTATACTAAATATCAAAATAACGTTTAAAAAATAATAATGATTTAAAAAAATAAAATGTCTTATTTGAATTTTTATAAAAATGAAAAATTTATTCGATAACGACAAATTAAATATACGCCAAAAACTATCCTAAATACAAGGACACAAATTTTTAAATGTATGATGATCATAAATAATGAATGAATATCAAAAAAAATGAAATATATAAGTATAAAATCTATGGTGTATACATTTTTATGTTGTGATTTGTTTATTTTGTTATAAAAGAATTATAAGCCCATTTCTACAAAAAGATCTAAAAAAAATAATTATATATCCATTCGCTATAAAAAATTTGAGCCATGTTCGTTTGAGAATTGTGTTAATTATGTGTTCTTAAAATGAATTGTCAATTGTAAAATTGAATTAATTGATTGCTAAAAAAACTAAATTTATCTTCATACCACATGATTATCATTTGTATTTATTTGAGATGCGTTAAAGGAATTTTTAAATTCATTGAATGAGATATATAGTCAATACAAATTACCGAATGAATTTGAACTTTGATATTGTTTAAAATGTAAAGGGATTATACACTTAAAATTGCTATAAAGATCGACATGTGATCACTATCCACAGAGCTTACAATGAATTTTTAAACTTGATCTAAAACAATTGAAAAGACTTATTCAGATTTATATGAAAAAATACATATTATAAAGATGTGATTAGATCAATGACTTATAGATTATAGATTTTTGATATGTGGACATTCTTCATGATAAAGCTATTCATCTTATAGATATATCTACTAAAAAATATAATGGAATTCAATATATATGTCAAGAATGAAATGCTAAGCCATCAAATAATTTTGATGGGAACATGAAAGCTAACTTAGAATACTAATCTAATATCACAATTATTGGTCGACAAGATGATTTATATGGTGTTAAAAATAGTTATAAAATAAGTCAATATGTGATATCACTAGATAGAAGGTATGAGGACAATCACTATCTATAAAGCTTGTGAATGTGATTTGAAAATAGTTGGATGCATCAGATAGTATAGCGAATGATCAATCGAATAAATAAATCAATCATTATGAGGAGTGTTATTTAGAGCACTTGTGTGATTGAATAAAATGTGGATGTAGTTGGGAATGGGATTTGAATGGAAGGAGATGAAGATGTGATGTAGGTTCAAAAGTGGGAAGGGGAAGAAAAATTGGGCAGAGAGATGAGATGGAGTGTGCATGTGAGTGGATGGTGAGGAGGTGGTAGGTAAAGGAGATGGGAATGGAAGAAGGAATGGGGTGGGAGGAGTGGAGGAGGAGAGAGAGAGAGGAGAGGGAGGAGGGGAGATGGGAGAAGGGGATGGAGAGTGGAGAGAGGAGAGGAGGGAGGAGGAGGAGAGGAGGAGAGAATAGATGTGGAGAGGATGGTGAGGAAAGGAAAGGAGATGGGATGGAGAAGGAGGTGAGTGAGAAAGGAGAGTGGTGGTGGAGAGGAGGAAGGGAGAGGTGAGGGAGAGTGAGTGGATGGTGGATGAGTGGAGAGTGTGGGAGGAGGGTCAGGAGATGGTGGACATGAGATAGTGGGGTAGGAGAGGGGAAGGAAGGTGAGAGTGTGTGGAGAGGAGTGGTGGGAGAGGGGTGTGTGAGGTAAAGGAGATGGGGATGGGAGAGAAGGAAGGAGAGTGGAGATGTGAGTGAGGAGGGAGGGAGGGGAAGAATAGTGAGAAGGGGAAAGGGAAGGTAACTGTGTGGGAATGGAGGTAGTCGGGTGGGGAGAGATGAAGGAGTGGGGGGAGGTGAATGGTGGGATGAGGAGAGGAGAGGGAGTGTGGGAGAGTGGAGGATGGGTGGAGGTGAGAGGAGGAAGTGGGATGAGGAGATGGGTTGAGAGTTGGGATGTGGGGTAGGGAGATGTGAAGGATGGAGTGGATGGGTTGTTTAGATTTTTAGAACTTAATAAAATTTTCCATTTTTAAAATGTTATTTACTAAAAAAATTAATTATTATTATTTTCTAATAATAACCATATAAATTTATACCAATTATAAATAACTGGATCACAAACCCATGAAAAACAAGAAAATCACATACCTCGAAGGCAACCTAAATGACTAAACATACTAAATGAAAAGTGAGTTGAAAAATGAAAACCTTTTTAAAATATATTGAGTAAAAACAATGAAAGATAAAAATATATATATATATGATGAAAACATAGCCAAATAAATAAGTTTAATTTCCAGGATTCATTTCCCCATGTGGTAGATTTCAATTGAAAAAACAAGAAGAGAACATACCTCCAAGGTGATTTCAATGAGATGACCGTTACTTGAAGAAATCAAAAAATACTATGATATATTACAAATAAGCAAACAGAAAAGAGGAAATAAAAGGACAAAAAAAAAAAAAATACCAGATCTAGGGTCTTGTCCCACTTTGAAAGGCATGCCAAATGTTGATCTGGAAAACTCGTTCTCATGTGGGTGAACACCGAGACTGCAAGCCACCAAAAATTCAAATGATAGAGGGCTTAGGACCTCAGATGCAGATATGGATTCTAGATATGGGCACAGAGAAAATAGATCTGTGAGAAAGAAGATAGATCTGCAAGATGGAAACATATAAGATTAGATAATGATATGCGGGGGCGCTTCTGACAAAGCAGATCCGAGAAGCGTTAACTTCCTCGGTGGCTATCAACCCCCATGTTCACAAGAAAATAATGAATATCCAACGATAAGATGACATGCCAAAACTATAGAGATTTGCAATATGTTGAATAAACAATATAAATATGATACCAAGCCAGTGTTTCGATATAACAACAAATTGATCGTTAGAGTGACAATATGAGACCGATAGAGCTTCACCTCCAAACACTCCACAATATGATTCAAAGCTTCACAAACAATTTTGACAAAATATTATGAATTTTAAGCTTGAGAATTTCAAGAATTTTCTCCTCTTCCTCCTTTTTAGGGGGGAGAAAGAGTTCTATTTATAACTTGAATTGGGATTAAAATAAAGGATTAACAAATAATTATAATTTGTAAAATAAATCTTGATTAAGAGGACATGATGAAGAGTTGATTTGATGGTGGGGTTCATGATGTGAGAAAAGGAAAAGGTGTGATGTGGAGTGGGGACATGGTTAGGTGTAATAGTGAAGTCATGTGCTCACTTTACACTATTGATTTTTGGATTTGTTGTCGGATAGGGAGATTTTTGAATTATTGACTTCATGGGTGGGGTTAATAATTTAATAATTTGAGGGAATTGAATTTTTAGGTGGGAATTGATTTTTAGGTGAGAAGTGATTTTGACTTAAGTGGGGAACATGTGGGGTTGTTGATTTGTATATATATATATTATATAATTATTTAATTATTAAATAGGATGATATGATAAATTATTTAACATAATATAGTTTTGGCATTTCTCATATACATATGTTCCCCACTTGGTGATGAATGTGGTTTTATATTGATATTCTTCTTTCACTTTGATATGGTTGAAACTGGAATAGTGATAAAGCATTGAAAATATCTCGAGTTCTTCTTTGTTGTCTATAGAATTTGATCCATGGAGGGTAGAGGATAGTGATCCTTGAGAGAGGCCTTATTCAAATCCCTAAAATCAACACAAAGTCTAATTTCTCCATTATTATTCCTTACTAGAACTAGATTTTATATCCAAGTAGAGTACTTAACAGAAAAAAATTATCTTGGCCTCAATGAGCTTGGATAGTTATTCTCTCATCGGGGGCTCAATTTTAGGGTTAAATGGCCTCTGCTTCTACCTAATTGGTTTGACATTTGGATCCATATCAATAGAATGTTGAACTATATTTGGATTAAATTATTTTAAATCTTCATAGTCCCATGAAAATATATCACTTTGAAATTACGCACAAAGAGATAAAGGTATTCTTTTCACTCTCATTACATACCTTCCCAAAAAGAGGTTCTTTATCCGGACGAATCCTAATCGGTTGATATTCTTCTTGTTTTTCCACCATATTTTTTTCCATACATTTTAATTCATCATCTAGAATCAAGATCTACTCCAGATTAACAAATCCCTTCAGTAATTTGTTTGTTTTTAGTTTAACTATTTGATCACCATAGATCTCCGGCAAATTAGACTAAATTTTTTAGGACATTTAAACTTCATTTTATATGAATTAGAAAAAAAATTCATCACTGTCAAAAACATTCCATTTGGTTTGATTTTCTGGAATGGATGGCCTAGCTACCATTTTGATATGTTTCACATTTTGCTTGACAAGGTCTTTTATCAATGAAAATTGAGAACCTCGAGTTACCATTTGATCAACATCCTTATTCAAATTCCAAGGAACCACTTGTAGTTTAATGGCATCGATCCTTCTAACAGATCCCAAACTTTATGTTTGTAAACATTTAACAAAATTTTTTTGTGGCACACTTCCCATGGACTTGGTGAATGATTAATTCAGGATCTTGAAAGACTGTAATTCCTTGATTTTCCTCCTCTCAGCAATGAGAAGGCCATGGACCAAGGCTTCATACTCTACCACATTATTAGAATATTCAAATGACAATATTTGAGCAAATAATAACTTCTCATTTATTGGAGAAATCAGTACAACACACCTGCCTCGAACCCCATTTTTTCTTCCAAAACCATCAAATAACATCCACCATAGTGCGGGAGCATTTTCCTTTTCTTGTTTGAATATCATGGGTATCATAGACCCTTCTTAGTGAATGGAATAGATACCAAAGATTGAAGGTTTTAATCTCTTCATCATAGGGATTGAATTCATGATTTCTCTCTATTCATCGACTAATAAATCATGCATTGTAGGAGGAGAAGGCTACTCATCTGGAACTAAAACTTTCTCATGTTCTTCTTTTGTGAAGTAAATTGTTTGGATAAGAGTGGGATCATATGACTCAATATGGTAGGAAAATATGGTATCATCTTGTATGGTAAATCGTGTACCATACCTAGTTCTTAGAATCATGTGAATTTAATATGAGAATAAATAACCACCTACCTTAGCAATGAAGTCTCGAAAAAGAAAATGGAAAACATAGGAGGAAATTCTATAACTGAAACATCATGGCTTATGGTGAGGCTTGGGAAGGCATGAATAGTTACATCAAGTATTTTTATTACTCCCAATACACCCATAATTGACCCATCAAGTGTTAGAAATACCTCGAGATACATGATTATACTTGAAACTTAGGATATCAATAATTTTCTTTGGTATTATAGAGGTATTATCCCTTGAATCAATCATACGAGTTATGCATAAAGTGTTTACTCACAAATAGAGACATGTAAAAAGGTGGGGTTTTAACACTTTTTCTCACTTAGTTTTCCTTTTATTGATAGACATTGACCACGGCATCATATTTCTGCACTAATGAATCCACCAAGTAGATGTTTGAGTGCTTCACACAAGATGTCGCGATGTGATGGAATAGCTAAAGCATCTAACATTATCACATTGACATTGGAGTTCTTCATTTTCTCAGTACTATTAAATGGAAGACCCACAATTTTCTTCATGTGGAAAGTTATTTAATTTTCTCTTTTTCTATGGAATTTGCATAGGCGGTTATGGTTTATCAACAACTTCTTTGTTCAACACATATTCAACAGTACCTTAGGAGACTTGTTCTTTGTCAATTCGAGTCTTTTTCCTTAGCCACGACATTCCTTTGACCAACAAAAGATGAAGGTTGTGAGTATAGCATCCTTTTCATGTGTTGTGTATTATCAGCAAAAATGATTTGAGTTACGTTAGAGATACCCACTAATTGCTTGACCACACAAAGATCACCAGCTCAAAGAACATGATAATAACATCGATATTGGCTTCTTGAACTATTTTTGCATTTAAAATAGGTGCTTCAAGAAGTGGTTCTTGATGAGTGGAAGAACCTTGAACCATATATGCTTGAAGATACATTTCCCTTTCACAACTTAATTAATCATGTAGAAAATTACATGGGAAACACCACTCGAGTTTAATGAGCCATGCTACTTTGCACTGGAACTAATGCTTGGTGTGAACTAGGAGTAGGAATTGTTCATCGAGGAGGAATTTTTCTAATTGAAGAGGAGAAATTTGACCTTTGCATCTATTGTTTTACCGATTTTATGTGTATCTTTGACTGACTTGTTGATTTATAAATGAATAATATCACTAGTTTGAGGATTACCCCTAGAGTTGATAATTTTAATAGGATTGGACTTGTTGTTTTTCTAGGGATATAACTTTGTTTGTCAAATGTTTAATTAAATTTTTCATTTCCTCATCTTCCTTTTGTTGAGTAGGGGTTTTAGATATGGAAGCAACAGGTTGTGAAATTGGCTCAAGGATAGGAGCAATTGAAGGTTGAGCAACTTGAAGCAATTCAAGGTATAAAGGCATGGGTGGCCTAGGAGCTAATTTCCCAGCCTCTATCTAACTATTTTTGGCTCTAATTACAATTACATAGGAAGCTAGTAGAGTTATCCCTTCAATAGATTGTATCATAATAGATATATAAGAAATGAGATCTTCAAAGAAGTAAAGAAAAACATCTTTTGTATGTCTCATAAGAACTAGAATTCTCATGTCCCGGGTTCTCTCGGAATATGATGTTGAAATCCTCCATGAGTTCACTTAGGGTCCTTTTGATGGTGGTTAACTACTCTCAATAGAGACAAGTTGTCTAATATTTCTCTAAATTTATTGCACAAAAGTTGTGCGTAACTCATTCCAATTCTGAAATGAGCTTGTTGTCAGGCTTAAAAATTAAAAGCATTTCCTTTAAATAATGAAGCCAAACATTTTACAGCCACATCCATCTCTATAATGTCATGAATTGCAGATATAATTACAATATCTTGTATGTGATCTGCTTTGGGGTAATATGATTTTCTAAAGTCAAGAATGGGATATTTTTAAAGTTGTTATTAGAATGGTATTTTGAGCATTCAAGGCAAGTGGACTGCTTCCTATGAAGTTTACAAATGTATTTGGTTGTTTTGTAGCCATTCTAATAGGTTTGAGAACTCTTGTTGATTACAAGAAGGGCCTACCATGTTGAGGTGTTGAAAGAGTTCTATTTGGTGGAGATGTAAATCTTTTAATTTGTCTTCCTCTTCTTCCTCCACTTGGAGATAACCACAAATATTCAAATATTCCTTTCTTTGTTTTCTTGACTTCAATGCCAATAAATTACTTCAAAAATCCCAAATCATTCATCTCAAACTCCTTCGTGGCTGACTTGAATTCATCTATTGCCTTGTTTACATTTTCAATAAAGATTAAACCATCTAAATACAAAAAAAATTAGAATATCACCATTGTTTTCTTTTGTGTAGAGTGTGGGCTCATTGTTGCTTTTGCTAAAGCCATTACTAATCGAGAGAGGAGTATATCCTACTATGACAAGATCTTGATTATTGTTTGTGTCCATAAAATGCTTTCTTGAGCTTGTATAACTTTCTCTCATGCCACGGGATTTCATAACTAGGTGGGTGTCCCACATACACTTCTTCTTCCATTATTCCATTCATGAATTATGATTTAACATTCATTTGATGAACCTTCCACTTGTTATGAGAAGCAATGGAAATAATTGATCTCATAGTCTTCAGCATTAGTACTGGAGGAAATTTCTCATTATAATCACATTCAAGATTTTGTTTGTAGCATTTGGACTGCTAATATTTCCTTATGTCTATCAATATTGACTTTAGGAGTAGTCTTGGTTTTATAAACCCACTTGAATCCAATGACTTCCTTTCCTACTATAATATCTACTAGCTCCCATGTTCCATTCTTTTATATTGCATGCATTTATTCATCCATTTCTTTTTGATCCTTAATTGATTCTTAATAATAAATAGGATAAAATTATGAAAATAAATCAAAATTCATCATTTCATCTTCATTTTCTTCATACCTTTATTGCTCATAGATCTCTTAAACACTCCACATTATTCCTTACTACTGGAATGAGTAACTTGATGATGAATATAATCCATTTTCTTGTCCTTGCATGCATTCTTTGGATGCTTCATATACTACTACATATCTCTCTCTCTCTCTCTCTCTCTTTGTTATATTTGTTGAGCCAATTATATAGCTCCCTGTATCTTTCGAAAGAGGTTGACCTTTGATATGGACTTGAAAGATAAATTATCTCCTATTCTTCATGGCTTTTAAATCTGCTCAAATCCATTTACATTAATTTTAATTAAATGTCTCCATGTGTATGTATTTCATTGGTTATTTTTTCGGGTTTTATAAATCCTTTATTGTGTGATGCGAAGCTTGGACCAATTATAAATCTCCACCACCATTACAAATGTGAGTCTCCTTTTTCAAACTTTTGAAGCCTGAAAAAATAAGGAAGCTACATGGTCCTCGCAACAGTCATTATTTTTTTATAGGCCTTCTCAGTACGTGAAGCCCCGTCTAATGGCAAAGCTTCACATCCTTCACACTTGTCTTTATTTCTAGCTTCGTGTTAGTCTATGATTGGTTGTGGCTTCACACCTCAACTTCGATATTTTGTTAACTTAAACTACTAGCTCCATAGAAATGTAAACACATTTCTCTACCTTAGACGGTCAATTTATGAATGTTGACAACTCTAACTCAAACCGGACCCAATGAAATATAAATTATGGCTTATTCCATGGGTTTGAAGTCCGCCGAGGGAAAAAAACGGTTGGCAAAATTGCATTGCATGGCATAGACCCCTGCTCTGAACCCAAAGCCACTATCAAATAGAAATGATTATCTGAATCGATTTCCACCTAAGGACTTAGAATGAAAGACACAAGAAAACACCACATGGCTAGTCACTTTGACGAAAAAATACAAAATACTCCAACGGAAAAAAATAGGAATAAATGCATGTTAGAAAGGTAGATTGAAGAAGGGGGAAAACAAGTTTGAAAATATACGGGAGGCTCAATATTATAGACTCCCTTAATTATGAAACTTCACCTTAATATTGAGCTTTGAACAAAATAAAATCAAGTACTGATTTTAAAGTCCTGTACATCTACAACACCTATACTTTATCTTAAATCCTCAAATCTTTCTTTTGAAAGAGGTTTGGTAAAATCGCAGCTAGTTGTTGCTTTGACTTACAAAACTTGATCTCAATTTCACCTTTCTCAACCAATTTTTGAATAAAATGATACTTGATTTTTATATGCTAGCTTCTAACATGAAAATATGGATTCTTTGACAATGTAATTGAATTCATATCATCACATAAAAGTGTAGAACCTCATTGTTTCTCTTCATGAAAATATGAGAGGCTTCTTGTTAAAAAATTATCTAACAAGTGGCTAAGTTTTCTACGATATACTATGCTTCATCTATAGACAATTAAACAAGCTGACTATTTATTTGAAGCCCATGAAATGGCTCCTTACCCAACATTGAATAGATATCTAGATGTGCTCTTTCTAAAATCAAGGCTAGCTGCCCAATCACAATATATGTAGCAATCTAATTGAAAATCATTACTAGCAACATATAGAATTCTAAAATTTCATGTCCCTTTAATATGCCTCAAAATACACTTACCAATGTGTCTCTTTTTACGTGTCCATGAATATAGAAATTAAAATAACTACATACTTCATATTTTTATAGTTTTGGTTAAGTACGTCAAACTTCCCACCATGATTTTGTACCTTGTGGGATCCATATTTCTCTTACAATCATCTTTGATCAATTTCAAACTTAATTCAGCTAGAATAGTTTTTGGTTTACCGTCCACCATTCGAATCTTTGCAAAATATATTTTCCATACTTTTCTTGAGAAAAAAATATGCCATGCTCTGTTTGCTTGACTTTAATGCCAAGAAAATACTTCAACAATCTCAAATCAGTCATCTCAAACTCCTTCTTCATGGCTGACCTGAATTCATCTATTTCCTTGTTTATATTTCTAGTAAAGATTAAACCATCTAAATACAAAACAACAATTAATATATAACCATTTTTTTCTTTGATGTAGAGTGTGTGCTCATTTGTACTTTTTCTAAAGCCATTACTAATCACATAGGAATTCTATCCTACTATATCAACATCTTAGTGCTTATTTGAGTCCATACAATGGTTTCTTGAGCTTGTATACCTTTCTCTCATTCCCGAGATTTCATACGCAAGTAGTTGTCCCACATACTCTTCTTCCTCCACTATTCCATTTAGGAAATCTGATTTAACATCCATTTAATAGACCTTCCACTTATGATGAGTATTGATCCATAGGGATCTGAAAAACACACCACTTCATGAGTTCCATCGGCACTAAGAAGGATAATTAAAGAAAATGAATAAAATGAGTTAAATGGAGGTTTGTGGAGAGAACCACCACTCTTTGTAGAGTGGCTATTAAAACCACCGGCCTATAAGAGCGTTGGTCCTATAACCGATGCCCAACAAGGGAGGTGGTCCTAAAACCTTTTTCTTCTTAGGGTGATGGTCGTGACACTTCAACCGAAAAGAAGAATGGAGCACGAATGGATATGAATTTGAAGTGCTCGATTGTGTCTCTTCCCTCCCCAACCTTTCCCATTCTCCAGTGCATAGGAGGACATGGGAGAAGGATATAAATACAAGGAGGAACAAGAGAATTCATCATTCGAGAGATCTAAAGAGATCAAAGAAGAAAAGTATTAATATGAGAGAAAGTGAGCAGAGATTCTTCAGTGTTGGAGTGGAATTATAGGAGTAAGGTGTAAGAAAATAGAGCAAACAAGTAATTGGAGATAAGGTTTACATTGTTTCTTATTTTCATACTTATTGTAATTTGTAAAATTTTGATTAATTGGCCAATACAAGTGGGAAGAAAGAGAATTTTCCTTCTGACTGGTTTTCCCTCATTAGGGGTTTCTAGGATAAAATTTCTTGTGTTGTGTGTAGAATTATTTTAGCATTTCTCTACAATTTTGTCCTAAGCACTAGTTAATCAGTCACTAAAGCTCTAATCTTCATCTAAAGCTGTCATTTTCCAAAGTTGAAGTAGAACACCATAATTGTGTGATTCGCAGAGTTCCAAAGTAGAAGTTTACAGATCATTTTGGTATCAGAGATGATTATATATCCAGGACTTTGATATTTGATTCTTTCTTTTGATTTGTATGAAAAGAAAAGGTCCAAAGGCGAAGAAGTTTTACCTTGTGAGCCTCATATTTCTACGAAGATGTGGAAACAGAGATAATTCACAATCAAATGAAAGAAGATAACTTGGTATGTAGAGTCGAGATGCTAGAGAACTTGATGGATAGATTGTATAGAAAACAAGAATATCTTTTAGAGATGTAGAATATGGCTTCGGTTAAGAAAGATTCCATGGACTTAGAGGTTCAAGAAATTGCCAAAAAATTCGGTATCAAGAGGATCCATGAAGAGGAAGAATGGGAAGATCATGAAGAAGAGACTCCAATTGTAAGAGAAAAGGTAAATTATTATCATACACCTTTTAAAGTTGAAACAAAAGTGGAAATAATGAATTTTGAAGGAAAAGTAGATTCAAAATTATTGGATAAATGGATAAAATAGTTGGAAGTTTATTTTAGTGTACATAATGTCACTGAGGCACAAAGGATTACCTTTGCATGTCTCAAAATGGAAGGTCATTCTATGGATTTTTGGGAAACCCATCTAGCCACTTGTGAAAAGAAGAAATGTTTATTGTCGGTACTTGGAAGCATTTTAAAGAATTGATTAGAGCTCACTTCTACCCTATTGGCCATAAGATTGACATGATGATTAAGTGGTAGTACTTTAGGTAGGAAAGTGGTCAAAGTGTGCAAGACTACATTATGGAGTTTCAGAGAAAAGCCATGTTGATAAATATGGACATAGGGGTTGAGGACATTCTACCAAGTATTTGGGAGGACTTCACACTAACCTTCATAGGAAAGGTAATATCCATGCAGCCCAAGGATATCAATGAAGCTTGTATACAAGAATACCACATTGATGACGAGAATAAGCAAGGAGAGACAGAGCCAAAGGGCAACCAATCAACGAGATCAATGGGAAAAAGAACAAGGAAGACAAGTAGTGGAGGTAAATGGCAAGGTAAACATGTTGCTACTACTTTGCATACTTGTAAAGACCCCAAGAATTTATGTAAGAACTGTGATGTAAATGGACATACTAACGTCGGATGTTGGAAGTTACATCCAGTGCACGTAAAGCACAAACCAAGGATTCCAAGAAATCCATGGCCACTATGAAGACAAAAGGAGAGGTGGAGATTGAGGATGATTTAGATGTAGGCGAAAGGCTGGGATGTATGGCCACTAACATGTACGTGGAATTAAAAGAAGAAGAGATGAGTAAGAGTTTTCAAATCAAAATCCAAATCAAGAAGACTAAGGTAAACACTTTAGTAGATTTTGGTTTTCGATCAAATTTGTTCTTTGATGTAGTCGTAGAATAGGTTGACCTAAAGACTTACTGCATCCACATCCATACCCATTGGGATGATGAAGAGGGTATAGAAATACATGTTACAAGAAAGTGTGATTTTTAATTTGGGATAAATACCCAATATATTGATGTATTAGAGGCTAATATCATTCCACTTTATGCATTTGATTTTGTCTTCAGAAGTTCTTACTTGTATGTAAGGGATTTTGTGTTCACAAGAGAGGGACAACTAGTCTAGATGGATCAAGGATGGAGTTATTTTCAATATCCGGCATACCAGATAAAATCAATGGAGGCTAAGGGTAAGTGCCAATTGAGAAAAAATAATAATTCAGAAAAATCATCGAGTTTTGAATACTTTTATTGGAAGAAAAGAAAAATGGACTTGAGAGCATGGATATTTTCAATATCACTTGTCGATTTTACGAAGAAACCATCACAAGAACTGCTCATTCAAGGAGCAAATCAATCTTCCACTATGCAAATACCATATCTATCATGGATTCACTAGACCTGACCTTAGGATAATAAGGAGAAGAGGATATACAAGGAACATTGGTAATTATAGCAGAAGAGCACATGGAGAGGATTCAACCAATCCATCTCAAGAGACAAAGACAAGAAAGAAGGAATAAACCACTATAGTATGGGACCTTCGCCATACTTGAGTAGGTTGGAAAAGAAACCTTCAGGCCATACTTCATGTAGATGCACACGATAGCAAGTTGCAAGAGCTCGCACCTACTAAAGCCATCTATGCATGAAAAATAAGGAAACATACAGAAGTTTCCTTCCAAAGAGGATTGTACTCGAGGCAACTTGGAGGAGGATGTAGCACTAGAGCAATAAACCAAAGATCCACAGAGTCTTGGTATGTTGGACGAGAGAAGACACCAAGGCAAACCCGATGGTACTCGAAGGAGAAAGAGAGGAAGTTGATTCATGTACCACTCCCCCACTAATCTTTTGTGGGATCAAAAGCTTCCTAAGCTAGGGAGGTATCCACATAGGGATACAAAAAACACACCACTTCATCAGTTCCATCAACACCAAGAAGGAAAACTGAAGAAAATGAGGTAAATGGAGGTTCTAGAAAGAATCATCACTCTATGCGAGCGGCGGTTATAGAACCATTGCCTTGTAAGGGTGGCGGTCTTGTAACCACCACCCAACCAAGTGATGGTCTTGAAACCGCCGATCTATTAGGGTGGTGGTCCTACACTTTTGAATAGGAAAGAAGAATGAAGCATGAATGGATGCTAATTTTAATCCCCTAACTGTGTCTCTTCCCTTCCTAACCTTTCCCATTCTCTAGTGCATAGGAGGATAAGGGAGAAGGCTCTAAATACAATGAGGATAAAGAGCATTCATAATTCAAAGATCTAAAGAGATCAAACAAGCAAAGTATTAATATGAGATCAAGTGAGAAGAGATTCTTTAGTGTTGGAGTGGGATTATAGGAGAAAGGTGTACAAAAACAAAGCAAGCAAGTATTTGGAGATAAGGTTTACATTGTTGCTTTTTTCATACTTATTGTAATCCATAATTTTTTGATTAATTGGCCAATACAAGTGGGATGAAAGAGAAGTTTCTCTTCCCTACTGATTTTCCCTTATTGAGGATTAGCAGGATAAAATTTCTTGTGTTGTGTGTAGAATTCTTTCAACATTTCTCTACAATTCTATCCTAAAGAATAGTTAAGCAAATACTAAAACCTCTAATCTTCAGCTAAAGCTTTCATTTTCCAAAGTTGAAATCATAACAACATAAATGTGTGATTTGTAGAGTTCCAAAGTAGAGTTTATGGATCAAGTAGCTATGGTAAAAATTGTTCTCATAGTCTATAGCCTTGCTCATCGAGGAGAAAATTTATCATTATAATCATGCCCAAGATTTTTTTGTAGTCTTCGACAAATAATATTTCCTTATGGATCTTAATATTTCCTTCATGAGTAGTCTTGGTTTTATGAACCCACTTGAATCAATGAATTCCTTTCCTAATGGAAGATCTATTGGTTTCCATGTTTCATTCTTTTCTATTGCATATATTTCTTCATGCATTGCTTCACACCATTTATGACCCTTAATTGCTTCATCAAAATAAATAGGATCAGATTCTGAAAATAAAGCAAAATCAATCATTACATCTTCATTTTATTCATACCTTGATTTCATATAGATCTCTTCAATAGTCCTCATTCTTCCTTGTTGCTGGAATGAGTTAGTTGATGATGAAGATGTTTCATTTACTGGTCCTTGTATTCTTTGTTGGCCATTGCTAGTAGAATAATCACCTCTTTGTGAAATGGGTGCCCAACTTGGTGCATTAGTTTATTTGGCATCTATTGCTTTAGCAACAATAATAGGTGCATTTTTTCTTATGGTTGTTCCACTTCTTGTACATCTCCCCAATATGCTTCCTTATTGAATTGAACATCCCAAATGATTATCAATTCCATTATAACTAGATTTTATAATTTGTAAGCTTTTGATTGCTCACTATATCTTATTAAAATGCACTCCTCTCCTCGCTTATCCCACTTTGATCTTCTTATCTTGGGAACATGTGCATATGCTACACACCCAAAATATAAAATTTTTCAACACTTGGCTTTCTTCCACTCCATGCTTTTGAAGGTATCTTGTTCCTCACATTGTTTTCAAGACATTTATTTAGTAGATATAGTGTTTTTCCAACTTCTACAGCCCAAAATTCATCAAACAATCCACTTTCTTTAAGCATGCTTCTTTCCATTTCTTTAATTGTTTAGTTCTTTCTCTCTATGACACCATTTTGCTGAGGTGTATACATTTTTTTGAATTGTTTCTTAATCCCATGCACATTAAAAAAGTTCAAAACTCATTTCATATCTACTCTCCAAATCTATCACTCTCAATGTCTTTATATAATGTCACCTATGCTTTTGATCATGGTCTTGAAGTGTTTTGAATACTTCAAATGTTTCAAATTTATTTTTCAAGAAATAAATCCATGTCCTTCTGTTGAAGTCATCTATGAAAGTAAGGAAATACACACTTTAAGATATGGAGGGAGTCCTCATGGGACTCATGTAGATGAATTATTTAACAAAGCAAAGGAAATCAAATCTAACACCTAATAGCTTCAACACAATGCTAACTAGATCAATATATCATCATGCTTAGAGCTTAAGAAAAACTAAACTATGAACATATTTGCATTAGAACATGAAATGAAGATTAAAACTAACATTCTAAACAAATTAATCTCTATCTCTAATTGAATGCTAATGAAATGAACCTATTTAGATCCTTAGAAATCAAAGGGTTTTATTGTATTCTTGAATCCCAAGGTTTAAAAAGTGGATTCTTGTTAATCCATGGCTATAAGACCATTTGGCATATCTACATATGAATTCAAACTTGGAAGAATGAATGCAATAAATGAAAATAGCTAGCTCCTCCAATGAAGAATGCTCTAAGATGATAAAATGGTTATAGCTTAAGCTCTATGCTCATTTAGGTGTAAGTAGAAATATAGGAAAAGGGATCCTTTTATAGCCTAATGGATAAAATAATCTCTACATCCCTTTACATGTGGGATAATAGAGAGGTTGGGTTAGTTGTGGATAAGGAAGGTTTAGGGAGGGTTGAGTCAACCTTAGGAGAGTTTAATTTTTCCTTTAGTGACCCATGGGAATTAGGGGTGCATATAATTAATCAAAGGTGATTAATTAATAAGGAGATGAGCCTATTAGGCTAGTTTAGAAGAGAATTAACATGATTTAGGGGATAGGAAGGATTAAATTAGATAAATGAAAGTTTATTTATCTAATAGAGGAGGAAACTTAATTAATTAGAATTAATTAATTAATCTAGATAGAATGGGGTTTAATTAATGGAAGGTTGTTAATAATCATTTTCCCTTGATAGGAGAATTATTTAACTAAAATAATTTAGTTAATTAGAGATGATAGAAGAGAACATATGTGATATTGACGATATGTCATCACTTTGCATGGAAAGACATAATTATTGAAATTCAAGCAATTAAATTGCGTGATCGAAATTATAGGTGTCTACATTTTCCCCTCTTTGGGGTGGCCTAAGTGATGCCACTTCAAGATAGTAGACATGTAAAATTTTGAAGGGGTAGAAGAAAAATTAGTGGAAGTGGGAGATGCCCCCTCGAGTGTTGATGGGGTGATGAAAGAAGGTGATCAACGATTGAAATAGATGAGAGAAATAGATAGAAGAATGGGAAGGGATGTGATGAGATAAGTGAACTACAAGGGAATAATGTTTATAGGAGACTGATTATAGAAGAAAGGGAGGAAGACGGCTCAGGAAGAGCTAGCTTGCATTCATTGTATTTAAAACAAATTTCTTATAATCATATTGTTAAGGATCTATATCATATGTCCTTATTAAAAATTTAATCATATGTTAAAATTAGAATGACATGAAAATCCATAATACGAACAATTGTCCATTGCTAAAAATACCTACTCCATACAACATACGAAATGTAATGCAATACGTGAAAGTAAAATATGTCTAACTCCCTACAACATACATAATGCAATGCAATATGAGAAAGTAAACAAGCTAACCTAACAGAGAAACATAATGCAATGTTTTTGTTATCAAGATTTGATTCTGACCTATGAGAATTAATGACAAGGGCTAAAAGATGGTGCTCCAATCAAGGATATATACAAGGGGAATAACGGAGGACACTTGGGTCCTATGAAAAATAATAGTGCACTATGAAACAATACGAAGAAACTCATTGTGACTTAGAGTACATATAGTAAGAAAACTAACTTTGTTTATGGAGGTAGATCAAGATGACCCACGAGTCACACACAAGAACAAGTGAGAACAAGAGGGTGATGATTTGTAGGATGATTTTTATTATTTTTATTTTTCTTAAAACATATTTGAATGTTTTTTTATTTTCTAAAAATTTTCTCTAAAGCTATGTAGAGGAAGGCAAATAAGTGTGGATTCCCCACCGATAGATGGGATGTACAAGGAAAATGCCACACATACGAGAAAGTGAAGATACGACATGCCCTAACGATTAGGTAGGAGTATTCAAAATAAAATATTTACACATAATAGGGGATCAAGGCCAATATAAAATAGGTTCAATCATGAGGGAACAAGGATGCCCCCAGCATAAGCTAGCCAAGAAACACATGATAGAAAGGAAGTAGAAAATTTTCTTATTAAAAGGGGAGAAAAGTGTCTATAAACATGGAAAAGATGTCATCCTATACACATGGATGTTCTTAATGATTTTCAATAACAGAGGATTCTATGAAAATATTTAGAATGCGGTCAATGAAAAAGTGATTAGCCCAAGGCAAAAATATTGAGACAAGAAATGCACTAAAGCAAGAGTTTGAAAAAGGTCCAAAAAGAAACATTTAGATATTAACATACTAATATTTTTTAATCATCAGATCCCTAGTGTGCATGTGGAAATTAATTACTCTGAAAGAAAGAGTTGATAGACAACAAGTGAAGACACTAGGCGATGTGTAGGATTGATTTAGTTTGAAAGGTGATTTGTGAATGGATTGTGGAAAGAGAGATGTGATTCCTTCACTACCAGCCCAGACATCTATAACCCCTAACGAAGATGCATTTGATTCTAATCAAAAAATTCTCTACTCCCATCAAACGTCTATATCCCTGGTAGAGATTATTAGAAATACCCCCAAAAAAATTTATATAGATCAATTTGCTTTTTATTTTAGTTTTTTCTTTTTGATTGATTAATTTTGATTCTTTTGCTTTCTAAAAATTTTTCAGCTCTCTTGTTTGACAAGGGGTTAAGAACCAATGATGGCTTGAAGGAATGATATCGAAGTGATTGTGATGACAACATTGGATAGTGTCACCCCTAAAAATTCTTCACAAAATTTTTATTAGATGTATATAGTGATAGGATCTCATAAGAGGTCAATCATTCTTTAATTTACTGAAGGTGATAAAAGACATGGGTTAAATAGATAGCATAGAGATAAATGTCATATAATGTGTGCAAATAGGCTAACCATAATAACATCAAAGGCATGAAAATGGTGGATGACTTGCAGAGGAATATGAAAGAAAGGGATGAAATAATATCCATGTGTACGTAATAACTGATGGTAATGTTTGATCTTTGTACCTTTGATTTTTTTTTGTAATTTTTTAATGGTTTCTCTTTTTTTTTTTTTTAATTGTTTTATGATTTTTATGAGTTTTTATGGTTATCAAATGAAACATGTCACTTTACGTGATAGGATCTAACAACGATGTTCCCAATTTTTTTGATAAGAGAGACTAAGCTTGTTTGCTTATCAAGTGTAATATTATTCCTATGATCGTGGTGAGTTCACACTCAACACATGACTATGATTTATTCTAAAATATGGGTGTTTTATGTGGGAGCTTGAGTTCCTTATCCATAGGTTTTTGTACTTTACGACATACTTGATGAGTGCATTGGTAGGTATTATGGAATCATGTTTTATTTTAGATTTTATGATCGTTTGAGTTGTTGGGAGCTTTTGATCCCTTTGGTGTTTTGATCTCACTTGATAAAGAACCTGATAAGTTTCTTATAAGCTAATGCCTGACTTGCTTGATCTTGAGAGGTGGAATAAGAACATGGATGCTTAGAATTGATGGGAACAATGGTAGTGGGCTTGCCAAATCATTGATAAAAGAAAAATGTGATAGATGAAAAGGATATGGTCTAATAATGGAATAAGAGGGACTACCAGGAGGTGAGCCAAAGATAGAAGATGAATGGATACTAGGATGTGGACCAATAATAGAAGAAGAAGGGATGCTACAATGCGATCCATAGATGGAAGAATATGGGCTACTAGGATGTGGCCAAAGAATAGAAGATGATGGACTACTAGAAGGTGTCCCATAGATAAAAGATAATGGTGGACACCGGTGGGATACTAGTTGGTCATGTCCCAAGAATAGAAGGTAATGGGCTACCCGGAGGATACCCATAGGTAGATGATGAAGGGAAACTTAGAGGTGGCCCATATATAGAAGAAAATGATGGGCTACTTGGTGATGACCCAAAAGAGATTGTGATTGAGGAACCTTGATAGATAAAGAAGAATTGGGTAATGAAAAGATAGGCCATTGGTCAATGACAAAACTAGATATTTCTCCATGTAATGAGGATGGTGTAGATGCAAGAATAAGATGAGGATCAAGTTGAATGATTTGAGAATCTTCCTCTATTTTTCTATTAAAAGAAATCAACTTCTTTTGTACAATACACGAACACATATGTAACACCCACATTTTACACACACAAAAACAACAATAAAATTACCAGGATAATTTTTTTTTACTTACATTTCTCACTACACAACACCACAAGGGTTCCAAGAAGAGAAAATCAACAACACATCAGATGCTTACATAATTCATCGACCCACATAGACACATGAAAATACCATATACATGTCAATGCCACACTTTCCCAAAAGAATGAATACTAGTAATGACCTAACCACAAGAAAGGGACCCAAGGATTGACAACCCACAACACATCATTTCCATGATTACATATTAGTTATGATTAACATTCCAAGAAAATTTTATACAAGGATAATTTTATCCATTTTACACCTATAGATTATTCAATTTATTTCACATTCAACTTACAGTTCAACCATTTAAGTTGGCTCGTTATCCCTTATAACAATCTCCATACTTTATGTAAGTATTGTCCATATTTCAAATTGTATACAAAGTTCCTAATTCTCTCATTCTTATTTTCATATTATGCTTCCTAAATGCTTATTGAAATTTTAAAGTTTATCCTTTCTACACAAGTGAATCTAACATGATATCAAGAATAAATCTTAGGATTAAGGGAGATTTAGGTTCAAAATAGCTTTCCCATAAACATTCTTTGATCATGGTATAGTTATTTCCCTACCACAGCTATTATAGTTCAATAACTTGTTGCATTCCCATATATATATATTCTATATATATATATATATATATATATATATATATATAAATATATATATATATATATATATATATGTTTTCTCGAAGTTTGATCTCACCAAGGCAATTCATATTCTTTGTAACACATGAAAATGATTAATTAAGTTATAAGGAATCCAAGGGTGACCTTAATCCTAACCTTAAATATCATTTTCATCATAGATTATTTACTCTTACATTGCAAAGTATGGTCTCATTACTATCATTTTTTTATAACGAAGTATTGGTCTAACATCTTGAAAAGTACATGATTGGAAGAATTGAAACTATATATGAACCACAAGTGATTTTCGTTCAAGGTAAGATCCCATGTTTCTACTTTTCATGATTCTGCATGTGAAATTTCTTTTATTCTTAATGTCAAGAAGGGCATAACAAGGGATTACGGGACCAAGATTCCGGTTTCTTAGGTTCTCTAAACTCCACATCTTTTAAATCAAATTCATTTGCAAGGATTTACTTACCATTTTCTTTCCACAATTTAATATCCTAATCAAATGAGGTTTTTTCTAACTATTATAGATCATATTTAGGTGTAGAAACATATTTACCCTATCAATCCTCTTTAAAATACCAAGGAACTGGATTTTCATTAGCCAAGGTAACACATTTAGCTATGAGGATATAAAGATATCATTAACAAGAGTCTAAGTCATAGTACAACTATATCACTAGCTCCATTGTCATTTGGATCCCATAAGGAATTCATTCGATGATGAATTTAAATTCTAGATCTAACTTCATAAGACTAGGTAGCCCGCTAGGAGACTAAAGAAGTGTTGGTTCTACATACTCCAGATAAAATTTTTCCATGTCATTCCTAACCATCGGGTTCACAATGATGTGGCTAAACATAGTGGCTATGACAACAACTCAAAATTGGGCTCTTATTTACTTAATCTAGAAGGTGTCATAGAGTGTAAATTTTAAGTTCATTCTACGGTTTCAATTTATTCTATTCTAAGAAGGATCATGCGAGAAGGATGACATCGATTGTAGAGATTGAATTTTATCCTAAGGTTTTAGTTTTCCACACTAAAAGTATTCATGCATGAAAGGTAGTTATACAGGAGTCTTATACTAGGGTTGAGTCTTTCATTTAGATAACTTTATTACATTTTTAAGGTAAGGAACACAACACAATTTATTTAATCAAAAATTTCACAATGGAAATGCACTACAAGATATTAAATTCAAATTCATTTAACATATATATATATATATATATATATATATATATATATATATATATATATATCCAACATGTTTACCAAATGTAAATCTAAATCGAAGTGGCACCTATGATTAAATGTAGATTTTTCAAGGGATCCCTAAAACTAGCATCTCATACAGATTACTAACTTTCAATAAATAACATTACTCAGTAGCATAAAAATTCATAAAAATTTCCTTATATTAACATTCATAAATTCTAACAACATGCAATGAATCACACCCACGTCGTTTTGCCATCTTACTTGTATCCTGCAAAAACATGTGAGCATGAAATCAGCGATAAATCGCTGGCATGGCATCCACCCAAATCTAGCATAATTAATGTTATCTTGTCTCCCATTTAATTTATAATAACAATAATTTACATTCGAAAGGAAAAGGATTAGAGACATGTATTCATTTCATTTTTTTTCACATCATTTCGTAACCTTGGAGAGAGAAAGAGAACAGAAGGAGAGAGAAACAAGATTTTCCCAAAAGTGAAATTTCACACAACAAACCACAAGATAGAGTTCCTAAAAGTTTTTAAAAGTTTCAACAAGTTTTTGTGGTGGTTAGGTAACTTGATGGGGGACTTATAACATGCTTTTGAATTTTTCTTGCTAGTTGTCAAAAATTTTCAAATTAGGCTCGGAGGCTAAGAAACCATTTTCAAACGTTGTCTTCTGATGAGAAAACACCCCACGGTTAAATTTATACATGTCCACCTATATACCAAGATTTCATAGGAATTGACGGAATTTGGAACTAGTGAATGGTTTACGATTGGCAACTAGTTTTCCAGGGCCATCGATTGTAAATGCTCTAGTTGCAAACAATTAAGAGTTAGCTTGAGGGCTCAGAAAACCCACATCTAAAACTTACATTTGATGGATGAACGTGCAATGAGAAAATTCCTACAAGTTCTCCTATATATGGAGGATTCACTAGAGTCGATGGGACAGAGAACTAGAAAGCGGTTTTCCAATGGTGACAAGTTTTTTGGAGCCACCGATCATAATTGGTCTAGTTTGACCTAGTCAAACCACGACTAGAGGCCTACAAAATGGATTTGTCAAACTATCAATAAAATTTTTTTTCCTCAAACTGAAGGTTCTAGGAAATTGTCTAGTAAAAATACTAGAGGTTTGCGAAGGCAGATAAGCATTTTGTTGCTCAGGGTTCAAATGGCAAGCTGATACAAAACCCAAATTTTCAAATTTAGCAGCTTCCTACAGCTACAAAATGGTGTAACAGGGCTCCTAAAAGGGCATAAAAAATATCACAGATGATCATTCGAGGTTGATTCAAGGATTAAAGTGACTCCTCACATGACAAGGTACACATAGGAAACTTAACATCTCCTTTATGGAGTTACGAAGTTTATTTTGCAAGCCTCCAAAATCGTGATTTATTTGTTTTAACAAGGGAGTGGTCAACATATTTACAAGGGCTCAACTTCAACTTGTCAATAAAAATGGGTATTGAAGCAATCTAGTTTCATTAGGAAGCTTGTTAGATCATCTCAAAATGAGGGTTTGAGTTTATGCTTGTCTACCAAGGAATATTTTAATTGTGCAAGCTACGGTATGACATCTTTTTGTTTTGAAAACAAGTTTATTTAAAACTATCAATTCTATGATAATGCTACATTTTAAAATTTTATTTCGCTGCAAATGAACCACTAAAGAACAAAAATTATAGAAGATAGGGAGAGGCGAACCATGGTTGGGAACGATGACCAAAGCGGGTATGAAGGATCTAGGTGGTTTACACTCAGGGTCCATTGAGACCACTTTGTTCTTTATGACATCATGTCAGATAGTCACGTGAAGACTCAAACTATTAGTCATGCATCCATGCCTCATCAAAACATCATTTTTGTTCTTTTCAAGTAGTCATCCCAAACCATGAAACCATATTGTCATTATGCAATATGTCAACCCATTGGTGAGCCATCTAAATGTTTCCTCATTTTGCATACATGACTATCAGGGAATTCATAGCTACAATACCCAATACTAAAGTAAAAACTGGATTTCAATTTTTTTCTTTTGTGTAGATTTCTTACCTTATTTAAAGCTCTCATTTTGGGCATAGGTTGGCTTGGGTGGCGACTAGGCTTTACACCTTCTCTAAGCATTTGATTGGAAGTTTCTATAGTCATTACAACGAAACCAATTTTTGCATACCCTGTATCAAGGCTCCCATTGGCATAGATAGGGAAGAGTGATGGCCAAGGTTGTGGAATTTGGCTTTAGCTCTATCAATCACATTCTCTTGAGCAGTTTCAAGGCCATTTAACAAACCCGTTTGATCACATCCTACAATGATGACATCCCTTTAACACAGTTTCTTTTGGGCATCTAGACAAACAATTCATGTGTCGTGTATAAGGTTCCACATACAACATACACATCTCCTTGAGCATTTGTGACTACAACATCTGGAAAAATTCCTTCTATTTGTATGCCTAGATGGGCGTCCACACCCTATTCTAGAGCCAATATTTTGGCAAAGGCTGTGAGATGTTGGCAGAGGGGGTGGAAGTAAAGCTTTAAACCTGTACACAATTACTTAAAATTTTCTAATCCCTTTCAACAAACTCATTTTGTGCATGTCCTACAACCATTGTAGCCCATGAGGCCATATTATTTTTAGGAATTTTGGCACACAGTTCACATGCCTTATGCATACATCCACTTTCAAATGGAAAATTTGCTAGAGCACTTGCAACCACAACACCAAAAATTTCTCTTCCTTGGTGCTTGATCTGACATTCATACCCTATAAAGAAACTTGAATTTCAACACTATCAAAAGGATGATGGAAATAGTTGTGGGTTTTGGTGTGTTCTTGCTCAATGTATCTATTTGGAGTTTCTTAAAATATCCCATAAGCACTACCCACATGACTTGTCATTAACCCCAAATAATAAGCAAATCCTAATATTCCAAGAAAACGAAGTGTTCCCATTTTGGCACAGGATGGGAGGTAGTTGACAACTGGACAACACAATTAAAGTGGTTGAATTTTTGTGCAAGGAACATGACAGGTATGAGGTCGTATGGGAATCCCATATTGCACGCCACCCCTAAACACTCACCATCAGCTCACGCTCCAAGAAAACCCGCCTATATGCCTTCACGTCCATAATTTCTCCATCCACCCAAATAACTCCACTTGCCAACATCTCCCCCATTTTTTTCAAAAAAATTATTTGATTTTAATGGCGGCACTACAACATCGATGTGTAAAGAGAATCATTTTTTTGTAATCTTCTAGAGCAATATCATTATGTACCCCTACAAATGCCATGACCGCTCCTTCATTCTAAAAGAAATCAATCAATATGGGTTGTTGATTGACCACCAGGGGTTGATTGGAAGAAAGAGATTCAATTGGTGTGGAAGAGTTAAAATATGTTTAATGGTGATTGATAGAAGAAGATGAATCAAGAGATGAAGTAGACTTAGGGGTAGATGTCTTATAAGTAGAAGAAGATTTAGAATTGGTTAGTATATGTTTCCATATTAGACAATAACGTGGAGGAAGAATATGAGGATTTCATATCAAAAATTCCATAGATAGCAACAAAGGAGTCGACTTAGATGATTAAATAGATAGAATTTGAGTTACACAAATTTCAAAGGTGGAAGAGTTCATTGAGGTGACTAATAAAATATGTCCTATGAAGAGGGGGAGGACCGCAACTTAGGATTCAAATTAGATTAATCTAAATAGTAGTTTGGATTTGAATCAGTAGAAGAATCAGAGGAAATATTTGGATTGGAATACTCAAAACAAGAGGAAATATTTGTATTAGAATCTAAGAAGAGTGGGGGAACCCAAATAATAATTTGGATTAGAAGTGTCCAAACCATACCATTGACTATGAGATTAAAGTGGGGAACATGTTACCTATATGGATTCTCTAGCAAGAAGAACCAAATGAGGCTTTGTCATGATGGGCATGTTTTGATGTGAACATCCAAAGCTTAATTCCTTATTATTGTATGTATTAGGGACCTTGTGTTAATCATTCATTGTTGGCGTGTGTTGGGTTCAAAGGCCTATACCTAGATTATATGATCAAACTTCTTCAAAGTGAAGAAGGTTTCATGTTGATTTGGGCAGTATAACGATAACCAACTGGACATTTCATAAATATGGGGATGCTTGTGTGATTTTCCAAAAGGGATGCTATGGAAAACATACATAGCGATGACTTAAGATTGATAATCCAACAAGGTTTAGACAATAATTTTGGTGGTGTAAATTTCAAAGGATTGATCAAAATTTTAACAACATAAAGGATACAAAGGAAATATTTCCAATGTTTGATTGATGCAAAAGATATCTAATAGGAATTTTTTTTGCCAAGGTTTGAAATATATGTTCAACAATGACCATGAAATTAGGAAAAATAAATAAGATCAAAGACCCAAATGATTTTCCTAGAAATGAGTTTATAAGATGGACAAACACAATGAACAATCACGCAAGTTCAAAACATAAAACCAAATTAATGACCAAAGAATAATGAATGATAAAGAATCAATGGATTAAACTGATTTTCCTAAATAAATAATTCAATATGAAGAATGAGACAAATCACACAAATTTGTTTGTAAACCAATAAATCAAATGGAGTAATTCTAAGTGTTTGATCAATTGATAGTTTCATGCATAAGATGACAAAAAAATTTCACCACTTATGCCAAGTTAAAAAATCAACAAGACGTAAGTCAATAACAAAAGGTTGATATGATTTCAAAGAAGGTATACTAAAAGTGAGTTTAGATCCAATCAAGACCTAAATCTTAAAATGTAGAAGTTACAAACATGAACGACACAACAATATGACTAAGATACGTTAACCAAACTTTACAAAAAAGTAAGGTATTAGTATCAAATTAATATTATTATGACACGCACAAAGGTAGCAACACTTTTCTAAATCGAGGTAATGTTTGAAGGAAAACTAAGGCTAGAGTATACCATGTAATTGTTATGATGCACGTAGCATAACATTAAAATCTACAAACTTAGTTCGAGTTTGCAAGAAGCAATACATAAGTATCAAAATTATGGCGATATGATACAAGAAAGATATCACCTCAATGAACAATTAGGTGATGAATCAATCCTAACTATGATGACGGGTCTTAACTTGGGTATCAAGATCAAATGGTTACCAATGATACAAGTATGTTCCCACACAATTTAGATGTTTAAGAACCCAGTTGCAAACATGGATGAGCATAAACAGACATAAAAGTGGTGACACCATCATTTCGAACACACGTGTGGTCACTCCTCTTTTGATCAACAAAGTGTCAAAAAAAAGTGAAGGAATTAGTACAAGTGAGGATGAAAATTATTGGCCTTACTTCGGAAGAGTTTCACCTCACCTTATGGCGAGTGAAAAATAAGAAAAAATAACGCTTTGCATGTTTCATGATGAATAATGGATCTTTACAAAAATTAATTTGTCAAGTTGGCTCCAAATACTGAATGGCCTTCCTAAGCGGTTCACTAAACTAGGTGTCAAAATTTATCTAAGAGCGAGCTCGATTTTCCAAGAAAAGTCACACTGACTAGTTCGTAAAGTATCTCAGCTTTACTTCACCCCCTTCAAGCACAATGGGCAATAAATGCATCCATTGTGTACTCTCACTGAGGTCAGGATACAAATAACTATTGACTCTAAATCTCATGTGTATACTAGTCAAGTAGGTGTGCAGAGCACTTCCTGTTTTGTCCACAAGGTTCCTTGTTGCATGCATTACTTTGGGGTTCCTAGAACCACTCCCATGTTGTCTTAAGGCTTATGCCAAAGGGGTTATGTTCTATTTATTTTCTAGTTAAGCGGATAGGGGTTATGTTTTAATTGTGATGTAATTTCTTATCTGTTATTCTTAGTGTGGTTTAGTTGAACTCCATTTGGCAACCTGCGAGAAATATGTTAGAAATTTTAGATTCCTTTTTTTTGCAAGCATCTCTTTGGGTCCTACACGAAGAGTTTAGTAGTTCTCCACACACAAAAAGAGGATAAGACATCATTTCTGATTCTCAAGATCGTCCTAGGATGCAAGAGAAGAGCATACGTGATGAAAAATCCAACTATACAAATATCAATGGAAAAACAACCACCTTAAACACATAATTTGTTCATTTTAACCAACTTGACATTCATTCCCTTAAGTAAAAAATGAAAGATGAAGTGTCCATTTTAACCTCAAAGTTTAGAAAATTAAAACTAAAAGGTGCTTTTGATTCTCAAGATCACCCCAAGGTGGATGAGAAGAGCATACATAACCTTTTAGTTTATCTTATACAAAACATGGAAATGAAATCATTCATTCAAAAGAATTAAGAAAATTTTGATAGAAAGATAGAGATCAAAGTTGTTTTTGATTTCAAGATCACCAAAAGGTGTAAGAGAAGAGCATACACAAGATTTGATCTTCATCTAGTAAAGCATGGAGAAATAAATCCATCAAAGCATTGATTATGTTAAAAAAAGAATAGTTTTATAAGAAATGAAATCCCTTAATTTTTGGTAGCTCTAAACCACAAATTTATGTTTTTATTATATAGTGCACTTCAATACCTTTCAAAGAAAAAAATGGATTTGTTTCGAGTTCGAGAGAAAATGTTATGGCCTCTAGAGGATAGGCTATATACACAATTTAGAGTGTATGCACCGTTCGAGTGTATGCATGCCCATTTAAGTGTGTGCATGCCGTTTTAAGCATGTGCACACCCTTGTGTAAAAATATAGTGAGAGTTATCCCTGCGCACATAGAATGATATGTATGCTCCATTTCCTATAGGTGATGTAAAAAATATGTCATAATGACATAAGCAAACTCAAAAAGCTCTAATTTTTAACATGTTAGCTCAAAATTGACAATAACCCATCAAACTTAAACCCCTAAAAAAACTCAACACATGAAAAGTTAGAAAAATCATAAGAAATTTAACAATATTTCACAAATGTGCATATCAAGGGTTAGCCAAATATTGAAATAACAACAAACATTGAACTACAATGCTAAGGGACTAACGACCCGTCCCACTGGGCCTACCAAATGTGTAAATGAATTAGTTAACAAAGAAAAGGAAATCAACGCTAACACCTAATAGCTTCAACACAATGCTAATTAGATCAATATACCATCATGCTTAGAGCTTAAGAAAAACTAATCTAATAACATATTTTCATCAGAACATGAAATAAAGATTCAGACTAACATGCTAAACAAATTAACCTCTATCTCTAATTAAATTGTAATGAAATGAACCTATTTAGATCCTTAGCAATCAAAGGGTTTGATTATATCCTTGAATCTCAAGGTTTCAAGAATAGAGTCTTGTCAATCTATGGCTACAAGACCATTGGACATACCTCTATATGACTTAAACTTGGAAGAATGAATGCAAGAAATGAAAATAGCTAGCTCCTCCAATGAAGAATGCTTTAAGATGATAAAAATGGCTATATCTTAGGCTCTATGCTCAATTAGGTGTAAGTATAAAGGTAAGAGGAGGGCTCCTTATATATCCCAATGGATAAAAGAATCTCTACATCCCTTTACATGTGGGATAATAGAGAGGTTGGGTTAGTTGTGGATAAGGAAGGTTTAGGGAGGGTTGAGTCAACCTTAGGAGAGTTTAATTTGTCCTTTAGTGACCCATGGGAATTAGGGGTGCATATAATTAATCAAAGGTGATTAATTAATAAGGAGATGAGCCTATTAGGCTAGCTTAGAAGAGAATTAACATGATTTAGGGGATATGAAGGATTAAATTAGATAAATGAAAGTTTATTTATCTAATAGAGGAGGAAAATTAATTAATCTACATAGAATGGGATTTAATTAACAAAATGTTGTTAATCCCCATTTTTCCTTGATAGGAGGGTTATTTAACTAACGTAATGTAGTTAATTAACAATGATAGAAGAGAAAATGTGGGATATTGATGACATGTTGTTAATTTGCAAGGAAAGACATAATTATTGAAATTTAAGCATTTAAATTGTGTGATCCAAATTATATGTGTCTTGAGGGACCACACAAATCTAAATGTATTAGCTCAAGAGGTGAGCTTTCTCTCCAAGATTTACCTGAGGGAAAATCATTTCTATGTTTCTTCCCTAATATGTAGCCTTCACATACTTTGTCTGGTTGTTCAATAGGAGGCATCCCTTTAACCATTTTCATTTTATAAATAACATGCAATCCACCATAACTCAAGTAACCATACCGAGATGCCAAGGGAGATTGATGAATGGATATTGTTTTGAATGCTACTTCGATGCTACTAAAATTTGCATCCTCAAGGGAAACATTATATTTTGTGTCATGTTCACTATCACAATCAGTTTATTGCTTCTACTTGTATCATATATACTACATTTTCCATTTTCAAATCTCACCTTATATCCATTTTGCCAAGCTTCCCAATTCTTATAAGGTCATACTTCATCCATGGGATATAAAATACATTATTGATCTATTTATTTCCTCTTTTCTTGGTGAGAATGGATACAATGCCTTTACCCATCACATGAACCTTATCATTTGTTCCCATATTCACTTCAAATGTGATTGCTTCATCTATGTGATTAAACATATCCTTTTTCCACACATATGGTTGTTGCATGCACTATCCAAATACCATATTTTTTTGTTTCCTTTTTAGCTACATTGCATAGTTAGAAATAAAGTTCACCTCTTTTAATTATTTTTAGGTTCATCTTATTTTGCATTAGAGAAGCTTGCATTATGATTTGGATTTCAAAATCATATTCTTTCTTTCTACATTCACTTTCATAGTGTTTATACTTCTTGTAGTAATAACATTGTTCATTTGATTTATCATACCTTTGTGTAGAACCACTTTTAGAAGTGTTACTACACCTTCCTCTACCTCTTCCACTTGTTTGTGGCTCTTGATGACATTTTCTTCCACCTTCTTGTTGGTTTCTAAATTTTCCTCTTTCTTTTTATATGTTCCTCTCCCCATGCCTCTAACATTTATATTCATTTTGAAGGCTTGTATATTGGAGGAGCTGACTGATCTACCCATCATTTGTTCATGGGTTTCCTAAGAACCCATCAGCTCATCAACTGCCATTTGTCTCAAATTTGTAGACTCCTCTATTACAACCACAAATGGATCAAATCTAGTTTGAAGGCTCCTCAACACCTTCTTTATGATCATATTTCTTCAACCACATCTCCATGAGTCCTCATTTGATTGACTATGGTTATTTCTCTTATGAAAAAATCATTTACTGATTCTGATTTTGATTCTAATTCTTTCATGAGAAGGGTCTCAAAATATCTTCTCAACATCTACAATCTGACTATCTTAACCTTATCACTTCCTTGATAATCATTCTGTAAGGTATCTTATACTTGTTTGGAGTTTATAATTATTGCTATCATTGGAAAAAATTAATCAATAATCGCATTCTCAGTATATACCTTAAAGCCTTTGCATCCTTTCTTCTATTTTCCTTCAAAACATTCTTCTAAGATTTTCTCGAGTGCATTGAAAGCACCTTGATTTTCTACCTCTACATATCCTCCATCAACTAGTTATAGCTCTTGAGAAAAGAACAAAATGTTTCATTTTAATACACCTTATGTCATAGTTCTTACCATCAAATATTGGGGGTTGTGTCCACGAGTTGTTGTTAGTAGAAGTCATTACAACTCAACCCTAAAAATAAGAGCTTCAAAGTTCAAACAACCAATACACAAAAACACACAAAATACAACTCTTATATTCGAATTTAAAAAAAAAATTACGAGACTAAGAGATATGGCTTTGCACATTCTTTTTGTTTCTCTTACAATATTTTCCTCAAGCTACTACTCTATATTCTTCTTGTTATTTCTTCTTCTGGCTCTGTACTACTACATATGTCTTGTATTTTTATCTAAAACTTCGAGCTACTACTATGTATATTCCCTTATGTATTTTCCTTGTTTCGTATGTTGTTGTGTCTTTCTCTCTCTTTGTTATATTTATTGAGCCAATTATATAGCTCCTTGTGTCTTGCAAAAGATGTTGACCTTCACACTAACCCAAAAGATCAATTAGCTCCTCTTGTTCGCATCTTTTAGATTTGTTCAAATCCATTGCCATTAATTTGACTGAAATTCCTCCAAGTGTTTCTCTTGTATTGGTTGTGCTGTCAGGATTTGTAAATCCTCTATTATGCAATGCGAATCTTGGACAAATTAGAATGTTCCACCTTTGTCGCAAAATTTCATTCTCCTTCGTTAGATTTGCAAAGCCCGAACCAATGAGGAAGGTCCACACTCCTCATAGTTTTATGCCGAATTTTCTTATAGACCCTCTCAGTACACGAAGCCCCATCCAATGGGAAAGCTCAATGCCCTTCGCACTCGTCAATCTATTTAGCTTCGTGGTAGTCTATGATTGGTTGCGGCTTCGCATCACAACTTCAAGCTTTGCTTAACTTAAACTGCTGGCTCCATAGAAATCTACACACGTGTCTCTACCTTAGCCGATCGATTTATGACCGCCGATCGCTCTAACTCAAACCGGACTGACCGACGCACTACTACAAGGGGGGGTCATTTGAGACATTAATTAGAGACAAAAATATATTTTTGTCTCTAATTAATACACCCCTCCTACTTTTGTCTCTAATATCCTTAATGTATTTTTTTTAATTAAAAGAACTCTTTATAATTTTGGGCGGCTTGCAAATAGGGGAAACTGCGGGAAAAACCCTGAATGTGAGGAAAATGGAGATCAACAAGCTGCTTGGGCGGGAGGGAAATATATTGGCGCTGCATGCAGATGGTGCGGATTTCAGCAGAGGAGGAGGACGAGGCGCAGGTATCCACCGGCATTTTCCCCTGTTTTATTTTTTATCTGGTACGTCCGTTTTATGGAGTGTTTCTGAGATTTCTGCACAGCGAGGGTTTGGTTTTCGACTTCATGTGCCTTACAGGATTCTGCGGTCAAATATTTGGTGTTATCAAAATTTGCTGGGCTCCTTTTATGAGTCGTGAACAAAGTGGCATGGGATATGATTTGTTGATTCTTTTCAGGCTGTAGTGGTATAATTTCCATTTAGTTGCAATATCCCACATGCTGAAAGATTCATATTAAATGGAGGAGGGGGAGCACGATGGGGTTTTTTATTCTTGTTAGGTTTAGCGGTTTTTATTGTTTTGGTACTTTAATGGCTTCTTGTGTGTTGATTGAAGCTCAGTTTGAAAGCCTTCCACGAGGTAGTTCATGGAAAGATTTTCCATTTTGAAGTTCAAAAACCCTATTTATCATCCATACCTAAATGGATAAGGCAAAGCCTCTTGTTGGGGGTAAGAAAACATGAGGTCACTGGACTTTTACTATTTGCTTGTTACACTTGCTCTGACCCTGAACACCAGAAAATTTATCATGAGCCTTTCTGACAAATGCTGCTGCAGTGGCCTTAGCAGTCCTCCGCTGTCGTGTAATAGCTTCTGACTGCCGTCGAAATGTATCAGCAATGATAGCTTGGATCTGTTACAAATTTGTTAGACAATGTCAAAATTAAAATTAAAAGAAAAGTCACAGAGGCCTCCCCCAATACCGTAAACAAGGCACGCCCAGCAGAGACTGAGCCGGAGCTCTTTGTAGAAGCCCCAAAAACACGTTCTCACAAGAATGGACTGGCCAATATGGAAGATCAATACAAGGATGGGCAGGATCCGGATCTAAATTAGCGCAAATGAAGAGCACACTTAGAGAAAGTCCAATCAATGCCAGCTTTTCTGGGACTATGATGTCTCCAGAACTATAATTTAAGTAGTTACAAAAGTCATTACCTTTTATGTTAGTTTGTAATGGCACAGAATACCATTAACTAACAATTTGAAGTGTTTTTCTTTCACATGTAAATTTTTGTTATATCTGCAGGACAATCTATCTAGCTCACAGCCTTGTTTGAAGCTGTATATTTAAAACCTCTTCCAATTATTAATATATTTGATCTTTTGTTAATGAAAAAAGTGCTAGAATTATTGTTTTTCCTTCCAGCATACTTATAAGGAAACAAATATTGATGGCCACCAATCAGCAAATTGCACTGAGAATTTGAGTAATAAACAAAGTTTAATAGACCTGCATATTATAATTCGCTGAAGATATAAAAACAGTTTATAAAATTTTATTGCAGGCAAATTGTCAGACAAATAATTGTTGACTGGATTTGATTGTGAGGAGAGATCAGTGGTAAGGATGAGGAAAAATAGCTATCCATGCGATTGTTAGATGATTCAGAGATCCCAGTAGACCAAAATATGGCAAATGTACAATTTGGAGGACAATTTGCATTTCTATAGCCGCCCACCTCAAATCGATTTTATGGAGTAAGTGTTCATTGTGCATTAGACATAATCTAGATCAGATTTAGTGTTGGTATCAAGACAGACCATTGAAACATTGACATTGACTCACTAAGATGTAACATAGAGAGAGAATGAAAGAAACTATATTGATGTCCATAGAAGACCAAGAGCAGGTCAACAAGACTCAAAAAGAACAATCAATAGGCTTATCAATACATCAACTACATAAGGGAAAAATTGGGTATATATGGGGTCCCTGAATATAAATTATCATTGGCTTTTTTTTTCAATAGTGGGTATAAAGAAAATCAAGGGCTAGTTTTCCTTACCACATTAGCTTCATTGGCCAGCATAGAATGGATTGCTCCGCTAGATATATCTTCCTGGTCAAACCATCCAACCTCAAATGTCAAGACCTTGGCCAGCATGCTTTCCCGTATTCTTTTGGTTATCAACTCTCCCATTGCTGCAAAGCTGTAGTGTTGAGCAACATTGACCATGAATGAAATGATGCACAAAGATAAAAATACGAGGTACTATGACTTTATCTTCAATTTCATCTCTTGATGATAAAAAAGCAGAGATCATGCTGCCCAACAAAAATGCATAGATAGGCTGCACTGCCCCAAATAGAAGAGCGCATGTGCTGCCAACTATGGCCTTCTTCCACTCGGGGAACTCAAAGCCAATAGTTTGCAGAAAGATGAAGGCTTGCCAACACCCCCGTTGGATCTCACACTCCTGTCTTCCAAGTAAGTGGATAGGCCGTAGTTGCTTAGTCTTTTCAAATTGCTTGTTCTTGTGTAAGCAGTGCCAGCTTCTTGTCCTATAATTTTTTCCTCTTCAATACTTTGATGATGTTGCTGTTGCATGCTCCATAGCATTTTGTATACTCCATCTGACTGATTAAGAAGGTCCTCCTGAAAACCTGATTCGATGAATTGCCCCCTCTGAACCACTACAATTTTATTGGCATTTTGGATCGTAGATAGTCTGTGAGGGACAACTATAGTTGTCGTTCCCATAGAAGCACGGTTAAGAGCTTGTTGTACAACCTTCTCAGATTCTGCATCCAATGCACTTGTTGCTTCATCCAGCAGAAATATGGGAGGATTCTTAATCATGGCTCTTGCAATGGCAATCCTTTGTTTCTGACCTCCAGACATCTGAGTTGCGCCCTCTCCCACCTATAATGTTCAAGTCAGAATTAGAAAATAGAACTTGAATTAAGTCGAATTGAAATGAAACTTTCAATCTCAAGGAAGCTTTCTCTTTTCAACTTAACTGCAATCTATCACACAATAATTCCAATCTATCTTATAAAAACATGAAACTGTTATCTCTTTAGTTGAAGTATTCAGATTTTTTCATAACTCGCACTTAAGAACATATAAATGAATACAAAGGACTTACCCGAGTGTTGTATCCATGTGGTAGCTGAGATATGAAATTGTGTGCGTTGGAAGCCTTTGCTGCAGAAACAACATCCTCTACACTGGCTCCTTCTTTTCCAAATCTTATATTCTCTTCAATGGATGTTGCAAACAGGGCTGGTTCACAACAAGAGGCTTTGTCTTATTCCTTTAGGTATGGATGATAAATACGGTTTGGATCTTTGTACCAGAGAATTGTCTCTAAAATCTTAGTGTTATTTTTAGCTAATTGCTCAAAGAAAAGGGTAGTTCTCGTGTTGGGGGTAAGCACACATGAGGTCACTGGACTTTTACTATTTGCAAGGCTTGGGTGATTCTTATATTTATAGACATGGTATAGCCAAAACAAAACAGTCTTTATTTGCAATGGGTTCTGTAGCAGTTGGAACAGTACTGCTAGGAAAGTTGTTGTTATTATTGGTTGTCTTGTGTTCTTCAGATGATTGGATTCTCAGCCATGTCCTGAAATCTGAGAGCTCGTGCATATTATTATTGTTGTTTACTGAGCTCTGAGAAAGCTGGAGGTTGCAGTCTGAAAACATGTTGTAGGCCTGATCCCCATTATCGTTGTATATGTCTTGCATTGCAGTCGAAGCATGAGCTTGGTCAGACTGATCCTGGGAGTGCTTAGATGAATCACTGGTTAAGTCTGAGGATCCATTGACATGCATATGATCTCCCACAATGCTGGTATTCATTGCTGAGCTGTGATCTAAATCTCTGTTTAATGCAGGTGCAGGTGCCTTGCCATAAATTTGATCCAGTTCTGATGTCTGAATGTCATGAGTTTCTGCATCATCTGAAAATTGAACACCTACAAACGCTCCTCCCAAGAAATCTTCCAGCTTTGGGCGTTTCTGATCATTGTTGTTTGCATTCATAATTGCTTCAGATTTCATGACTTCTGACTGACTGCTCAAGCTCTTCTGATGCCATTCTGCAACAAAATTGTACATGAAAAAACAAACGTTAGGGCCCGTTCTGCAAAAATAACTGTGTATGACAAACTTAATGTTAGGGTCCATAGTTTACTGGGTATCACAATGTTTCTGTCAAATCAGTCCAATAAGTTATGTATCAAACCAAAATAGAAAATCAAGCTTCTTGTCTGTGGTTGTTCTATAACATGATTTCTATTAACAAGACGTGACATGAAAGAGTCTTAACAAATGCAAGCATGCAGCAGATCCGATCTAGCGAGAAGAACATCAATGGAGTACACTAACCCTAGGTAAAGATGCCCAAAAAAGTGGCTTCCTGCTTTGTTTAGGTAGTGAGAATAATCACATATCAGACCTCAATGAACCCATGTCCAAAGATGTGGTCGTTTTGTTTGAAGGGAGCTCAAAACCAGCAGCACTGCAGCTGCCATAGGCATTAACATCAGCCTGATAAAAGTTAGACATGATCATATTGCTTGTATCCACACCAGACTGATTATGACGTTGTTGTTGCTGTTCCTGCATATCCAGATGAGATGCCAAAGAAAATGCCAACCAATTATTCATAGATCCCATATCCCAAACACCCAAACAACCAAATTATCGATCTATAACAGATATCTTTCTCTATATATCCTTCTTGGGACCTTCCTGATTGGAACACCTACAATGAATATATATCTCAATACCCAAAACTAAAACAGCCTCTGCAACACCAAACCTAATCCATATACTCACTGTATATATATATACTACTTCCCCATGAGAACATTCAAGCCCCACATAAAAGTCAACTCGTCGTCTTGGAGTGTTAAGAAGCCTCAGGCCCAGATAGAAGGGTCTTTGTATGATCAACTATTTCATACTCTTGCCTCTATGCTTTGCTCATAACAGTTCTAGACTTTTGGTGATGGACTTTGATGACCAACATTTGATTGGCACGGAGACTATATTATAATAAGTCGTGAAGAAGGACACAGTGTCTGTTTTTATAGCACCTTCATTGTCTCTTTGACCCAATGTTGCATAAGAGTCACGCTGATAGGAATTGTGTTGAGCTTTTGCTTAGATATGCTCCAAATATCTAGTGTGCATTCAAATATTACTCTCACTACCTGTTGCACAATGGATCCTAGAAGGATATTTTATTAGGTCCTCCGATTTTGAATGAATGAATGCAAAAGTTGGGGATGACTTAATGCAAAAGTTTCTTAGGAGTGTCCCATTTTGAGCTTGGGGTCACAAGAGTTCTAGCTTTCAGTGGATAGTATATTCTGTAGATGGAAAGGATAGAAGAGAATACAAGTGAACCTGGATTGTTTTTATGCCAATTAGCAGCTTTTTACTCTTGTTTTCTGGACACATCGTAGTAGTGGAGGTTGAAGTCATAGTGACAACCTCAAAGCATCTCCCGATCTTAACTGCTATGGATGTAGGTTTAGGGTTTATTCAATGCCCTGATGTATTTTGGATGTTGCCTAACACTGCTGATGTATTCTAGATGTTGCCTAACTCTTTAGGCTTGATTAATGTTCCTCGTTGTTAGTATAGTTTTAATGTTATAATACATTACAACTGAGCACACTGTAACTTATTCTCGGGTTTGGAAAATTCTAAGATCAGAAATAAAAGCTATATTCGAAAAGATTAAGTGGAGTAACACAATAATAAAGTAGAATAATCTCTTGTCATTATAATATATAATCACAAGATACGTGCTTTGATAAGAGGCTTTTCTGCCCTCCTTTCATTTGAGAAAGGAATTAAAATATTTCATGACTTGTACATTTGGGCAGAGAAGCCTCTTATCAAGGCACATATTTGGTCATTAGATATTATAATGACGGAGCTTGTAGAGTATAAATTGGATTGATACTGGATACTAGACAATGAAAAGCAATCTACTTTATTTGTAATGAAAACAAAGACCTATGATAAGTTCCAAGATTCAAGTTTGCTTCTAAGTTAACCTTGTAACTTATCATAGGTCTTATTGCAGCATGGTTTTGAATATGTGGACCTTCTCATGCTATTTTGTTTTCATTTTTAATAAATTAGATTGCTTTTCCTTGTCTAAGTTCTTCGTCTTTTCTTTTTTTCCAGGTTTCATTGTCTTCTCTTGCTCTAGTTGGTGTGGAGTGGCTTTACTGCAAGAAGGTAAGATAAGATGACATTCTAGTCCTAGATATATTGGTAAATAATTAGAACATGCAGATACTTTTATTCATTTTTTAAAAATATTTTTCTTTATTATTATGACGAGTGTTACTTTTTTTGTAGGACATTATTACCTAATTAGCCATTATTCTTGGAAAAAATGGAAAGACAGGTACTTTCATTTTCTGCCACTTGTATTATTTCTTTAATGAATTTAATCTCAATAAAGATTAATATTATCATAGTCATGAGTTTTTTTAATAATACTCAGATCTTAAATAACACTCATAATGGACCCTATTTTAGCTTACAAAAAATGGATTATGAAATGTGGCTTATTTAACAAGCCACGTTAAACAAGCCACGTTAAATAAGCCACGTTTCAGACCCATAGTGAGCGTTTTAGGCATCTCATAGTTCAAACTAATGATGTTTTAGTTTACGAAAACATCATAACAGAATTACCCATTTCCAAACTATAAAAATAAAAGTCTCAAGTTGAGAGGTAGATGCTCATTATTTAAAGTATATGATTTATGCAGGAAAATAGTATATCTTCATCCAATGTTCGATGAACATATACCAAGACCTACTCTGGGACAAATGAATATTTTAATGAAATGATATATTGTACTTGTGAAAAGTGCAAAAATAGAAAATTAAAGAAGCGTCGACTCGTTGGTATCCATAGGTTGAAGTATGGAGTTTATATAGAAGAGGTATACTATAATGAAATTTCAAAAATACTTGTTATTAAAAAATATAAACTTTTCATATCGCATTGACTATTTTAAATGATATTGTAATGTTTAGCCAATCCAAGTTCATAACAATGTTGAGGAAAGGGCATATGACAATGATGATAGTGGCACTCACAATGAAGAAGAAGACACATATATGGGTGATACCACTTCTCAATTAAATGAAGATGGGGTGAACGAATTTTTACAAGACTTCTACACATATGTCAAGAAGTTGATGATTCGCCCTAACTCAACTCTCGCTAGGACGCCTCTATACCCAAATGCAAATTTGTCTGTATTGGCAACACTTATGTTATTTTTGAACTTGAAAGTTATGCATGGAATGACGAATACATGCTTCACTGATATCTTGAGGTATATTTTAAACTCCTCTAAACTATATCTCTCCATGTCATTCAAGTTTTGAATATTGTGTATAGTGAATAATATAAAGATCTTTTGTTGTTTTATGCAGACTTTTGGCAGATAAGATACTTCCAAAGGAAAATAAGATGCCTCGTTCACAAAAGGAAGTATCTTCAGCAATGAAAGACATTGGGATGGAGTACAAAACATATGATGCATGTCCAAATGATCATATCTTATACTATGGTGAAAATGAAAATTTACAGCAATGTCCAATATGTTTCACCAATAGATATCGTGAAGATCAAGTGTCCAAGAAAGTTCCTTATAAGGTTCTACGCCACATTCCAATAACACCGAGGTTTGAGAGGATGTTCAAATGTAAAGATTTGGCAAAATTTATGGACTATCATGCACTAAGAAGGAGCCAAGATGGTGTCATGCGTATGGTGGCTGATAGCAAAGATTGGAAGGAGCTTGAAGAAAAATGGCCTGATTTAAGAAATGAGCCAAGGAATGCAAGACTTTCATTGGCAATGGATGGTGTCAATCCTTTCGGAGATCTTAGAACAACATACTCTGTTTGGCCGGTTTTCCTTGTTAACAATAATCTTCCCCCTTGGATGGCAATGAAAAAAGAGCATGCAATGCTAACTCTAATAATACTAGGTATATGAACTTCTTAGTGTTATGTTCTCTTGAAAATGATGTACATTTACATGAATATATTTAAATTTTAATTCACATTTTCTTCATAGGAAAACACCAGGTGAAAGATATGGACACATACATGGAGCCTCTCATTGATGAGTTATGCGAATTATGGAAGGGTGTCAACATGTATGATGTATCAAGACCTAAGAATGATAGGATCTTCCTTTTCGTGCAATACTTATGTGGACAATTCACGACGCTCCGGGGCTCTCTGTGTGTTGTGGTAATCTATTTATCATATTCATTTGTAATCATTCTATTTATGTTGCTGCCCATTAATTAAATATGGTTTCCATACTGATTTTTCAGGCCTACAAACTAAAGGGAAACATGGTTGTCCATCATGTGGGCCAAACACTGTATCTAGGCAATCAAAGGATCTTAAAAAAACCGTGTACGATGAATACAGACACTTCTTACCTCAAAACCATCGTTATCGCATGCATGAGAAAAATAAGTTCAATGGAAAGGAAGAGGAAAGGAGGCGGCCAAAAAGGATGAACCCTTTGAGGTGGAAATCAGCATATGACAAAAAGGAAGGGAGAGCTTATCCATTGGGAATGAAAAGACTATCTAAGTTTTATAAGTTAGATTATTACGAGCATCTCCCAATAGCTCATTTATTTGATACAATGCATATTGGAAAAAATGTGGCAGAGTGCTTATGGAAACATCTAAAGGGAACCAACAATGAAGACCAAATAAAATTAAGGAAGGACCTCAAAACCGTCAATATGATGCCAAACATGTGGTTACATGAAAATAACACATATGATCCTGCGCCATGGGTTCTTACAGCAGAGGAGAAACAATATATGTTTGATACTATGCGTGCCATAAGATTTCCAACTAGTTTTGGTGCGACATTAAAAACCGTATTCACAAGAGATGGTTCAGAGTTTTCTGGAATGAAAACACATGATTGGCATAATTGGATAAAGGTAATTCGTGATATCTTATATTTCTTGATAGTATAATTGAAATTTTCAATATATTAGTAATGTAGAAGATAATATATATTTTAAACGCTATTTTTCAATGTTGGTGTAGTATGTGCTTCCTACAACAATACAAAGCACTTTCAACCATGACATCGCACAAACAATTTACAAATTGTCCAAATATTTGAGGTATTGTAAACCATCAATTGTTATTCAATAATTAATTTTTTTCTTTCTATAAATATCATTTTCAATGTCTTTATAATTGTTTTAACATATATTTTGCAAATATTATAACTGGTGATATGTTAATGCTTGTTAGTAAAATTTATAGGTGGGTATCTTCTAAAGAGATACATCCAGATGAGCTGAACTATTGGAAGAGGAATGTTGCTCTTTTGATGTGTGACATTCAAATGTGTTTCCCTCCAAGTTTCTTCAATTCTCAAGAGCACTACCTTATACACCTGGTAGAAGAGATTGAACAATGTGGGCCCATCCATCTCAGGACAATGTGGCTTGTAGAGAGATATATGAAGGTCCTAAAACATTTTGTGAGGCAAAGAGCTCGACCTGAAGGTTCTATGGTTGAAGGGTACATGGTTTTTCAAACCATGGTTCATTTATCTAAGTACTTGCCTCAATTGCATCTGGAGGCTCCAAGATTATGGGGTGATCAACAACCTCAATCCATTGGAGATAGAAAACTAGAGGGTCAAGGAACTTCAAAGAGGATAAAAGGTAATCTTAAATGTTAGTAGTAGTTTTTAAATCCTAAGTATTGTATGATGCATCCTTTAAAGAATGGTTAGATCAATGATTAGTTAAATACTTTTTGTTGTAGATGCTAAGGAGTGGGAGTCATTGCATTTGTATGTTGCATACAACTCTAAATTTATGTTACAATGGATGGAGAAGTATGTTGAACAAAAGAAAATAGAAGATGAGAAGGCATGGGCTGATATATATAATAGACATGGTCAAAACTCTAATAGAGGACTTCCTGCATGCCATAAAAGAAAATGGCCAGATAGATGCTCATGGCATTGGTTAAAGACAAATGTTGAACACGAGGCAACCAAGGGAATGAAAGCAGTGACAAAAAAACAAGTAGATTTCGTTAAAGGATCTATAAATGGGGAGGTAATATACAAATAAAGTATTATGATGAAAATTGTTTAATCTAAAGATTTTTTTATCTTTGAAACTAGTTAGTTAACTTTGTGTCCTTGAATCTAATTGATAATATGTACATATGCATTTAGGTAACATATTACAAAGCAATGTGGATTAGCGGTCATCATTTTCAATCGGAAGATCGATGAGAAGCAGAAAACTTATGATAGTGGAATTTCAGCACCATTTGAAGTGGAATGTCGTTCACATGCATATGACACAAATACAATCACGAGTACACTTCGGTATTATGGAGTGTTGGAGGATATAATAGAGCTTGATTTCACATCTTTTTAAAAAGTTATTTTTCGTGTTGAATGGTATAGGCTCATTGAAGTGGGCCTTGACAAAACTATTTTGTTGCATGAGAATGGATTCAATATGATAAATACATCGAGGTTTGAATCTACTTCAACCTTATGTGTTTCCAAACCAATGTAGTCAAATATTTCTTGTTCCAAATTTAGAACACCCTGGCTGGTCCTTTGTGATAGATTATGATCCAAGAGGGCGAAGAGTCACCTTTTCCAAAGATGTAGAAGGCCATGATGTAATTGAAGAGGTAGAAGATCCACTTGAAGACATAGATGACCAAGTGGAGGATGATGATAACATGACTATTGATGATGAATATGAACAAGATGAAGTTCCAGTAGGACAAGAACAACATTTTGGTGATGAAATACATGAACATGATGAGTTTATTGATCATCATTTACCTATGGCTGAAGGGGATGAAGATCATGAGAACCATGGTATTAATTTATTTGTGGATCTGGGGCCCATTAATTATGGTGTATTCATGCCTCCAGATGAGGAAATTGTAATGTCAGATGAAGATGATTTTATTTAATCATAATGTAAACCTTAAATTCATTGTAAGGACATAACACAATTTGATATATTTTATGAGTGGATTGCTAATGTTTTTTTCTCTATGTCAATGCATACATTGCACATGTTTCCTTGTTTCATTAAATGTTTCCTTATTGAAGATTATATGAAGATGCACACCTTTTGGTCCTTTTGAATATATATATTTTTGGATACATGAAATGGCCAACAAAATGTCAAAGCAATTCTGTTTTGCTGCTCTCAACATGCAATGGCCAACAAAATGTCAAAGCATACCTTACCAATTTAGTATTGCATATGTTATTATTCATTTGTTAGTGAAGTTGTTCAATGTTACATACAACTTTGAAGTTTTTTTGACTATTAATAATTTTGTTTTATGATATTTTGAAGGATCGTGGCAGGCCCTCTACATATGCACTAGAAAATCCTAACATGAGAGTGCCGCCGACAAGTAAATCCCGTACCATACTTTCTACATCCAACATTGAAACATTTAGTATTCCAATTCCGTCAAGCATGCCAACACATAATATAGCACCGAGTTAAGGAGTAACCCTTCATGTGTGGGTTCTCTCCGAATTCACCCTCCAACACCACAACATGCTTCCTTGACAAGTATCATAGAATCACAAGCCAAAATTTTAACGCTCCTACCGAGATACTCCTGAATTTTATGAAGTTAGACAGAAGTAATTAAGCAAATTCATGCATTGAGTCTACATTGCTGAAAGTACAGTCTTGCACACCCGAACAGTATGCTTATGATAATTAATTATGTATAAAATATTCCTAATAGTCCTAATTATCATTCATGTGCTATAAAACAACTCATAACAGCAATTTTTCATATTGCATGGTTTACAACAGTCCTAACAAACATTCATGCTCTATACATACAGAAGAAAATGGCATGCCCCCGATGTACCTAATGGGAAGCTACTCGTGACCCCTACGACTCGCAACAATCTCCACAGTGAACACAAAAGGAAAGAAAGAGGTTACAATCTTGTTAACCTCGGATGGAAATGTCTTAAAAGATGAAATGGGGTCGAAATTTTTCCAATTTCTATTTCATCGCGTAGAATGCCTATTTGGAAATACCATACAAGTGGATTGGAGAAAGCAAGCCAATTCTAAGAAAGATGAACTCTTTGAAGATGTCATAAAAGAGTTTGGAAATCCTGGTTTTAACAAGGATTTCATAATGGATTATGCACGAAATTCATTCATTCTAAAAGAGACAAAATAAGGTCAAAGCTAACAAATGACTTGAGATATCCCCACCACTTGGATCACTAACCAAACAACATGGGATGAGCTTATCAAAGATGCCAAATTCAAGAGAAAGTCCTTCAAAAATCCAAACTACATGCCATCTGCACGAGAAGGAGGTAAAAGACGCCTTCGAGATACAACAAAGGCTACCCAAGCTAGGTTGTCAAGTATTAGGTCCCATAAATTGGGGTCGGGTGGGTATAATAGTATTCGTGGGAGCTTGGTAAGTGAATAATTTCATTTAATTTTTTTATATTTTTTCGGTGACTTGAATGTATTGGATGACAAATGATACTTGATAAATTAAAATGTCTTTGTACACTTAGGTTCACCACTTTCGAAAGGAAGCTTCAGATGAAGATCTGAAATATGCACTAATGCATGGTTCCCAAGGGCTCCGGCAACATATGATAGATCGAGGGGAGAAATTGGTCATTGAGCATGAATCTGAGGTAAGTTTATTATAGTATTTGATGACATAATAAAACATTTAAGTATCAATGTTGTGATAATTTAATTAACTAAAGTATGTTGTTTAATAGGATGTGCAACAATCAAACTCCTTAAAGGGTGCAACTGACAGTGAACATGAAGATGCCACAGAAGGATGTGATGATTTTGTTGCTGGACAAAATGAATCGATTGACCTTCTTGGAACTCATCTGGAAAACAACCCAGAAATCCAACAGACAAGAGTTCAGGATGATTATCATGTTGCACCATCTATTATAGTTCCTCGTCAAAAGAGGACAAAAAAGAATAGACATTTTTCCTATCCGGCTAAATAGATTTAAATTGACTGTTATTTTATGAATTATTGGCTATTTCATTACCAGTGAACTTATTGGTTTGTTTTATGAACTTATTGAGAGTTTGATCGGTCTATAAAACTGCTCAAATGCGTGTCAAACACAGATATTTATGTGATAGCCAGATTTATAGTATGTATCTATACATTTTAAGATGGCTTTTTTTGCCTCATAAGAACTTCTATAACCTTCTTTTTGATGAGATGGCTATAATATACTCAATAAGGTTGATTGATCTTTAATTCTATTATGGTCATTATCTTTGGTCACTTTGCAGCCCCTGTATTATCTTTTGGTTTGTAGACAAATGTATTGATCTCGTTTCAATAAGTCAGTAATGTATCTGTTGAATCTTCCATTGCTAATCATTTGCTTGCATTGATAGGTATGCAATTGCAAGTGCTCGTTCAGATGGTCTACTTTTGCTTTGTGGAGGAAGAGATGCAAGCAGTGTGGTAAGAATTGTAATTTCTGACATTTTATTACTTGGAGAATCTTAAATGCATTATAGATATGGTGATTGTATCCATAGTTAAATAATGGTATGGATGAATATTGCTATTAGGATTGATTTGTAGTTGTGAAATTTATTTTCCCGATTATGCTACGATTTTAGTAAGAAAAAAGGGTATATTTGTCAGGTGCATGCCGAATCAAGAACTCTTTCATTATCAAAAATAAAATTATGTAACTAAACCTCCCAAAGTTTAATATTTTTTGATTATATTTTTACAAGCCTAATGTAATAAACATGCTAGTTTTCAATAGCACCAACCATCCAAGTGCTGCCATTATAAGACATTTGTGCGTGTTTTTCTCCCAACATCACATGAAAAACCTCCAACTTATCAATTGTCCTTCATGATATTCTACTTTGGCACCTCTATCATACAAGTATCCTTCTACCCTAACAGCAAGTAGGACATATGGGCTCGAACTCCACTTTATGTCGGCCACCCAATGCTGCAATGGCGAAGCCCATCACAAAATGATCATAGAGGCCAATTTGACATCATACACACTTGGAAAATACAATCTCATCAAACGGAAAAATCATTCTTGGGTGTGGGGCAAGTAGTTGCAGGTCAGAAGTTTGATCAAATACCCAAAATCATACGCACTGTGGAAAGTAATCCATCTCATATTCTCATTCAAAACAACTAGTATCTAGAGATGGACATGAAGCCACTCGCCTAAAAAGTTCCAATCGAAAAGGGACACAAAAGTGCTGATGCTTTCTTTTGGGTATTGATTTTCCAATCTGACCCATGTTGTCTATGGAATTATGGATGTCTTCCCACATGTTAAATTCTCTCGCATTGAATCCACAGTCTAAGCTCACAAAGCACTCAACAACTATATGATCTTGCCTCTCACAAAATGTCATTTCTTTTCAGATTTGATCCTATAGTCTTCACATTGGCTTTCAAGGTGTGGTAATGGTGCTCAAAATCAAATAAATTTGAAACATATATATATATATATATACATACAAAATACATAGGAGTCCATGGCGAATATGGTGAAGAATGCTTATTCAGAGGCCACCAAGGATTAATTATTAAATTATAAAGAAAAGATGGGATGAAGTGTAAAAATCCCAAGGGAACTCTCTATGTTTCATTTGATGAGTACATATCAATTTGATGAGTTAAATGCTAGATTGTGTGCATTCTAGATGAGGACTCTGCATTATGATTTCGGAGGAGTCAAACAATGCAAATGCAGAGGAAGAGTCCACAGATCTGAGAAGTCTGTGGAGAAAGGAGGCCCTATAAATAGAAGGAGCACAAATTAATTTTTGTTTTTCGAAGAGGGGGAATAGACTTGAAGAACAAATTATCTTTTCTCGCCACGTTGAGAAAATTCGAAAGCTTAGTTATCCAATATTAAAATCAGAAACTTTTCTTAAGAAATTTCTAGTTTGAGCATAAAGATCCCCAAATCTCGGGGTGAATGGAGTTGCCAATCAAAACATTGTGCATAACCCAATTTGAGTCTTCGTAGGAGGTTACTTATATGATTATATGATTAATGGGTGTCTATTTAATTATAGAGACAATTCCACATGTTGTTGTTTGTGGACTTGTTCTAAGCTTACATGAGGCGTGTTTGAAGTGTTTAAATGAGAATTAGGAGAATTTAATGAAGAAATTACTACTGCCCTCTGAGAACTAGACTTCTTTTCAAAAGAGATCCTATAGTCTCACTAGCATAACTATTTCAAATATTTGAACAAAACAAAGGATCAAATAAATTGGGGAAACATCTCAAATAGGATATATATATGAATCTAAACTTAAGAATTTTGTGTCTGAACCCCAAGGTGTGTTTTGAACTTGATTCAGGGCTCTAAGGGTGATTAATTATTAACCTAGGACAAAGAAAAGAAATGGGCAAAACAAGTGTATGATAACCAATGTTGGATCAAATACCTGTTCTAAATGATGCCATTACCATGATGAGATAGGTATGCATGGTCTTATAACCTCTATGTTTAATATGTTTTCATTGATGGTCAAATGCATCGTATAAAGAACTAGGATTGCTGAATGAGTCTTAGGGTATGAAGATCATCCTTGTAGTGTTTGAAGAAGCGTTGGATACATATATGGTTTTGGAAATCTTGGTTTCAAATTGTTCAAATGAAAGTACCAAAAAGATATTAGGGAACCATCACAATGCTATGAAAATTGTGATGTGATGGTCTTAAGGGGAATTTCTGACCTAGATCAATAAGACAAAGAAGAACATTTATATTATTAAGAAATGAATAATGTGGTATACATTTTGGAATTGAGATCATCAAATTCGACAATAAATGTGTGAATTAGCATACAAGGAGTGAACCATTGAGAACTCTCCAACTAGACTTTCCTAAAGAACAACTCATATGACTATGAATTAATTCCAAGACTCAATAAATTTGAGTCTGCAATTCGCAAGTGATAAGAAGCTTGAATAGCTGGTTGATTTTGTGCTCAAATTATGGCCAGCCCTTTCCAATGGGGTTTCATGCTTGAGTTCCATTTAGTGGGATAACTCACAAATCACATACACACTTTGGACTCATTTCAGAATTAAGAACATTGTTGAGTAATAACCAAGAAGACAATATCTAACTCCTCAAACTCATGTGGAATGATATACTAAATACATATACTATCTTACATTATTTTTCAATCCCAATGCTCCCCACTTTCTTTTATTTTTCTCATGTAGAGAAGTGAAACTTCCTTTATTCCCGAAGAGGAAGTAACATGTTCATGTGGTTCTATGGACTACTTACTTTCTTTATTTATTTTGTTGTAGAAAATGAGTGTATTGCAACTTTGTTCTCAAAGCTAGGGCATTGTGCACGAGTACGTTAAAAGTTAAAGAATGTGATCTCCACCATCGGGAAATCTTCTCATGATATTTTTTGAAGTGAAAGTATGTTTCATTTATATAGATAATACCCATTATTTATACATGTCTAGTGACTCGCATTATGATTTCTGAGAGGACTTAGCTGTGTAAAGTGTCTGCCAATGTGACATGAATGCCAACATTTGTTAGGTTAGAAAGATGCTATAGGGTATGGCACAAATATAATCCTAATCAGGAAGCCTCAACTTACAATGTAATAATATTTTCCATGTATGTTTTCTCGGGCTCGTTATAAGTTCTAGTCATCTACTTTCATAAATTCCATGTAAGTTTATATGGAAACATTAAGTTTCTATCCAAAAGTTTTGAGCATGAATCCCCATATTCTTAAAATGGAACTGTGTTCAAAAATTGTGTAACGAAAGACAATTTTTCCTCTCGATTTGAAAAAGGATTTGATGCTCGAGGACGACTTTATTTGAGGGTAAAGGGTAGATTTTAGTGGTCATCATGAGTGGTTCATAAGGTGTAATATTTGTGGTTTTCCTAAATGGTGACAGTAAAGTAGGCGTTTTGATTGTTTAAATGAGAATTAGGTTAGAATTTAATGAAGTAGAGTAATTTTGGTATGAGTGACCTATGAGAAAGCCTGGTTGTACTAATTCACCCCTATGATCTCACTTAGCTAGATGTATTGAATGCCAATTTTGTCAAGGATCATTCATACTTGTGGGAAACATCTCAAATATGGATAAAGGGAATCATCTCACTTAATTTGATTTGGTCTTAAGATGATCAAGTCAGGCCTTTTTGCTTAAACAAGGAATGAGTTATTGATAGGATTTTAGAGCCCAAAGTCGGAAGGTCACTGTCACAGGTAGAGTTATAGGGGTTTCAAAGTATTAAGCTCTCCAAACATACTCTTAGGCTTATATTACATTCCCTCTCAAAAGTTCTGATGGAGGCCTATATGATGACAACCAGGTTTCAATGCTACAGTTTCCAAAATCACAATTTGTAACCCTAAGCACATGTTTACTAAGAACAGGACAGAGCATGAGAGATTTAAGAACCAGTGACTCTTCAAGAATATACAAAGGATCCTACAGTTACTGCCTCGTTCCAAGACATACATCCAAAAATACAACTTGTAGTCATCTAGATATCAGGGGAACATGTAAGAATGCTGTACAGACCTGTATCAGCACAGGAAATCCATAGGATTATATGACAGTCAAGGCAGAATATAAGGGTTGTCGTAAATATCGACACACCAAGAATATACCGAGGTTCCTACCAAATTCTACATGCCTCCATACGTACAGCAAACCCCTAACAAGCTATTAGCATCTCGATATAAAAAGAAACATATGAAAGCTCAGTACAGTCTTGAAAATCCTAGAAAATACAGAGTTTCATAAGATTTGAGGAATAGCAACTGAACAAAGGAGAAATTATAATGTCATGAAATTTGTCTTCATCTTTATTAAATACCTAACACCCTCATACCATTCGTTGGGAGCTCAAGAATACAAGAATCAAATGCAAAACCTTGTTTTTTGGGTTCTTCTCAGAATTGAGACAACATATCTCAAGAAACTTCTCACCTTTGGCTTTCGAATTACTCCTTGCATTCTAAGCTCTGCCACATCCTTCTTGAATTCTCTCTCTTTTGAATGAATCCTCCCACCATCATTTCTTGCATCATATTTCGGTTACAAAGCCTAACCATACTCACTTTCACTAAGGAATTCACCATCTACCATTCCAAGTACTTCACAACCATGTTCATTCATATTAATTTAAAGAGTTATTTAGAATACATTTGCAAGTAATCACAGTATTAAGTAACATATGGCAACATAAAGACTTACAAGAACAATCTCTCTTTCATACTGAGCTATGCAAAATAGATGCACACTTATTCTTGCATACTGAATGCCTCAATTGTAGGGATGGATGGGTCCAAATGACTCTATTTCTACTGCTTGTGCAACAAGCACTTTCTATCTCATAGGTGCTGCAAATCATATAATTCGGGGTGAAGCTGTAAGTTGTTTACACTTATCTTATTACTCGTTGTTTACAAAAGAGATACATTTCATTACGGAGGCACTGAATCTACATGTTTTCAAATTGGTGTGTTTTTAAGATGTCATGCTTTCGGTGGCTCTAATGCTGCTATTATTCCAATAGGTAAAGTCAAGTAGCATCTATTTTCTTCTTGTATTTTGGCTTGTGACTCTGAGTTATTTTTTACAGGATTATGATATGATTGTATAATAACCATATTCATATAATTACTTTTACCGGGCTTCACATGGTCACCGTCTGCAAGTATTCTTTGAGTTTTGATCTGGTGAACATATGTTTGCTTGCAGGTCTTGGGGGATTTGTAGCTTGCGGGCATTGTCAGAAAGGAATGATGATCCCACAAGAGCATCACGTCCATGGGATGAAGTATGATTATTGGTCCATTATGATGATCCAACAAAAGAATAATGTCATTGATCTCCTTTTGCGTTTTTCTAATATCAAAGCATCTCATACTTGATTTTGGGACAACTTTTCAAATTAGCTAAACTAATTGCTCCACTTTTTGACAGGATCGTGATTGGTTTTTCATGGGGGATGGAGCAAGAATTCTGCTTCTTGAGGAATTAGAACATGCAAAGGTACATTCTTTGTCAAGAGGCATCTTTTGCTAGTGACTGAAGTTTAAGGCTATCTAGCTTGTATTTTGAGGTTTGTAATTGTTATATGCTCTAATAGATATGTTGCATGCTCTAACAGTTTGAATGATTTTTTATTCTTATCATCATTGCCATCTTCTTTTGGGTCAATGATGGAGGAGGAAACTTGAATATTGCTGAAATTTTAAGGTCATTGTAAAGAGTGGATAAATTGTCTATGTTCATCTAGGATAACATGTTCTTACTAATGTCGTGCAGAAGCACTTTAATATGTGCCAATCAGCTTCTTGTTTGACTGGAATAAACACACCATTACTTGTTTTGCATATTGCAGGTTTAGTAAATGCTGGAAATTGTGTTGAGTTGGCAGCACATCTTAATGTTGATGGATTTCTAGTCGGAGGGGTTTCTCTGAAGGTTGGCTGCAAACTGTTTTACCCTCTTTATACCTTTTTGCTGAAGTTTTTCAAGCTCTCCATATTGTTTACTTCAATACAAACTTTTCTCATCCTGGCCTACGAAAGCTCGTGGTCAAGTTATGCTTGGAGGTGACTATACTCTTTTTTATGTGAGCTCGTATCATCAAAATAACTTCAAGTATAAGAGCAATGTTATTATGTATTGTATTTTCAAGTTACCTGTCACATTATGAAAAGGCTCAGCATAGACATGCCTTGTTATTAAAGATGGCCTTTTTTATGAAAGGTTGATGGTTTCTTGTTATATGTTTAATTCAACCTCAGTATTTTAATGAGATGTTTGTTATAAATTTTCAAGTGATAGTTGATAAACGCAACGAGTCATTATAATCTTTGTTTTCATGAAGACTAAAGATGAGTTGCTTGGTGCTATTGATAGTAGAGAATTGTATCAAAGTTGAGACAATCAAAGCGAAGAACATGAAATGACAGCTGCCGACAGAGAGACACTGACTCAAAATTAAAGTTAAGAAAAAAAACCTCAAAGTAGCACTAGGGAAGCAGATAGATCGCTTGAAGCTGGGGGTGGAGAGGTGTTCATATTGTATGCAAAGGGATAATGGAATTTAGGCACCCTTTTGTATTTTATCATTGTATTTAAAGGGTTAACGTATTTAGACACCCTTTTGTATTTTATCTTATTTGATATTAATAAAATGTTTGTGGACCCATTTGTTGGGCACAAGATTCAAATCAAATTGTTTTTAATTTATGATATTCCTTACCAGGTCTACTCTAACATCATAGACGATATGTAGCCGTCGATTGCACTATATGATATTTGGTTATTATTTATTCTTGAAATTCAGATTTTTCATTCTTTAAATTCATTGTCTTTAAAATTGAAATTAGTATTGTCTCTAGAGAGACAAAATCAGTATTTTGTATTGTCTCTAGCGAAACAATACAAATATTGTCTCTAGAGAGACAAAAACTATATTGTCTCTCAAGAGACAAAATATGTATCAACCTATATTGTCTCTGAAGAGACAATAATTAGAGACAATATTAGAGACACCCGCTTTGAGACAATAATAGAGACAATATACAACTTTTTTATTGTCTCTATTTGAGACAATTTGATCAAGTATTGTCTCTATTATTGTCTCAAAACACCCCCCCTTGTAGTAGTGACGAAATATAAGTCGCGGCTTATTCCGGGGGTTTGAGGTCCGCCGGGCCAAAACCAAGAAAGGATGGTGGAATCGCGCCGCGTGGCATAGACCTCCACTCCGACCCAAAGCCAATATCAAATAGAACTGATTCCGCGGATTTATGTCTGCCCGAAGACTTAGAATAAAAGACGCCCGAAAAATGCCACTTAGCTTGTCACTTTGGCGGAAAAATATCAAATACTCCAACAACCAAAAATATGAATAAATGTCTGTTAGCAAGGTAGATAGAAGACGGGGAGAAACAGGTTTGAAAACTTGCGGGCGGCTCAAGATTACAGACTCCACTAATTCTGACATCAGTAAAGCGGACTTTTAAGTAATAATAACAGTTCAAAGCGCACTTTTCTTTGTCACGGAGTCATATCTGAAATGTAAGACCATATAGATTCTGTTTATTAAAATTTTGAATTTATAGAATTGAATCCGGATTCTTAAGACTTTTGCTATGGTCTTTGCAGCAATATGTTTATCTATAATATGGCATCCAGTGATAGTTCGACTCAAAACCATTTGCGGAAAAATAGAGACCACAGACTTTTAGACTAGACTGCCGGTGATGAACACAGCTGCAAGATATTGCCTTCCTATTATATGCGTTTACACTATTTATATCCAAAAGTATGAACGATAGAGTTACAAGAAAACCTATATTGTCACCGCTTCAGTTTAATCGTTCTCCTAGAATAAAGTTTTCAGGAATGCATGTTGCAAGTCCAAATGTTTATCCATTACATGTATATGCATGCAAGGAGCTGCGGAGTTTTTAAATCGCTTGCTTACCTCGGTTTCGAACGTCAACTCTACAACATACAATGCCCATGATCTATTATTTCATCATATATTTTGTTTTCACATATATGTGGCACTTTATTAAAAAGTAATTACAACATATTACACCGTTGTCTTTTTCATCAGTTTTAACATAAACTATAACAATTTAATGTTATGTTAGAGAAACACCACATTATGTTATTACTTTTTCCATTAAAACTAATGACCATATTAAGAAACTACTTCTTGATTAAACAACCCGTATCATACAAACTTGCATGCTTCTGTTGTAAATGAAGAAAACTACGTAGAAATTCAACTTGACCCAAATATAGAAATAAACTCACGACATAAGTAAAACTAAAATTCCTCAAGATCCCAAATTGGCATGTCCAGTGTCCGGCAAGCTACAATATACCAAGAAAATTGCATATGTCCGACCAAGCACCTCCATTTAGTGTTTTTGTGCTCAAATACATTCACAAATAAATTGATCCATGCTCTTGCTTCAGTTTATATGGATACTTTGCATCTGCTTATATTGATACTTTGCATCTGTCTTTCTGTCAAATAACACAAATACTTATCACTTTACCATTTTTTACAAATATATGTTTCCTTAAACACTAAAGCGTTGGTTGACCAGTCAGTCTTCCAAATTCATATGATGTTTAGGGTAAACGGAGCATGACAGAGTAATCGGTGTGGCTAGAAAGCTTGGCTTCTCATCGCCAGCCATTATCACTATTATGTTCTCCTCCGTTTTCTGATCAGAGCTTGAAAAATTTGCGTTGCAATTCTTCCCCATCCTCAATATCACCACCCCTACCTTGGCTGTTACTTGCATGGACGTCTTCGGCTTTTTTTAAGTGGAGAAAAGCCATGACAATGATGACAGCTAATATTAAAACTACTACGGCGCATACTGCACCGAACAGATATGGAACAAGCCAGTGCCATAGTCTACCATTGTTTCCCATGGAATCAGTCCCTGCGTTCTCCCCAAATAATTCACCAAGTTTAAATTAAATATGCATGAAGATGAAGACATGATTATTTAATAGATTATGTGAGGTGTTATTGGCGCACCAGAGTGTTTTTTATGTAAAAGAAATCAAAGAAATCTGTGTGATATGCTATGTCTTTTCATGGCGGCCATAAATTGTGAGTGGGGGTGACAGCTTTCATCAGATACAGTAACAAGGAGTGATAGTGGATGCGTCCGGACAAGTACTAAAAATTGTGCGGAAACGTACCGGTACGGCTACTGGCTAAATTTTGAACGGATCCAATGTCTGTAATGAGTGGTGTGGCACCCACTACCCACTACCACCATTCGTCTCGGTGGGAATTTCGAATGTTAATAACACGACTTTTTTCACACCCAATACGAAATTTTGATAAAGTAGGGGATCCTATTCCTTTATATTTATTAATGTCAATTGCTACTAGAATCGTTGAAAACATTTACAAAAGAAGATTTCATTTCATATCAATCAAATATCTAATACTTGAATGGGGACAAATGGTTGAAAAACTACAGTTTTTAAACATCCTTTTAATTAGCACAAATCTTTTACAAATAACGCAACTAAATGGTGTAACAATGACGACATGCCATTCAAGAATTAGACTTAAAAATAGAAATAACAATCATACCTTTTGGTTAAAAGTTGATAAAGTTCTCGATGAATTTTTCAGTATTTTTTTGTGTTAATACCTACGTATGTTGTAATGAATACAATTATTATTGACTAAACATTTCCTCAAACAACAATGTTTTTATACACCTTATACCTTTTATTTTATTTTTGAGAGTAACATATCAATTATCCGTCATATAAATCATCTGTCTTTTTAATTGTTTGCATTTTTGGTGATGAATTTCTTCCAATGCACATTCACACATACACACACACATTAATGTACATGCATGCCCACACGTATAGACCTATGTTTTTTTCCTTCTTTCAACATAATCTTTATTTATACAATTGAAATACGCATTTGATACATTTTCATTTTAATATCTTGTTGAGCTACTATTAGGGTTTGTTGTGCTTGATGAAATGGTAATGCCTTACATAATCCATTCATATCTTATCATCTCTTTTGGGATGATGGATTATCTCCTTCATGAAACTTGTGTCCATATCTTGGAGACTCTTATTTGGCCTTAGAATCAAAAGCAAATAAGTGTGCCCCACTTTTTTGCGCTTTTGGTACTTCTAAACACATGAATACTTAATGATCGCTAAAATTATAAATGGGATTGCCACAAAATTGCATTGAATCTAAAAAAAACGTAATCTAATCGGATGTTGTGTTTTGAATGTAGAATATATGTGAATTATTTTTATGAAAAAAGTTGAAATTGAGTTTTTCTAAGTAATATTGTTCAAAGGTTGTTTCTTATTTTATAGTGTGACACTAGTGTGACGTCTTGTAAAGTAGTAAAAATCATTTGTTTAACATGAATTTTTAGGTATATGTTTTAGACTCAATTATCGAGTGTGTGCAATTTTTTATTAAATTATTTTATATTTATGTTTTCAATTAATTTTATTGAAGATCTTATTCGATTCAAGGATATATAGATGCTTATAGTGATATATTTCTATTATACATGTATCTTGAAAATGGCTTTTTCCTCACTTTAGTGCAACGAAACACACACCCACACACACACACACACACACACACACACACACACACATATATATATACAATTTGATTAAGTATTGTCTCATTACTATCTCAAAAAAACCCCTTATAGTAGTGTTATATATGTATTTATGTATATAACTATACATAGTATATATCTTTTTTTTTTGTGTGTGTGTGTGTGTGTATACATATACATATAGAGACATTAAAAAGTTGTATATTGTCTAAAAGCGAGTGTATCTAATAGCATCTCTAATTATTGTCTCCCCAGAGACGATATCAATTCATACATATTTTCTTTTAAGACACAATATCATTTGTCTCTCTAGAGACAATATCGTTTTTGCCTCTCTAGAGACAATACTAATTTCAATTTTTATCTCTCTAGAGACGATATAAATTTAAAGAATGATAAAAACTGAATTTCAAGAATAAATATAACTAAATATCATCTAGTGCAATCAACGGCTACATATTCTATAATGTCAAAGTGGGCTAGTAATTAATATTATAAATTAAAAACAATTTGATTTGAATCTTGTGCCCACAAATGGGTTCAAAAACATTTTATTAATATCAAATAAGATAAAATACAAAAGGGTGCCTAAATGTCGTTAACCCTTGACATACAATGATACACATAGTTATTGAGTTAAAACTCGCAATTGCACCCGAAGGTGTGAAGAATATGACAATAGGGGTCGAGAAAAGAGAAGCAAACATCAACTGATGAAAGCTGAAAGTTAATGAGTATCATTGTGAACTAGAAATATTACAGACACAAAATCACATGCTTAATGCTATTTACTATACCACCAAATATGTTATTTTATATATGATTTTACATAAGAGAATTATCCATTGATGACCCATTTCATAGGTTATCCACTTGTCTTGTTGGTTTCTATTATTTTTATCTTTTACACTTGTCACTCATACACTCGGAATGGAAAAGTCACATGGATCTATGTCATCGGTCTTCACGCATTTGTCATTACTTGTCTTTGGATAGTAGCACCCGTGGATTGGACACTAGTGCCAAGTGCTCCTATCTTTCCTCATACACTTAGTAATGGGCAAGTCACACGGATCTATATCTGTCAGTCTTCACGCATTAGTCGTTACTTGTCTTTGGACACTAGCACCCATGATTGGACACTAGTGCCAAGTGATCCTATCTATCCTAGGTGTCTGTTTCCACCTTATACTTGATCTTATTTTTGAAATTTGATTTTAGTATTTTTGGTTTTCCATCTCATATCCCGAGGTACTAGTCGACATGTTCGGTCATTAGTGTTGAAATTTGAACAAGAGACCCCTATATAAACACAACATACATATCATTATAAGGGGGGAAATTATTACCAAGGAAAGCTATCTACATACATCAAGGAGCTGCATTTGGGAACCTTATTGGGCATACACAATCCATAAGAGGGGGTCTTTGATTCTATTCCATCCTAACATTCACAATTTATCTAGTTACCACTCGCTATTTTGGCATAATTGGCACAAGGGCAACCTAGGGGCACTATTGCAGACACAAGCACATATAACTACATTGGGTCTAAGAAGTAGTGTAATGATTAGTCGTAAGTTCACCATTGTGATAGTTGAGGACATTCGACACCTCATTTTGCATTTTTCTTTTTTAGTATTTGTTGTCTTTGTAAAGGTTTTATAGGAGGACATTTGTGTGGGAGTTTATAGCTACCTAAGTGATCCAAATGTAACATAAAATAAACGAAGGGTGAATAAGTTTGAATCCCTAACAATAATATCATAACCAAGTTTTGACCTTTTTCGAGACCCGACACCTAGAAATAGGCTTAGGGCACCCACAAGCTCCCTTGTCCTTCTCCTGGTGCCCCAAAGACATCCATTTCCACTCCTATTGTATTTTCCTATGGATTGTTGTGACATTCTCGTGCTTCTTTTTAATCATATTTTCTAGTCCAGAATCACTATGGGATAATTGAAATTAAGATAAGTACCTTACCCCTCTCATTTCCTTTCATAGTTAACGATAAATAATTTTTTTATCATTTATACTTCATCATATATCATTTATAGCAGATCTTTGCATTAATATTTAAATAATTAATCATATTTTATTGAATCATTTTGGTGATCCTGTAGCTTAGAACTCTTTGCCCTAGGATCCACTAAAACCCTAATGGCCGAGGATAACTCCTCTCCCTCTTGAGTAGTCATACCTCATGTGAATATCAATCCTATCTATGATGAAACAATCTAAGCTGAACTCTCCACTCTATATTGCAATGTATTCCTTCAAGATGATACTCAAAGAAAACTATTAGTGAATGAATGAAATGGGGAAACTAGCTTTGATCATTCTACCATTACCATTGTTAATGATCAAACAAGATTTTTGGTTATAGACCATGTTATTTAGTCACCATGCACTCCACCTTCTATTATTTCCAATCCGAACCTAGATGATGCTATTATTAGTTTTATGCTTAATCTGGATGAAACTAGGCATGTGCATGATGTTGTTTATCATACTAGTTCAGATGATTTTATAGTTACGTCTCATATTCCTTCCACTTCTAAGAATATTTCTCATGGTACATCACATGTTAGTTCTTCTCCTCCTTCATTATATGTTGATGATACGCTCAATGATATCCTTTGTATATTTGTTTTATAGTGATGAGACACCAGATAGTTATGATTATTCATCTCTATATACTACTTAATGTCAATCCCCCGATCTAATTTCATCTTCTTCCGATTCTATCTCCAGTAACATGCATGATTCATCTCCTTCTATTACATCATCTCCTAATAATGTTATCGATGTTAGAGCCGTAACTCCTATCGACACTCCATGTGATTCACCACCTCCTACTTCTTTCTAACCTATATTTAGTGTTCCCTTAGCATCGGTATCTTATACTTATTCTCTTGACATCCTTACAATTACTCATAATGGCAAGCTCCAACCACTCAATACACTACTTACATCTTCTACCATTCCTTCACATGACATCTTATCACTCATGCATGTTGTTGGCCAATTACAATCTCAGGTCCAATCTCTCACACTTGAAATAAAATCCTATTACACTTCTATTGATAACATTGCTTTGCATGGAAACCCTATTCTGAAAAAGATTGACAACTCAACATTCCCTAAGAATTTCATTATGCCTACATTTACATGCTTTGATGGTACTAGAAATCCATATTTACATCTTAAGAATTATCATTTAGTTATGGATTCTTATTATAATGATCAGTTATTGCTCAAATATTTTTGCCATAGTCTTACTGATGACACTCTCCAATGGTACACACATTTACCCTTTGGATCTATTAGTACCTATGGTGAGATGGAAGAAGCCTTCCTTTGATGCTTTATACTCAACAACATCCCTAGAGTTACATATGATCATTTACCTGGCTTACATCAAGGTAAAACTGAGCCTATCATTGATTACAGTTTACAATTTAATGCTTACATGCATCATTTAGTCTTATACTCTATTGAGTTATAAAATAAATTCATCTTCTCGTAGTTTCCTTATTTCAATTTGAAACAAAGATTACAATATGATACATGTGAATCATTCACATTCTTATGTTATAATGTCATTGATTTATAATATGGACCTCATTGCTACACATGTCATAGATCCTCCTCCAAGTTCTCCTCCTACTTTGCACCATCTAGTTCTTCTCCACTTCAATCTATTGTGCATCCTCCTAGGTATCCATCTCCTCCACCTCGCAAACAATTCTAGTCTTTTACGACACATAAGAGTCCTTCATCTCCTCAACTATGTCAAACTACACCTCAGACCTCTACTCTTTTTATAGGAATCACTACACTTTTCTCATCATGCTAGGCCTCATGATGTGCTACGTACCTTTCATGAAAAGTGTTTGATTCACTTACCTTCTAATCAACATCATCCACCTCATCTTTTGCAACATACCAACATGATAGACCTTATTGCAACTATCATCATATCAATGGCCATTGCGAAAGTGACTATTGCACCCTACGTGATCACTTGAAACAATTATAAGATAAGGATTTCATTTCCTTTATCTCTCACTCTTGTGAGTGGTCTATGTCTCCACTCCAATGTAGGAATTTTGTCACTTTGGTTGATTCATCTCCTTCATCTAGTTCTAAGGTTATTATTCAACCAAATTTTAAATCCACAATATTTTATCACAAAACACAATTAGTCAGGAAGGTCCCTTGTCCTCTGCATCCTCATCCAATCATCAAGGTGTATAAAATCACACTATTACTTCATCACCCACTTTTAGTCACACCCATTCCAATTTTATTCTTCCCCGACAAGTTCTATTGGTATGGGTCATTATAAAAGTTCCTTGGCCACATATCAACCTTTCATCTCATAGAAACCCACATCCTCGATCCAAAACTTAGTCAAATATATTTCTTTTTCTTTATCACCTATCAATATGAGTGTTCTCACTAGTGTTCATCCCCTTTCTCAACATATATCGACAACTAGATTGTAAAATAACGGATACATTCCTACTCAACAAACACCACAATCATCGTAGCCTTTTGTCTATACTTTTATCCCTTGTCCCTATCAAGATATCCGATCTTCTTTACAACCATTAGTTTCTCAAAAACTCACAACATACCAAGAATTTTTCCTCCTTTTCAAAATCCTCTTTTACCATATCATGAATATCAATATTCGAATCCCCTAGCCTATGGAAAGGCTATATATTATAAAAATCCATCCAATCCCATTAAAATGACCCCATACAAAATTTGATAAAAAAAATTAACAACCTACAAGTTGCTACCATGTGTCCTAAAAACATATTTTATTATGAATAAATTTGTAACAAACCCATCAACCCATTAATACCTCTTAAACTATATCCTCACCATTGTGATTTTCCAAATTTTATCAAATTATATAGTAAGGAAGACCCACAACAACATCTTAAGGAATTCCAAGATTCCTATTACCTTACTGATCATGATCAAGACCCCATGTTAAGGAAATTACTAATTTCCTTATAGATAGACCCCTCCCTTGACCGGTACAATAGCATCCCTTAACAATCTCTCTATTTGTTAACACATCTAGCACAATTTTTCATTAAATAATTTTCTATAAACATTACATGCAAGATATACATCACCAAATTATATTATATTAAGTAGTTTAAGGAAGAATCTATTGTTGACTTCATCACTAGATGGTGAGGAATCATCAATTAGTTATCCTTTTCTTTACCCCAAACTAAATTGATTGGGTTATTTACTCGATTGTGTGTAAAAATTTATCATCCACCCTTCAAATCCAATCACTTCAAAAATTCAACAAATCCTTTACCATGGTGAAGAAGTTAGAACTCCGAGCCCTCGAAGATGGTAAAGTTAAAGTAGGATTGAAAAATCCCAAACCTTACTCCTCTAAAAAATTCCAATAATGAAAATCCTAAAGCTTTAGCACATGCAATCATTTTGAAAATTGCTTCCAAGGTTTTCTCATACCTTGAATTTTTCCAAAGAACTTGTAAGTATACACCACTTTGTGGGAGACTAATAGTGTCATCTTTGACATTTTTATATCCGTTGACATGATAAAAATACCCCTTATTATACATGTTGATGAATTTTATCCTAAACCATCATGGTATAGGGAATATGACTATTGAAAATGCCACCAGATTCGATGACATGGCATTGATAGATGTCACGCATTTATAAATGTTGTTCAAGACCTTATCAAGTGAGTTGACTTACGTTAGACAACCCTAATAAAATCATTTATGTGTTCAAACAAACCCTTTCCGAACCATTTCCCTCCTAAAAGAACAATACAAAACAATACCACATATCCCCAAAATCGTATTGATCTTGTTATTAATACCATCAACAAGATTCCACCCTTTGAAAAACCCACATCCACATCCAAGCCGTGACTTGGATAGAAAGACCACTTTAACCTCCTTATTAGTGACATCCCACATCAAATTGTCTCCCATCAACTATCCCCACAACAAACACTCATGATATTATCTCATAGAACTTGCAAAAAAATCCCCAATGTAGAAAATATAAAAATCCCTCCCAAATATAAGATCCCTCAAATCCAAAATCTTAAAGAAACTAAAAGGAAGAAATTACCACTCTTACAAAATAAACGCAAGACAAGTTTACATAAACATATCCATCATCACCATCTATTTTAGGACCACAACCTTTATTAAAGATCAAGTTGCCATTTTAATATACAACCAAACCATATCCAAGAACACTCTTCAAAATACACTCATTGTTTCCCACATTTTGTACCATCTAATAAAACTAAGGTCGCCATGAATTTGTCATATTCATCAAGATAATACACTACAATCCTTAAAAAGATTCTCCATTCCTCGTCCATAGTATTATCCTCGATCTATCCTTGCAATATCTATGGGTGGAAGCCTACTTGGTATAAAGATGATGCATTTTTTTCTTATCATAGGGTACCAAGACATTGGAATAAATATTGTAGATCCCTTGGCACTGTAATCAAGGGTTATTTCAAGAAGGATAACTTTGTAACAAACAAATACTGACTTGTTTCACTTATCAACTAGAAAATAATGAAATCAAAATATAAATTCAAATATGCCCCTAAAACCCTTGATCTTAAGTCATCACATAATAATTTATAAAACAAGGGTGAGCAATCCTCTAACGTGCCCCCATTCTCTCAAATTGACTCTATCTCAGTATAGCTACCAAAGCCTATACATAAGACTCAACAAGCTAGACTCAAAGTAGGCCCAAAGTATCCATCTTCAAAATTTCCATCAAAGCACCTTCTCCTAATACCAAGGTCTTCATTCTTGCTTTCTCTTAAAATTCAATCTATAACCTTAATACGTAACAACTTTCTCAAATAGTTATATCAATCACTTGTAAAATTTTCCCTCTACGAACTCAATTAAAACTCCCATTAATATAGAGAAGCCATTATAAAATATTTCTAATCCATCTTGGTATAATTTCATGAACCTCAGCTACTCACTAGCTTTGTTGAAGCCCTAAAAATATCTACGGCCATTGCATTTGACAATTCCAATATTCCATCATTACAAGCTAAGGATCATCACCTCCCTTTGTTTATCACCACCCAAATAAATGATACCCTCATCATAAGGGTTATAATTGATAACAACGATAACATAAATGTTATTTCATCTCATTCTTTTAAACACCTTCAAATACCGAAACCATAGTCAATTAACCACCAAACTATCCTGAAAACTTTCAAAGACACTATTGATCTTACTTTTGGCATAGTAATCCTACCCATTATAATAGGCTTAAAGACACTCTATGAGATATTATATATTTTAGAAGGATAATTCAACTACAATATAATGTTAGGATGTCCCCTGGATCCATGATATGTTGTGTGTCTCTTCCACCTTACATCGATGTGTGAAATATGAACATAAAGGAAAAACCTTTATGATCCCCAAAAGTCCCAACCCATTCAAATATGTCACATGACTTATTGGCCAAATGAAGTATTTATTCCCTTTCAAAACACCACTTATTCAAGTCAAACCTCCACATGTGCCTCTACCATTACTTCAAAACTACCCCATGATCATGTTAGGAAATACGAGATAAAATATGTGGAATAATCCCTTACGTAATCACAACAAGAGAAACTAATATGCATAAAATATTATAAATCTCAAATAAAAGTGCAAAATAAATAACAAAACACAGAGAGATAAGATTTAATGTGGTTCACCCAATTTGGGCTACATCCACCAAGAATCACTTGCTCATATTTTATTACAAGCCTCCACACTCTCAATACAATACCGAGATCCGTTTGGAGCTATGCTCAACAAACTATATAGAATTCACACCCGAATTCAAAACACATATGCAATAAATTTTCTTGTTCACCTATCATATGCATAAGACCATATAAATAGACAACTGCTTAAGCAATTTTACAAAACCATGGGTATCAAACAATGGGCAAAAAAAAAACTGTCCCATAAACCTATGGGTAGCCAAAGAGGTGGTTTTACAAAACAATGGGTACCGAAAAACCATGGGCCCAAAAACAACCCATAACGGTTACCCATTACCCATGGGTTAATAAACCACCCATGAAAATTTTCTTCGGGGGTGACCCCCCTGACCCACTCACCGTCGAGTGGGACCACCATAAAAATACCCGAGTGTAACACATAGAAGGTGTACCACACTCTAACATGAAAATAGGCTCCACAAACATAACAGATCAATCATTTGATAACATGATGGAACATTTATCATTGGGGGAGTATTTACTCCATACCCTTAATACACTCCATACACAAAAACATATGGGATACCCAATAAAAATTCTCTTTATGAACCCAATGTTGGAAACATCATCTCTTTCAGGCCTCCCTTTCTTCGAGACGTGACTTTCATTGGGGTTATCGATCATCCCTATTCTCATCTCTATTATCAACATTGCACTAAACTATTCAATTCATATTGTTTATTCTTAGATAAGCCTAAATTTTCCAAGCATACTTCCACCATTACACGTGGAATGGTTTTTGCATAGGCATATATGACCAAGGTCTATATGAGTTACCCTTTGAAAATTTGAGGAAACCTCATGAAAATAGTGATGTGGCTTCAAAAAGAATCCAAATCCATGATCTCGAATATTATAATATAATCCCTCCTTTGCAATCTTGTCATAATATTCTTATAACACATATGACACAATATATATTCCACCTAACTTTTTTATCAACACATTAACACTTGGACCACTAGCCTACCAAGTTAATGAAAGAATTGTGACCCTTCCCTAACATGTAAATAAATTATAGTTGAGGATTCTCTTGCCATCGACATCCTTCAATGTTAGGATGATAATTCCATTCTAACATATATTCAATGTATGATTCTCCCTATGATGATATTCAATTTTCATGCATGTTGTTCATATGGTTTGTTGAGTTCAGTAGTGTCCTAGTGCATGGTATAGTGGGTTGAGTCATAGTATGAGGTCTCCCAATCTAGTTGAAGTGTTTCATGAGGTCAAAAATGGTCCATATGGATATTCATGAGTGTATATGGGTTCTGCATTTATTCAACATGGTCGATACATGGTTGAGTAAGGTAATTCCAAGCTTTTTTAGTCTTGGAGCATGCAAAATGAGATGGAAATGTGATATTTGGGCATGATATGATTAAGCATGGAAACAATTTTTTTCAATGCACCTGATGTGTATGGTAAGTTTCAGGTCTGTATTCAGTGATTCAGTGCATATTTGAGGTCCTTGTGAAGCTATAAGTGAGAAACATGTAGTTTGGCAAAGGTAAGTCACTATGGCTGGAGAGTTTGAGATGCATTTGAGCTATGTTATAACTTTGAGTAATTATTTAATGTCCTAATTATGCTTCATGCCAAGTTTTAGGTTATTATACAGAATATTTTTTAATTTATGCAAGTTTTGGCAAAACTAGGTAAGTTGTAGTGTGATTTTCAAGCAAAATTGGACCTTCTGATGCTCGTTGTGAATTATATGATTTGCATGGGGATCTGATATATTAGGCATATATTCAATGGTAATTTATGATTCCTTCACAAAAAATTATTTGGTTTTTTATAGTCACATTTTTCTGAACGATTGTTAAGAAGATAAAGTGGTTTAAAACCCTAGTTAAACCTAGCTAGGAGCAATTTGCAAAAAAGTGAGTATAATAATCATGTTTTGATTACTAGTGAAAAATTGATAATTGAATTTTTTATAGTACTCTTCAATATTTCCATAAATTTAGGTTAGAGCTTGTGTTCATATGTGGACCCCACCTAAAAATAAGATTTTTGAAGAAGAAGATTTTAGGACAAGATGGTCCAAATGAGAAGCATGAAAAATTGATGGTGCATGATGGTTGGGAGATTTTATTGATTTCCATAGAGTTTTTAGGAAATTTACATGTAGGTTAATGATGTTTTGAGGTCCAAACATGTTGACTAGTCAAGAGGGTAGATTTGGGATCTTAAATAGTAGGGTCTAATAAATTGAGAATAACTTGAGCTACTTGTGAAATTTTTAGGTGATTCAAGTTCTGTTGGAATATATAATTAGATATATTTTCATTTAAATATTTATTACATCAATATGAGGTCATTTGACATGGTTTCTAGGTCATCCATGAAGAAATATGATTTTTGGTAGTTCAAGACATGATCTATTTTGGTGCATGTTTGATGTTGTTTGAAGCATGAGATGGATTTGGTGATGCTTCTTATCACATATAATTTGAATAGGTATGAATTTTTGTCTAATGAATCTTTTTTTAGCTATCGAATATATGTAGAAATTATATTATTAGCTAACCTTTGGAAACAACATTTTTTGGCGAGTTAATATGGTGAAGGAAAATGTTTTAGTGGTTTTAAGTGATGTATACATTTCTTATAAGTGTTCTAAAAGTTATGAAATTTATTTTTAGTGGTCACATGGCATGTTTTTGGTGAGTATAATTTATTTGGTGATCAGATGAAGTTTTTGGGTCAAGGGTGAAGGAAAGAGTTGTTTTGAGATTTGTAAAGGAACTCGGGCCCATGCGATAAAATTTGATTGGTTAAGAGAAATTGGTACCATGTATGAATTTTTAATGATTTATGAAGGGTTATGGGTCATGAAAATGTATGGTACTAATGTTAGGGCATTTTTAAGAATGTGCCTATGGGGTTTTGAGCCATTTTTGGCATATGTAATGGGGGTTTTAGCTAGGCCAACCTACTTGGGTCAAATGTAACTATTGTAATTAAAATTTATGAATTTTATATAGTTTTATGGTTCAAAAATATTATGAGGGACCAAACCTCCTTTGGGTTAGAAAGAAGAATGCATATAAAAGTGATGTTTTGGCTCATTTGGTGAGCTAGTCTTACATGGGGGTGTAAAACAACCTAGAGAAGAGTTGATTACATGTATGAATGAATATTTTGAGAGATGATATGATGAATGACAGGTTAATGAAGTTTTAGAGAATGTGTGCAAGAGATTAGAGGAAAGAAAAGTGAAGAAAGAAGGAGAAAGAACAAGGTTAAAGCCACAGGGTTTGTCGTAGGGTTTGTGAATTGAAATTATGATCTCAATCAGTTATGGTAGCAGAAAAATCAGAGATAAGATATATTTAGGTGGATGAACTTGTGCTTGGTCATCTTTATCGGGCTTTAGCCTCCTTGTGGAGTGGGTGCTTCACTAAATTAGGGGTTGGAGTTCCTTGTAGGGTTGGTGCTCTGCTAAACTAGGCATTCACGCTCCTTGTGAAGTTGGTGCTTCACTAAATAAATTTTTTGTGTGTAATATAAGCATAGTTTTAGTGGGTTTCCTTACCCATGAGGGTTTCCCACTTATATCTTGTGTTTATGTGTATGCTCTCTTGATTGTGCTTATGTGGTTAAATGATTTATGTTGCTAATCACACATTGATGGATGGATAAATGTTAATGGTGTATTTATGGAAATATTAAAATTAGTTTTAATTACTTGAAGGAATGATTCACCCCCACCCTCTAAATCCCTTGTGCTTCCAATAATCGGTATCGAGAGAAATTCCTTGAGAAGTAATTTGAACCGCTTGAAGGATATCCTAGAAGCACAAATGGGTAAGTCTGCAGATCTTTGGAGAAGAAAATATGAGATTGCTGAGTCTTTGGTTTTTGGATTGCAAGAGACAATGGATGAAATGGAGAAAGATCATGATCTAGCTATCAAATATTTGAAATCTCAAGTGGAAATTTTTTCTAATGCCCTAAAGGAGAAAGAAGATGCTTGTTCCAGGTATGAAGACAAGTTGAAATCCCTTGAATCAGATTTGAAGGATGCAACTAGTGAGTTTCAGATGCATGAAATATTTTAGAAGATCTCCAAGGATCTTAATGACATGTTGGAGAGTCAAAGAGGCAAAAATGACAAAAAACAGGCCTAGGGTTTGAAGGAGAGCAAAAGAAGGATGATCATGAAGTTGTTCCAAGAACTAAACCAGCTGAGAAGATGACTAAGAAAGCTGATCCTAGAAGGTCTAACTCAGTTAGACAACCTAATGCCATGAGGTATGGTCCTTTATTCAATGGTTATTGCTTTCTTTGCTATTATTTTTTCATAGAGCTAGAGATTGTAAAAAGAGGCATCGTAAGAGTGATAGATCTCTCTTTAGAGGTGAATGTTACTCATCTTGTGAATTTCAGCACAAGGCTAAAGAATGTGGATGGAACCTAAATGTATTTTAACTTATAATGAAGAAGATTGGTGTTGTGTGCCATAAGTGTCACAAATAAGGGCATGTTGTAAGATATTTTCACCAATTGGGATCATCAAGGTACTCCAAAATATTTAGATCTTGAAATGAAAGTTTTATAAAAATAAAACACACATGAATGAGTCCAAGGATGTTTTGAAAAATCTTAAGGATAATAAGGTGGTTATTAAATCAAGACAAGCTAGGGAATCAATCTCTTATTCATATTTGTAGCCTCAAACAATGAAGTTTTCTAGAGGAAGTACTTGTACCATCTAGGAAGGATCTAACTCAACTCAAAGGGGTATGTTTGCACTTGTTGAAGAACAACATATGTGCTTAAATGGATTTCAAGTTCTAGTGCAAGATAAATGGAATAATTTGGGTCTATGGGATACCAAAAAAGTAATAAGGTATTAATAGTGACTCTTCCCTTCTATCCATGAGTCCTTGTGTCATGAATTTTCTATAGGTGTCGATTTTTGTCATGTTTTTATGAAAAGTTGCATCATGCCTTGAAAGGTTTCAAGTGATCTTGTGTATGAGTTTTTTCAGGAATCCTTGTTATGATCATGTTGTGGTATCATGTACTATTATCAAACTTTCATGACCAATTATGGTGTTCTCATGAAGTGTCAAAGATGTTTGAGTCAATTTAAAATGCTTAATTTTTTTTTTTGATCATCTAATTGAATATGTATTTTATTGATCTCTATGTTTTAAAATGTCATTAGGTTCTTCAAGAGATCATTTTTCATTAGCTCTTTGAGTTTGTAATGCAATTTTGATGTCACCTTTGTGTTACTTGATTCATAAGGGAGATATTGTGTCCTAGTGAAGTCTTTCATGTTGTTAAAGTTTAGTCTTTGTTGAGGAATTTTTTGTCCTATTGTACTAATAAATTTGTTGCTTTAAGTGTATATAGTCTCATGGCTTATCAAAACATCCTCCATGCCCTTTGTCTAATTGTGTCATTGAAAACATAGATATCAAAGAATGTGTCACCATCAAGAGAGTATAATTAACCAAGTCAATTGTTTAAGTCTTAAAGGTGTTTGTCATGGAGTAGGTAGTGGTGTTTCAAAGAGAATTAATTAATTTCATGAAGGGGAAAGTGACTCAATATATAGAGAACCAAATCATTGTCTCTAGTTGAAAAGTAAGGATTTTCTCTAGTCTATGTCATCGATCATCGTGTTTCAAGTGTGAGAATCATCTTAAGATGTGTAAGATTTTTCAAAGGAATTTTATTGAGGAAGATTAACCATCAAAGGGATATAAAGGTCTAATAAAGACGTGTGATTCTCTCACATTGGTTCAACATTGCAAAGATTTTTACACTATGTCATGCTGTGATATTAGGTTGAATGGAGTGTGCATTGTTTTGCGGTGTGAAGTTGAAATTAGATATCAGTGAAAAAGTCTATAGTGGCTTCCAATGGTGGGAAAGGTTTGATGATGTATTTGAAGTCTCTTACCTCTTGCTACACTAGAGTGTAGATGAGAAGAATGAAAGTAATCATAGGTGAATAATTTCCTCAACTCCATTAGGTTGTGTGTTTTCTTCAATCCAGATGATGGGTGCTTAGTAAGTTAAGACTATGACTATGTCTTTGAAAGGAACGATAACTAGATCATACCAAGCCAAGAACACAGATGCTAATTAAACACCATAATCAATAAGATGAAAGTAATTCGCTAGAATAACTTTACATAAACCTTTGCAAACAAATGAAAAGTAATATCATATATTATTATGGAACTCAATGCAATACATTGAGAATGGGCCTTGCTTAAATAGGCAAGGAATAAGAATATAAGAACTAGTCAAGGTCGTAGATCAAGCCATAAATCAAGGAAATAACTAGTCATCAAAGAACTAGTCAAGACCATAGATTTAGGAGAGAACTAACATCAAGGATATAGTCAATACCATAGATCAAGGAAAGAACTAGTCAATACCATAGATCAAGGAAAGAACTATACCTAACAACTAGATAATATCTCCTAATATATAAATAAGATAAAATAAATATCCACACACATAAGTGGGTGAGGATAAATACAATAAAGGTAAATAAAGTTCCTAGGTGAAAATGAGCTAAGGTAAATACCTAATCTAACACCCCCTCAAGTGAAGCTAGGGGGCCAAAATAGAAGTGGCATGTGCACAAGTATGAGTCCTGCAGTAACTAGGCCGATGAGGTACTCATGTATAATAACTGATAAAAAGGGATAGTACAAGGTACCCAAAACCAAGAACAACAAATTAAAGAGAGTAAAGACCCGCTCCAAGGCATCCCAAGAAGCTCGGCTCAAAAACTTGTACAATCTTGGAGAAGTTTGGTGTGTGCCGTGTGTCCGAATCCACCGCTCTCAATCTCAAAACTCAAAAACAACTAACACTAGGCTCCACCAAAATAGCTCCATACAAGGAGACTGTCAACGAGTGATGTCAAAAGTGCAAGAAAAACACCAAACATAATTCGATCAACTACTGCAAAATAGGTGTGTCAAGGCAAGGACACAAAGCAACAAGGCAAGGACACAAACTCCAGAGTGTCACGATCCAAGAACAATAACCAAAGCAACAAGGTAAGGACACAAACACTAGAGTGTCACGATCCAAGAAAAGATAAGGTAACAAGGCAAGGACATGAAACCTGAAGAAGCAGGATCAACACCACACCCTCCCATACAACTGAATGGGTGGAGCGATGCTACAAATATATATGAGTTTTCATAACAACTACTCAAACACTCGAAAAAGTAACACTTTGGGCTCCACCGAATATATTCCCCATAAGAGATAGTGTCAACATGCCAAAAGTGTTGAAAATATAGATACAAAATCTCTCAACAAACAAGAGAGATACACTACACCTGCTAAAGAAAAATGCTCAAAACAAGAAGCATCACAATGCATAAGGTATAGAAAGTGGAGCAAGAGGCCGAATGGTGGAGGAGCCATGCCTATAGAGTCCTCTCAACGAATGCCTATGTTTCCTCCACGAGTGATCAGATATCCACCCCAAATCAACACGGATGGATGAAGAAGATGCTGCATATGACTTGGTGTAAAATGCACAATGGGTGCATGCAAAAGAACATCAGAATGTGTGTTAGGTTGATCATGTCTGACAACTGAAATATCAGGTTTCTCAAGCCTGAGTGAAGATGTAGAACTCATGTGTTGCTCATGATCCTCAAAAAGAGTCGAGCGAACAAAAAAAAATGAGTTCTCATGTGTGTGATCCCAATGAAGTATCTGCTTGAAAAAGAATGTCATGACGAGAATTCCACTTAACATGTGGAATAGAGGAAACAATACCTGTGAATGTCTACTAATGACTCCTCTAGTGAGACCCATAGAATGGAGCATGCGAGAACTGAATGCAGTGGTATGCTTCTTAAAAAATCCATGTAGCTGAGTAGAAGTAGGATACACAACATGTGGTACTGTAATAGGCACAAGATGTGGAAGAGCATCGAATGAAGCCTCACTAGTTTAGAAGCATCAAAAGCGAGGTTCGAGGCTCAAACACTCGAGATCAATGTCGGTGGGTAAAGAGCAACAACTGCAAGTGCACTAGGAGCATGGATATGGTTGTCCATAATATTATGGTGATGCTATAGGCTAGCAAGTTTGTTCGCGGGAGTGTATTATTGTATCCTTATCATGAATGAGTGATTGTAGAAGAGAATTTCACTTCTTGAGCGATCTATTTTCTTCCACAAATTTTACAATATCCTCTTGAAGTCCACATACTTCAGAGAAAAGCATATCATTCTCAGAATCCATGATAGGTACAAACTGTAACTCCCAAAATTTAGGACGTCGGGCTCAGCCGAAATTGCGTCCATAATTGATTACAACACTCCTCCATATTTGACACTTTATAATTATAGTGCAAGTCTCAAAATAAATAACTCCAATGGAAAGATCACGAAAAAAAAGCACTTTTGCAAAAAAACGGCACTCAAAACCGAGTTACCAATCAAAAGTTACAAGATTTTAATATTTTTCTCTGTTATTTATTTTAGGTGCCACTAAAACAAAGTAAAATGTTGTTTCCTTCACCACACAAATAAAATTAAAGGGGCTGAAGTTAAGCACCTACTAGTAGGAATCACAAGTTTTAAGCCCTCATATGACCATACCATATGACCAAGGGCTAAAGATTTTAATGGGTATAGTAAATACATGCACAAAGATCCTTGGACCCCTACCAAAAAAGGAAATAACCAAGATAATACGCCAAAGAAACAAATGCCTCAAGGCAGATCTCAAAAAATAACCTGACCAAAAAAAACTACACTTTTCTGTGGGCATGAATCCCAAGGCGAACCAATGTGCTTCTCTGTAACAACAAAAAATCCACAAAAATGACTGTTTGTAGAAATGGTCGAGTTTACAGTCGATCTTAGGGTTTTCACCTTCTGGATCCATGGAAGCCTTAGTTTTCCATAAAAATGCATGCAGCAACAAAATACGACCAAATCCCAAATATATGAATACACAAATAATTTATTTGCAAAATAAAACTTACAGATGGATGTCACAGCAATCTCCAGCTCTGATACCATAAAAGGAATGATAACTAGATCGTACCAAGCCAAGAACACAGATGCTAATTAAACACCACGATCAATAAGATGAAAGTAATTCACCAGAATAACTTTACATAAACCTTTGCAAACAAATGAGAAGCAATATCATATATTATTATGGAACTCAATGCAATACATTGAGAATGGTCCTTGCTTAAATAGGCAAGGAATAACAATCTAAGAACCAGTCAAGGTCGTAGATCAAGCCATAAATCAAGGAAATAACTAGTCATCAAAGAACTAGTCAAGACCATAGATTTAGGAGAGAACTAGACATCAAGGATATAGTCAATACCATAGATCAAGGAAAGAACTAGTCAATACCATAGATCAAGGAAAGAACTATACCTAACAACTAGATAATATCTCCTAATATCTAAATAAGATAAAAGAAATATCCACACACATAAGTGGGTGAGGATACATACAATAAAGGTAAATAATGTACCTAGGTGAAAATGAGCTAAGGTAAATACCTACTCTAATGTCTTCGAATCATGTATAAAAATGGTATAAGATAATTTCAAGGTGGTTATGTCTTTATAATCTAAATGTTTCCTTATCATACATGAAGATTAAGCCCTAAGGATTTATTCTTATATGTTAAGAGTCCATGCAGATATCTTGAAGGTATATAGAGTTGTTTAGATGGATTTTTGCATTAGTTCGATGTATTAATATTTTTTCTCGAGTCAATTTCAAAAGAAAAGTTAGTCAAAGCTTGTGTCTTTGAGTTAGATATTACTTCTAAGAGTTGTTTTTGGCATCATGGGTGAGAGAAAATATAGGAAATTACATAAAGAGGTTTGTGTTTAAGTGACAAGGATGCTCCAAGTTATTGGTCAAGGATAAGACAAGCTCTAAGGAGTTTAATATAACTGAGTTAGTGTAAAAGTGGCTCCTATAGGTTTACACAAAGTGTGTATGAGTCCGAGAGAGGATGAAAATTTTATTTTATAATAATTTCAAGATATTTCAAGCTCTTTAAGGAATTAAAGTGAGCTACATGTTTCATCATATTTGAAGCTTGAGGTTAAGGGTTTGATGCCTAAAACCCAAGCCGAGGAAAGATGAACAAGGTTTCTCCAAGCTAAAGGACTAAACTGAAAGCTAATTTGAATGGTTTAAGTCATGTCATCAAGTTTTTCTTGTTAATTTGAGTCTTGAAGATTGTTGTATTTAGTGTGTATAAAAACAAAGTCTCAAGTATGAGTATGTGAAATCATGTTGGGTTGATGAAGTATGCTCAAGTGCTCAAAGCATAAATCCGAGCTTCGAATTATTGTAAATTCTTTTTGTTTCATCTTTAGACTATGCAAGAAAGGATTCTTGACGTGTTTAAGGTTTGTGGAAGACTTGTAATCCCCGTCTTTGTCTGCTTTTGAATATTACTTCAAGAAGCTATGGTAATATTGGTATGGACTCTAAGAATTATAAAGGAGACTTTGATAGGCTTAAAGATTTTAGAGCTCAAGTTGTGCTCTATACTCATGGTAAGATAGGAGACTATAATGAGTCAAGGTGTGAGTTCATGATATCTCGAGCATGGTTGTACCTTCACATAAGGAATCATTTTTCAGAATTGATGAAGAGAAGTTTTGCATAGATTTCCTTTCAATATGTTTTCTAATGGTAAGGATTTCAAATTATTTTAAAAAAGTGTGTGCTACAGGTTTCCTAGAGGAAAAGTAATCTTTAAAAGACTCAAGCTACATATCCATCTCAAGCTAGTAGTGTTGAGTGTCTTTAGATCTTCAAGAAACTAACGAGGAAATGGTATAGGTTGATCGCATAATTATTGTATGATAGAGTTAGGTGTCTCACAAGGTCTTTAAGTGTATAAGTAGATAGGAAGGAGACTAATAAGATTGCAAGGTGTATATGACCCCTACTAGGTTGGAAGGTTCTTCATCCATTAAACATTCCAAGTCTCAATATAAAGTCCCCGATAGTGAACTAAAACAATCCTAGTTAATGAATTAATCATGAATATTGAATGTGTGATGGGATTCTATAGGTGAACAAGTAAGATATTATGATCAAGGTGCTCACTCGGTCATAGTATAAATAATAGAGTGCTCAAAATCCCAGTAGGTTGTTGTTTCAAATAAGAAAAACACATGGTGAAGAGAAAATGGACCTTGTTTTTCTAAAAAGGTTACTTTAGGAATGATGTACCATTTGTGAAGATGAATTTAGCAAATGTATTAATTTGTAGTACCATTATGAGCCACACTTCTTTGTATGAATATAGACTTTGGTATCAAAGATGCATTTACTTGACTTGAAATGAGATTAGGACAAGTGATTTGAAGATGCTCGTGTTTATAACTATCTGTGAAAGGAAAGAATGATGTTTATAATATGGCATACAAATGTAAGCATGCTTCATATGTCTATATCGAGTTAACCAAAGGTTGTTACATTATAACCATACATGGGGATCATAATTTGTGCCAGATATTAGGGTAATTTTGAAGGTCATAAAAAGAAGAACCATACAGGTTATAATAGTGAGTCTAGTTGATATTGCAAGGTTATAAGAAAATGTAACAGTTGGTCATGCTTGAAGGTTCTATGTTAGTGAAAAAGGTGTTAGAGATTGTCAAAAGGTACTGTAATAGTAATCATAGGTACTTCAAGGTACAACAAGCTAATATTGCATGCTATAGGAAGGAAGAGCTCTCTTTCATGCCCTGTTTGAGTGCTCAAAGACTCTAGATGACTTTGTGAAGGGGCATATAAGTACAAAATAAATTGTTACAGTCCATGTAAGGTATAAAAGAGACTTCAAATGCTACAAAGTAAGTCTTGTAGCAGTCCAACATTGAGATGCATCTAAAAGGTAAGGAAATTCATGATTCAAGACAAGTGATATAGCATGATTCAAGGTTTAAAAGACTAGAGCAATGCTTCGAGTCAAGGGTAAAATGTTTGATTTAATCTCAAGGCATTTATGCAAGGTATGTTCTCCAATTTGTGTATTTTCATTTAAAGTGGATAGTATAATCCCGGGGAGGGTTTATAATGTGTATCATGTTATGATTGTACTCTTAGAGCTTTGAGAAATTGGATCATAACACATTGAAGCTTTAGTTTAGGGAAATTTGTCCCATTTATTGAAAATGTCAAAAAGTTGAAGACTTGGAGCCAATTTTGTGCCTTATTAACTTGAGATAGATCAATAGATAATCAAGATGATGTTTTTGTGTTGAATTATTCCCGAGATACACTTTTTGGCCTAGGTGAATCAATTGTGTAATTTCTTTTACAATGATCTCGACTTGAAGAAGGAAAAAACAGAGCTTTGAGATGTGAAACCTTAATTTTGAGAATGTTTTATACTTAGAGAGTGATGTAATAGGAAAATGAATGCCTAAAAGAGGTGTATCAACCGAGGGGGAGTGTTTTTCCATGATCTGTGGATCTTCATATGCTTTTGTTTGAGTCAAAGAAGAGACAATTCAGTCCCAAGGGGAGCTTATTGAGTGAGTAAGTAAACTTTATCTTTTGTTGTAATTGTTGAGTCATGTGTTTTAATTTATCATGTATAGGAGTAAGTGTAGACATTTTCATAAATGAAAATGGGGAGAGAAACTCATAAACATGTTTTTGGAGTCATGTACATGTGTGTTTGTGTTGTTGGTTGCCATCAATGTTTTTGAATGATGGATGTCATCAATGACAAAGGGGGAGACTGTTGGCCATTGTATGTATATTTTGCAATTTATATCAGCCCCCATTAATAGAAAAGGGTTTCTTTGTTATGTATGAGTCTCCCCGTGAAGTTATTAAGTTGTCATGAATGTTGTTCACATGCTTTGTTGAGTTTAGCGAGTGTCTAGTGCATGGAATAGTGGCACGAGTCACACTATGAGGTCACCCAATCTGGTTGAACTATATCATGAGTTAAAACATGCTCCATATGATGTGTCATGAGTATGCATGGGTCTTCATTGAGTTTCTATGGTCAATACATGGTTGAGTCAGGTCATTCCAGACTTGTGTTTAACCCTAGAATGTGCATAATGAGACGAAGATGTATTTTTTGGGCCTAATAATTTATGGCAAAGCATATAAATAGTGTTTTGTCAGTGTAATTGAGGTTTATGGTAAGTTTCAGGTCTTAATTCAGTGATTCAGTTTATATTTGAGGTCCTTAAGAAGCTACAGGTGAGAAACAAGAAGTTTGAATAGGTAAGTCATTGTGGATGGAGAGCTTGAGATGAATTTGAGCTATGCGATGACTTTGAGTATTTATATTATGTAATTTTGGTCCTTCATGACAAGTTTTAGGTTAGTATTTACAATATTTTTGAAGTTATGCAAGTTTTGGCAAAAACGGGTAAGTTGTAATGTGATTTTCTAGCAATGTTGGAACTTTTCATGCTCATTGTGAATTATATGATTTGCATGGGGAACTGAGATCCAATTTATAGATTCAATGCGTAGTTATGAATCTTTCACAAAAATAATGAGGTTGTTTGATCGTCATGTTTTTATGAATGATCGTTAATAAGATAAAGTGGTCTAAAACCCTAGCTAGGAGTAGCTTGCAAAAAAGTGATTATACAGACCCAATTTTGATTTCTAGTGAAAAAGTGATGATTTTATGTTGTATATGACTCTTTAGGATTTCCATAAATTTATGTTAGAGCTTGTGGTCATATGTGGGCCCTACCTAAAAATAATATTTTTGAAGAAGAATGTTTTAGGACAAGATGGTCAAAAGGAGTAACATGCAAAATTGATGGTGCATGATGATTGGGTGTTTTCATTTTATGTCCATGGATGTTTCAGGACATTTTAATCTAGTTCATGATGTTTTGATGTCTAAACAGGTTGAATGGTCGAGGGCGATTTGAGATCTCAAGTAATAGGTGGTCTAGTAAATTGAGCATGACTTGAGCTATAGGTGGATTTTGGAGGTGATTCACGTTGTGTTGAAATTATATTTAGAGATATTTCAAGAAATATATTTATCTCCTCATGATGAGGTCATTATCAGGGTTTCTAGGTCAATTTTGGAGATGGAATATGTTTTGTAGTTCAAGATAAGATCTGTTTTGGTATAAATTTGATGTTGTTTGAAGCGTGACATGGATTTTTGATGCTTCCTATCACATGTAATGTGAATAATAATTAATTTTACATCCAATTAATTAATTTTTATGTATTTATTGTATGTATGAATGATTTTATTAGCTAACCTTTCGAAACAAATTTTTTGGCAGGTTGATATGGTTAAGGAAAATGTTGATGTGGTTTGAAGTGATGTATGTTTCGTGACTTATAAATTTCGTAGAAGTTTTATAAAGGTTCTGAAATTTCTTTTGAGTTCTCACATGGCATATTTTTGTTGAGTAGAAGTTATTTGGTGATTAGAGAAAGTTTCCAAGGTAATGAAGGGTGAAGGAAACAATTGTTTTGAGATTTGTAAAGGGAACTGAGCCTAGGAAATGAAATAATTTGACTGGTTGAGATGAATTCCAACCATGTACAAATGATTAATAATATTTTAATGATGTATGAATGGTTATGGGTCATGAAAAATTATGTTACTAATGTTAGAGAATTTTTAAGAATGTTTCTATGGGGTTTTGGGCCATTTTGGCATATATAATGCAAGTTTTAGTTAGGCTGACCTACTTGGGTCTAATGTAACTATTGAAATTAAAATTTATGAATGTTATAAAGTTTTATGGGTTGAAAATATGATGAGGGACTGACCTCCTTTAGGTTATAAAGAAGAAATGACTACAAAAGTGATGTTTTGGCTCATTTGGTGAAATAGTCTTGCATAGCGGTGAAAAGTGACCTAGAGAAGAGTTGGTTTCATATATGAAGAAAGAGTTTGAGACAAGATATGATGAATTAAAGGTTGAGTAATGATTGAGAGCATGGGTATAAGAGATTAGAGGCAAGACAAGTGAAGAAAGAAGGAAAAATAGGAAGGTTGAAGACCTATGGTTTGTCCTAGTGTTTGTGAGCTAAAATTGTGATCTCAATCAGTTATGGTAGCAGAAAAATCATAGATAATGTACATTTAGGTGTCATATTTAATGCTTAGTCATCTTTAGGGGTTGTATCCTACTTGTGAAGTCGGTGCTTCACTAAATTAGCGATTGGTGCTCCTTGTAGGGTTGGTGGTCTACTAAACTAGGGTGCAGTGCTCTATGTGAAGTTGGTGCTTAACTAAATCACTTTGCTTTATGTAATATAAGTAGAGTTTTAGTAGTTTTTATTCCCCATGAGGGTCTCCCACTTATATATTTTGTTCATGTGTATGATCTCTTTATTGTGCTTATGTGGTTGAATGATTTATGTTTTTAATGACACATTGATGAGTGGATAAATGTTAATGGTGTATGTATGGTAATCATGAAAATTATTTTTAATTATTTGAAGGACTGGTTCACCCCCTCTTATTCCCTTGTGCTTCCAAAGGAAGGAATTGAATGTGCATATAATAAACACCTTAAATAACATGAATTCAATGTCAGTGATATTTTCCTCAAAGAAAATCAACATGTAACAAATATGGAATAGAGTAAACACAAAATGCTCACATCAAATTGGCTCATCCCCAACATCTTCACTCACATGTATGAATCCGAGCTTATTATTTGGACTCTTTTTAAGCTAAATTTGAAAGGTAACCTATTAATTCCTTTCACTTCGACCTTTCTAATGTTAACATGTATATATACAAAACCTTAATCCAGATAAAATCCTCCATCCACGAACCAATCACTTAAAATACTTCACCTATGTAATGATCTGGAGTCATGTCCTCTTCCATTATTGTACTAACTGTAACCTTAATTATGGGCACAAAAACCCTTCTCATAACATACTTCATGTATAGACAAGTCCCTAATATACTAAGGGACCCTATAATACTTACTTCCCCATTTCTCCCTATCCACCAAAACACGTGCTAAAGACACACATGTTACCTTATACACCAAACCCTCCCTCCTTAGATGGTCTCTTATACCAACCTTAAGCTCTATGGATGCTCCAATCCTTGTTCATTTTCTTGTGTCAAGATAACCACAACACTCGAATAAGCTCCATAAGCATAATGGATGAAATCCTTAGAGTAATTTGGATTGATGATTGTTGGGGTGCACACAATTTCTTGCTTGATATGATTGAAGTTGTTTTTTCCTTCTGTTGTCCACCTAAAGATTGTGTCCTTCTTGAGCATGAGGGTGATAGGCCTAACCAATCCTACAAAGTTAGGAATGAATATCCTAACAAAGTTGATCTTTCCTAGGAATGATTGTAAGGCCTTCTTGTGCAGCGGTAAAAGTGAGCGATAAAGAATGGCTGAGACGTGCTTAGGATCAATAGTAATACCATCCTTTGAAACCACATGGCCCAAAAATTTTCCTTGTGCAACAACAAATTTTCACTTCTTAGGATTAAGAGATACCCTAAATTCTCTGCATCTCTCAAATACTTTCTCCAAATGACTGATGTGATCTACGCTCTTCTTTTAGAATATAGTTATGTCATCCAAGTGAGCTAGGATTAACTCATTGATATATTCTTTGAAGGGAATGTTCAAGGTTCTCTAGAATGTTGTGCCTACATTTGTCAATAAAAATGTATTTTTTTATAAGCATATGTTCCTCATTTGGTTGTAAATGTTTTCTTAAAGTGATCCTCTTCCTTGACCATGATTTGATTGAAACAAAAATACGCATCCAACATGGAAAATCTTTGTGCACTAGCCATAGTCTGCAGAATTTTATCCATCAAAGGAAAATAATAATGATTCTTTAATGATGCATTATTCAAATCTCTAAAATCAATGCGAGTCTGATTTCACCATTCTTTTTGCACACCGGAACAAGATTTTTGACCCAAGTAGATTAATTCCAAGGAAAAATTATCTTTTCCTTGATGAGTTTGGATAACTCCTTCCTCATGAGGGGCTCTATCTTAGGATTGACTGGTGTCTTATTTTTTTATGGGCTTGACATTTCGATCAAGGTTAATGGAGTGCTGAGCAACACTTGGATCAAATCCTTTCAAGTATTCGTACTCCCATGAGAAGATGTCACTCTATTTCTCGCATAGGAAAATGAAGGCCTAATTTTCATCCTCGACGCATTCCTTACCAAACAACATATTTTTTTCGCATGCAATAGTGACTGGGATGTATACTTCTTACACTATGTGCATGTATTTTTATTTTCCCTCGAACTTGTCATTAGGGATAAAAATTTGATCTATGGTGAGAAGAACTTTAGGAAGCTTGTTTGTCTTAAGTTGAATCACTTGGTCACCATAGTTATCATTGAAGTCATCTTGCATGTTTGAAGAAAAATCAACTTCGATATGGATGACTAGACAATGCACATCGATATCAAACACCACGCTAGCTAGTTTCATTATCTTGTATAGATGGCTTGACCACCATAATGATGTGTTGTGCACTTTGCCTTAGACAAAATCCTTAGTCGGTGACAATTGTGAACTAAGGGTTGTCATCTTATCTTCTTATTTGTTCAATTTTCTTTTCACCACCCACAAAATAAGATCTCAGAGAGCTCTCTAAAAGGTCCCAAACACTATGTTTATAATCTTTGAGAACCTTATTCTTTGTATCACACTTGTTTGTTACATGGTGGATCACCAATTCAAGTATCCCAAAAATATGTAGTTCCTTAATCGCCTCTTCTCGTAAATAAGAATACCATGCACCAATACTTCATATTCTACTACATTGTTAGAGCATGCATACTGCACCTTTGTGTTTGAAGAAAAATCTCTCATCCTTGGGAGAGATGAGAACAACACCGATCCTACACCATTCTTGTTTATGGAGCCATCAAAATACATTTTCCACAATCCATAATTTTCATCATTTTCTTGCTTGAGTGTGGCATGCAATGGACATTCTTCTTCAATGATGTAGTAAGTACCAATTTTTTTTTTTGATAGCTATGTCATAAGGATCAAATTCATAGCATTATTTTTCCCATTCATCTAATAATAGATCATGTATGGAGGGAGGAATGGTGTACTCATCTGAAATTGAATATTTCCCTTCACCTTTTATGATGAGGCAATTAGCTTAGAGAGGGGAATGGTCATATGAATCAACATGATAGGAAAATATAGGCTCAGCCTTAGGTACCATACCTTGTTCTTAGTAATGTATGAAACCTTTCTAAAGAAAAGGAGCCACCCATCTTGGCAATGAAATATCTTGATATGCAAATGGAAAACAATGGAGGTAAATCAATGATTGACACAACATGAGTTATTGGTACCCTTGGACAAGGATGGAGGGTTAACTCCATATCTATGATGGCTCCTAACATCATGAAAGTGGAGCCATCAAGTTGCAGCAAGACTCCTTTGGACATGGGGTTGTACTTGATACCTAGGGTATCAACAATGTTCTCAAGCATGAAAAAGTACTAGTGCCTTAATCAATCATACAATTGTGCATGAGATGTTTTCCTATTATCAAGGACATGTAAAGGGGTGGGGTTTTGAAAAATTTTCTTACTTTCTTCTCCTCTACTTGAAAAATTTTAACAACAAAATGAGGTCTTTGGATAAATTGATCAACAAAACAGCAAATTTGTGCCAAACCTTCGTGCAATAGGTCGCGATGAGATGAAATAGGAAAGGAATCCCACATTATGACATTTACATTTTTTTCTTCATCTCGGTCCACAATTTATTGATTGCAAGACCCATGTTTTTTTCCATTTAAGGCATAAAATCATATTTTCTTTATTTTCTAGGTGTAGAGGAAGGGGCCTTCGCAGCGCAGAGGCTTCACTTATAAAAGGAGGGGTGTGCACCACATCTATTGAAGTGTCATAAGGAACCTTGCGTGAAGGAACTTATGAGCTAGAATGATTGGATTGATGTGATGCATGTCTTTGATTCTTAGGACCGGTATGGATGGCGGACTATAAATTTACCCGCTACACTTTAGCATTCTCTTCTTTTACCTTGTGTTATTAGTGACTTGTGTGTTAAAACTACTTCGTATCCATGGATTTTTAATTTCAGAAAATTCTTCCACAACAAAGAACATCGGTTGGTCTTAGGAACAAATTTTGGCATTTGTTCATTTTGTGGTTCAAACAGGGGTATTAGAGGGCTCATAACTTACAACATTTTGAATCATTCAGGCTGGTGCATGCAAGTCATTTGCACATTTGTATTGGCTATGAGGAAATTTGAAAGGAAATCACTACTCTGTCTCTTCGACCATGTTAAGTTGAAGAGGTTGCATAAGAGGGATTGTTTGCAATGAAAGATGTGCATTAACATGTCATCTATCACTTTGTAAGTTATCCTCATATCTTTGATTTGGATATTGATTTCTAAAGGGCTGATGGCTTTGATTAAATCCTTGAGTGGTTTTGTTTCTAAATGCATGTGCCTCCTACTTTTCAAATATATGACTTTGTTGGATAAATTTCTAATCAAGGATTTCATTTCTTTATCTTCCTTTTGCTATGTGGGAGAATAGTATGTGGAGGAAGTTGGTTGAGGATTTTTCTCACGAGTGAGAACAACGGAAGGTTGTTGCACTTAAGGTATTTTAGGAAACAAAGGTTCATGTGGTCTAGGAGCTATCTTACGAGCTTCGATTAAACAATTATCCGCGCTAATGGCTATAACATAGGCATCAAGGAGCTTCATTCCACACATAGACTGTGTCATCGTCATAATATCAACATTCAAGGATCTTAATAAGTAAAGGTAGGAACCTTTAGGATTTTTTCTTAAGAGGGTTCAAATTATGTCCCATGTCTTTTGAAATTTGAAGTTGAAATCAGTCATGAGCTCATTAGGATCTTTTCTTATCATTATGAGTTGTTCTAATAAGGATATGTTGTCAACTTTCTCTCAAACTAATTGCATATGGTTTTGCCAAGTCCATCCCAATTAGTGATAGAGGCAGTCTTGAACTATTGTACCATTGAAACACATTTTTTTAGAGAAGAAGAAATAAGACTTATAAATACATTATATTCAGAACTAGATGAATAGAGTATACATTTACATTATATTGAATGTGTTCAGTAGGGGTATCTTGATTCTCACTAGTGAAAAATGGAATGCTCTTGATTACAACCACTACTATAACATGTTGCACAACAAGAACCAAATGACTACCATTGGTGAAGTTGTCAAAGGGAAGATTTCTCTACATCATGGCTAGAAAGGGTATGAGTACCCTAGTAGAGTGTGTTAAAGGTCTAATAGGAGGAGGATTATATTGTGTTATGCACATAAAATATGGAGAAGCATGCTCATGGTTCTTATAATTCTTCTTCCCAGACAATCGTAGATATTCGAAGGATCCTTCAAATGTTGTGCTTTGTCTCATGTGCTTACTTCTCATGAAATAAACATGCAGATCTTGCTAAAATAAGAAGATCTAGATGTTGGGGATTCACCATATGTGTTAAGAAAATCCTCCATAGGATGGATCTCAACAAGAAAACATCAAAATTGCTAAAATAAATACGTATAAATCTTAAAACTTGGTCCCGCTAGGCATACCAAAAACTGTTCGAGCTCAAAATTACACCCATCCTAGATTAAGATGAACATGGAATTTGAGGCAACATGAAACTATCTCAAAGTTGTGGGACTTGTTCTTTGAGACATAGCTCCAAAGATGGTCGGCTTCGTATACCTATTTCTACTACTACAACTACTCCTATGAAGGGAAATGTAACATCTTGACACTACTCTAAGACTCCAAGGACAAGGGTGAGAAAGAGATGCATGAAGGGAAATCCTAAGCTAAGTGAATGTGATAACACCAAAATAGGGGATGAAAATACTTGGCTGGTCGAAAATGAAGGAAAACGTGTGTATGGAGGGCGAGAAGTGTGTTAGATTCTTAAACACATTGATAGAATCAATTCTATGTAGCACAATTAGAAAAGGAACATGCAAGGAATATAGAAATACACAACAAACCAACAATGCAAAGGAGAGGCAAGAAGACACAATCAAATGCAAGCTAAGGAATATAATAGCCACAAAACAATATTTTATTACTTCCAAGTAATGCACAGTCAATTACAATGATGCAAGAGGAAAGTATCCACATTAAAAGAGTAAAATATGAAGTCCTTCAAGTCAAAACGTGAAAGAACAATGGTCTAAACAATTCCCTTAGCAAACCAAAAGAGTCCAACCTTTCGTAATGAGCATTGCACATGAATTTATATAGGGAGAGAAGGGGAGGAGAAAGAATAGGGACACTTTAATTTCTGAATACAACCGCAAACAACCACAAATAAATTCCTACAAATCCACCTGCAGGGCTGTCAGATGTGCCTCCCCATGTCTATTTAGCTTGTAGGAGTAGGAGTGAAGAAAATTTGGGTCAAATCTGGGTGGTTGAGTTGAATGGACATGAGTAATAATGATCCGAATGACATTTCCTATTTTTCGACCACCAAATCCTGCCAAAATCTGATTTTGAATAGCTTGGAACATATGCCATGTTAACATCTTTAAATTAAGTGCAAACATGTAGGAATCTGAGCTCTATAGCATAAGTTATGACAATTAAAAATTTGAAGTGCAAACTACACACACAATGACACTTGGCGTGCTTTGATTGGATGAATGATTTGGTTGTCTATCCGTTAATCTGTCTTTTCTACCATGTTTCGGTGCTCATTTTTATGAAGATTCAGCGTCTAACCCGACATGTTTTGATAGGTTGTGTGTTGCGCACTCCAACTAACAAGTTCCACGTGGCACTTCATGACTAGTGCAAGAGAGAAGAATGTAGAGATCTATGAGTGTGCACAAGGATGTGCGTGTAGAGTGGGAAGAAAAGGTGCATATCTACAAAGTATGCAAGTATGCGGAAGGCCTTGACATCCGATCAAAGGAGTGTGGCGACAAGAAGGAAGAAACACACAAAAGAAATGTGAGCGTTTGAAGGGCAAGCATAAGAGAAGTATGCACGTGAGCAATTGCGCAAGGTGGAAAGTAGAAGAGGAATTAGCATGTGCAGAGATGCTTGAAACTCAAAGAACATGATGAGCACTAGGCATAACCAAGCCTTTGCCAAAAATGAGGGAAATTCGATAGAAGCACGTGAGGAGTGCGCATGATTGTTGGGGTGAAAAAGGGATACACAAGGACTCGTGTGAAGTGAAATGAAAGGAGATAGCAAAATTAGGAGAGGTGTGGAAGCATTCGAGTTTCTAGGAAGAAAGTGCAAGCGGAATAAATCAAAAGGAAAAAGTAGGAAGGGTGCACAAGAGCGCACGTGAAGAACTCGTATCCATGCATAAGTGTGAAGGAAAGAAACCAACGGTGTGTGCAACATGAAAATCTTGAACCCAGAGTAAGGATGGAATTGCAAGTTTCTTAAATAACCAGGGTGGTTATTTTGGACAACATTTAGATTAAGAAATTGTGCATCAAAATTCTCAACGAACCACTCATCATGTCCAGATGCTCTGCTTCAAGAGTAAAATTAGAGTAGGGAAGGCTAATCCCTTTTATTTTCTCCAACTTCTGCAAAGCATTTATTATGTGGTGGATGTGATACATGAAAACATCAAATGCTGCCTCTATATCTCTACTCTAGTAACGTGTAAACTGAAGAGAAGAATATACTTGGGTATCCAAGAGCATAACACAACGATTCCATGTCGGAGATCCAGCTACCTAAGGACAGTCTCAAGTTTTGTCCCCAATGGATCTGATTTGTCCGCACACAAGGAGTAGGCTACAGCTGTATAAATTCAGAGCAGGGATATAATGGGCCATGCTTCCCGTCACGATAACGTTTATATATTTTGTGATGGGAAAGATCGAGTCATAACTCCTTTCCAGCACCCACTCGAACACACACTTCTTATCATCTCAGTTAAATCCGGATTTGGAGATACAAATTTGACGATGATCTCAGCTATATCTTTGTTGAATTTTCCAGTTTTAATATCGAGGAAGAGGTTGCTCCAATGCTATTCGAGAAATCGTATGGCCCTGATGAAGCCGGACGCGAAGAATGCATCCACATGAAGCACGTCGTTGTTCTGGAGCAGAACGTAGAGTAACTGAGAGTACATGCTCTAGTAAAAATCTGGGCAGAGGATTATCTCGTTATGGCAGAGTACACGTTATAGGGATCTTGTTAGAGTAGAGTACACGTTATAGGGATCATAGGGATTATCCTTGAAATACCGGCTTTTGAAATAGCTCATCAGAATCAGGTGAGCCAATAGGCCTCCCGGAGTCTATGCTTCTGTTTTTATGAAGAGGAAATACATTCCTTTCCCCTTGTCCAGTCCCTGCACGTATCTGTAAATACAGTAGAGTCAAGAGTCAAGACCACACGGAAAATATTGTTGCTTCTTTCACTGGGATGATTGGACATTAAAAATAATTAACTTACTGGTTCATTACTGGCATTACAAGACTGTAAAGAAGCGTTCTTCTCTCCAATTCCTCCTGAATTGTGGGCATCAGCTTTCATTCACCCGCAGATGTTCTTGAGCTTTAACTACATAATTCCATGATCGTCAGATTCAAGATAATCGAGTCTACAAATTTGAACTTAATGCATCCTGATATAGAATTGAGACGCTATGTAGAAGGTTTTTAGATGAAGAGGAAACAACACTTCTACCAAAGGGGTCATTTTGAGACATAAATTAGAGACGAAATTACCTTCCGACCTTTTCACATTTTCTATTCTTAATAATATATTCACATTATCCCCCTTTTCACATGTCTGATGTTAACCCTAAGCCTAAACAATTCGATGGAGGAAAAAATGTCATGGTTGCAGGGGATGGAGGTGGAAAGATACGAGGATACCAGGTTGTCTCAGGGTTCGAAGGCAAGCTTTCATTGCAATGGCGATAGTGCTAGCGGCAAAACCCACATTTTTGACAGTGAATAGGGTAAACGATGTAAGCGGCGGTGTTGGCGGAAAAACCCACATTGGCGACTCCCCTGTTCACTCCATAGATACAAATGAGAACCTGAACCAAGGGCGACCGATCCCCAAACATCTCAGGGGTGGAATAGGTTACAAAGACGGCCATGGAGGAAAGATTGTTGTGGATGTCAGTGGCAACGACAATGCTTTTCAACTTGTTTTGAGCCTAGCAAGCACAGGCGGCGGATCTCCTTCTGGGTCTAGTTAGTAGTTAGTTCGAACAAGGTTTCTATTCCATTACTGGATATCTTCGATTCATTACTCTCTCGCTCAGAGAAACATAGCAACCATCTCATTTCCAGCCCAGTCTCCACCTTAAAAATACTACAACATTTGCTTGCTTCATCAAGGTATGGAAACTTCGCCCCATCAAGAAAACACCACGCTTCGCCAAGTAATAACCAAGCAGAGGTTCCTCCCCAATATAAGGGAATCAGTTTGCAAAAATGGGGAAAATAGATGTCCGAAGTGAGAATGCCCAAATGCAGATCCAGGAAATTTGACCGGGGTCTTACGACATCATGAGAGGTAGTCCACCCATTTGATGCCACAAGTTATCTTATGATGATGGGATTCAATGGGTGGGAAAGTGGATTTAGGTGTCCGTCAACGACAATGCCATCATCATCCCCATTTTTGCAAAAATAGCTGGCAAAAGCAAAGTAGGTATGTGCCCTCTGCCCTAGTTTTGTTTGCTTTGGCTATTGCCATGTATAGTAAATGAAGCCATGTCATTTATGTCTTCTCAAGAAGATGAAGACCCCCAAATTTCATTTACATTGGAGTTAAGCCTAAAAGGATATAAGTAACATAAATCCGACTGTGAAGAGAAGTATGATAGTGTACAGGCAAGGAGAATAAAAGACAATTTTCACAAATAATTCATGATCATGACTTTGGTCTTGGTATGCAGTTGAAACAAGGTGTATATAAATTGTTGGAATCCTTCTGTGCATGCCTCTGACATTGAATTTCTTATTGCAGTCACACATTGGCATACTTGAAAGTACTCGTGGAAACCAGGCTGCACTTCTCATGGATCTTAAGTATCTTATCGGCATTTCTTATTTGGATGATACCAAAGTTTTCAAGGTGGGTTTTGGGTTTTTTGATTCTTGTTTTCTACTTGTTGTATGTCACGAAACAAGATAACATTTTTAATCCAGAACATTATGCTTTCATCACATGTTTTTCTGGAATATTGGAATACTATAGTGTCGAAATGTTTTGAGGCACATCATGCCTCTAACAATCCTACTACTACTATTAGTGCTATGGGACTTCGTATTTGCATATATGGTTTCGTGTTCTAACTTCTTTCCCTAAAGAATGATTGGCCATGGGAATAATTAAGTGGTTATTGGTTGCATACTTATACAAATTATGTTATTGGTTATTAGTGCCTCACCTGAGTAGGCGAAAAGATGCCAAGTCCGAAACTATAATATATTCCAAACTCGGTTGTCTAGAGAAATGACTAAATACAATCTGTGGGGATACATGTACTTTAAACATTCTCTAACCCAAAGAGACTACAAAAATGATAGTTTTGAGTATTTTATATCAATATATTAAAACTAAGTTTTCCTTTTGACTTGTTCATACAAGAAATATTTGTGACTCGCCCAACCGTCTTTGTTAGTCCATTATTTACATCTTATTTATTACATTCATTCAATATTTATTGCACTTTATAATGACTACTTGGATCCATGATTGGCATTCCCCAAGAATCAAATCTATTAGATTTTGGTGAAGGTATGCCTTTTCCTAAGGATTGAGCTTCTTGAAAGGTTACTAGATATTACAAGGCTTACAGAGTGTAATACATGCTTTTTTGAAGCTTAGGAGTCACTAAAGTTTTCAAATTATTTTCTCACATCTATTCTCAAGGTTGGATCCTACTTACATCATGCTCTCGGTGGAATTCATACAAAGGTTCCTAAAATCTAAGTCTCGATCCACATGGAGTAAAGATAACAATGTACTTAAGTATTGAATTAGACAGCTTTAATGCTTCATTTACTAGTGCTTGACATGCATTATAGTTGACCTTATGGCCATCTTTTCTTGAATTTTTTGATATAGTATGCTATTAGAAATGTGTATTAAGCCTTTATATTTAGTTAAATGTCTCATTTGATATGCTTCGCTTTAAATAGGGGGCATCTAAGAGCTAGAATATGCTAGTTAATTTTATAAGTGTCATATTACTCCCAATAGTTGGGAGTGCTACTCAACATGCAAGTGTACTAATGTTTTCTATGAAAGATAAACTGGTAAACAATAATTTTTGTCTTTGCATAATGTTGACTACATCATTTGATTTAATTTTTCAATAATCTTTCGTGTGTAAACATTTATCATTTATATGATTGTTTCAAGTTATAATACTTACTTTAGGACATTACATTAGGTGTTGCAATCAGATCTTCCACACAAATATCAATGTTTATGGTAAGAGTGAAGACCTGCACTGATAATCTTAAGAGATTGTTTATGCATATGTGATCTGGTTTTCTTATGTTCTTTGTTCTTAACCATATGAAAAAGATTCCTTATAGATTGGGGTTTTACATCAAATGCTTATTCAAAGTATTTACATTTCCTTCATTTATTATAGTTCCATTTCAGATTTCAGGCTGCAAGGCAGCTTATGATCCACATGAAAATATGTTAGCCAAGTTCTACAAAAGAGGCTTGTTTGTTGAGACTTTTTTGACCAATCATAAGCATACTTCTCTTCTTGGCATTTATATTCCCCACCTAACATTCTTATGCATTTCCTTTAGACAACCACCATTAATATTAACAAGAATTCTATTCAAAATGAATAGAAACAAAGATTCCAAAAGATAGCAGTTTTGGCCAACATTTTTACATTTTCCACTCTGCAACAGAATAATTATTAGTCTTTGTGCATTTCCTTTATACAACCACTTAATATAGAAAAAACATCTATTGTAGTAAAGAGAATCAAACTACAAAAGATAGTAGTTTGGGCCAACTTTGTGGCATTTTCTACTCTACAACAGAATGACTAACATATAACATGGGACAGTAAAAAATTATACACAAAAAAGCCATACTAGTATCTTAATGAGCTTGTTTCATGGTTGCGGATTTCAGCTTGATCTCTGCTTGTTGGTTGTTGATATTGTTTATGTTTCCAAGAAACTTTTATTAGTAAATTATCACTCTCTGCTTGTTGGCTGTTGATATTGTTTATGTTTCCAAGCAACTTTTCTTAGTAGATTATCACTCCCCTTTAAGACCAACTAATATTAGGCTTCTCCATGATCCATGTGCAGCTGCACAGTCATGCACCCTCATCTTAAGTGCCTTGGTCACTCGTGCCTCACCTGCGAGCAGCCCCTTACATCGTGTACCTCTTGTGCAGCCCTAGGGAACATGTTGCACAACATAAAAGATAACATCATGCACTCCACAAAATAGGCCCTGAGCATGTGAGTTTCAAAGGCTTAATTCGTGTGGGATTGAGGAGCTACGCCCCCTTTCACAGGGTAATGACACATGTCACATTTTTTAGAATCTTGTAGTGCTAGCGTAAACCCGGGCAAAGACTTGCAAAACTCACAACATCCTTGTAGTGTGTTGCAGATCTCACAACACCCACAACATCCTCACATAATTTCATAGCACTTGTAACATCCCCCACCGAAAACTAGAGGCCTTTTCATCCTTCTCTCTCACTCTCAATGCCCAAATAATTTTACAAGGCATGGCATCCATCCAATGCATTTCCAATCTGATCCATTAGAGTAGGCATTGGACCAACGTACTATCCCACTCCATACTGATTAAGAGCACTCACCCCCGCTTATAAATAATTATCTTCTCCCTACCAATGCCCCCATGCTCCATATCTAGATAGATACTGAAATCTATCTAGGTTGACTCATAAATATTACATACGTAATCTAATTAATGATTGATGCATCCATCCATTATGCAATCCCTCTCTATCAAAATCAAAATGAAGGTTGTAATATAATGTTGACGTTGTCATTGTCTGTCTGCCGCTTTGCCCTCCCCCGATTCACTATATATCTTATTTTAGAAGAGTTTATTTGATTTTTCTATTGTGATACTCTAATTAAAATTTTCAAATATAGCTTATATTTGTGCTAAGAGAATTTTCCAAACCCAAGATTAAGTTACATCTACTCAATCGTAAAGTTTTATTATATTAAAACTATACTAGCAAGGAGGCACATTAAACAAGCGTAAAGATAGTTTGGGTCAGAATAGTAGGCTAGAAAGCAGGTTTTGAGTCATTGTATTACTACTCGTAGAATAGAATTTTTCATTGGAATCCTCAATCAAATGAATACAATGAAGCATGTTACAACTATAATTTTTTAAGCATGGATGTGTGACAGATGATTATGATATATTCTAAAATCTATATTAGTGTCTTAAATTTGAAAAATACACTACCGCAATTTTAAATAAATGTTTGAATTATGAAAAATGTGTGTGAGAGGGTTATAGTTGAGTGACCTCGTAGTATCCCAGTTTTCATTCTCATCCTTCATAATTAGTCCAATAGAGGGAGGCGAGAAAGTATTTCCGAGCATTGTATACATTCTGAACTGAGATTGAGGAAGTTTATAGAAAGCTTTAAGGATTGTCCATTCCATTCACTTCCCAAATCTATACAAGTCATGTAATATTTTAATTCCTCTCTCAAACGAGAGGAAGATCAACCTTCTATCAAGGTAAGGATCATTTCTTTAACAAGATCCTTGCCTTGACAAGAAGCTGATCTCCCCTCCTTTGTTTGAGAAAGGAATTAAAATATTGCATAACTTGTACATATTTGAGAAGTGGATGGAATTGACATATTATAAAGCTTTCTATAACCTTCCCCAATCTCATTTCAGAATGTATACAATGCCCATAAATGCTTCACAACTCCCTCTACTACACTAACTATAGAGGATGAGAATGATTTTTGGATACTATGAGGTGGATCAAAGGGCCCACTCTCCAAGTGGCTACCTCCAAACAAATGTATGAAAATATTACCTTCTCCCCAAACCATTCCCTGGGCCTTAACAATAAGTGGAATATTTTTGAGACCATTAATAGATAGTCTCATAGATTTAATGTTTTGTGGTTTTCATGTATTAAATAAATATCGCTTTAGATGGATTTTAATTCATAATAAGTTTGTTGTTGGCTTCTAATATTTTATGCGTTTTTAAGACTATAAGCTTTCTTCATTCTTTAAATTTTTATATAATATATATATATATATATATATACTTATTTATAGTTAAAAATGTTTCTATCAATTCCTACCAAGGGCTGCTGGAATTAGAAAATGAGGCGTGTAAGTGCTAACTCTCTCAGAATTTAATTTATGAAGAGAATTTTATATAAACATCTCCCTAACTTTCATATCTATGGTTATTGTGGCCCTAGGATGTCTCTTTTTGTGTGGAACATACATACAACTATTGCAACGTGATTAAAACTTGTGACTTATTAGTCGTTGTTGCAGTGTTTTACACAACATTTATTTGAGTTTGAAATATTTATTTCATTTTTCAACTGATTTGATATATATTCTATGTAGGCATACACATAAAATGTGTACCTTAACACCAAGATAGCTAGCACCTACTTTCCTTCACATAGAATTCTTTTACGGGTAGGTAAGGGATGCTTGACAAGGTAGTTGAATTTGGTTTTAAATCTTTTAATTGCATTTTCTTTAAATTTCCTAAATCATTTTTAACATATCCATTTTTTGCATAGCATGCCATCAATTTTATCCATGCAAACACATCTTATCATTCTGTCAAACAATTCACTTGCTTTGTCTATGCTTCCACATTTTGCATGCATGTCTACTAGGGCATTTGCAACCACAACATCTTACAAAATTCCTTAATCCTTTATGCCTATATCGATATTCATACCATGTTCCAAAATCACCATCTTGGCATAGGCTGGTGGGATGCTAGCAAAGGTCGTGGAATTTTTCTATAAATATGCCAATTGTATTTTCTTGAAAGTTTCTAAAGCCTTTTCAACAAATCCATTTTGTGCATAGCCTAAAATCAATGTTGTCCTCATGAACACATCTCTTCGAGACATTATGTCAAAAAGTTCATTTGTCTTGTCTATGCTTCCACATTTTGCATGCATGTCTACAAGGGTTGTTGTAACTACAACATCAAAATTGAGCTGCAACTTATGTTTTTATTTTGTTATGATCAATCAAGGATGTTTTTGGAAGAATAGTTGGGTGGATTTTATCGTACGTAGTATATGAGTTTGTAACTTAGCTTATTAGTTTTGTGCAATGTTTTTAATAATTTTCCTAGTTTAAATGTAATTTGTGAATAATTTCGGCGTAAATGGGGAAAAATATGTGTTCATAATACCTCGAATCCAATGCACCTTCATTGCTAACGAAAGGAGAGAATTGTATCAAAGTTGAGACCATAAAAGTGAAGAACATGAAGATGACAACTTCCGGCAGAGAGACAGTTGCTCAAAATAAAAGTTTAGAAAAAGAACCTTGATGTAGCACCAGGGAAGTAGATGGATTGCATGATGCTGGTGGTGGAGAGAAATTGTTGATATTTTATGTCAAGGGTTAACAACATTTAGGCACCCTTTTGTATTTTATCATTGTATTTCGAGGGTTAACGGTATTTAGACACCCTTTTGTATTTTATCTTATGTGATATTAATAAAATGTTTGTGGACCCAATTGTTGGGCACAAGATTCAAATCAAATTGGTTTTAATTTATAATATTAATTACTAGCCCACTATGACATCATAGATGATATGTAGCCGTTGATTGCACTATATGATATTTGGTTATTTTTATTCTTGAAATTCAGATTTTTCATTCTTTAAAGTTGTATTGTTTCTAGAGAGAAAAAAATATTGAAATTAGTATTGTCTCTAAAGAGACAAAAAATTAGTATTTTGTATTGTCTCTAGGGAGACAATATTAATATTGTCTCTAGAGAGATGAAAATGATATTGTCTCTAGAGAGACAAAAATAATATTGTCTCTCAAGAGACAAAATACGTATCAATACATATTGTCTCCGGAGAGACAACAATTAGAGACACCCACTTTGAGACATTATTAGAGACAATATACAACTTTTTAATTGTCTCTATTTGAGATGATTTGGTTAAGTATTGTCTCTTTTATTGTCTCAAAACACCCCCTCTTGTAGTAGTGTAATTTGATTACCTAGTAAGGAACTCTGAAACAAGATGAGCAGAAAGGATTGGTGACGTATCCCCATTAGAAATATGATGAATCTCAAGCTCGAGATCTCATAGGTGATCACGGCAAGCATTTCTTGAAAGTTTCTGTATCACTTCGTCTGTGGAGCCCATACCTAGTCAAGTATTCCATATTATCATTTCTCCATAGAACTTATGTTACATGACAGGAGGAGATGAACCGTCAAATAAAATTAAACAATAATATGTCAAAGATGTACAAATTTCATCCTAACCGCCAATGTCCTATGTGGTGTCATAGGGTGAAGGCCTTGACCCATAGTGAAACACCAACATCATAAAAACATACAAACCATAGTTATTAGGTATAATATTATGAAGTGGATTTGTAAATAAACTCGAATTTAATTTAAATTTTATTAGTATTTTCTAATTGAGCACTTCTAAAGTGTCAAACAATTGGGCATTAGAGTACATAGTTTGATGGCATGTTTTCTTAAGTTCTAGATGGAACATAGTTTGATGGCATCTCTGCCTAAGTTCTAGAGGGAACATATAGATCCAACAATACAAAGTAAGTGAACAAACTAAACCAATTATCACTTTTAACTAAGCATCACCTAGGGCACAATCTTGGCCTTAATCATTTGACTCTTTGTATCGGTGTCTCCGGACCTTGCACTAAGAAAGACTTGATAACTAGTGGCATCATTGAAGGCTATAAATCAATGCCAATAGACCAAATGCCCTTCGACAAATTTACTATCATTAATATGTATACTTTAAAATATACTAGTACGAGATATCTTAAATACATCTATCTAAAATATGTTGAGAGATATCAATCAAGAGACAAAATGTAATTATGTAAGTGCGGTATAATTATACCAAAAAAAAAAATCAATTAGAAGTTTGTAATTAGGTTTTATTATTTACATATGTCTTTATTAAATATTTTCGACATTAAATTTTCTATCACTTTTCCATTGATTTATGGTAAATGGAATGATTTAGCTACATGATTATGTTGGTCTCAAAAATATCTATTCAATAAAAAAGACCCAAACATTACTAGGTGGCCAATATATTACTATTATTTTTGTTAATGACATCTTATATTAAATTAACAAGTAAAATGATACAAGATAATTCACAAAAAAATCGGGGTGTATGGCAGCAAGCACCAAAGCCACGAAACAAATGTCAAAAACAAAGAAATTAAGCTACCACTATAAATTGTTGACTTGCATTTGGTTGTCTTGATCATGTCAACTAGATCGAGATGGGTCTTTTTTTGGAGTCTGCCACATCCCATCGCAATCCATTATGGCTTTCTTGTTCAAGATCTTTAACATCGGTCCAAGAGCATGAGATGGAAAGTGTCAGCCTTGGAAACATGTCTAGTGGTGGAGAAAGGCTCCACTCGTCATGATTGTGAAGCTTGAGCGTAGCGGGCGAACCCCACCCCGTTGACTACGAGGCAGGGATATCCCAACACCGGTGGTGGGATTAATGCAGAGGGAATATTACTATTTTTGGTTGACTTCTCGAAAACAATAACTAAATTATTTAAGTGACGGTAATAAAAAAATTAAAATTTATGAATGAACTTCATCACATGGCACTCAAATGAATGTCACATTTAATATCGAGAAAAAATGAACATGTACTTTATTATAGTGTTGCATACCACCGTAGAAGGCCTCTCACCATAATTGTTTGAATTTTCATTTGATAATAATAATGCTTTATTTATATTTATAATTATTGTATAGTTCCCAAAAAAATTAAACGAAAAATAAATAAAAAAGAAAAACATAAAAAAACTTGGGGATGCATGGATTCTCGGGGTTAGTGTGTGGAAGAGTACAATGGGACACTAGTTCCTTCGCAGAACTTGGAGAGAGAGACATCCTTAAAGTCCTTTCGAGTTGTCACTTCCCTTGCATAATAATAAAAGCACTTTATTTTTAGTCACAAGGAGTTAACCGTATGGAAACCCAAGTTAACATTGTAGGTTTAACAGTAATTGGATAGCTGCAATGAGAGCAAAAGATAAGCTTTTCTTTACTAACAATGGTAAAGCAGAGGTTCTGTGCTCCCATATTTAAATAAACAAGCTAGAATGTTAAGTGGAACTATGCTAGTAGAGCTCTTGCTGCAACTACCCTAACATAAGTACATTTTGGGTTAAATCACTTCGAATGTGGAGATAAATGTAAACCAAATACCTCCTCATTTTACTATACAAAAATTGATGGATTTGAATTTGTATCTGCATCTCACACAGGTTGAATGTATATGAAAGGGGAGGAAACTTCTATTTTTTTTGTTATGTTGTTGTATGTAAAAGAGAAGAAGTAGATTGAGGTTAGGAGGTGCCTTGTTTTGGTGAAACGATTAGCTAAATTTATTTTTCTTCTTATGCATTTGAACACTAGTGTTGCGTGCACTATAACCTTGAATAGGGGTATGTCTTACCCTAGGAAACCTAGGCAGTTGTCTAGGGCGCACAAAAGGGAGGGCGCCAAAATTTCTAAAACAATTTCTAGGTCGGCTAGGTAGTCTGAGTTGGCTCAGGTTTTTAAAAATTTTACAAAAAATAATTGATATCAAACCGTATTTAAATGTCTAGTTTGTCACTACACTATGAATAGACTACAGTTTCAAATTAGTGAATCCTAATACGGTGATCACGGATCACTCAAGCCTCAACTGACAACACTATTAAATGTTTACAAGTTACAATCATAGTCTACAGATCGGGATCCAAAGGACCAAATGAATTCAGTGAATCATTATTAGTGATCTATTATCTTCATCTATGCCATCGCTTTATCATTGAAATCTTCAAATTTCAATACTTATAACCCTCGCTGAGTGGTTGAAGGAGGCTAGGTCCTAGGAGCCTCAACCCTCACTACTAACTACGCTTTGTACTGCTCACTCACTTGCTCGACTTCTTTGCCTAACTTTGGATTGGAGTCTTGGTCCTTAGACAGTTGGACTCTAGAGAAGATTAAACATCATGATTCTCATTTGTGCTCATAGATAGTAGACTACAGTCACATGACACCATTTGTATCCATCTTTTATTTTTGCAAATTACAATCCATGATTTTGCAGAAACATTACTTTAACACGAGTTTCAACTTTCAACCTCGGTAGAAATTTGAGCTTTCAAGCCATGTAAATGTTGTAACTTGTTGCCTTGTAAAGTTGTATCAGGTCCTCCAGACTTCGGTTGGTCCAGCACACCGGCCGTCACTCATTCTTTGGGAGGAAGATTTCAAAATTCAATAGGCCTAGTCGTTGGTCCCAGGTGGGAGGGGGTGCATGCTCCAAGTACTTCCTAGGGTGCTTAGAAACCTTAATTCAGCCTTGACCTTGAATTATGTTTCTTTCTTTTACCTTTCATTCGAGTAGTTGTTGTATAGATCAAGACATTGAAAGTGCCTTTGTTCTTATTCCATGTATGCCTCTACAAGATTTTATATATTCACTCTTTCTCTTCATGGAATCCATTTCTACGCCAATTATTTTGATTGGAATGCACTGATGGTTGTATTTTCACATGTGGTTTGCTAAAACAACCTTGGAAGATACCAAGCAAATGCATAGATTTTTAATCTATGGCAACATTTCCTTGTTGTGCCGAGAGGGAAACTTTAAAAGCATTGTTTTGTCTTGGTTCGTTGTAAGTGTGTTGGGTACAAGGCATTGATAGGGATAGAACCCACTCCTTTATGCATGGATGCCTTGTTTTCTTCTAGCCTATGCCAAAATGGGAGCCACGAGTTAGTGTATTATGGAGAACATACTTGATGTTAGATGTTTTAGCTACAAATATACTGAAAAGTTTTATGCTAAATGTGGAAGCATTATTCATGTGTGTAAGTTGTTAGACAAATGGTTATTGCATATGTATCTAGTAGAAAAAGACATGAGATTTGTTAATTATCTTTTGCTAGACCATTGAATGGAGAGGATCCGAGAATAGGCTCATGGTTTGTTTCAAAAATACGTTAGAAAAATGTATCCTCATGAAATGATCCATTTTATCAATGTGCACAAATGGTTTTGTTGAAGCGGATCTTGAGAATTTCAAGAAAAGGAAAATGGAGGAGTGCTCTAGATGCGCAAACCATTTGACAAAATGCTAAAAGAGAGTTGGAGCCTTGTAGAATGCGGGTAAACCCACCGGAGCACCATTTACACTACGGACACTAGTATTTCCCGACATGGTCTCCTTATCTTCACCTTTTATAATTGTCGTATAATTTGGTTCTTTAGTTGCAATATAACAAAAATATTAAAACTAAAAATACTTAAATAATTGGATATTTTAACCAGGATCATTGATGCGAAACAATAAATCTCTAGCTTTTGATTTACATAATAGATTTACACTTTAACCATTAGTCATGTTTTCTCCTACAACCTTATATGTTGCTAACCAGGGTATCAAAATTAGGGGCTCATGCCACTAGTACTGGTGAGAGTTTAGATGGGTTGTCAACTAAAACAACCATTTTGTCTACCTGGAAAAGTTAGAAAAAACGTAATATTTGGATACCCGCAAAATGACCTTCTAAAACCCAAAAAAGGGATGTTAAGTTTTGTCTATGTCCCTTGTTATGTGGGGAGTCACATAAATCCTTAGATCTTCCCTAATCAAGCATTTGTGCCTTTTTCCTACCCCTCTAGGATCCTTGTTAGCATGTCGTGTAATTTAGGGAGCAGTTAAAATTGGAAAGTTGGTTTTCATTTCGGATCAACATTTAGACCTTGAGCGAAGGAACACTATTTCATTCTCCCAAACCTCTACTATTTCTACTAGACAATTACTTGTAACATTCGGTTTCAGAAAAAACATATTTCTAAATTTTTTTGGCAAAGGGGTTTTATTGGCCTCCACCATTGTTTGACTAGGTCAAATTAGACCAATTACGACCGGTGGCTCTGAAAAAACCATCGCCGTTTGTAACCCATTTTCCATTTCGAGTTCCATCAACTCTAGTGAATTCTCCATATATATGAGAGCATGTAGGAAATTTTTGTTTCACATTCATCTATCAAAAGTCAGTTTTTGGATGAGGTTTCTTAGCCCTCGAGCTAAAATTGGTTATTTTGCAACTAGGCTAATTACTGACCGATGGCCCCGGAAAACTAGCCACAAATTGTAAATTGTTCACTAGTTCTTAATTCTTTAAGTTCCGGTAAATTATTGGTATATAGGAATACATGAAGGAACTTAACTAATGTGCACTTGCCCATCAGAAGACGTTTTTTTATGAATGTGGTTCCTCGGCCTCTAAGCCAAATTTAGAAGTTTTTATAGCTATTATAAAAATGTAAAATAAGGCCGCATGATCCTATTCAAGAAAAAAACTGTCGTAAATACTTTTTAGAAATTAGAAATAGTTGTATGAAACTCTCTTATCACTTGTTGTGTGAAATGTGACTTTTGGAAAAATAATGTATCTCTCTCTTCTCTATCTCTTTCTTTGTCATCCCTTAGATAGGAAATAAAATTAAATGAAATGAATATATGTACCTAACCCTCTATTGTTGCGTGTGCATTATTATTATTATTTAAATGGAAAAATAAAGACGATAATCATACTTTGGATTTAGGTGGATTCCATGCCAACGATTTTTTTCTAACTCATGCTCACATGGTTTTGCAGGGCGCAATAAGATGGTGAAATGGTGTGGCTGTAATTCATTGTGTATTATTGTAATTTATATATGATAATGAATATATATATTGCTATATTTATAGTAAAGTTTCATCTTTCTATTTATTTCAAATAATAGATTGTCCTTGTCATGTATGTAGTTTAAATAAACTTGTAATTGTTCCTTGTTATCGAGTTTTAAGAGGTATCCCATTAATTACTTAATGCTCTTGTTGACTTCATTTATAGCTATGTTGTGAAAACTTACATCATGAATGAAAGGAAGAAGTATCTCTTTATAAATTAAAAGGAATTTTTCTTTAAACACATTCAATTCGTCATCCTCCCTTGATTATTGTATGGCTGGTAGGTGAGCCTTATCACCAAACAAATTGAGAGTAACTTGAGTTTTCTCCCGTATTGAATGATCCCCACACTAAGCATGACCCTCCTAACTTGTACGGGTGCTAACGTTTACCAACTAATATTTCTTCTCTCTGGTGTCATGGGTCGATAGAATCTCATGATGATGGATTGTCCCTTATGTTTCTCTTTGAAAATATCCTATCTAGTATAAACCTATAGAACTGGACCTAACGAGGTGTTGAACCCAATCTAAATTAAAATCATGTTTTATTCCATAGATTTAGTGTTAAACATGTTAGGTACTTTTGGAATTAGGGTTTGGAACATGAGTGGGACCCACATCGTAAGATACCTACATATGAAACCTGTGAGTTTTAATCCCTTTTCTCTTTACAAATAGGGGTGTTATCTTGGCGAAATGTTTCTAGTTGTGCATAAGTTATGGGATAAGCGTAATTTTTTTCTGTAGTTTATCCTTTTTGTGAGGTTTAGGCCCCTTTTTGGTGTTAATGAGAATTAGTCAAATGTGAAATTCTTATATGAATTACGGTGAATCACACATTAGTGTATTTTAATCCATGTGAGAGCAAGTGATTGATGAAATATAGATTCCCATTTAAGAATCAAACCTAAAATGTGTACATGTTATGATAATTCAACTTAACAATCGAGAAATATATTTTTATTGGAATTCAAATAAACGAACCAAACCTAATTGAACCCTTTATTAGACAAGTGTTAAATTTTTTTGAGAAATTATAGTCTTAGAATACCACAAGTGACAATAAGGCTTTGCAAGTAGGGACATTTGATTCTTTGTAATTTTGTCTTTTGGTAGTGTGTAGAAACCATTGAGTAAAAATGAATGTAATACATCAAGTGACCTCTCATGATGTTAATGAACAAAGGAGCTATGATGTATTGTTACTAATGATTGTAAATATTACCTTAGAAGGATTTTGAATGCATAAAATTTTATAACTTTTTCATTTGAACTCCCTTTGTCCCTCTTAGATAAATGTGACCCTTAGTGTGTAGTAGTGGATTACCATGTGCTTCTCGTAGGGTGTAGTTTCCCTCATCCATGAATGATTTTGAAGTTAATAGATCATGGAGCCTTTCTTAAGGATATTGGTGAAAGAAATGTTGATGCATATTTACTAAATGATTTAAATAGTTCCTTGGAAGAAATTTGAGAAGCATATAGTTGTTGGGTTGTCTTGTTATATGCATTTAATACTTGAGTGTTTAAGAGCGATGAAATGAGTAGTTAGGTGCAGGGTCACCACTCCTTGTAGTCATGAATCTCTAAGTGTAAATTATGTGTCATTTGAATTACTATTTCTCTAAATCAATTCTAATAGTGAGACCAAAGTGCGATGTAAGTGTAAAGAGTATAAGAGTAAACGAGATTTTGGGTTAGGAATAATGTCATACTTGAAGTCCTTATAACTTAACTAGACATTTTCATGTTGTTAAAAATAAATAAGAATTGCTCTTGGTGAGATCAAAATTTCAAGCAAACATAAGCTCTTAAATATATATATATCTAAATAAAATTTCATGATGTGAAAATGTTGTATTAACTCAAATAATTTATTGAACTATATCAACTATAACAGGAAAATAAAGGTACCGTAATGGAAGGATGTTTATGGGAAGAGGTATCTTGAATCTAAATCTCCTTTAAATCCTAAGATTCCTTCCTTGACTTCACATTAGTTTCCCTTGTGTAACAAGGGTAAAATTTAAACTTAGAATAAGTGTTTGAGAAGCAGAACCTTAACATAAGAATGTGAGAATTAGGAATTTCTATGGGTTTTGAAATGTGACAAATAACTATTTAGTTATGGAAATTATTGCAAGGGAGAAAAATCCAAAGTAAGTGTTCATATTGTAAGTTGAATGTTAAAAAAATTAAGATTATGTAGGTGGAAAAAGATAATTTATCCTTGCATGGTACATGCTTTTGAGATTTTAAGCGTAATTAATATGTAACCATTCTAATGATGTGTTGTGGATTTGCCAATCCTTGGGTCCCTTTTGTGGATGGATCATTGATAGTATTTTTCCCTTATGGAGAAGGTGGCATCGATGTGTATATGGTGTTATCATGTTGTCTATGTGGGTCAATTTTTTTGTTAGTGTCTTTTCTATTGGAGCCCATGTGATATTGTGTAGTGAGCTTTTAAAGACAAAAAAATTCGTATAATTTTACTATTGTATTTTGGTGTTAAAAAAGTGGGCATTGAAGATTGTAAAAGTGTAATTTGCATCTAAGTATTAAACCTTTTTTTAATGGCTTAGAAACAATGATTACATGGAAGTGATTATTCAAATATAAAATAAATACAAAAATTTTAACAAAATTTATAAGGTCACAAATCTCATTCTTGTATGTGAGTCGACACTATATTTAAATGTTTTAACCATTCTATTGATATTGTTTGTGTGTGAAATTTTCTATTGTGCTAATGATGGTAGTGATGCGGTGGAAAGTGAAAGGCATCATGACACATGCTAGGAAGATATTGAAAGAAGACAAAAAAATTTATGGACTAGTAGTCTAGTAGTACCTAACCTTTATGGAAATCAGCAATACTAATCCTCTAGAATGTTTTGCGAACTTATTTAAGACTAGGGAGAGGACCCCATAATTGTGCATGTAATAAAATATGTACATAGGTTTTCACCATAGGTTTTTGAAAAAAGACTAATAGTTGTTCACTTTTTGAGTAATGATCCTTTTTAAGAGCCAATGACAATGTGCCACATAGGGTGCTCCATCATTGGTACCTCTTTCAAATTCTTTATATATATTTTTTCATTTTAAATCAATTCAAAACTAGTTTTCCCTCAAATAAACATGTGAAACGAAAATGCTGATGTGGCACGATGATACACTACACGATGATAAATTATTTTATGTAGACGAGACCCCTACATATATCTACATGCCCCTAAAATTAGGGTGCACCGTTATGGGTCCTCTCCCTTAGATTTGGATAAGTAATTCTTGGTGAGATTTTTATTGGTTAATGGTGGAGGAATAGGAAATATAATCTTTTAATATTTTGGACTTTTATTTTTTTAGAGGTGAATCTAATTACAATGGAATCTTGAATTTTATGTTACATTCATGGTTTTTATGAATATATTTTTAATTGAAAAAATCACTTTCTAAATGTATAATAGTACATTGTTAATCATAGAAAATTGAGTGGAAAGCATCGTATTCAAAACATAATTCATATTGATTTAGAAAGTGGCTTCAAGTAACATCCACATTACATCATCAACATGGTCTAAAAAGTAAGGTTATATAGAGATTACAAATATAATAAAAGTGCAGCTCAACCATAACAAAGTGATAAAAAGATTGAGCAATAAACCAAACACCACCAACCACAATAAACAAGGCACTTATGCGAAGTGAAAAACATGGTTGTATGAGGGGGATGATGAGCAAGGGATATTATGCTTGTTTCCTAGCCATTAACACTTTTCTAACATCAGGTGGTTCCATTATATCTTTTATGGGAGCATCCCCTTTATTAAAATTGCGTTTCTTGATTTCCGTGACCTACCAATAAGGATAAACTAGTAAGCCCAATAGTGAAAACTTGTATTATGGGGGAGCATCTTACCCACTACCACCACTTCCTTCAAGAAAATCAAATAGGCCACAAATGTTTATTGGTGAGGGCCAATTACATCGAGATGAAGGTTGATGACATTCGGGTGAGAAGCTTCACCTTCTCTAGAGCATTACCGATGAAAATCCTAGCCATAGTCATGGAAGGGAGTATGATAGTGTGAAGAATCTAGAGGCACCCAACTAATTGCACCGCAGAATACTTCCTCGATGATTAAAAAAGTGTCTGGAGGTTCTCCACCTCCCGAAAATTTTATTTGTTTGGACTTGAATATGAAGAAAAATATTGGAGATAACACTAACTATATTACTCAAATAAAAATATTTATCTATAGTTTTATTTTTAAAATAAAGACGATTCCTATCTTTCTAAGTGTAAAAATGAACATAAACATGAAATATATAATAAAAATAATGTATTTTGTATGCGAATGGCATGAGTCACCAAGAATAATCAATTTTGAAGTAAATAAATTCGGAAAAAAAAGGTGAAAAAATGTATGATCCATTTCTATGCATGAGTATGGGAAAAAACAATATTAATTAAATAATTTATTTGTCTATGATTATTTAACCAAATTTATTAGTAGGGGAGGAAAGGAAAATAAAATTCATCACTTTGGGTTTCTCCTTCTATCCTCTCTTTTACAACTTATAGTTAATATTTTTCATGAGAAAATTTAGTAAAATATTTTTTTATGTATTAATACTTTTGCATTTTTATTCATCAATCGACCAAGTTGAATTATTCTCTTTGATCTATATGATGTCAAACGGTGAAGCTTTTTACGTGCCCTAACCCTAGTGCGCAAGGGCTTTGCAAAGGTGGCCGAGTGGTAGGCGCATCAGGAAAAGTGATGGAGGTAGTGTGTGAAGTGTAGATGGAGGAGATTTTGGTTCCCTAAAGGCCTGTACGGTAGCCCTTTTCGAGTGGCAAGACAAGGTCCCTTCCTTCCTATCTGAACAGGGATAGATTTTCCCATGAGGAAGGTAAGGTGAATAGCGGAGGTCCTGAGGGAAATAGAAGCGGCTCTTAGAAAGGAAAATAATTTGTGGATATTGTTACATGGCTGTGAAAGATGATAGTGGTGAGAGGAACTACCTCAAACTCTCAACTAAAATCCATATTCTTAAGATAGAAGAGGACCTTCTTCTGCAAGTTTTGGAATGGGAGGATGATTTTTAAAAACGTGGACTCATTTACCATTTCCATCATATATGGCTCAAGCTTTCTTAGTTGCACGAATGGGTTTCAAAAATTGGAGTCCCAAATTACGAATAAAGTGGAACTTTATCATTCTTTGAAAGCATTTTTATTGTTGTCTTTAAATATGGTCAAGATAGGGATGTTATCAATAAAACCTATTGGGCATGGGGAAATAAAACCTATTGGGCATGGGGAGATTATGGTCTTATGAAAAAAATCGTACCTAGAGTTTGATTCTTTGAGAGATTCATTCGACTGGATGCTTGTTTGGGTTAGGCTTCCGGTTTTCCCTTACAACTCTGGTCTAAATTGTGTCTTGAAGCTATTGGTAATTCATTGGGAGGTCATGTAGCTATAGATGAGGCATCCACTCAATCGGAAGATATTGGAAGATATGGATGTTCCCCTTGATCTACCTGATAAGATTGAGTTGTAAATAGGATAATGGGTTTGGACTCAAAGACTAGATTATGAAATATTGTCCTTTATTCTACCATAGATGTTTCCAAATAGGACATTTGATAGATGAGTGTGGGAAAAAAAATGTAAAAATAGAGAAAACTAATCTTGGTGGAAGGATTCTCTTCCTTCTCACTATATTTTCTCAGGAGCCTCAATACAACTCTCTAAAGGAAATTCCACATGTTTCAGAACTATTGGTTAAGGAGAGGGATCCTTCTTCCCCTCCCAAATTGATGTATCAGCCTATTTATTTGATCGACATTATCCTCCTGTGTGGACCAGATGGAGAAGATTCAAATAAGGGAGAATGGAATTTGGTCTAGAATAAGAAAAGAATTTCTTCAAAGTAGAGTTCAGCTCCAACACATATGACATTAAGATCTCACTCCTCTGCTTTGGGCTGAGTTTTTTTCTTGCATGGAGGGTTGTTATCCTCTATTTGATTGTTGTTTGAGAAAAGAATGTTTGGCTCCTTTTTGTTTGTTTTTATTCTCTTTGTGATCTTAATTGTAATATCTTTATTTTAATGGCCCTTGGAGCCTTTCCAAGTATTATCAATAAAAATAATAATTACGTAAGTGACCATTATGAGTGCTCATTAACATAATGACGAGTTGTATTTATTTTAAAGATTTCCTAGGAGAGGGTAGGAATGGTGAATATGATTCACCTATTTCAACTTCTTTCTCTCCTTTGACTCACAATTATTACCTATGTGGCATTAATCTAGTTACAACCCAATCATGTATATTTATATTATGTTGATGAATTTAATGATCAAATTTAGTTACATAATTTATTTTCACTTGATTTTTAATCATGTTTTTGGACATTAGCCAAATGACCTCTAACACTTAAATACCATGAGACTTGATTTATTGATTTTTTCATCTAATAAGGATAGATTGATTGATTCTAATATGTATCTAATTTTAGATAGAGGACAACATATCATGCACACTACATTCATAACTTCTACTAATGAAATTTTTTAAATGATCTAATATATCTATAGATTAGAATCGATTTAAATCATTAAGAAAGGTAGATGTCATGATATACATGTTTTGTTTAGAAAGAAATGTTGGATATGATGATATGTACATAAACATAATTATTACTTGTATTATTATTCTTAAATGCAATACAATATCCTAGATAGAATACATTTTAGAACAATATACTTGTGTGTACATTTTCCATAAATGAGAAAGAAGAAACTGCATTGGAAATAAAAATGTGATGAAAAGTGACCATGAAAAATTTAAAAGTATAATATATTAAAACGATACATGTATTCATGTGCACGTACATGCACACATCCACACACATGCACAAGATTAATTTGAAAAACTCTACATGTTGCTAATGGTGTAGAATGAATATAATTGTAGAACACTATAGTAAAAGGCATGCATAGAACTTAAATACTATCGAAGCAATGAAAAATAAAGCCCCAATATAATACAATACTTGAAATAAATTAAAAATGAATGAAATTCAATTTTTTGGATGGAAAATTAAGAAAATCTTATGCTCTTCTTGGCTTCGTATGCTTTTTCCGGCCTTGTTTTGCTACGGAAACTATATGTCCTTAGCCCTTCTTGAACTCTACCCTCGGTCATATCATCATGATTTTCGGCATTTTCCCACTACTTACGTGGTGTTTACATCTACAAATGGTCAAAAATCCCCCTAGGTTCAATTACTTTTGATATTGGTGATCATAGATCCCAAGTGTGCAACGACGTTTGTACCGAAATTATACGATGAGGTATGGACTCGAACTTGCCCTTGATGTGGTTATTTCTATTTTTTTGGGATCCTATTGCACACCCGTATCATAACCACTTGTATTATTGCGTATTTTTGTGGCCACATCCCATCCGAGACTTATTTGGAGAACGCGATGAAAAAAATTGGGAGTCGACAAGCATCAAGGTTTCTAGAATCCATAACCTCACCAAAAATTTTCTCTCTTTACCTTTCGTGATCCCCGATAGGTACATGCCCTTATGCTTAAGGCTACTTGTTGGTATTTAGGCTACACCCTTTTTGTGTTACCATCATGGACTCTAGATTTCAATTTGAGTAATCAGTGTCACTCAAATTCCCTATTTGGATTGAGGTCCCCATCCTTCCCATTCATCTTATGTACTTTCTTAACAAGATTGTCAAGCACATTGGCTTGGTGCTATTCCACGAGCAAGACTATTTTTCGTATTCCCTTCCTATCAAGCTTTGTGTGTGTCAAGTGGACTTGATGAAAGACCCGAGAGACCATATGAATATTCAGGTTGGGTCCCTACAAATCTCTCAAAAGGTGGTTTATTTTAACCTCCCCAACACGTGTTTTCATTGTCAGGCCCCAGACCATCGCATTAGGGATTGTCCCCTTTTATCTCACTCTAAACCCGTTCTCACGCTGACCCCGAGAGAAAATAATTTAGTTACCCCTCGGGTTGATGGTTGGAAGGTGGTTGGTTCAAAAAAAATTGGGGATGAGGGCTTTTGTTAAATTTCCAAACCCATTTTCTCCTTCCCCATACTAAATAGGGATGAGCCTCTAGTGGAGTAACCTAGTCCTTCGCCCCATTCAATATACAACCTCACAAAGCCAAGATATGTAGATAACTATTAAGAATTATGGGAATGTTGCCTCAACATCTCTACCACTACAACATTCATGCAATCCATCTCATGAGGTCTTCACGTGGCTTGTGTAGAGTAAATGGGGCCAAACGCAACTCCATTCAAGTTGAGCCTTCTAATTTAGACTAGATTATTCTTGGCAACAACTTTGCCTTTATCGACTCGAGGATGGAATTCCAATAGGAAGGTGGAGTTTGACATGTCTAATTTTTCATGAATTTTATGTCATGGAATGTTCAAGGTCTGATAGAGCCCTCATGTAAATTCTCTATCCGGATAGCTCAAGCTAGTTAATTAGTAGTTTATATGTTATTGACTTATATGAAATAAAGATTTTTGTTTTTGTTTTTGACTACGTTGACATATATTTCCCTAATTTTGTGCACTTTCACACTCAACACATTGATGGAAAATGTGGTGCTAGCATTTCCATCACACCAAAATTCTCGGTATTAATTATTTCATTGGGCCACAACCCAAGTAATCCAACGGTGTGGGTGATTATGAATATTAATGATATGTCTTTTGGTATTCTCAATATTTATGCTCCTAACGATGTTACTGAGAGAAATTTATTATGGAGATGGTTAGGTGATAAATTACCCATTGCTTATAGGTTGGTTTATGGTGAATTTAGTATGGTAGATAATCCTAATGATAAATTTGGTGCACACCCAATGCACCTTTGTGCCTAAGCGAATGTGTTATGTGGTATTATTTTAAAACCCATTGGGACCTTTCTGATCTGATTCTCAACCAACAAAGCAAAAATTTAATCATCATACTTGGTTTACATGGACAAACCTTCGAGAAGTATCTAATCTATTTTTAAAATGCCTTGATTGTGGTCTTCTTGCATAAGATTCTTTTTTTTTTTAATTTTGACATGCATGGCTCCACCATTAATAAGGTTTGGTCAGAATTTATTTTTTCAGACCACCATCCAATCAAATTTAAGGTTGTCTTCCAGGGGGGCCCTTCCAAGGTGCCTAATACAATTTTTTTAATGTTTTGCTATTAATTCACCCCAATGTGGTCCAACTCATCGCCAAAATATAGAACATAGTGCCACGTTCCTCATTCCTATTCGACTAGATCTTTTGGTGGGAAGCAACGATCCATCGCACAACCAAATTCTCCTCCAATTTGGAAAATGAGTTTCCAAGGTTTGAAGAAGGGTAGATTCTTCTCTGCATAAAGAATTTCATGAAGTTTCTCTACTCCTGGAATCCAATCCCTTTGATCTTCAACTTCAATCTTAGGTTTCTAATCTTTGGCATAAGCCTAAGCTCAGTGAATCTTATTCTTCTTTTGGTGCGAGAGATCTGCTCACGGCTTCACTGGCTATGGGTAGGAGATAAAGCTTTTAAAAAAATCTTCAAATATCTCTGGGATAAGCATTCTTGTCAATATATCAAGGCTATATATGAGTCACACCGGTAGCTTACCAAGCTCCTTGAAATCTCTAATACTTTTTTCAAGCATTATCATCTGGTGTTTCAAGCTCGGGAGGATTCTATTGAACGTGCCTCTACTTTCCAGAAATGCATTGATGTGGTTCCTTCACAACTCACTACTAGAGATCAGGATTACTGTAATTATCCTCTTATTTTGGAGGAAGTTCATGTAGCCTTTTTTTGCTTAGCCGATGATAAATCTATAGGTCTAGAATGACTTCCCAAGTGATTTCTATACAAGATAACTTGGTCTTTTGTTGGACCTAATCTACTCAGAGTATATAATGAGGCTCTCCAATCTCACTCTTTAGGGAGCTTCATCAATCAAGGAAACATCAAGTTCATTCCTAAAGCAAGTGATTCAAAGTGTATTAATAATTGGTGGCCGATCACTTTGTTGAATGTATATCGTATAAAATTATTGCTAAAGCTTTGGCTCTGTGGCTTGCTAATATTTTGCCTAAGATTGTTTGGCATGAGTAGAAATTGTTTTTCAAAGGCCGTTACATTCTACATAATCTTCTTATTGTTTGGGAAGATATGGAATGGGCTTGAGTTTTTGTCAAAGACCCTTTAAAAAAATTATTTTTAAAATGTGTATGATCGAGATAGAATGGCCCTTTATTTTGGATATGTTCAAAACACTAGGGTTTGGTGATTTTTTTCATTTTGTTGTGTCCACTCTATTCTAAAATTCTTTTTCTCGACTCACCATTAATGACCATCAATTTCTAGCGATCGGTCTCTACCAATCCATCGATAGGGGTTCCCTCTCGCTCGGTTTTGTTTGTTATTTATGTTGATTCCTTGATACTTAATTTCTCACCAAATAGAACAGGTCATATTTGGGAAATTTTTCTACCAAACCACAACGTACGGTTCATGAATGACATTTTGACGATGAATCCTTTCTTACGGTTTCGAATCGAAATGAATTGTGGCTACAGGGTTTTTTTTTGTTATCTACCTTTTTCTGCCATAGGCTATAACATTGATGGCTAAAACCCTTGGATTTTGCCAAAATTGTTTTCCATTTCCATATTTTTTAAGGCATACCCCTATAAATGGATTGGTCATGGTGAGAAATTTCGTTTCTTAGGCATTCATTTTTCCTTCGACAGTGACTCTGCGACTCTTTGGAATTATGTGGTTAACAGAGTGGAGCAGAAAGTGACGAAATGGTCCTCCAAACTGCTATCTTTGGCGGGAAAATTTCAGGTTTGCACCAAAATTCTTTCTGCAACTCATGTTTATTATTTTTCTTGTTAGTTCCCTTCTCGTGCTTCTTTCAATTAAATGATTAAGCTTCGCGGTATTTCCTTTAGTGCAAAATTTCTTGTTTAGCTAGCTTTCACCACATTGCCTAGGATTCTTGTTGTCTCCCTAAAGCATAGGGTGATATGGGAATCATGGATCTATATTACAAGAGCATTGATTTATGTGTTAAATGTGTCATTCGAAGCCTTTCGGGCTACAATATTGGAAAATTCATTTGAGACATTGTATTTGTTCTATTGCCTCATATGGAAAGAAACGTTATAATGGCATTTGTCTTCATACCCTTATTATTAAACATGTTTTGGTTAAGATTCATGTTACCTTTGTGGATAAGATGATTTGGAAATCCATCGAAAGCGGTGAAGTCGTTTTGAAGGTGGATTGGCAATGGGTTTCACATAGGCCTTTCGATTAATGATCAAAACATCTGGTGGTCTCTAATTCTCACCGAGGTCATGCTTCATTAATCAAACCCATTGCATCAAAGTCATTTGGATTTTTGCAAGGGCAATCACACTATATAACATCCGGTACACCACAAGGATTGGATCGCTTGCCATGAGCTCAAAGCTAAATTTAATTTGTAGAATTCTGATTTTCCATCGATTTGAAAAATTCAGGAGCTTATTTCAAATTTTATGCTTCATAAATTTGGCCTTCAACCATTGGCTACCTGGTGGTGGGACTGGTGATGGAATCATGACATATCCTTTTTGCACAATAACAATCATACAATTTATCATATTTTATGTCCTATGTCACCCGCAATTTCTAAGCTCAATTCTCGCTAGGGACTCTAGTCACCGCCATCTACCTTGCTTTGTTGGTTTGCTCATGCTTAGAACCCTTTTTTGGAACCCAAAGTTAACCATTTTATGTGATGCTTGATTTATCAAGGTTTACCAATCAAGCCCAAGAAACTTTAAAAACTAATGAAAACATTGAAATTATCTTACCCCCGAGCTTTTATGAACTTATCACGAAATAGAACTTCCTAAAATGTATCTATGGATCACCAAATGAAGCTTTGAAACTTCTCCAACTATCAGATTCTTCCATTAAACCTATATGGGCTGATCTGAAGCTACCTTGGTTTACTCCTTAGCTGATTTCTTGATATTTTTGATTCACTATAAAATTGTCCCAAATTAGTGTATTTTTTACCAAGGTAGGGGATAGGAAACTTTGACTGCAATAATCTCTTGGGGCTGAAAAATTCACTTTAAAAGCTACCCCAAATCAGATTTGGCCATGAATATTTCCTAGAATGAATCTGTGCAACAACAAAAAAACCGCAAAAAGTATTTACAAACATGAAAATCATACATTTACCAAGTTGAAACATACAAATTTTGTAGAATGCGCTTGTTTTCCTGAAAACAAACCTATCATAACCTACTCTAACCTAAGGAAAATATAAGCTATACAAATCCTGAAATAGACATGCAGAAATAACTTCCCTTTCTTACAATTTTAGACCATGTATTTGATTTGACATTGGACATGGTCTTAAGCAAGACTGAAAAACTATTTTGTAACATGTTTTCCACCCTTCTCTTTAAACTATTAACAAACAAAACAAATGACTCTTATAGTTTCTCTGTATTTGAATTTGAGAGGTATTGTTGTTGACCTTTAGTACACTTTGAAGCTCTTCCGCATTCTCTGAAATTACCATGACTGGTGGAAACTCTCTTTTCGGCACTAGATTATTCATATATTTTATTGGTCAAGGTCCCATTCTTTTGGTTTTCCCATATTACTTTCAAGTAACTCCATTAATGGATATAGTCAAGAAACTTTTCTCTTCCAGTGGATGTCTGCAAGCCTTTTTGGAATCGATATTTCTTTCTTTACAAAAGAATTTGTTTCCACCCTTGTATTCTCATGCTCTCATTCATAAAACAAGAAGATAGAGAGCTCAAACTCATCCTCCTTCAAATATCAAGGCCCTTTCATTAAAAGTAAAACAATATCCAAACATGTAGAGCAATGAGGATCATTACATTCCATTAAAGCACATTTCTCACTTTCCAAACATTCTTCCTCAAGGCCTTAGATTCCAATAGTGTTCAAAAACACTTTCTCCTACTCTCGAGCTTCTAATCAGATTAACTATCACATCTTCCTCATTCCTCTTAACATAAAAACCTCCATGTTCACATTTTAGATCCTCTCATCCTCCCAATCTGAATTAGACCAATCTTCAATAGATATGGAATTGTCTTCTTTGGAATAATTGGTTGGAGAAGAGGTATAAAAAGGGGCTGCTGATATGTTGTATACTTTAGCTAAGATGTTTGATTCTCAAGAGACATGATTTTATCAATTGGAGGAGAAAAATGATCCTCTAAAACATACTCCTTACTTTGTTGATTTGATTTCTCCAAAACAAATGCATAATTTTTCCTCAAGTTTTGTTGTTTTGAGTGTTACATGCGATGTTCCTTCTCTCCAAAACAAGGTTCCTTTTAAGACTCTCCATAAAAATTTAGATTAGAAATGGTGGCCAATCTTCAAAATTGAATTTTACATCAATAGAGAATTTCGAAAAACCGTTTCATGGCAAAGCCAACTGCGTGTGATGGTTGTCCATTGTGTCATATACAACCTAGATTTTACACCATCTAACCATGGTTATACAATAGATGAGGGATGACCATCCAACCTAGGTTAGATGGTCTTGCAATATCTATCATCTAACCCGACCATCCAACCCGGGTGGGAGGACAACCCTTCTACCTAGGTTAGATGGCTAGATGGATGAGAGAAAATGGATGACTGTCAACCCACATTTGATGGTCATCCCTCATCTTGTATATAAAGCTGGGTTGGATGGTGTCCAACCTAGGTTATATGGGAGACAGATTAATGACCATCGATCTAGGTTGGATGATCATCCATTGTCTATTGTCGGCCTAGTCGTCTAACCTCTCTTGGATGAATGTCCATCGTCTATCGTCCAATCCATCCATCCATCCAACCTAGGTTGAATGACCATACGTTATCTTGTGTCCAACCCAACCATCCAACCTAGCTTGGATGGGAATACGATTAAATATCGTTGAACCCAACCATCCAACCTACGTTAGATCACTCTACAACATCTATTGTCCAACCTAGCCATCCAACCTAATTTGGATGACCTTACATTATCTTTTATCTAACCCACTCGTCTAACCTTTGGGTTGGGTGGCCATATATTATCTATCATCCAACCCAAGTATCAAACTTGGGTTTAAGGACTATCCATCTTCTATCGTCCAACCCCATCATCCAACCTAGGTTAGATGACTGTACATTATCTCGTTGTTTAACTCCATCGTCTAACTTGGGTTGGACGACAATACATTATCTTTCATCTAACCCATCTCGTCCAATCTAGGTTTGATAATTTTCCATCATCATCCACCCAACCTAGGTTGGATGATCGTACATTATTGGTTATCCACTGGGTTGGATGGCCATACATTATCTTTCATCTAACTCAGGTTAGATGACTAGGTTGACAATAGACAATGGATGACCATCCAACCCAGGTTGGATGACCATCCATCATCTGTCGTCCAACCTAGGTTGGATGACAAACAATGGTTTTTATCCAACCTAAGTTGGATAGATAATCACTCTTTGTTAGATGTCATTATTAAATGGGTACCCCCTACAACCCCCTAGGCTATGTATTATACCTTAGCAAATACATGTATAAGTTAATTTTTACATATAAATAGTAGGTGAACTGACCCATACAAATGACTTGTTAGCTGAAATTTTTGGTGAACTAGGCAGAACTAACTGCTGAAAATTTTCCATTTCCAATTTCCAAAATCCCTAATATTCGTGAGTTTATGAAAATTCGCCACTAAAATTTTCCCAATGTAAAATCATATAAGAACTCCTATTTAATCAACCTTATAGGATAAATCCATCTAGTAAAGATTGGGTAGAGATTATGGACAACATTTGAAGTACCAAAACTCCCATAAACATTAGTGCAATGTTTAGGAAATTTGGGTAATGCATTGGGTGGAGATGGAAGAGGATTTTGTATAGTATGGGGAATTATTTAAGCATGATAAAAATGTGGAGCATCAAATGAAGGACAAGGAAGAAAATAATTGTCTGATTTTGAAAAGGAACAATGAAGTTTTCATTATTTGTGCAAGGAGAGGGGAGAATTTGAGGTGGTAAGGGAAGAATTACATCAACAGAGTTGGGTTTTATTTTTCTACCATGAATGAGCATCTTCTCAACATGTGATGTAATGGAAAGATCTTGAGGAATATTTCTTCTTGTAAAGGATTGAATTAATACAACTAAATCAGCATCAAAGGACCTATAATAATACAAGAATTCCATACCTTGTGGAGGTTTTAATTCTTGAGGAATTAAATGACATGTCCTTTTAAATATGGTGTTGAAATCAAAGATAAAATTCATTGGATCTTGATGTAATTTGCTAAGATGTTTCATGAGGAAAATGAAATTTGTATCCTCCTTGAACCAATTGTGTAGTTGTTCTCCTAGTTGATTCCATGTGGAAATGGATTGTGGAGAAACACTATCATACTCAATATTTTGTTTTCCTTTGAATGATGAAACCAAAAGTATGAGGAAAATGTTATCTTCTATGATGTTTTGAATGGAATAGTGGATTGTTATAGCTTAAATCTGATCAATAGTAGATTGATCTCCATTCCCATGGAAAAGAGGCATGTCTTTCAAGGCTATTTTGGGGATATCATCCCATTCCTACAAAGGCGGGGTGATAGAACTGAAAAGTGAGAATGGAAGAGATATTTTGAGAGACATGAGAAGATGGGGGCATGGAAATGAATGATGAGATGGATGAAAAGGTGTGACACCTTATAAAATGAGTCTTTTGGAATCCGTGGAGTCATCAGATGTGTTGAATACTACCTCCAAATGTTGAATACCACCAAGAACACATCAAACTTGATTGTATAAAGTTGTATAGAACTTCAATCCTGTCACACCCAAAGATTCCAAAACTGTTGAAGCTCAAAATTGCACCCTTCCCTGAGTCATAGAAAACTCAAGATTTTGAGGGAACAAGGAACTATCTCCAAGTTGTGGGACTTGCATTATGAGACAGACATCCAAAGAATGTTGGTTCCTCTACCCATTCCTAATGTTAAAACTACTCCTAATTCTAAAAGAAAATCCTAAACTAAAAATTCCAAGGGACTAGGGTTAGAAGGAGATGCAGGAAAGGGAAATCCTAAGCTAAAAGGTGGTGATATCACCAAAAATTGTGACAAGCTTTAAACACAGTAAAATGGAGCATGCAAATGAGAAATAAATGCACAACACATTATAAGAGTACGAGAGAGGAAAGAAACAAATAAAACACAAGTATAGGAAAGAAAAGAGTCACAAACACCATATTTTATTTCTTTTAAGAAAATAAAGTCCATTACAACTCAAAAATAGGGAAAGAACACATTTATAGATTTATTCATGTAAATATTAGAAATCTTAAGGAATGAAACTAGAAAACTGAAGAAGTTTCAAAGCTTAAATAACGTAACAAGAATCTTCAAACAAAGAGCTTAAAGTGAGCTAATTCTTTAACAATGCACATAACTTTGAAAAATCATCAAAACTAACATGTCTAAGTTACTCTCTACTCTTTGAATGCTAATAAAACATGAACCTATGAAGATCCTAGCAATCAAATGTGATTGTTTGATATGGTTCTCAAGCTTTCAAGAATGAAGTCTCACCATTAATGGCTACAAGGCCATATGGTTCTCTCCATATTACTCAAAGCTTGGTTTAATGGATGCAATGGTGAAGATAATAGCTCAATAAAAATGAAGAAATGCTCAAATCCTAATTTCCTATAGTTTATGCTAGAGGAGGAGAAGTGTTCTTAGAAATGATGAGGAGGAGGGTTCTATTTATAGTTTCCAATTCCAAGAATGGAATGATTTTGGTGCATGTGGGACAAAAGGTAAGTCCAAAAAGCACTTTTAGCAAGTCAAAGCAAATATTTGACTAGGTTTAGAGGTTAATTAATATTTTAGGATTAATTAGGGGTCCTAAGTAGGCTTAGGAAGCTTTTTGGGAGCATCTGGAGGAGGTTTTGATAGATTTTGGATGTGTTGGAAGCGGTTAGCTAATAAGAATATTTATTAGTCAACTGCAAGATAAGAAGGCTTAATCAACATATATTGGTCAATTAAGAGGAATTGAAGGGAAAAAGAAGCCTAATTGACAAAGTGTCATCAATTTGCAGGGAGTAGAATAGTTAGTGCAATGTTAGGAATAACATTGCTTTAATCAAATTATAGGTGTCTACATTTTCCCCTCTTTGGGGTGGCATAAGCTATGCCACTTCAAAGATAGTAGAAAGGGGAGAAAAAAGTAAAAGGGCGAAAAATTATAGAGTAGAAGAAAATATTAGTAGGATGAAGGATTCCCATCTAATTTCTTCTTTCATGGGGTGATGGAAAGAGGTCGATCAAGTGATTAAAAAGATGAATAAAATAGATAGAAGATGAAAAAAGGGTGCATGCCCCAGAGGAAGGGTATAATGTGTGAAGAGAAAAAGGAAGCCATATTAGTCATGTTGATATTAAGTACTAAGTACCCATGAAATATAATTCTCCTACTTTCATTGGCATTGCTCATCTTCCACGTCATACTAAATAACCGAGTTGATAGCGGAGTTTCCCGCTTGAATGAAATGAGACACAAATATTTTTAGATTTATATTGAGAACAGTGTGTATAGAATGTAGAGGAAGAATGGTGAAGTTGAGTGTGATGGAGAGAGAAAAAAATTAGTATGAGGAAGGGGGATTGAGCTAAAATCCATCCAGTGTCATTTAAACAACTTAATTTTCATCATATTACTAGTGATCTTCATCATCGGTCCTTATTAAAAATGTAAGCATATGACAAAAGTGTAGAATGACATGAAAAATCCATAGTACAAACAAATTTCCATTGCTAAAATACCAACTCCATGCAACATACAAAATGCAATGCAATATGAGAAAGTAAACAAGCCAACTTAACAGGGAAACAAGTACAAACACACATACTTAAACTAACAATGTCTAAGATAGTTGCACAAATGTTTTGTTATTGAGTTGTAGTTCCCAAATGTTCATGTAAATGAAAAGGGTTAAAAGTGGTGCCCCAAGAAAATGTATGAGGGGAAATATGGTGGATATAGGGGTCTAATGAAAAATCATTCATGCACTATGAAATAATACCAGGCAACTCGTTGTGCCCCGATAGTATAAACGAAGCAAGCAAACCAACTTTGTTAATGAGGTAGATCCAAATGATCCACGAGTCATTGTTATAAAAAAGAAAAATAAGAAAGATATATGATTTGAATATAATGTGTTTGACACGATTTTAGTGCATATAAGTATTTTACCAATTTTTGCAAATTTTGAATTTTTTTACAATTTTTTTGGATTTTTAATAATTTTTTGAATTTTTGAAAATATTGATTTTTTTTTGTTTAGTGATTTTTGATTTTTTAGAAGAAGTTTGGAATGAGGGATATCTCTTAAGCAAGAAAAATTCCCAGGGAGAAGAAATGGGCACCAGGTAGCAAAAATATGCCCTATTGGAAGAAAAAATGGGTCAAAAATGATTATTTATTAAAAATAAACATCACGATGGGTGATAGAGGAAGTTAGAATGATCACATGGGTAAATCACACATTTTAGCCATCACGGTGGGTGAGAATGCATCACAGTGGGTCAAAATGACCATATATACCCCTCCCTGGGGGTAAAATCATCGCAGTAATTCATTTGTTACCAAGAGCTTTTGTTTTACTATTCACTTTTTCTCTAACCCTAGGAGAGATGGCACGAATTCGCAGAGGTGTATGAGGTGAGAGAGAAACATTATAAGAGTACGTGTGGATGCATGGCGATGGACCCTACATGAGTACCCTATCCATCTTTTAATTTTTATCATTTAAGTGCATTTATTAGGTATTTAGGGGGCGATAACACATGTGCGTGCACCTTAGGGGTGTGCATGTGTTTTGGGTGCATGTGTATGCACTAGAGTGACATGTGCATACGTTCATATGTCTAAAATGTGTATGCATGCATAGTACACATGTCAAAAGGGGCATGTAAGCATCTTGGGAGGTTAGGGAAAATGCATGCAGGCACATATGTGAAAAAGGACGTGCATGCATCATCATTGGGGGTGTATGTGTCGGGAAAAAAGGGGTTAATGGTTGAATGCATGCACATGAGGATGAGTGTGCATGCATATAAAGGGGGCATGTGTTATAGAGTATTGATATGCCAACAAGGGCACACAAGTCACCAGGGGTGTGCATGCATCGAAAATGTGTTTGGGAACACTTAGAAGAAAAAGGGAAGTTTTTTGGAGGAATGTAGAAGAACTTTGGAAATGTTAGAAGAACATAGGAAATGTTAGAAGAATATAACAATGAATAGGCTAAGTTAAGTGTTAGCCATGTTAGATATAAGAAAGAAATAAATAGAAGAAATTATAATAAGTGGTTGATTTTGCAGAAGGTAGCTACCTATGTTGTAGGTGCGGGAGCAACATGGTTGATTGGCCAACTTTGAGGCAACCTCTCTGCGATGCGAAGAGAGGAAGTATTTTTAACATCACTTTATATATGACAGGCTTACCTATGTGGCACAGATGCCACATATCACCATAGATCACAACCTCATTATAACCTTTAGCTGAGAGGTGGCACAACGAGAGCCAGTGCTTCAGGCTCCCGACTAGTGAGATGACTATTACCCTTGAGGATGTGGAGGATTATAGAGTCCCGATTGAGGGAGTTTGATAGAGTATGAGAGTTATGTGACACAAATTACCGATATGATTGAGATCTTTGGCATAGATGAGATACCTCATGACAAGGTATGACAATACATATGCATCAGTGTTTCGTAGATCCGAGGTTACATCGTGTGCCAATTTATTTATGGTACTTGTCGTGGACATTCTTCTTGCTAACAAGATGGGCACATCATTTCCTTTAGGCTTGATTACTGTGATTCGAGGCTTGCTCAGAGGAGAGCACTACTATTAGGGATAGTGTATACTTGTGCATCTATATTGGGATTTACATTTGATTACCTACTACCGTCAGAAGATGGTGGGTCCAACGACACTTCTACAGATATGGGCCTAGGACCATATAGCTATCAGTCACCCTGTAAGAGCAGTTACGAGCTCGTGCCATGGATGAGCCTTCATTTTATTTGGCTCCCATTGTGATGATGTACGTGGACACATGGGTGATACTTATTTTTATCACCGTGCTTTGGATGACATTCAATTGTGGATGATTGTTTGGAGGCCTTATAGACATTATCAGTGGCCAGAGGATGTAGTTAAGCTCATTCTTGTTATGGTTGAGCACTTTATGATTGGCAATCATGGATATATTAGAGTACTATAGTATTGAATGAGTACAATGGCGGTTTTAGCGGTAGTACAGATGTTCCCAGGCTGAGATGTGGTATGCAGTGTTGTTAGGGAGACTTTTGACATTGGCCCTTTGATTCGACTACAACAAGCTAGAGATAGCTTTGATCATATGGTTCCATTGGTATGGGCTCCTTTATGATATCATGGATCTAGGACTATCGTGGCCTAATGTTACATGGTATGTATATATTCTTCTAGGTGGCTCACTATCCCACGGCTGCATGGGATGTAGGAGTGTGACCACCACCACTAGAGTAGCCACCCATTGATGGAGGAGAGGATGTCTTAGGGGTCCAACAGAGTAGTGAGAGTGAGGATGAAAGTGATGATGATGATGGATCTGATGGAGATGGTGGGATGGTGGGGATAGGGCCATGGGGAGAGGAGACAAAGAGTACCAAGATAGGTTCTTGTACATAGCCACAGTGTACACATAGATTCTATTCCCATACATGGGTATATGTGCCCTTAGGTGCTTGGTGTGTGTCCATTATGAGTAGGTACTTCCATAGGGACATGTATACTAGGTGCATATCCATCCACAGTCATTCCCTCCTCATGTTAGTCCATTACATAGTCACACACCCCGGAGGAGGAGAGGAGATGGATGGGGACTCCACCACAAAGTCCCAAAGGTGGGGGATGGGAGAAGCCTCCACATGAGCACGGAGAGCTAGATGATGTTGTGGCAGAAGAAAATACAATAGGTCATAGCTCTCTTAAACTAAGAGTCACCTCATGAGAGAGACAAGTTATCATGGAGAGGGATTAGGTAAGTGAGATAGGATCAACTCCAAGGTGAGAGAGACTAGTTAGCAAACAATTGCAAAGAGGTTACGATGGAGTGAGATCAGCTCCACATAGAGAGAGATCAATTAGTGTGCCACCTGCAGGGCATAGGTACATGTGTGACAGTAGTGAGATCAGCTCTAAGTCCAAGTGGACTATAAACACAGGCAAGGTGGCTAGAGTTTTACCGAGAGGTAGTATCTTTGCGTCGAAAACCGAGCATTATTACACCTTCAGTACACATGGATTTAGCTATAGCTACTGGATAGGCTGCATACTACATGTCTCTATATTATGATTTCATCCATAGAGGGACAAGAGCTCCTATTTTAGTCACCATTCTATGACCAGGTCAAGCTTCATGGTCTCATAGAGTAGCACCTCAGCTAGATTAGTAGAGCAGTCATAGGCACAACATGGGCCACATAGTGATGGGGTCTCCCACCACCTCAAGGCTAGGTAGTCCCCATGAGGGATTGAGTTAGACATGACTCTTTATATATGATGTATTTACATATGTATGTATTTTTTATGTATGCCTCAATATGAAGGCACATTTTTTATCGATGTATATGTATTATTTTGGCTATGCCTCATTATGAAGGAACATTTTTTTATCGATGCCCATGATGGCATACCATGTATCCAGATGATTATATACAAAGACACATTGTATATGGACATTGATATTTTGAAACATATATATGATGATGATTATGGATTTTTATGATTTTTTTATGATTGTATCACATGTTTTTTGATGTATGTGATAGTTTTAGATGATATCACATGTTTTGATGAGATACTTCATGTTCTACTTATCATATTTTGTGTATGAGATAACAATAGATGATATCATGTTGTTTTGCATGTGATACTTATGATTGTCCACATTTTTATTATGGTCTATGTTTGAGGGGGGACAAAAGGTGTCCCTCTTTCCCCTCGTGGTGATATTATATGATGTTAGCTTAGCATACATGTTTGTTTTTCATGTTCATGATGATGTAGCTTAGCTTTTATTGATATATGATGTATAGATGTGATGATAGATGGTAGATGATATGATGATGATAACAATGACAACAAAATGTACAACAAACACAACTTAATCAAATCTAATTAACACAACACAACTATATACAAGTATGTAAGATAAAATGAACTCAATGCCTATGTACAATAGATTAAAGTAACACTTTAAACTAAGAAAATGAATCCAATTTAAAGCATACAACATGGAAAGATAATGCAATCAAAACTCTACAAACCAACAACTAAAAGTAAGAAAACCACTACTTTGTTTTTGTGGGACAATTTTGAAATGTTTTTCTATTGTTTTTGGTGTTATCTCAAAGATAATTTTCAAGGCTATTGTTCACATTGTTTTTGTAGTTTTGTCCCTAAAAATTTTATTTTTTTTTATAGGTTTTTTTTGAGATTTTAGGGTTTTTATAACATTTTTGAATGTTTTTGTGTTTTCCAAAAGGTTTTTCAAAGCTATGTACAAAAAAAAGAAGTGTGGATGCCCCAACATTAGATGGGAATATACAAAGGAAGAATGCCATGCATTATGTGTAAGAAAGGTAAATGTGAAGGTGCCCCAACGTTAGATGGGAATATACAAAGGTAAATCCTTCACACATATATAAGAATAGATCAGCCGGATCAAGGCCATGAATGGATAGGATCAAAAGGATCTCAATTTTAGGAAAACCTAGCCCTAAATTAAAGCAAGTGTACTCCTTTCGATATGAGATATGCTTGTGAATAATGGATCCTCCCAAAGGTGACTGAAAACTAGTTTTCACCAAGGACTTGCCAATGTGCCACAATTGCGTGGTTTTCACAATTGGATGACCTGTTTTCTTTTTACTTTTTCTTGATTTTTTTGCTTTTTTTTCTTAATTTTCTAAGGAACCTCATACTCAAGCATAGAACCGCTTGAGATGTATTGCATTCATTGGTTCCTTTAATTCCTCACCATCAAAGTGAGCCAGTTTATATGCTCCCAAACCATACTTAGCAACCACAACATATGGTCCTAACCATTTGGGTTCAAACTTTCCTTTCTTTTCCCAGTCCTTAGTGGTGTTGAACTTGATTTTCTTTGAGTACTAAGTCTCCTACCTCAAACTGGCGAGGTATCATCTTGCTTTTGTAGCCTCGTGACACTTGATTCTGATATACCTTTAGGTGATTAAGTTCCCATACATTTTCTCATCTAGTAGCTCTAACTCTGCTAGTCGAGCCACTCGATAGTCTTCATCCTTGTCTAGATAGTCCCAAGAGATATTCTCGGGAAGGAAGCTCAATATCTCCAATGGTATGATGGCCTCAATGCCAAAGACTAGTGAGTAGGGGGTAGCACCAATAGGAGTGTGGATGGAGGTTCTATAATCCAGAGGGGGATGGATTTGTAAGTGCCAATTATAACATGTTTTACTTACCATATTTTCCATGATGTGAACAAGTGTTTTATTAGTGGCCTTTTCTTTTCCATTACCTTGAGGGTAATAGGGAGTGGACCACTTTAAATGGATTTGAAAGCATTGACATAACACTTTAACTATCTTGTTCTTGAAATACTTACCATTGTCTGCTATAATGGCGGAGGGGATGTCCGTAATGGCAGATGAGGTGGTTCATAATGAATTTTGATATTTGTGCACCAATAACATATGTAAGAGGCACAACCTCTACCCATTTTGAAATACTCGGTGGTAGTTATGATATGTGTATGGCCATCTGAGGAAGTAGGAGTGAGCTTCCCTATGAGATCTAATCCCCATTTTGAGAATGGCCATGGTGTTGTAATTGGCTGCAAAGTTTGTGCTAGTGCATGAATCAAGTTTCCATACTTTTGAAAAGTTCACATTTCTTGACATAATTACAACAATATGCTTCCATGGTAGGCCAATAATAACCCACTCTTAGTAGTTTCTTAGTGAGCACCATGTTGCTTGTGTGTGCTCCACAAAATCCTTCATGTACTTATTTGATCGCTTGGACTGACTTGGCCAAATCAAGATAACAATAGTAGATTCCCATCATAGCCTCTATGATAAAGGGTGCCTCCTAATAGGGTATAACGGGCTATATGGTGGATAAGGGATCTTTTTTTTCGTGTGGGAAATGTCTAGAGGAAAGGTATTGTCTTGTAGGTAGTTAAATATGGGCTCATACCAAGGGGAGAAAGGACCAACAACTTCACATACCAGACATGATTTTGGTAGGTCATATACTGTTGGTTCTCACAGATGTTCCACAAAGAGTGGCATTTTATTTTCCTGAGGTGGGATACAAAGTAAAAGCTCCAATTGTGGCCATGGCATCTCTTGATTGATTTTGTGCCCTTGGCATCTGTTCAAAAGTGATACCTACAAATTACTCCTTTAAAGTCTCAACCATCTTTTTATATGGGATGAGCTTGTCATCCTTGACCTTGTATTCATCATTAACTTGCTTGATGATTAATTATGAATCACCCATGACTCTTAGTTGTCTGATATTCCATTTAATAGTAATTTTAGCCCAAAAATGAGTGCCTCATACTCTGCAATGTTATTAGTGCATGGAAACTTAACCTAAAAGCATGTGGGATGAAGTCTCCTATGTTGGAGTGATAAGCACCACACCTACCCCTGAACCATGGTAATTAAATGATCCATCAAATTACATCTTCCATATGATGGATTCCTCAATGTACATCATAGAAGCATCTGGAAAATCTAGACACAATGGTTTGGTCCTTGTAGGGGAGCTTTTGCTAGCTGATCTGCAAAGTACTTTTCCTTTGAGTGACTTTTGATTTACAAATTCAATATCAAACTCACTTAGGAGGATGATCCAATTAGCCATCTTGTCATGTGAGTGTGGGTTTAGATAGAAGGTATTTTAAAGGGTCAACTTTGGAAATCAGCTTGGTTTTTTATTAAGTAGATAGTGGTGAAGATTTTGGAAAGAAAATACCATAACTAAGCAAGCTTTCTCGATCTAGGGATAATTCAGCTCATATGCAATCAAAGTGTGGCTTAGGTAATAAACCACCCTCTCTTTTTGGCTCATATCATATTGGGCAAGTAGTGCACCAATAACATGTACTGGGTAGCTGAAATATACAATAACAGGGGTTCACCTAGGGGTAGGTGGCATGAGAACAAGGAGGGCTTAGTTAGGTATTATTTGAGCAATTTCAAAGGATTTTTGACACTCAAGTCCCCAATTGAAGGTAACATATTTCTTGAGAAGATGTGTGAAAGGATGGCACTTATCTGCAAGTTGTGATATGAATCGGTGATTGCCTGAATTTTACCTTGTAAACTATGCATTTGCTTAAGGTTTGTTTTTGGAGGCATCTCAATGATAGCTTAACCTTAGTGGGATCCACCTCAATCCCTCTTCTTGACACAATGAAACCTAAGAGCTTTCTTGATTTTACACCAAAGATGCACTTTCTTAGGATTCAGTCTAACTTTGTAATCATGGAGGCATTGAAAGATATGCCTTAGCACTTCTAGGTGCTCTTCTTTAGTTCTAGACTTTCCCAAAATATCATCCACATAGTCCTCCATGATGTCATTCATCATGTCATGGAAGATGACTATCATCGCTCTTTGATAAGTGGCTCCAGCATTCTTTAGACCAAAGGGCATCACTTGGTAGAAAAATGTTCCCCAAGGGGTTGTGAATGCAGTCTTGTGTTGATCTTCCTCTGATCTTAATTTGATTATATCCTGAAAATTCATCCATGAGGGAAACATTTCATACCCCACAGTTGAATCAAAATCATGTCGATGTTAGGTAAAGGAAATCATCCTTAGGGCATGCTTTGTTGATATCCTCAAGTCTATGTGCAGATTCGGATATACTTATTGGTTTTTCTTTTACTAAACGCACTATGTTTGATATCCATTCTGAGTAATCAATTAGTCTGATGAAACCTACCAGTAGCTTTTCTAATTCTTCTTTTACCAAAAGTGCAACTTGTGGGTGCATCTTCCTTAACTTTTTTTGATAGGTTTGGCATCTGGGTGCACAACAAGGTTATGCATGACTAAGGTTGGGTCCAAACCTGGCATATCTACGTAAGACCATGCAAATATGTCTACAAATTCTTTTAGCAACTCCACAAATGTTTTCTGCTCTTTTGTCGAGAGTGAAGCTCCCAACTTTACCATTTTTGGATCCTCTTCTGATCCGATATTAACATTGATAGTCTCCTCAACCAACATTTTGGATGTATCTTCCATGTGTGTAGGATCAAGGGGGAGAGTAAGATCCACTTCTACAAGTGGCTCAAAGAGTTTTTATCTTCACATGGGTCAACTATCTTTTCCATTGATTCTTTTTTGTTTATCCAAAAGTGCCTCAAAGAGGTTTTCACTATGGGACTTAGGCTTATTATTTTTGCAAGGATTTTCTATAGTAATTTTTCCCTTGCTTATTATTTTTTTCTTAAGTGACCACACAATTTTACCTCTTCCCCAAAGTACGCACATGCATCTAATTTGATGGAGAAACCTTTCTTATGGTCATTATCGGAATGGCATCCCGAGTACCCATGAAATCTACAATGGCCTCATCATTTTCAAATAAATCAACTGGCACATGAAGTTGTTGGCCCCAATCAATGAGGTTGGGATATATGAGAGTGATTTGGAAATTAGTTTGGGGTTTGACTGGGATAGGGTAAAGATGGCGGAATCTAGGAAAAGGTTTAGTAGAGGCAAGGTCCTCATATATGCTACAATAGGAATCTATGCGTCGCTTTCTTTGAATGAGGTGAATCATCCTCAAATTTTGAAAGAAGTGTCATCCATTTTAGAGGGTGGAACCTCATGAGGCTTAACGCCAAGGCCATGCTTATTTTCTTTTTGAGGGGGGACTGAAGAGGCTCTAGTCTACCTTATGCATCTAGGGCCACATCCAAATCCTTGATACCCCATGACATGTGCATCATTATGTGTGCTTTGGCATACTTTATGGAGCCTGGTTACATGAAGCCTTTGTTCCTTCAGGTATCCAACTTGTAGGTGTATCTAGCATCTTCTCATCTGACAAAAGACCATGAGGAACAAAATTCTCAAAGGGGCTAGGATAGCTAGCCCGAGAGCTTGTGAATTGGAAATCAGGTCTACCACATGTTTTAGGTGATAGTGAGAGATTGGAGACCAAAAGGGCCTATTGAAGATTGAAATCCTCAATTGGGCCATACGATCCAACCTTTAGCTCCCATGAAGCAAAGGGAGAGAGTGATGAGGAAGGATCCTTATTATCAACCTACAATGTGTCAGATCAACCCGAGCTTTCAGAGCTTCCATTTGTAGTGGTATAACAATGTCTACTAAAGGACATTCATATGTTGCTCGAGAGAAACTATGCAATGCTCTACAATGTGTAAATGGCTCAGGATCTCCTAGATGGTGATCTTCAACCCCTCATGATACAACTTAATGCATTGATGAAATGTGGAGGGTAAACTTACATGGCATGGATCCATGGGATGACCTAGGAGCATGTTATATGGAAGATCTAGATCAAGGATGTGGAACTTTGTATCATGATTTTTGGGCCCTACTTCCATAGGTAACACAATGGTTCCAGATGATTCCCGCTCGACATTATCATAAGTCATGATTGTGATTACATGAGAATCCAACTCTACTTTTGTATGCCCTAGTTGTCTGACAAGCTTCAAGGTAAAAATATTTAGACCCGACCCATTATCCACAAGCACTCTTTTAATCTTTTTGAGTGAGTGACAAATACCTCAATGTATAGGGTAAGTTGTGTGTGTGGTTATTGAGTGGGACTTCACTTTGGTCAAAGGAGATACAATCATTCTGGGAAGATTGGCCACCATGGCTTGAAGGTGTGATGGATCGATGTTTGTTGACACTCCTAACCCTTGAAGGGTTTTATAAAGGATATATTTATGAGAGTTTGATATCTTGAGAAGGTCTAAGATTGAAATCTTAGCTGGTGTTTTCTCAAGTTGATCCACCAAATTATATTGACTCTTCTAGGGGTAGATATAAGAGGTTTTGGGATCACTAGACGAGGTGCATCGTGTTGCCACAATGTAATCATTGCTAATGATTTTGATAGTGTTTACATATTCATTAGATGAAATGGATACAACCTATGAGTGAATCAAAGGGATTGTCAATGGAAGTATATACATAATTTGTGGCTCTATAGTCATCAGATGACTGACCTTGATCCATAATTCTTTATTCCTTATTTATTATGATTAGGGAAGGGTTGTTTGAAGATTCCCATTTTTCCATTAGGCCCTTGTCTTGATTCAAGAGAATCCACTTCAATCTTCCCATCCTCTATGAGATCTTGAATAAAGTGTCTCAATTTTAAACACTATATCTGTTTTGTGTCCTTTGACACATGATGAAAATCACAATAGTCATGATCTCTATACCATCCTTGGTTTGGGTGCATCATCTATGTAAGTAAGGCATCATGGTTGGATATTGAACCATGTTTACCACCTCTAATTGCTTCAAAATCATGGATAGTGAATCGTGAGGGAGTAAACACTCATCATTTTGACCAAATTTTGAATAGGCCCTTTTTTCAGTTTTAAAAGAGGACCATTTTTAACAAATTTGAACTATTTGAACTCATTTAGAGTCCATGATAATATCATCGCCTACAACGTTCTTGTTTCTATTAAATAATTTAGGCTTCTCCATAGGTTTTGAATCTTGTTTGTCTTTTGAGAAGGGTTTTATTGTTCCCTTCTATTAAAGCCTTCTCAATTTGGCTTCCTTTCTCAATAACTTCCTCAAAGTTAGTAACACAAGTGCATTTGTAAGTGGAATGTAATGTCCATATTCAAATTGGGCACAAAGATACTGACCAATTGTTTCTCAGAATTATACAAGGGAAGCGGCTAGCTAGCCCTCGCCATTGTTGTAAGAAACTAGTGAAAGTTTCATTTGGTCTTTGTTTAGCATTGCATAAATCTAACATGGTTACATCATTCTCCATGTTGAATGAGAAGTGACACATGCAAAATTTTTCTCTAGCAGCGGGCCATGTGACTATAGACCCCTTTGGTAAATGAAGGAACCATTCCAGCACTTTCCTCCTAAACTACAAGGGAACAAACGTATGAGGTAATTGTTGTATAGGCTACCTCTTGGCAAGCCATGTAAAATTATTTGATGTGATCACGAGGATCACCCTTGCCTTTATATTTATCAAATTTTGGGCAATCAAACTTTTTTTTTGAAATGGTGTTAGCAACATGTCTCTTTTGAAAGGATAAGGACATAGTTCCTCATATTGATATTTCTTGTTATGGCCTACGTTACTTTCTTGAAGAGTTGTAAGCATATTTTCATTGATTGTAACTCTTGTATAAAGAGTTGCTCTTTTGTAGGAGAAGATGGTCTAAGCACTCAATTTTTCTTGAAGGCTTCATCTTCTGAGGTTCAGTATAAAGTTCACTAACCTTAGTCCTAGGTTTTTCTTGACATGTACCCTTTCCTGTTCTTACTTACAGAAGAAGCTAAGTTTGCTAGTTGTTGGCTAAGGGTTTGTATTTGGATTTGTATAGTGACTTATTCATTTTGAGGGTCCTCTTCTTCATCATTTTGAGGAGGAGGTAACTCCTCATGTTCACATTCTACCCTAACTCGATGACATATCTTAAGGGGTGGTGGTCGAGAACCACCTCTTTGTCTTGATGTTTCACCTTCCATGTGGGTACCGGAGGTAGAAGCATGTCTTCCTTCAATGCTATCATCCATGGGAGGTATTTGTGTTTCTTCTTCCTTTCTATTAGTATCTTGGCTAGGGGCTTCTCATTCTTGTGGCACTTTGTGGCACCTAGCTCTAGAACTCATGCAAGCACTCGATCTCTATTTTAGAATAGGAAGTCATCTAATTGAGAGACATCAACATTGTCGATATCTTTAAATGAATCACTCTCATCTCCACTATGATCAACTAACTCATCTATTTCCTTTACTTTGGAGAAGAGAGGACCTAAATTGTGTCCCAAAAAGGGTTTAACTCTCACCTCTTGGATTCCATTGTCGTGATATGGACCATTCGTAAGTTTTGTTTACACAAGGTTTTGTCTAATGTACTCAAGGTATAACAAACCTAGGTGTATTGTGTAACAATTTTGCTCTACAGTTTCAAAGTATGTCAATAAATGGACCAAAAGAATAAGGAATCAATCAAGTCATATGAGTTTGATAACACGTATGAAACAATCATGCAAGTTTCCAATAAACCAATCAATCAATCAAGAAACTACACCCTATGCTAGTGTTTTCAAAGATAGTTCGACATTATATGATCAACGCAATGTCAATACTTAAGTCAAGTTCAAAATGAACAAGGCATAAGTACTAGCAAGGGGTTGATGTGATCTCCAATCAAGGATACTTATGACAAGTTTAGAGACAAAGCAAGACCCAAATCCTAAAACAAGTGGAGGTTACGTATGTGAGCCATGTAATAATACTACTAAGATATGTTACCCAAGCTTTGTGAGAAAGTGAGGTATTAGTATCACACTAGTATCGAGATGATGCAAACAAAGTAATCAACACTCTTTCAAAATCAAGGTAATGTTTGAAATAAAACCATGTCAAAGTATGCTAAGGATTTTCTAAGATGTGGGTAGCGTAACATCACAATATGGACACTTAGATTACGTTTACTAGAAATGAGATGTAAGTATCATAATTGTGTGAGGGTGATGTGAACAACGTAACACTTCTAAGGAGGATCAATGATGATTCAAGCCTAACTATGATGATAATGTGTCTCAATATGGATTTGAGATAAGGGGCCTACTAGAATATGAGTATGTACCATTCACACTTTCAACACTTGCATTTGGCATTGCAACCTAGTCATGCAAGTAGACTACAAAAGTGGTGGACATGATTATTCTAGCAGGTATCCACACGTGTTTGTTCTCTTTTGTCCCAAAATGGACAACAAGATAGAAAGGTGTAGATCAAGTGAGGATGAAACAAACTAATGTAACTTTGGTAGAGTTTCACCTTGTCTTAAGACAAGTGAAAAACTAAGACAAAGTAACACATCATAGGTCCCATGATGAATAACACTTAGTTTCAACTTAAGTGGACTCTCACCTTGTTCAATAACAAGGTTTTGACTCCAAAAAAGTTTCACTTTCGTGAGAGCTCTATAAAACACATGATGGCTTGATATGGTAAAGTGGGCTCCAAGATGATATGGCTTCCTATGTAGTTCTCTCAACTAGGTGCCACAAAATACCTCTACGAGCTCGATTTTCCAAGAAAGTCACACTGACTAGTCTTGAGTATCCTAGATTTACTTTACCCCTTCTTGACACAATGAGCATAAAAAATGCATTTCAGTTGTGTTTTCATCGGGGTCACATGGAGATAATTTTGACTCTAACTCACAAATGTATAACTAGTCAAGTGGTAAGTGGAGCACTTCCGTTTCATCCACAAGGTTCCCTCTTGTGTGGACTACTTTGGGGTTCCTAGAACATCCCTTTGTTGTAGCTTAAGGCTTATGCCAAAGAGAATTTTCTCTAGTTTAAAGTGGATGGTTTACCCTTATCCAAACCTACAAATCAAGTGTTTTGAATATGGTGTGTTTTTTATCTTTTGAGCTTAATGTGGTTTTTTTCGCACACCATTTGAAACCTACAAGAAATGAGTTAGCCTTCGTTTAGAATCTAATTATTTTCGCAAGTGATATTTGGTCCTACACACCAAGATTAGTAGTTCAAGGCATCATAAAAAGGAGATTTGAACGTTGTTTTTTATTCCCAAGATCATCCTAAGATGCACAAAGGAAGAGCATACACAACAAACAAACTCACTAGCTTAGAAAACAATGAAAATTCCTATAAACCAAATGCACAATTTATTTCCTTTTTATCCAAATTGAAGTGTTTTTTTGAAAGCATGAAAAGAGGTGTTTGAAATTTTTTTGATTCCCAAGATCACCTAAAAGGTGTGAGGGAAGAGCATACACATCCAAACCTTATAAGTAAAAATGCAACATTCATCAAATTTGACTAAGCAAACCAACACAAAATGAACTCCAAAATATCCTTGCAAACCACTTATTAGTCCACAAAGATCCTGCAAAGTGTTAGAATAATCAAGAAAAAAACTTTAAAATTTTAAGAAATTGTTTATCATTACCTTTGTGTGACATAAATGTGTTCCCTTATGACACATGCACATGCACCCTAGGTGAATGCATTTACGTGAATTTATGATGTGCATCCCATGTTAGAAAAAAATTGAGTAATAACATATGCATGGGCAAGGAGGCACATGCACACTTGTTTTAACAAATGCATACATTTACAAGCATATATGTGCGTCTAAAGAAATCTAAATAACATAAGAGGGAAGTTTTAGTGTGCACGTCTTGAGAGACGTATGTACATGCATTATAGTGTATGCATTCCTTTCAACATGTATGCACGTGTGCATAGTATAATTTTAGCATAGAGGGTCAAAACTACAAGCCAACATGTGTGCGTGGGAAGATAATGTGTGTGCACACTTGGGAATTCTTGCACGTTCCCAAGGAAACAAGTGTGCATGGGTTTTAACGTGTGTGTGCTCCCTTTATAACACATACACCTTACCGAAACAACACAAAAGAGGACGGAAAAATAAATTCTAAAATTTCCAACAGGTTAGAAATTTTCTATTTAAATCACTTTCTAATAGAAACCCATTAATATTGCATGCAAAAGGGAGATTAAACACCTATAAGGTTAGTAAATTTCTTGGACAAAACTATTTAACCTTCAAAATGCATGAAAATGGTTAGAAAAATGATATAAATGACAAAGCTTAAAATCAACTTCTAATGGACTATGGAGTAAGTCCCACTAGGCATGCCAAATGTATTCATGTAAAGATTAGAAAGCTTAAGAAATGAAACTAGAACACCTAAGAAGTTTCAAAGCTTAACTAACCTAACAAGAATCATCAAGATAAGAGCTTAAAGAGAGCTACTTCTTTAACAATGCATATAACTTTGAAAAAGCATCAAACTAACATGTCTAAGTTACTCTCTACTCTTTGAATGCTAATAAAACATGAACCTATGAAGATCCTAGCAATCAAATGTGATTGTTTGATATGGTTCTCAAGGCTTTTAAGAATGGAAGTCTCACCATTAATGGCTACAAGGCCATATGGTTCTCTCCATATTACTCAAAGCTTTGGTTTAATGGATGCAATGGTGAAGATAATAGCTCAATACAAATGAAGAAATGCTCAAATCCTAATTGCCTATAGTTTATGCTAGAGGAGGAAAGTGTTCTTAGAAATGATGAGGAGGGTTCTATTTATAAGTTTCCAATTCCAAGAATGGAATGATTTTGGTGCATGTGGGACAAAAGGTAAGTCCAAAAAGCACTTTTAGCAAGTCAAAGTAAGATTTGACTAGGTTTAGATGTTAATTAATCTTTTAGGATTAATTAGGGGTCCCAAATAGGCTTAGGAAACTTTCTAGGAACATCTGGAGGGGTTTTGCTAGATTTTGGATGCATTAGAAGTGAGAGTTAACTAATAAGAATATAACATCAAGATAAGAAGTTTAATCAATGTGTAATGGTCATTTAAGAGGGATTGAAGGGAAAAAAAATGAGCCTAATTGATGAAGTTTCATCAATTTGTAGGGAATAGAAGAGTTAGTGCAATGTTAGTAATAACATTGCTTTGATAAAATTATAGGTGTCTACAAAAAGAGGCCAAAATGAAGGCTCGCAGCTTAAAAGATATTTGGGAGACCATTTTGACATTGTTCATTTTTAGATCAAAATGCCCATTCTTGTAAAAAAGAAAGATTTTACAATATATAGCTCAAAGAAAAGAAAGATAAGAGGAAAAAGATTCAATTTGATCTTGTCATTAATGAAACATGGATTTTAAGACTTGAACCACCATCTTGAAGCATTCAATTCACCTGTAAAGTGCATGGGCCCCTCGCAAGATTACTATGTCTATTTCATCCTATAGAAGGAAATGAAGCTATACTTCATTAATTTTAGTGGTTGAGCTACCTGATTTGATCGTTTATGTTCTCGGTATTTCTATTTTCTCCCTCAAAACCCATGTTTACCACTTTGACACACCAAATCTTATGCAAATTAGATTTTTCTAATGCCAAATTGAAGGGCTCAAGGAGAGATTTTCAATGATATGAATTTTGTCTTATTTGGATTTTGAAGTTAAAAGATATGCCAATTTGAAATTTTCATGTTGGGAAGCACATGAAATTGACACGTAGCACCCTTTAATTAGTTTGGGGATTGGCCTCTAACAACGTGTGCACTTTGTTTTGTTTTTTTTTTTATTTCCTTTAGCTTTATGAAGGTCTTCCTTCTTTTTAAAAATGATCCTATAAAAAATGCCACCCCTCCTTCATAGTGTCGACTATCCTTTTCCTTTATTTCTCCTTTAGAAGTGAAATCCAATAGAAAGGCTCCACGTTTCTTGAAATATATCTTTGCTTTAAAATTTCTTACCACATGTCCTCATTTTTATTAGTTGCAGAGAGGTTGGATGGATCCGAAACATTATCTTCTCTAGCTCATCCCTTGGTTTGAAGTCCATATGAGCCCATTACCTTGGTAATATCAAAATACGAGATGCATGTACCTTCTTTGGCTGATGGATCTACACCATGTGTCCTATTTGTGCAATGCCATGTGTATTTTGACCTTGTTGAATCAATCTCGAGACTTGATAGACTATGTAATGCAAATTATACATGGAATTTAATTCATCCAGCCCAAAATATTCGAGGAGATCCAAAATCCTGCCATGTGGCCTACTATCAAATACTAGGCAAGGAATTTGAAGACCACATGACATCAGGCGGCTTTCTAATATAACCATCTAGTGAATAATCTGAGTCTCCCATGGTTTTTTGAAAGCCAATGATTAGTGCTTTTGGTAAGATAATTTTGACATCCGTTTAGACATCCTTGGCTTATTAAAAATGGTTTGGTCCATTTTTAATGAAATATCAAAATTAACTCGGTGGGGTAAATTTGGGATAACACATACATTAAAAGAATGAAAAATGTTACAAGTGATTATTCTGATTTAATTAACTTCCAACATTAATTGTAAAAATCGAATAACACTTTCCACAGTTGACTAGCTACTTTAAAAATGCCAAAACATAATAGAGAGAGTGCACTTAGCTAATTATAGAACATAGGGATATGGAATTGGAAATGCTTCATCTCCAAAATTCTAACTTGGAATTAAGTCTATTCATAACCACACAACTCAGCCACTATCATCATTCGTATGGTCCCAACACTACGTATTGTTTTGGACCTACTTGAAATATGGGTCTACAATTTCTTGAGTGATTTCACTTCTTATAAAAGTGTTTCGCTATCTATCAATATGATTTTATCATCCTCAAAATGAATTTGTAAACTTAGTTCAAACCCTCAAACCCTTATAATGTAATAAGATGCTCATGATTTACAAATTTATTTGGTTTATATGCAACCTTATTGCACTACTCATGTATGAAATACTCCAAAAATCATCATATCACACGTTGTTCTCCTAAAATGTGATATCTACTATAATATAATAATAGTTTCATTGATTATAAAATGTGATTTGTAGTGTTTTGGTGAAGTATGGGATCTAGCGATGGAGAGATCTTCGAGGACACGGTTTCAGCTTCGCAGGCTTTAGGCTGCAGAGAATGTCTGAGAACCACGGTTAAAAATGCTGAGGAAAGGCTGAGCTATAGCCCATGTAGGGCGTTTGAAGACACGGGTAAGAAAGTCGAAAAAGCGGGAGAATCTTGCCGGTGCGGTCTCGCTGCTGCGGAAAGTCTGCGTGAATATGACAAAACTTGCGAGAAAAGCAGATCTCGTGACGCAATCGGACGGCTAGCAGAGAAAAGGAGGAAATATTGAGATCCACACCTTTGGCTTGGAATAAGCTTTTTCAAAGCCCTAACCTCAAGGTGGGTCCGAAAAGCACTGAACAGTTCACATGGGAAATGGACAAAGAGGGTGCCACCTGTCTTAGGGTCCCAGATGGTTTTGTTGATAGAGCTTTAAACAAAACAAACCTCTCCCTCGTTGGTAAGTTTCTTGGCTCTAGACCTAATATTGATTTCATTAGAAAATGGGCTATGAGAAAATGGAAACCCAAGGGAGCCCTAAGCATTACCATTATGCCAAAAGGTTTTTTCTTGGCTAAATTTAACCAACAAGAGGATTTAGATTCGGTGTTACTTGGAGGCCCCTGGTGGTTGGGAAATATGGGTCTTTTTTTGAAAAAATGGTATCCGGGTTTTGATCCAAATACAGAAAACATAAACACCATTCCTATCTGGTGTAGGCTACCAGGATTGCCATTGCATCTATGGGATGATGAAATACTGTTAAATATTGCAAAATCCCTTGGCTCACCTATTGGATTAGATGGACCCACTAAAAGCAGATCCGAGGCTTGCTTTTGCTCGGTTACGTATTGTCTCGACCATTGATCGGAGTTTCCAGAGCACATAATATTGAAAACTAGATTTGGATCATGGACTCAAAGAATTGAAGTTGAGACCTTAAGATGTAAGCGATGCCAAAGCATTGGTCACTCTGACGAAAACTGCAACAAGAAGAAGACCCCTCTTTTGGTTTCTGTTCAGCCTGAGATTGACGCAGATCTAAACAAAGTCAACAAGGATTCAAGCCAGGAAAGGAAAACTGAAGATAAAGGTCCGCCCGAGAAATGTGCGATTTAAATAGCAGGGGAAAAAAAAAGAAAAAAGGGGGTTTTAGAACTCATATTAAGAAACATCTTGTCTGGCGTCCCAAAGATGCTACAATAGCTTCCCCCAACAAAGAAGTAGTGGTCAAAACTATGAAGGCATCTCCGGACAAACCTTTTGAAACTTCTGTGAAGGTTGACCTTGCTAAGGATTCCTTGGAAGTGAACGAACAAGAAGGTGTAATCCCTTCTGGTTCAGATGAGAAAGAAATCCTGACATTCATTAGAGAGGAAGCTTGCAACAAGGAGAATATGGATGTGAGTGAACCCCTGGCGATCCTCTCTTCTGGAGAGACTGGAAATGCGGATCCGCTGCCTTTCCTCAGCATTTCAACAGCGACTGCGCAGGACTGTTGCAGCCTCAAAACTGCTTCTGATCATACTCCTGACAGTATCCATAAGGAACAAAAGGTAGGGGAGATCACGCCTACCATGGAAAAGAAGACCTATTTAATCCCTTCTGGTTCAGAAGAGAAAGAAATCCTGCCTTTCGTTAGAAAGGAAGCTTGTATCAAGGAGGATATGAGGGTGTTTGAGCCCCTGGAGTCTCTCCCTACTGGAGAGAAAGGAATTGAGGATCCTCTGCCATACCTCAGCATGTCAACAGTGACTGAGCAGGTCTGTTGCAATCACACTCCTGTCAATATTCATAAGGAACAAGAGGAAGGGGATTTCGCTGCGAGGAAAGGAAGATCCGGACTGCAGGTTCACTTTGGTCATCTCAAAAAAGAAAAAAAAAAGAATGGAAGGTTTTGAAAGGATCCCAGAATCACTTTATAGTGAAAAGAAAAAGGAAATTGACAATTGGGACACCTCTACCTCCAGAAAAACCAGATCTTCAGTTAGACGATTAGCTGATTTTGGAGGAAGCTCGAAAAGAGGAAGACCCTCTAAAAAAACTCTCAGAGCTAAGAAAACAGAGAGGGATATTGCAGATGGTGTTCAGCGACAACTGAACCACCAAGCAAATCCAACTACCAACCATTCCATATGAAGATCATATCTTGGAATATTAGAGGCCTTAACGGTTACTCTAAGCAAAGAAACATCAAGGAGTTACGGGACTCCAGTAACCCCAGCATTTTGATTCTTCAAGAAACTAAGATGAAAGCAATGACCATGGATAATATTAAAAATAATTTTTGGGATAGCTCTGAAATGGCGGCTGTTGATTCTCAGGGTGCTTCCGGAGGGCTGGCAACTCTTTGGGATAAAAGGCACTGTACTGGTATGATCCTTAGTGATAATTTTAATCATCTTGCAATTAAGTTTGTCACTATTGAAAAAAAGTGTGAATGGATCTTGTCTAATATCTATGCCCCTAACTCTGCTAGTGGTAGAAGAAAACTATGGGCTGATCTTAAAATCTTTAGAAACCAGCACAGTTCTGCTAACTGGCTTATCATGGGAGATTTCAACTCCCCTCTAAACCCAGGCGAAAAGTTTGGGGGAACCCCCACCTTCTCTAATGGTATGGAGGATTTTGCTGATTTTATCACTGAACAAAACCTCATTGATGTGGATCTGCATGGTAATAAGTATACTTGGAATAATAGAAGGGTGGGAAAGGGGCTCATTCAGGTGAGACTGGACAGGGCTCTTATCTCGGCAAACTGGATTCTTAGCCAAGACTTTTACCTCTCTTCCCTACCCAGAATTGGATCGGATCATAATCCGATTGCTTTAAGCTTTCTAAATTGGACCAAACCTGCAAGAAGCTCATTCAAATTTGAAAAAATGTGGATGGAGCACGTTGATATCTATGATAGAATAAAGGAATGGTGGGATTGGAATGGGGAAGGCACTGCCCAGTACAGATTGGTCCAAAAACTCAAAAATGTCAAAAAACAAGTCAAACTTTGGAACAAAAATGTTTTTGGAAACATCTTCGGAAAAAAGAAAGAATTAAAACAGAAGCTTCAGGATCTTGAGATAAAAATGGATACTATGGGGAGATCAGTTGAAGATGAAGTAAATGAAAAGAGAATTCTTTCTGAGTTACACACGATATGCAGTAGAGAAGAATCCTTTTGGCGCCTTAAATCAAGGGCTATCTGGCTTAAAGAGGGGGACAGGAATACAAAGTTCTTTCACATGACCACTCTAAAGCACAGAGCCAGTAATAGGATATTAGAGGTTTCTAAAAGCAACGGAAGTATTACTAAAAATCCAAACAGCATTAAGAAGCAAGCACTTGAATTCTACAAAAATCTTCTTAGAGAGAGTAATGTCAGCAATCCGGAAGCTATTTCCTTCATGCTAGAGGCAATCCCCCAGAATGATATTGAAGACCAGAAATTCAGAGATATCACTAAAGCGGTCGCGCTCGATGAGCTAAAAAAGGCTGTTTTTTCTCTTGAGGGGGATAAGGCTCCTGGGCCGGATGGATTCTCCATTAATTTTTTTCAGAAATTCTGGGAAATATGCTCGGAGGATCTTCTCAAAGCGGTTAATGAATTTTTTAGATCGGGAAATCTTCTAAAAGAACTCAATAACACACACATTGTGCTGGCACCTAAGAAAATGAATGCAAAAGATTTCAAGGATTTCAGACCCATCAGTCTGGTTAATGCTATTTTTCGAATCTTCACCAAAATTATTGCTTCTAGGCTGCAGCTCATAATGAAGGATCTCATCTCAAAGCAGCAGAGTGGCTTCATTAAAGGCAGGATAATACAAGACGGTGTGATTATGGTACACGAAACTATGCATTCTATGGAAAATAACAAAAAGGCAAACATGATCCTTAAGCTCGACATGAATAAAGCCTTTGACAAAGTTTCTTGGGTCTTCCTTGACAGGATTCTATCTAAATTTGGGTTCACAGAAAAGTTTAGAAAAATTGTTAAATCATGTATATCTACAGCCAGGTTCTCTGTGGTTGTTAATGGAGAGCCTGTGGGATTCTTCACCAGCAGCAGAGGTCTAAGGCAGGGAGACCCCATCTCCCCCCTTCTCTTCATCCTTCTGGCTGACCTTAGTAGAACAATTAGCAGAGCGGTGGAAGACGGCCTTTTAAATGGTTCTAAACCCACTTCTCTCAGCCAAGCTGTCTCTCATCAACAGTTTGCAGACGACACTATCCTTCTTCTTCTGGCCTCAGTGGTTGAAGCTAAAGCTATCAAGGCTCTTCTGCAGCTTTATGAATGCTTAGGGCAGAGATCAATTACGAAAAAGCATCCTTTTTTTCTTTAACACCCCTGGGGAAAGACAACTCAAGATTGCTAAAATTCTGGGCTGTAAAATTGGTACTCTTCCAGCAACGTACTTAGGCCTCCCTCTTGGCACGAAGAAAGTCTCTCACACGGTGTGGGATGATTTATTGTGAGATTTCGAGAAAAAAATGGCCGGTTGGAAAGGGACCACTCTCTCTAGTCTTTGGTAAGTGCCTTCTCATTAAAAGCACACTCCAAAGTTTGCCCATATATATCATGTCACTATTCAAAATTCCTTCCTCCTTGAGAGAAAATTGAAAGGATTCAGAAAAAAATTTTTATGGCAAGGCATGGAAGAAAAGTTCAGATTTCACCTTGTGGCCTGGGATAAAGTCTGCACCCCTAAATCTAGGGGAGGGCTGGGAATAAAAAATATTGAGAAAATGAATGAGGCACTCATTGCTAAGATGGGCTGGAGATTGCTTTCTGAGAAACAACCCTGGATTGATGTCATTAAAACAAAATACTTGAATCAGCAAGCTGTTTACTCCTATCTGCATGATGAGCAACTCCCCAATGGTTCCATTTTTTGGAATAATCTGGTTAAGAGTAGAAACTTCATTAAGAAGGGAAGCAAATGGAAAATTGGGGATGGCAGCGACATTAACTTCTGGGAGGATAACTGGTCCAATGATAATCTCTTGGAGAGATTTGGGACTGCTAAGGACAGTCTTATAAGAAAATATGGAACTAAAGTCAAGGACTACATTGATGGAAATGGCACCAACAAGAATTGGAAAAGACTTACTATGGAGAGTATTGAACTGAAACAGACTATTTCCTCCCTCCAAGACCTTTTGGATCTCTTCCCTTTGTGTCATTTGGATTCGAGGATGAGCTGATCTGGAGCAATTCACACGAGGGTAAATACTCAGTCAAATCTGGCTATACCAGTCTTTTCCACAGTAACCAATCAGACTTTAACTGGAACTTGATCTGGATGCCTGAGTTAACCCCCAAAATAAATTTTTTTCTTTGGCTGGCCATCAGAGGTAAAATTCTCACCACTGACAATTTGATGAAAAGAGGATTTATCATTCCCAATTGGTGCCACCTTTGTAGGAATAGCTATGAAGACATTAGACATCTGTTCATACACTGTGATTATGCCTTTAGAGTTTGGAACTTTGTCCTTTCCAAATTTGAAGCTCTGGGGTGATCTTGGGAGGATCTTACTCAGCTGTGGAACCAATGGAACCCACCATTCAGACATTGTGCTATCAAAAGAATCTGGAAATTAGCCATCCCGCATTTAATTTGGAGGATCTGGAAGGATAGAAATAATATAGTTTTTAGAAATAAGAAGCAGAATTTTAAACTCACTCTTGGCAAGATCTCCCAGGCATCAAAGAGGACATGGCGATTTAAACCTCCTAAGAACAATTGTTACCACTGAAAATGAAAAGCACATCTTATCAAATTGGCGAGATCGGATATTGGAGCAACCCAGGGAATAGTGTGGATAGATCTTTGGTCAAATGGCATCCCCACAATCAATTGGTTCAAGCTGAACTTTGATGGTGCCTCTAAGGGGAACCACAGGAGCAATGTGGAGGAGGAGCAATACGGGACCATAAAGGTAATTTGATTGTTGCATATGCTGGAAAAATGGGAATCCAAACCAATCATTTTGCAGAAGCTTTATCTGTTCTTTGGGGTTTGAGAGTTGCTCGGGCCCAAAATATCCAGAACCTCATTGTTGAAGGGGACTCCCTTAATATTATTAATCTGCTCAATCAGTCCTCTTCTCCTAGCTGGAATATCAAAGATTTTATCTCTGAGTCCATAAGCATCAGTCATACCTTCAACAGCATCAGAATCATACATACTTACAGGGAAGGAAACAAGGCGGCGATCTGATGCAATGCCAATTATGGCATTAATTTAAATTTCACTATTTGGGATAATGATAGTATCCTAATCGGCTTCACAACAGCATACATGCGGACCTTCACCGCATGAAACAATCTCTAAAGATATGCTTTAATCTTTGGAGAAATCCATAAATTCTTCCATAGTCTTTGTTTTAGTTTATTTGGCGTGGCATATGATATCTACTCCAAATGATAGCAAGATTTTGTTTAGGAACTTCAAGTGGAGTTGTCTTAATTTAAAAGCAGCGCCTTGCGCGGAAATCTGATAATTGATATTCGGTTGCCAAGCTCATGAAAACCGAAGATAACTACTGAGGTGAAAGCCGACAGGATAAGGGTTTTCACGCGCGACTTCACGCAGACTCGGATCGCAATCCTCAGCCGTTCGTGGGAGGACCAAGGCTACATTCCCCATTTTATGCGACCATATGCAACGGTGAAAACGAACCACTCTCAACGCCCAAAGGTATTTTGAAAATTGTTGTAACCAGCACATCCTTGTGAAGATGGGAGGGCCTCCTGCCCGAGATTGAGCCGTGTCTGGACCACATTGGAAAGATAACACCGAGCTCTGGAACATTCTTAGTATTGGCGGATTCACCAACTTTGTGGAGAGAGTGCGAGGGCATGATCAAAGCATCTCTGTTCGCTTTGCCAGGAGTGGAATGAGAGGATGGTCGACTATGGAGGCGAAGATTCTTATTAATGACGAACTCATGGCAAGGCGGCCCTCGGCTTGGAAGGATACCGCTTCTTCAACAAGAGGGTTATCAAAGAGGTGAAGAGAGAAGATTTGTGGAGGAGGAGGGAGAAGCTTATATTCAACACCGCGGGTCTACTTGTTAATTCAATTCCTTCTCCGTATGATGAAGTCACCCGCATGATGATTATTACATATCCTTGGAAGGCGGGTTTATTCTTGTCCTGCCAAGCACCTTGTCTTTTTGAATCACTTTCGTAGGAGTAGGTTGGTTTGCTTCCCCCACTATCATTAAACTCTCTTGAGCGCTCCATTTTGGAGTTCGAAGCATACCGGGCGGTTCCCCTTCACCAGGGCTTATTATGCTTATTCACAAGCACTTTGCCTTATCAAATTCCCCGGTCTCCCTTCCTCTCCCGGCCTGGCTTTGGTGGGCTCCGTTGCTGCCGATCCTGTCTCCCTGCTTTGTCCCTGCTGCTTGCCCCCTCCGGTGCTGATGCCCCCATGCAGGCTGCTCATGCTTCTCCTTCTTTTCCTCCTGCTGCTGCCCCTGCCACCCACACTGTCTCTACTTCTAAACGTGTCACCAGGGCTTCTAGGAGACTCAATCTTGAGTCTACTGCTGAGGGGGATGAACCTTTGGATGACATTGCTCGTGATCTGCTGAACATTAGTAGTGCCAGTCCCCAGGCGGCACCAACGGATAACCCTTCTAGAAGATTGGAGGCCTTAGAGGCTGAGCTTAAATTGCTGAAGGATGAGGTAAAAAATCTTGCTAAGCAAAAAGGCAAAAAAAGCATTGAGGGAGAAGGGAGCATTGGCAATAGCCAGCTTGATGAAATATACAAAAAACTGACCTCCCTAGACTCCCGCCTTGGGAAAACGAAGACTAGGCATGAGTATAATATTGCAGCATTCAGGGCCATAGAGGAATTCATCGAAGGTCATGCAAGAAGTGTTTCGCATCTCAGCGGTGTCCCGATTACTCTTTGGGGCAATGAGAAAGAGAGTAAAAGAACCGAGAGAGGAGCTCGATAAGACGGATCTTTGCTCATATGACCCACGCCCAGGTATGTATCATGCTTGGAAAAAGTAAAGATGAGTATTGATCAAGCGGCCAAGAAGTAGTCCGGTTTACTCTTTCTTTTGCTTGGTGGTCTCGCTAGGCTTCTTTGTTTTTCTTGCCGTTGTTTCTTTGTTAAGTCTCGTTTGTGTTCTTGTTTCTAGGCTCTTTCTTTTGTAACTTTTGTGCTTTGATCTGACTTCTCTGCTCCTCTCTCTTATTCGAGGCTGTTCTTTTTACCAATATTAAAAAAATAATACTTTGATAACTTCTTTTTGTTGAGTTTTAAATTTGTTAAATTATTTAGAAGGGTCACTTTTATTTCTTGTACTGATGATAAAGACTTCTAAACTTGTAAGGAGACTTTATACTAGCATCCTCCCTAATAGATGTGCATAAGTTATATCACTATTTAGGGCTTTGGCTACCCTTACTACTTACTTTTGTATGAGGAGTTCATAAAGTGTCAGTCCCCTAAATGAGATATGTTTTTATACCATTTTTTTAGCTTCAATGTTTTGCGAAAAAAAATATTGAAGATACGTAAGAAGTTTATGAGGTTTCTACAACGAACTTGAAGAACATGAAGAAATGTTTTTGTAAACATCCCTAGGATAAATATTATAACAAAGTTGGATACATTCAATTATGTCACATGATTGGTTCCTAAAGAGAAAACCAATTGGATTGTAGAGTTGGAGAAATATTTTGAGTATGAAAACTAATAACATCTTGAACAAGTACAATTTTCCATCACACAAAATTGAAAGTTTTCACATTTTGTTTGTGGGAACATACATACGATTTGAAATAAAATATGAAGTTAAAGATAAACTTAATACTTATAATACATTCATTTTAAAATTGAACAAAAAATTATTTATGGATTATCACACATGATTATATGAAAAAATATTCAAAACTTATGACAAAGGGACATGAGTGTAAATGATTATATAAAGGATTTATAGAAATTAACCAAGAATTTGGTCATGTTGAATATGAATATGAGAGATCTTAAATTATTTAAATAGATTATGGATTGAAATGCAAGATGAAATTATTATGATTAAGATTGCATTATTTTGAGGAATCCTCTAGTTAGCTTACTCTAAGGTAGAAGAGAAATTATCATGTACTGAGAATAATGAGAAGTGTAATAGAAAGTAAATTTCATACATGGTGATATAAATAGAAGTGAAATAGGAAATTATGGTAACAAAAAGAGGAAAGCACATTGTACTTCATGTAATGACGATGCACAAAGGGGTGTAAGGGAAAGTTTAGTGGAAGAGGTTGAGGTTTTGAATGTAATTCTACTTATCCAAGTCACATCCTCGTTGTCTAGTCCCTTTCATTCGACCATTAAACACCTAAAATTAGCACAATAATTATTACATAATACATCTTTATCTATTTTCTATGTATGCGACCCTTGAATAGTTAAATAGTGGCATGTGGTGTTAGGGTATCTCTATTATGTGACCTTTTTTTTCCAATGTCTAATGTCAAGTTGCACTTCATATCACTTATTTTCCCTATGTCAAAGGGATCTCTAACTATATATAGCAACATTGTTTTTTTTTGGACCTAGGGATATACTAACATCAACTTGGACCCTACCATTGTATGATACTATCCAAAAGTGAGCATTATTATCCAATAACTCAGTTCTCTTTCACTTTTACCATTTAGTTCTTTTGTAACTAATGTTTTCATATTTTTGGGCTACATGTCATCTTTGCCTCCCATTAAATTCTAGTGTTAAATTAAGATGCTCATATATATAAGGTTAGTTGGTATAATCTATCAAGAACTATCAAGAATCTATCACAAATAGTATTAAAAGGGTATTACAAGGGAAATTATTTATCAAATTTCATTCCACAAACACAATATTCTTTATTAAAGGGTTTTTAACATATAAAGTATAACTAGATATCATGTTATCATGTCAAAGACAAGGGAAACCACTAGGAGGGAACTCTAGATCCATATTAACTCTTGCACAAGCACTAGGACTACAACATGGAGTTTGAGCCCCTCATTTGGAAATCAGTAGTGTAGTTCTTGGAAAAATCATTATTGCGAGTTAGCCACCGAGGGAAGTGCAAACCATTCGGTGGTTACTCTATTTTTCACCTAATGTACATGTGGGTATTGATGTGTGAAACTAGTGGCTTAATCATTTTGGGTGCATGCATGAGGGTTCTAGAAGAAGTACAAGTACTTGAAGTAGCTAAGGATAAAGAACAAATTACCTATAGTGGATAAAATGTGCAAAGAACTTCCAAATGCTAGTTCCAAGTAGGAATTTAGTGCCTCAAACTAGTGTTTAAATGTGGCATTAGAAGAAGTATAGCTTTATTTAAAAACCCAAATTATTCATCCTTGTCACAACTTGTTTATCCTAGTTTCAGATTTATATCAACTCACAAAGTAATAGAAAAGCTACGTGAAAGATATATCTCTAATTTTCTATCTCCTTGAATGTTTTTATTTGTTATAGCCCATAACCCTAGCTTCATACTTTTTATTATTATTTTAAAGTAGTTTGTATAGATTTATATTATATGTTTTAATACTAATTACATTGATTCTACCTTAAATATGGGTGTAAACATTTGGTGAACCCACTTATTGATATTACACACCTTCTACACAATAGGATTTTGCCCTACATATTTGTCACCCGGACATTGTTCTTATCTATCACATTATATCCATTGTTAAGATTAATATGGACTTGTATTATCAAATACATAGTAATATGGTTTCATACATACTTCTACCTCTATACATCTAATTTAATTTATTCAAACTCCCTTGTTTATAGCTCAATCTTTCAAAACATCCCTTTCAACCTTGTTTGGTGAAATTATCCTATCTGCAACATTAATGAATAATTAAGTGTAGATAGTGACAATATTATCTATATGTATGACGAACAATGTGATGGTAATCACTATATATTTGATTATTACAATGAAACTTAAAATGAGAAAGAGGTATTTAATACTCTACCACTTTTATAATATCCTATAATCATACAATTACCATCTTGATAGGGACCAACAGCTTAAGGCATCATAAAAATATTTATAATCAATTATATACATGCTTGATCTATAAAATTCCATTTAGATATATTATTATCGGGGGTGTTTTATGCCCTAGAAAACCTAGGTAGTTGCTTAGTGTGCATGACAGGTAAGGGGAGCCAAACAATCTCTCTAAATTCACCTCTCTTTGGTCAATGAGAGTAGTAACAATTATGAATTATATATATATATATATATATATATATATATATATATATATATATGGATATTAAGGATTAAAACATCATTTTAAAAATGTAATTGGTGTTAATTACTTTCTTGATTGATTCTATGTATGTGAACGTACATGATGCATTCAAAGCATCATAGAGGTAGGAAAGTATGAGGATAAGCTCTTTTATGGCAACAATGGTAACTCGATGTGGCTGCAGTGTTAGCTCCACCATAGTTTCCATGATCCTCACAATGGTGAACTATGAAGGTGAGACCGAGATGTTTTGTCGAGGATGAATACTGCTTTGAAGGGTTTTTTTTTTTTTGTGTCAAAATCATTGCATAAAATCCATAGATGGAGCCCGAAAAAATACCCTTTGCTCTCATGCTACCAATTTTAAGGTCACTTCTCTGGAAGTACTCAAGATCATGGCTACTCTAATTCGACCGAAAACCCAGTCTCCCGGTTGAATAAAATCCCCATCAATAGTGAAAGGATGAGATATAACAAATATTTTAGTGTGTTGTTTAATTTGTTCCTCAAAAGTACACCAATTAAAATGTGAATATGAAATTCTAATCAAATTTCTATTTAACTTCCCTTGCACAAAATCAGTCTGTACTTGTAGCTAACAAAAGTTGTAGCATTCTGTCAAGCCAAGGGTTTATAGGGAAAAGGATGTGAAAACATTGAGCATCCTGGAACATTAAGAAATAAAATAAATAAGAAATATAATGTGGCACAACAATAAATTATGAGGACATCATTGATAGTTTCGTTATGGCAAAAGGAAAAAGAATATATTCTAGCAATAATTGTATGTTTTGTTAAAAGTTAGAGTATAATTTTATTTTATTTTAAATTGGGTGGGCGAGAGGGGGTAGGGAGCGTATTCTCCAAGTATTGTCTAGGGCACTCAAAAAGATTAATTCGTCCCTAATTATCATGAATACACACTTAGTGATGATAATATAGATGAAGAATATAATAGTTATGGTGTTAATGCTTATAAGAGTCATCAATAAAGTGTCATTAACTCAAATTATTTCTTCTGTCAATTCTAAGCTTATCTTAAAAGGGACCTCACATTATCTAGGAGAAACCCTATTTTCACCTTCTCTTCATGCACACTTTAAACAAATAATTTGGTTATCTTTAATTTTCTTAAAATATAAAAAGGAAACAAATTATTGTGTTATCTCAACTTTTTCTCCGAAAATGTAAAAGGAAGAAAATAATTGTATTATTGATCTTAAAAAATGTTTATTACTTAATCTCTTCACTAAAAATACAAATATCAACCAAATTATTATGTTATCTCTCATTCTTACTTAAAATTCAAAAGGAATAAAATGATTGTGTTATCTCTCATTTCCTCAAATGCAACCATGGTGAATACTCCTCCCAATAGATTTGGAAGAGTCCAATGCAATAATGCACCATCATTCACGCCATTATAACTATACATTGTGGTGCTGTTAGCCATGGATTTGTCCTCATCCTTCCACATAAAAACCATATTTTATTCTCGCATGAGGTCATTCTATATAATATAGATATTAGGAGCAGGGGTCATAACTATGGGTTATGATGTGAAGCAACCACCCTATTATTGGTGCACAAGTTTTTTTCTTTAGCATTAAGAAATCAAAGCAATTTGTATGATATGATGTGTATTTTCATTGAGGCCATAGATTTTATGTGTGATTGGTAGATCCATCATAAACAGGCATGAAGACGTTGAGTGTTAGTGAATACGTATAGATTAGTTTAAATGGAAAAGTAATGGAGAATGTGTGGGAACAAAGTTCTGAGTACCACAAAAATAATTTATTATGACAGCCAGTTTCATCATTACCTACTCACAGGTCAGTAGATACCCTTCACTCATTTCACACCTATTCATGATGTGCTAGCATGCTTGGTCTCCATGGACCATCCTCCATCGATTTCCTCGGATAGATGACATCACGCTTACCAAAAACTAGAAAAGCACACTTCACGTGGCACGGTATGGCGCATGGTAGTGAGGTGATGTGGAGGGTAGAAAATTTTAATTATTAGAAACATTCCCCACCGGTAATACAAATATTATCATCCCAACACCTCTTGTAATCTAAAACCCATCATTGCAACACCCCCATAATCATAAATCTATGTGGTAATCCACCCTCAATCACATTCTTGGTCACGTGACACAAAAGATATTTATATTCATGGGTAAAGTTCTGAGGGGGAGTCCCTTCAAGATGAGAAAAACCTTCATTTGTTGTATCACTTTGCTGCAATATGCATTCAGGTTCAAGGTTACTAGGAGGAGTCAGATTCAAAGTGTAGGGATGGGTTGAAGAGGAGGACGCCACAACACTTTTCTCCCTTTTCTAGAGTAAGTGCCATCACTTAATGAATGATTTTCCAATGTTTTTGCATCTATATTCCACCTTTTTCCCTAAATTACGCAAGGCTTGAATATGGGTATGTGTGTGCCATCATTTGTTTATCATCTGATATCTATGGCTTGAATATGTTGCGTCACTCCCAGATAGAATATGTAAGGCTTGAATATTTCCTGCACTGTAGTTGCCATTTACTTAGAAACATTCTATGTGTCCCTTAGTTAACTTAAACTATTTGACATTTATTTTAAAACAAGGTGTTCTAAAACCATTTCTCCACCATTGTTTTAAATAAAATGATTCACTCCAAATTTCCTTGCCTAACCTAGACAAAGCATGCAAACTATTTGACAAAATGTCTCTACAAAATGTTTGGTAAAATATGGTTTCTAGTGAATACGTTTGAAAAAATATTTTAAGGAAGGCCTCTCATTGAACATTCTAGGAATTATCTAAAACCCTAGCTATAGGTCTTCATGATTTGTAATCTAATGGCAAAGTGCTTGCATTTTTTAAATTTTTTTTTTTTTTTTCCTCTTAGAATGCCTCAAAGAATCTATGCACAATGTTTGAAAAAATGTATCTAAATAATTATGGTATTTTTTCTACGTGATTAGCATTTAACTATATTTTTAATAGTCAATTTAGAACAAGTTTGATGAGCCAGTGTGTGGTTCGAAGCCAAGCTGTAACTAGCAAGTAGTCCCTTGGTTAACTATCTTCTTAAACTAACAAAAACGAGGCCATCTACCCCAATTAAATTAAATGCCATGTCCTTCAACTTCCCTTCTTAAAACTCCCTCCCTCATTCATGTTTCAACACACAAATGCAATAGTTATCATATGTGTTTTATGTCTCTTTAAGGCCTACAAAATGTTGTAACAGATCAAGCTACACCACCCTATACAATTGCAGTCCCCACACTTTGACAATCACTTGAAGATATGCCTATATTTTCTCACAGAGAATGCACTCTCTATGAAGTGTTTGACATAATGTCTCTAAACATATGTCTCTAAAGTCATATAGTTGATTATCCTATTTATTCTTAATAGTTTTAGTAGTGCTTCTTATTAGTTTTATTCTTTTCCTTTAACTCAAAATCTTAAGAATACTAGTCACATATTATGCTATGTAATTTTATAGTCTTTAACAATTGTTGATAATTAATATACTCCAATGTACACATTAAACCTACAAGCTAATCAATATTTCTTGCACAATAATAAGTCACAGAGTTTAACTCAAAATTTTAACCCGTGACCACATAACCGTATTCTACAAAAGAGTATTACACATAACCAAGCCAAGTTTGGTTCTAACTAGCTAGTGATCACATTATACCTACATCAATAGTAAGAGTCAAGTCCATATCCCAAAATATAATGCCAATTACACAAATAGTTGGTTGATAAACATAATGCATACCATAAGGCTCAAGTCCATTATTTATGCCATAGGAAATTCATCAAGGTCTACACCAAAAGTATGCTTTACTGATTAAATCAAAACCCATAATTTAGTATATATAGTACACAAGATCATTGAAGACAGTATATTTAGTACTAAATAATTATTCCCTCAATAAAAATTAAATTTTAAATGGTTTCCTTTTTCAAACTTCTTGATGTTTCATCTATACGGTCGGAAATTAACATTTGTGCAATTAATTTCCTGTGTTTTATTTCTTGATCTTATGTCGATATTTATTGATTTTATTGCCCCATTGGGTAGAATAATATTAGATATAACATTGTATATTTTTAACCCTTCAATTACCTCCTTTAACACCATGTTTCTTTTCTACCCATGTCATTATGTGGGAGATTTATTTGAAGGATTAGTTTGTATTATGTTTTTTCCCCAAATTATTTATTAATTCCCAATAATATTCCATATTGTGGTCTTATTGAAATAGTTATTATATTACTATGTTATTTATTTTAATTATCTAATGCATTCATCTAAGTCTTGATACTTTATTTTTGTAAACTCATAGGAGGTAAGTTGTATAGGTCTATTAGATATCTTACCCAATGAACCATCAGTATTGATTCCCATGATCACAATGATGTGTGCAATGATCAATATTGACTGCAAGTCAACATTTTACTATACAGAGATATATGCCTTGAAACTACAGCCAATATGGGAATTGATTTTGAAAAATGTTGAAAAACATAGTGTGTTTTTCAACATTTTTGTTTTTCAACAATTAAAATTTCAACTATTTATTTCTGTAATTACTATAATTGAAAAGCTACTTTAAAATCTTATGAGATATGATTGGGTTCTCTTCCCAAACAACTTAAAAGTAGGAAGCAAGTCTAAATTATAAGAGGATAAAATCTTTTTTTTTTTTTGATCTATTTTATTTTTAAAAGATTAAAAAATTATTTGAAAGGGGTTGGAAAAAATTAAATTTTATTGGAAAGTAAAGCTTAAATTATTTAAGAAATTTAATCGACAAATTTAACTTCAACAAACTCACAAATTCAATTTTTACAAATTCCTCCACCATATCATATTCAAAATTTTGTTTAATTTGTAAGATAATTAATTGAATTACACTATACATTGTACACACATTTTTGGTAATTTCGAGGATCAAAAAATACCCATTGATTTAGAGTTTTAAGGAGTGAGCTCTAACACAAGACGAGCGCCACCTATCAACCTCATATGGAGCAACATACACCTAGACGTAAACACATTTTGTGAGTATATCACAAGATTTAAACTGACAACTTGAACTACCTAAAGAAGTGGTCAAGGACAAGTAAACCAACCTCGGGGGCTTACACTATGCACTCTTCTTTAATAACATAATGCATTTTCAAAAAATTAGACAAAGTGTCATGCATACAAACATTATATTGTGTGTGGTCTTCACCAATAAAATCATCAATGTGTCATACACTTATAAATTATACTACTAAAATTAACTCACACTACATGGCACCACTAGGTGCTGACAACATTGCTAGCTCTATTCAAGTGGGGATAGAGCCCCCACTATTAGTCAAGGGGTTCCCCTAGTAGAGCCATTTGGGCCATCAAATTTATTGGTGGATTTACATTATAAATGGTGTTGAAAAGGGCCATCGACCAAGGCTTGGGGCATATGTCAAGAAAACACTTTGAGAGAGAATCACTTTAAACCTCAACATCTAGTGGATGAGTATCCACGCCATTGGGATGGTAAAACCGATTGTTTGATTGTGTATTGTCCAAATGCTTTTGCGTTTATCCACACCAAATTGGGAAGGTTTCCCATAAGAAATAGATTCTTGTAGATATTTCTCCTATACATAAATTATATAGATATTTAATTTGAATTGTAAATTGTCATCAAATAAGATATATTAATCATTGATATTATTAATAGATTTAAAATTAATTTCCAAATATAAAAAAATAATCTTTTTAATATAATGCATATTAATATACCTAACCATAATATCAACAATAATAATATTGAAAAGAAAATGATTTCATTTTGTTAGTGCTAGTTGTATGGATTTCATATTGCTTATCTTTTAATGTGTTTATTAGATCTTTTTGACATATAACCTTCTCTTATAGTGATTGTTGACATTAGACATATTTGACTTTGGGTAGTAAGATATATATTTAGAGGAAATTTTAAGGGATTGTATTGGATTATGAAGCCATAAAGGAGGAGAGAGGAGGGCAAGCAAGAAAACATAATCATCCTTTAACCGATCAACCAATATGTTAGTAAGAGGACTACTTACATTTTCTTATTATGCGCATTGACTCAAGTATCATTATATATTATAGTTTATATGTTATTGCAAACCGAACAAACAAACGAACAAGGGGTTTGTTTGATTGAGTGATGATTTTTGAGTAGTAGAAGCAATTCCAAGATGTACTTGAAGGGACACATATTAGTGCATCATCCAGTGTACTAAAATATTAAGGTAACTTATAGTAGTGTCTAACCATTACAAATAATAAAAATGGATATGTTAGTGCCTTATTGTAATGTATGAGTTTCTTCGCATTAGATAGATAGCATATCATTTATTTCGGTTAAATTGTGACAAAATTGAATCATAAAATTGTGACACTATCTTTTTCTTTATGATCGTTAAATGGTTGAATAAAAATGGGTCATTTATTCACACTCTACCATTTCTTTTCCATTTTTATTAGTTAGACTACCCCTTATCGAAGTAATTCAGGTTGTTATTATTGACTTAATGTCCCTTAATTTATAAAATATCAATTATATTAAGTCCTAATCATTTAGTCAGTAAATTCATAAACAACTAAAATATATAGATTACATTTCAATTGAAAAGACAAATGTCATAAAAACACAATGCAAAATTGGTCAACATAGTGAGGGTTATGTAGACCAAGAAATATTAGGAGAAATAAATAATTGAGAACTTAAAATGTAAACCTAATCTAGTGGCACAATTAGAACCATACCATCTTAGTTGTGATAGTTTTCAAAATTAAATTTAATAATCGTGATCATTTTAATTTCCTCTCCAAAGGCCTTAGTCTATTTTCTAGAAAAGACTCAAGTCAATTTTAAATGACTACCCTTCCTTGGAACCTCATTTTGACCATAAAACCTTATGAAATTATAAAAATTGTAGCAAGTTAATGGGTGATATTTTATCCCTCAAAATATTTGAGGCCTTTATGATTTTGAACAGTCCATAAAACATCATCGTAACTACATGCATAATGAATGTCTTGGAAATGATTTTGAAGATGTTTCATTATTATTTGTATTATGGCATAATGAATGTCTTGGAAATGTAAATATTCATTTTTGATGTTATTTAAATGCATAGCTATTTATTCTTAAAAATTACATATGAGAGTAAATGCATTCCTATTTATGTTTGATGTTATCTATGTATTGTGAGTATTCCAATTTTATTATTCATGTACTTTCTTTATTTATGTGACAATTTTTTATTTAGTAATTTATCTTTCTTTAGACAAAATTGTGATTATCATTAATTTGTTCATAATATAATTAATGTAAAATGTTTCGTAATTTCTCAATATAATTGATTGATCTTAGTTTTGTTAAATGCAATAACATTGGAGTAAGTTTGATTATTCTGTATTCATTGTATTTGTAGATAGTTGTAATGTGCATATACCATTTGTATATAGAAAAAAATTAATAGTTATATTTTTTATGATGTAATTTGAAGCTACAAAAATTCTTTGTTGTCATACTCTCACTCTCAATTCGGTATATGGGGCAAGTGCCTCTGCAAAGATAGGAATTGGTGTGTGCTGAAGTGGCTTGCCCTTTAGGATGCTACATTGATACGCCCTACTATCGTTGCATCTTTGAAGGGGCTTTCTGATAGGATTATTTATCGATAGTTGGGTGGTAGACCTGTAGTGTGCGGAGAGGTTTTTACACTACCCACCGAATATAATTTATTCATACCTGAATTTTTCATGGATATTAGATTTCTAAAATTGTGTTTTTTTATCATATTGGATTATGTATATTATATTTTTCATGTAACATACTAGCATTAATTGTATTTTTATTTTTGCATGTGTGGTGAAAATGAATACACGAAGCTCCATTCCTCCTAATCCCATAGGGATAATATTAACAAATTAAAAATTCCAAATGCATGAATCATTTAGGAGGTCCACATTTGTGGTCTACATAGACCATCATAAACAGAATAAGCCGTTCAAACTGAAAATTGCAGTCATGGTTAAGGCCCGACTCAATTTTCTGGAAAAATTTGTTATTTACCTATCTAATTTCCACACCATAGGACCACATTCACGAGGATATGGTTTGGCTTATGCCACGATGGAGGATGCCCAGAAGTACGATCCTCCGGATATGATGAAGATGGGATTTTCGATCCTAAAACAAATAACAAATCTGAAAAATTGTGCAAAATAGATTACAAAAGGAAGTAGCTCCAAGTTTGCTACTAAAAACAAGAAAAAAATAGTTAATGCTTTTATATGTTTTGTACTAAAAAACTTTGGACATGTTTGAAAAAAACCTATATAAATATTTAATTTTTGAAAAATGTTGATTCACACGAGCTTAAATATATTTCATTTTGTTGTTAGAATATACTTTTGATTCACACGAGCTTAAATATTTAATATATATATTTTAATTAATATTAATTCAATTTTTATTAAAATTAGGTATTTCAAAATTATTTATACTATTTCGTTATGATTTATTTTTAAAAAGAATTGAAATAATTTTTATTATGTCGTCTATGAATGGTAAATAGTATTTATTATGTGGAGTTTGAATAGATTGCAAATTTTGATATTTTCCATAGTATTAAAATGTGTTGCAATTGATTATATTTTTAAAATTACTAATGTTTATATAATTTATAGCAAGTTTAGATTTTTAAAATTCACTTATGTTAAAATTATATTTAGGTAACAAATGTGTAATGGTAACATTTTTCTAAAATATTAACAACCCCTTAAATGAAATCTCTTCAGGGTTATTTGAATCCAATGAGTGGAGTCTAGTTAAAAAAGGAAAAATTTCTTCAAAATGGAATGGTTTTAGACATATGGTGTTTAGGTGACATAGTAAGAGGATTAGAACTCAATATAATGGAATTAATTATAGGGAAATTAATAATTTGAAGGATAAGAATGTGCTTGAGAACATTGTTGATGCAAAATCACAACACCCCTGGACGCACATCAGGCTTCTAGGTTGATGTTCAGGCATCCAGTGTGATTGCACAACATGGAAACCTCTCTACAAGTGTGGGACTTGTAAAACGAGAGAGGAATCTCCAGAGAAGGCTGGTTCCTGCTCCTAAACTACCTGCCACAAGCTATTCCAGTGCAGGCAAGCTAATCTAATCCTAATCTAACCATGCCAAGGAGACAGAGAGAGAGAGAGAAAGGAAAAAACAGCAAAAGCCTACACTAAAACGGTGATACACCAGAGAAGGAGAATGTTGGACATCTATCAAAACTGCCATGGGACAAAGAGAGGTGAGCAATGGGAAGGATGGACAGATGCATCACAGGCCCAAGGATAGATTTCACACAGAAAATGTCCCAAAACTCCATGAACATAGCTCCAAACCTGCAATGAACATTCAAACATGCACAGATACCTGCAATGAAGAGAGGCAAGAAGAGGACAAGCAAAAACAAGGAAGGATGGACAGATGCATCACAAAACACGTTTTGTTGCTCCAGAAGTTTGCACAGAACATCATTCCATTAGTAAAAGCAAAAACACCATTACAGAGCAAGGGAGGAGGTTCGAACTCCATTTTCAACCCTAGAGAAGAAAAGAAGGGAGGGCCGAGCAGAAAGAATGAACAACCACTTTCTAAAATGAGCCAAATCTGGCTTTTACATTGCATGGGTCGAGCCCAGGGGACAGAAACGTGGGAAAACGTGTAAGCCCATTCCTCATTGAATACCAACGCATTAAAATGGCATAGGATACCTTACCAACCCATACCCTGCCATATTTGACCGATTTTGGAGGAGAATGCGACCCATTTGTATTAATTTGGCCGCTAAAATGTCACTTCTGTCCGTGCAGAAGAAGAATGCAACCCATTAGCATTAAAACGGGTTGTTGAAAAGTCGCTTCTGGCCATTACCACACGTCAGAGCCGTTTCTTGATTTTCTCTCTTCAGACTGCACCAAAACTCGAGATTGATCCCAGAATCATGTAGAGCATCTCAACAGCTTTCCGTTGATATAAAGAACGTGGAAATCCGAGCTCTGGATCAAAAGATATGGCGATCTGAAGATTTAGGGCACGGAACAGATCAAAACGAATTTTAAAATGTTTTCCCGCTCTTCGCCATCTGGACGACACGTGGCACGTGCTGATTGGACGAGCAATTCTCTCTCCTCCATCTTTCATGGGCTTTCCTTTTGAAATTGCTTGTGGGCCCCTTAAACTTGGACACGTGGCGCCATTTCATTGGTTCGGTTCAGCGCTCGATAACTCGTCCCTTTGACCTTTTGACTTTTCTCTTGTGAGGACACGTGGCACCTTCTGATTGGTCCTCGGCTGATTCGGCTCCTTCGCGTACTTCGCCTCCATTTGTCCCGGATGTCCCATTTGATTTGGGGCCCTTTGTGCTCATTTCGGCCGGTTCGCGCCTCTTTGTCCCAATTGTCCCATTTGCGTCCCTCTCAGCAGTTAGCCAATTTTTTCTCGGTCGAACCGACATTTCGCGCCCGTCGCGTACTTTTGTCCCAGATGTCCTCGTTGCTTTGCGGGCTATTTGTGCTTACTTGGCCGAGCGCCGGCTCGCCGGGCTTTTTGTCCCAAATGTCCCGACTGCCCCTAGGACTAGGACTTAGTCATTTTTACGATTTTTTCCTGGATCAACCTACTTGCCTTCTGCAACCTCTTTTTGCATTTTCTCAGAGCTTGCTCTTTTCCTCTCAGACAGGGAACTTAGAAAATATTTGAGGGGACTCTAGCAACATGATTTTTGGCCCCAAATCAATCAATTTTCCTGGGACTTGAATATTCTGATGCATGTTATCAAAATTACCCAGGGGGGGTGAAATTTTGACAACAAACATAAAGATGCATTTTTTTCCTTGTTCACCCCTTTTAATCTAGGTGAGAACTCCTTATTTGAGATTTACAAGATTGAATTTCCAAAATTTGTAGTTGACACATCTTGTACATTTTGTATATCTTCCACAATAATCCCTTGTTCTAAAGTAATTTAAGGATTGATTTTACTTAACTTCTTTTAATCCTAACAAAAAGGTTTCTTGTATATATTGCAAAGTTTTCTTCATGACTGATTTGCTTAAAGATGAAATTTTTTGTAAACATATATTTTCTCATATTAACAGAAAAGGGTTAGGGACCCTCTTACCATTTTATTTAATGATTAACATAATATGAGAGTGTTGAACAAAATGGATTAAATTTTGATAAAGATACTTCCACTTAATGTATAAAACCTTTTTTTATAATAAGAGATATCCAATATATATTACAATAGTGTAATATAACTAATACAATGTTTTATTACAATGTTTCCCAAAAATAAGTTCCTGACTAACACATGACACTAAATCATATAGTGTGTATGTCCCTAGACGTACTACTAACTCCAAAAAATCTCCAATATGAAATCAGTATTAATGAATGGTCTCAGTAGCAAATGTTTTAGTGCCTTGTCATAAGTTAAATTATAGATGGTCTGTATTAAAAATTCAAATTGGTAGTGTTCAATATGATTTTTTTTTTACTATTTTTGCTTACGATATATGTTTGTCCATTGTAAAGGTAAACATGGTTGCCATTTGGAGATTGGAAATTTATGGGGTGTCAAATACCTTAGAAAATATTACATGTTCAACATTCATATTATATGACACTAATGGCAAGAAGATAATAGAGACGAGCACCATTGTGGGAAATGCTACTATGACCTTCCACAAGACAGTATAGGGCCTTGATATTGGTTCTTGATGAAGAGATATGCCATTAAGTTTGGAACATTTTTGTGTTTTTGACAATATGCTTATTGTGAAATAATTGAATGTTGTATACCTATTTAACAATTCAAATCTTAATGTTATTCGATTTCAAGTGCTAGAGATTGCATCTTGCTTTGTGAAATGTTCATATGTGCATGTAAAAGTTAATAGAGGTAGTTTGGATGTATTTTGAGATTCTAGAGACACTATAAATGAAGAAGTGACATCATTGTTAGAACTTGCCATGGATGACATTGAAATATGATATACACATCGTATTTCATTTTTGTGTAATGGTAGACATACCTTTTTTATTGTAGAAATATGAATGCACAACAATTCTCAATGTCTCTAATGATTTATTATGCATAATTATATCAATATGAATGAAAATAAAGAATAAAATATTTTGAGCACCATATGTTATAGTTTATCTTGTATTATAATGCATCGATCCAAGGGTGGTTATGGAAACACAATTCAACAAAACATAGGGAAGTTAGAGATGTTCTCTTCCATGTTCAACATATGTGATTTGCATTAGGGAAGGCCAAAATTAAAAGGTGGTAATATAATACTTTTTGAACAATAATTATATATCATATCAATGTTAATGTCACATGCTAGGCTAATAATAATGAAATGTCCTCTTTTTATATAGGTTACTTCACATTCCATGATGGTAATATACAAATTTGTGAACATTGATTCTTTTTCATAATACATAATATTTTATGTTGGGCTAATAATTACATATTTTTACTCCCTAGATACAAACACCTTCACATTACATGGAACTTAAGCGTTCCCACAAGCATCGGAGAGGATGAAACCACATCATCGGTATGTAGAGCATTTTGTTTAAGTTATTTATTTAGTGTTTTTATAGTAATCATAAACAATCGTCTAATAACATTTTATATTTTAATGTCTAAGTGAGATGAACCTCCAAGAGTTGATGATGCTTTGCGTTAGATAGTCCTTCCAAGCCCATTGGCTCGGTATCCTTGAACCTACAATGGAGGTGATTAAGCTTTAAAATTCACTTTTTATTTCTTGTTAATTATTGTTATTTAATAGCGTAAGAATTATAAAAATTTGATAACATTTTATTTCAATCAGTCACCCATAGACTATAAAACTGAATAGGTAAATGGTCTCATTCCTTATTTCTACCACCATGGATCATGTGTTGTTAGTGGGGACATTAGTTTTTGGGAATTACTTAGACTTAATCAACATCGCCATGTTGCACACAATCTTCCTTCCTGGGACCATGTAAGCATGGCCGTAAGCATATGGGAAAATGGTCACCTATCCCTCATTCTAAGAGAAGGGAATATGTATAAAATAAAGAGGAGGATTTGAACTATGTCTTGAAGAAGCAATACTACCTATAGAACAGCGGGGTTATCGATCGAGTTTACAAAGAAGAATGAAAAACTAAATTCGAGGAGCTAAGCCATAGAGAAAAGAGGGAGGTGGATGTAGAAATTCCTTCCTATGATTTAGAGGAGATGTAATGGGACATGAAGGAGAGGTGGTTGAAAGTGATAGAGAAAAAGAATAACTCAAATCTTTGGGACACAAGTAAATTTAAGATTAGTATAATATATTATCTATTATGTTTGGTTAGAAATAAAAAACTTAATATTATCTTATGAAGAGGAAGATAGAGAAGAGGGTGGAACAACTAGTGGGAATGTTGACCCCCATGAATGAACATGTAAGTAATTATTATTCTTTCATTAATATATGGAATACAACTTTTGTTTATTTTTGTATATACTAAATCCTTTTGATGGTGTGTATAGGATTATGATATTCCCTTGAGTCATCTCCTATGCCGATAGATAGAATCGATTTGTAGTAAGAAATAGATAAAGGTAAAAACCACTTCAAATTTACATGAAAATTGTATGTTACATTATGTTGTTGATATTTTAATTGTCTTGATGACTTGATTGATGTAGGGGTACGTTTTCGATGAGACACGCTCCTTCAAAATCATCCTATGATCTCGATCCTATTGGAAGAGATGCTGAGATGAATATCGACGGAGATACAATTTCATTTTAATTCGAGAAGAGAGATGGTGATGAGGGAAGACATGAGGATAGGGGCACAAATGATGGTGTCGATGGGATGATAGAGGGGGAAACTAGAATGGTAAGTAATTGAATGTTCTCATTTGATTTTCTATATTATTTTCTAGTGAACTTAAGATAAAGTTATTAATGCAATTGATATTGTTGTTATTTCATGATTTTTATGATGAAGCGTATGAATTTAATGTCGATGATATAGTTTTTGTGAGGGGAGTTGTTCGTGATAGTAGCACGTGTGTGGTGTTTCATGGCACAAGGCTCCCCCTTTATACTATGAAAGTCATCATTTATGAGGCCATTGTTCCCTCTACTCCATTTCCATTGACACTTTGGCGAGTGTGTCAAAGGTTTTACAATATGGGATGTCAAATATATCATATTGGACAACTCCTCATAAAGAGGCAAGTAGATGTAATGGATGATTTAATTTAATTATGTGTTTAACTGAAAGATTCATCTATGTTGACTTATTTAATAAATGGTTGGCTTTCAGTTGATATGGTACAGGTTGTAGATGAGGGAGTGCACCATAAAAGGATTCGAAAATCGACGCCCCCTATCCTTGGGATCACACCTAATTCCGTTTATAGAGACAAAAAGAAGCGTATAAGATATTATGATACACTACTTTATGTTGGTTCCAATAGGCAACAAAGGATATAAAATTTTTTATTTCGTAACATTTTTGTATAAAATTTCTTACGAGGACTCTAATTACTATATATGTGTATAGGATGATGTTGTTACTATAATGTGTTTATGAACTAGTGTTTAACGTTAACGATTTAGTATTGCATTCATGATATATTGAATATGGTTTATGGTTTATGGTTTTAGTTATGAATTACACAGAGTTATCCATTCACATTTTTTTATAGTGCATTAGATGGTTTCTATTCTTGTTATATGACATTCCATTTATTGTTTATATGATGATGTTATCACTATGTATTTGGTTAATGTATTAATGTGACTATGGATTGTGGATTAGAGTTTATGGTTTATGGTTACATAGTTGCGTTCTTCTTCCATGTTTTCCTACTTGGGTTTGACATGTTTACTAATTTATTGTAGATAATTCATAATTTTGTTTTCAAAACTAGTGTATTATGTATTATGGTTTATGGTTTATGGTTACATAGTTGCGTTCTTCTTCCATGTATGCCTACTTGGGTTTGACGTGCATACTAAAATTTCATATATATTGCATCCATGAAAATATTTTGTTGAATATAAGTTAAATGCATTATTTTCTATTTAATTTTGTTATAATCCTAACAGAAAATGGGTTGTTTAAATGCATATGTAATTAGATGGAAAGACAAAATAAGGATGGAAAGTGCAAGGATTCACCAAAGTAGAAACCAAAAGATAATGAAACATTTGAAAGTGCCACTTATGTGTTTGGAAAGAATTCAAAAATCCCTGTACATGAAGATGCGGTGTTGGACAAGCAGACGAGTCTTCCCCATCATTTCGTATAGAATTATAAATGAAACTTGTAACAAAAAAGTAAAAGTTTTATAAAAATGAGTGTGAAAGCCTCACATTGCCAAATTTGTATTTGACAAAAATATAAGGAATTATTCGAACAAATAGGAGATATTTCTTTAAGGGAGATAGAGTTGGAGATTGAGCTACAAGAGTTAGAACTAGAAACTTAGAATTTGGAGACATTGCGTGAAGCGAACAAAAAAGTGTTCAAAAATCAGGTAGAAAGCTTCAATTCTATTCTTAAAATCCACGAAGATCACAAGCAAGTATGGAAGAAGATGTACATGCAAGCCAAGGCGTCAACTGAGGAAAATGTACCATTCACTCCCACTAAAGACACAACTAATAAATGAATATATAAATTTGTAATAAAATGACACTATTCATGCAACCTTTGACATCAAAATATTCTTGTTAAACATATATTAAACTTACTTATATATTTGACATCAGTATGTTATTATTCAACTAATTAGATTAAAACCTTGGAGTTGGTATGCATAGTATATTTTAGTTTATAAAAGAGTAAATAATATTACTAATAATTTTTCGGTGACGTATAATATGAGTATTGTAAAAGAAATATATTAACTATTTGTTTTTAAATTATTGGTAAATAGTTTTTAAGAAGGGAATATACCCTCATACAGAAAAGGTTCAAAAGCTAGATATTAGAGTGAAAAAACACAATAAGATAACAAGATCAAATGCAACAAGAAAACACAACAACAATTAAGCTACTTCCCAAAAAGTACCAAAACAACATCTGAACAAGTATATAACAACGTCTAAATAGCCAGTCCACAGTAAAACAACTGCACATCCAAGTTAGTTGGGAGAAACAATGTACTTTCCATTAGATTATTTCTTTTTTTTAACGTCTTCCACCCATGAGAGACCTCCTTGAAAGGGAGAATAACCTCGAGAGCTTCAATCGGCAGGTATTTGTTATTTTCCATTGTAGGAGGAGGAGGAATGTTTTCCTTTCCACTTTACCCTCTGATAATGCAGTTTTTGTATTCTCAATACTCCTACCAACAGAGAATTTCTTTAATAGGAGTTTCCGAGGACTGATTTGACCCCAACATTCGAATCAACATTTGAAACCAAATCAACCTTAGTATCAAAAACCAAATGCTTGGGAAGGGAATTTTTCCACCAATTGTTTCTATCAGTATTATGCTTTTCCAGCCCACAATCTGAGACTGTGTGACCAATAGCAAAACATCTTCGACACCTGAAGGGAAAACCTTCATAATCAAGTGGTTGCATCCATGTTCGGTTTTGTACTTTAAGCTCAATGTTTGCATGAGGTTTTTGGAAGTGTCAAGTTCAAAAAGGATCCTAGAAAATGTTGTGTGGGTGTAATCTATTGTTTGAGAGTCAATGAAAAGAGTAGCACCTAAAACATTGCCTATGGAGGTCAAGTAGTCACTGCTCCAGAATTGAATGGGTAGATGAGGTAGTCTGATCCAAACTAGTTTGTGGGAAAATGATTCTATGAGTGGGTTAAAAGAGGGAAATCAGGGCTTTAAAATAAGGTAGTGTGATTTTCATAACCGTAATTTCCTCACAATAACAACTTTATCATTTTTTGAAGAAAAAAACAACAATGAAAATCCCTTTAGCACATGGATACAAATAAACCTTACCCATAATAAAGCGGAATCTAGTTTTTTGAGATTAATTCATGTAGATCTAATAATTTGGGCCATAACCCACTGAAGCGGCATATCAGAGCATTTTCTTGGTAGAATCATTCAAACTCTAGAACATTCTCCCCAAATTTGATGCTCGGGGTAGATTCTGCAGGGGTCATGGATTTGCATCCATGTATGGCATATTTGAAGGAAATGCTAGAGTTCCCATGAGCATTAGGTGCCTTGCCAATAGGCTATGATCCAATCTCAATATTTACCCCAAATATCTAGTGTAAAACTCCATTTCCAACAACGGGGAAGAGAAAAAAGGCCATAACAAATGTCACTAGTTTTCTTCCACTCCTCTACCATTATGTACGCCAGTCAAAGTTGGATTCAAATTTCCACCATGGTCTCGGTTGGGGCTTGGTGTAAAGCTCGGAGGAGTAATGGATTGGTGCGGGCTCGAAGGAGAGAGGGACTGTGCTTAGGAAAGGAAATCTCAATCCATTAAATTTCTATTTTTTAAATGTTCTCAAACGCATGAGCCTCCCTTCCAGATTCCATTCACAACCTGAAGGGGTGGCTTCCTTCCAACGCCGCCGCCCTTGGAGATTCTACCATGGCTTCCCTAGTTAGGGAAATTTTTGACATTTAGGGTTTTTACAGATAAGCTATGAGAAACCATCATTGTGTGATATATTAAATGTTTGTTAAATTAATTGAACAAATTTTAATATCTTATTATTCAACAATATTAGTAAATATTATTTCTGAGGATCTACGCCCTAGAAAAATATTATATTTTTTTAATTCTCTATCCAAGTTCAAAGTTGAAAATATCATAATGAATTGGTTAGGTGTTATGGTAGAGTGATGAGGGTAGAGATGATGTATAAACATGTTTGAGAAGGGCATGGACCTCAGTGTACTGTCATAAGTGAAGTGCCAAGACATATATGTATAGATATTGATTTTGTGGTATGCAAATTTTTTGTTTTATGTAATGATTATAGCATTTGTAGCATAGTAGATGAGATGGATAGATGTATGTTGTTATATTATTGTATTATAGAATTATTAGATGTATTTTCTCTTATGGACTTAGGACAGCTATCTTTATGTTTTTTTAATTAACATAATAGTCTTTTCATAGAGGTTTCCTTTAATAAGAACTTCCATATTTCTACAAATATTATTTCCTAAGGAACTGAAGCCTTAACTATAAAGTTATTCGTTATTAAACACTTTTGGATCATTTCTATTCATCTCCATTTCAAGCTTGAAGTTGCACTATACCATGGTTCACACCCATCCAACACCACCAAGGTTACAAGAAACTCAAAAAGACCCTAGTGGTATTCCAATCCTATATCTCAACATTCTTGCATATACTTTGAGGTTCATAAATAGATCTTTGTCCACCTTGTATTATTTTCATCCTACACATATTTCAAATGAGTTTTATGTGAAAGAAAAGGCCAAGATACTTGTATTCACATACCACTTCAAAAGAATCCTTCAAATTGGGATCTGAAATGCCTCCTCTTCCTTTTTAGTGAGAAGATAAGAGTTTTTTTGTCGATGTTCACATGCATCCCTACCTCTTTAAGAAATATTTATAGGACACATGCTCCCCAGTACTATGTCAAATGCTTCCTCGAAATCTATGAAAAAAATTATATAGTTTACCTTTTTAATCCTAAACCTTTTTCAACCAAGTGTTTGTGTGTGACACGATGATCTATTTTTTAATGTTTTGGTTTGAAAATTGTTTTTTAATTTAATTTATTTCTTTTTTTCTCATCCCAATCATTAATCATACTCCCAATAAAACTTTACAAAGAGAGGATTGGTTATGCTAGTTCAAAGGATTATTTACATCTTCACTCTTAAACAAAAAATGTGCTTACGTTGGTTGTCCACTATGTTGAGAAGCCATTTTGAACAACCCCATTAAATATTTCTTGGATTCAAGGTACTAGAATTCCATTTCCCCATGTATATGTTCCTTTTGTAAATCATTAATGTCACAAACCTTACCTATTGTAAATCTCTTAATCATTGTAGTAGCCACTCCACTTGCAATTTAACAAACTCATTGTTTGTTTGCATAATATGCAATTCTGTAAGAATGTTTGGATTTTAAATTAAGGGACTTTTTTCTGCAATATAAGTTCACTTTTACATGTATTTTTCAAACTGCACTGCATTTTTTAAAGTGTTGAAAAAAACACGATGTTTTTCAAGGCACCGAAAAACACGCTTTGAACAAAATTTTTCCACATAATAATTACTTAATATGGATTACATCATTACAATCATGTGTAAAAATACTATTGTTTTTACCTTTTCGAAAACCAAATTAAGGTTTTCAAATTGTTGAAAAACATAGTGTGTTTTTAACGATCTTTGAAAATCACACACTGTGTATCAATAAGACGAAAACCACAAATTTTTAACACATTTTAATTACTTGATATTGATAACATCCATCAAAAAACTTTGAAAATAATTGAGTTTTACACCCATTCGAAAACCCACACTCGCTGCGTTTTACAAAGTGTTGAAAAACACATTGTGTTTTTCAACGCGCCAAAAAAACGCACTTTGTTTTTTCATAGAGATGAAGAGAACTTAAATTTTCCACATAATAATACTTAATATTGATTACATCATTACAATAATGTGGAAAAACACCATGGTTTGTACCTTTTCGAAACCACATTAAGGTTTTAAAGCTGCTAAAAAACAAAGTGTGTTGTTCAACGTGATGAAAATCACACTGTATCAACAAGACGAATTTTTTTTTTTTTAATCACATATTAATTAATTGATATTAATAACATCCATCCACAAAAGTGGAAAAGCATCATTATTTGTGACTGGTTGAAAACCCAAATTACATTTTGAAAATTCTTAAAAAAGACAATGTGTTTTTCAACGTGCCCAAAAACATATTTTGTTTTTTCGATGAGATAAATAGCACAAAAATGTTCCACATAATAATTAATTAATATGGATTACATCATTACAATAATGTGGAAAAACATCGTTGTTTGCACCTTGTCAAAAATTACATTTTGGTTTTCAAACTGGTGGAAAACAGTGTGTTTTTCAACATGTTGAAAATCACACTTTGTGTACCAACAAGACAAAATCCACAAATGTTTAGAACATTTTAATTACTTGATATTGATAACATCTTTCCAAAAACTGTAAAAGCATCATTTTTGTGCCTAGTCGAAAACCCACACTCTCGCTTTTCAAAGTCTTTGAATAACATAGTGTGTTTTTCAAGATGCCAAAAAGCACACATTTGTTTCCACTCTTTGAGCATAGAAAGGATTCTCCACATGATAATTAATCAATTTTATTTCATAATTACATTAAGGTGGAAACAAATTGTGGTTTCCACCTGTGGAAAACTAGTAGTGCATTTTTCAAAGTGCTAAAAAAGTGTGTTTTTCAATGCGTCAAAAATGCACTTTGTTTTTCTAACGAGGTGCAAAACACACGATTTATCTGTGTTCTAATTACTTTCTATTTAAAACATACATCCAAAAGAGTGGAAAATCATTGTTGTTTGTGCCCATTCAAAAACCCTTATTGCGTTTGTCAAAGTGTTGAAAAACATAGTGTGCTTTTCAACGTGCTAAAAAATGCACTTTGTTTTTCAACTGTTTGAGTATAACAAAGATTATCCATTTGATAATTACTCAATTTGGATTAATATAATTACATGAAGGTGGAAAAATATCATGGTTTACACCACGAGGAAAAAAGTTGTGCATTTTTCGAAGTCTTTGAAAAACACATTGTGTTTTTGAACACACCCGAAAAATGTACTTTGTGTTTTATGACGAGGTGTAAAATGCACAAGTTATCCACATTATAATTACTTTATATTTATAAAATACATCTAAAAAGTGGAAATTCATTGTGGTTTACGCCATTCAAATACCTACATTGTATTATTCAAAGTGCTGAAAAACACAATGCACCAAAAAAGACAATTTATTTTTCTACACTTTGGGAAATGCAATTGTTCTCCATGTGATAATTTATCAATATGTATTAAATGATTACATTAATGTGGAAAACATCGTGTTTTACACCTGTGGAAAACTAGTTGTGCATTTTTGAAATCTTTAAAAACATAGTGTGTTTTTCAACGTGCCAAAAACACACGGTTTGCTTTTTATAAGGTGAAAAACACACAATTTCTCCACATTCTAATTACTTTATATTGATAACATCCATGCAAAATGATGAAAATCATCGTTATTTGTGCCCATTCGAAAACCCGTATTGCCTTTTTCAAAGTGCTGAAAAACACGAGTGTTTTTTAACACGCCAAAAAACACACTTTGTTTTTCTGCTCTTTGGGAAATGCAATTTTTTTCCACATGATAATTACTCAAATTGGATAACATCAATCCATTAAGGTTGAAAAAAATCGTGGTTTTCACCCTTTCGAAAACCCGCATTGCATTTTTCAAAGTGCTCAAAAACATCACTTTGTTTACCGACCAAATGAAATACACACAATTTATGCACATCATAATTACTTCATGTGGATTACATCATTGCAATAAGGTGGAAAAAACACGATGTCTAACCCCCTGTCAAAAACAACATTACATTTTTCAAAGTGCTAAAAACACATTGTTTTTTTCACTGCGTTCAAAAATTGACTTTGTTTATCGACAAGATGAAATTAATTTTTTTATCCATATGATAATTACTCAAATTGGATTACATCAATTCATTAAGGTGGAAAAACATAGTGGTTTGCACCCTTTTGAAAACTGCATTATGTTTTTAAAGTGCTAAAAATACAACATGTTTTTCAGTCTTTGAAAAATTCACTTTGTTTATCGACGAGATGAAGTTAAAAAAATTATCCATATGATAATTATTCAAATTGGACTTCATCAATACATTAAGGAGGAAAATATTGTGGTTTTCACCCTTTCGAAAACCCGCATTGTGTTTTTTAAAGTGCTGAAAAACTCACTTTGTTTCTTGACAAGATGAAATTAAAACAAAGTTATCCACATTATAATTACTCAAAGTGGATTACATAAATACATTATGGTGGTAAAACATCATCATTTTCACTCTATCAAAAACCCACATTGCATTTTTCAAAGTGATGAGAAACAAAGTGTGTTTTTCAACGCACTAAAAAACTCACTTTGTTTATCCACAAGATGAAATCAAAAAAAGTTATCAATATGATAATTACTTAAATTGAATTACATCAGTACATTAAGGTGAAACATATCGTGGTTTGCATGCTTTCGACAACCCACATTGTATTTTTCAAAGTGCTGAAAAACATAATGTGTTTTTTAGTGCGCTAAAAAACTCACTTTGTTTATCAACGAGATAAAATTAAAAAAAATATTATACATATGATAATTACTCAAAGTGGACTAGATCAATACATTAAGGAGGAAAAACATCGTGGTTTACACCCTTCGAAAACCCGCATTATGTTTTTCAAGTGATGAAAAACACATGCTTTTTTTTTAAGCACTTGAAAAAATCACTTTGTTTATCGACGAGATGAAATTAACAAAAAGTTATCCATATGATAATTACTCAAAGTGGATTACATCAATACATTAAGGTGGAAAAACATCGTGGTTTGCGCCCTTTCAAAACCCATATTGCATTTATCAAAGTGCTAAAAAACATAGTATGTTTTTCAACATACTTTGAAAAACTCACTTTGTTTATCGATGAGATGAAATTAGAAAAAAATTATCCATATGATAATTACTCAAAGTGGATTACATCAATACATTAAGGTGGAGAAACATTTTAGTTTGCACCCTTTCAAAAACCCGCATTGTGTATTTCAAAGTGTTGAAAAACTCACTTTGTTTACCGACCAAATGAAATTAATGCATGTTATGCACATCATAATTACTTCATGTGGATTAAATCATTTCAATAAGGTGGAAAAAACAAAGTGGCTTGCACCTTGTCAAAAATTGCATTACATTTTTTAAACTTATGAAAAATTCACTTTGTTTATCGACGAGATAAAATTAACAGAAACTTATCCATATGATAATTACTCAATGTGGATTACATCAACACATTAAGGTGGAAAAACATTATGGTTTATGCAATTTTGAAAACCCACATTATGTTTTTCAAAGTGCTAGAAAAACACAATGTGTTTTTCAGCAAGCTGAAAAACTCAACTTGTTTACTGACTAGATGAAATGCACATAAGTTATCCACATGATAACTACGTAATCATTACTCAATTTGTATTACATCAATAAATTAAGGTGGAAAAACAATGTGGTTTGCGCTTTAGTTGAAAACCAACATTACATTTAACAAAGTGTTGAAAAACATAGTGTGTTTTTCAACGCGTTGAAAAATGCACCTTGATTTTTTGACAAGGTGCAAAAACACACAAGTTATCCACATTCTAATTACTTTATATTGATAACATCCATCCAAAAAAATGTAAAATCATCACGGTTTGCACCTAGTTGAAAACCTGCATTGTGTTTTTCAAAGTGCTGATAAATACAATGTCTTTTTCAATGTGCCAAAAAGCACACTTTGTTTTACCTCTCTTTCAAAAATAAAAGCCTTCTCCATGTGATAATTAAATTGATATGGATTACATAAATACATTAAGATGGGAAAACATCATTGTTTGTGCCCAATCAAAAACCCGCATTGTGTTTTACAATGTGCTTAAAATAGAGTGTGTTTTTTAACATGTTAAAAAATGCACTTTTTTTTACGAGATGAAATGCACACAAGTTATCCACATAATAATTATAAAATTTGGATTATCTCATTTCAATAAGGTGGAAAAAACACATTGTCTTGCACCTTGTCGAAAACCACATTCCATTTTTCAAAGTTCTCATAAACATGATGTGTTTTTCAACGTGCTAAAAACTCATCACATGTAACGACAAGATGAAAATAAAAAAAAATTATCCTCATGATAACTACTTGATATGGTTTACATCATTACATTAAGGTGGGAAAAAATCATGGTTTCCACCATGTGGAAAACCTATAGTGCATTTTTCAAAGTGCTGAAAAACACATTGTGTTTTTCAACGTGTCAAAAAATGCACTTTTTTTTTTCTGCCTTTTGGGCAACGCAATGCTTCTCCATGTGATAATTACAAATTATAGATTAAATCATTACATTAAGGTGGAAAAACATTGTGATTTCCACCTTGTGGAAAATGGCATTGTGTTTTTCAATGTGCTGAAAAACATAGTATGTTTTTCAACACGCCGAAAAATACACTTTTTCCATACTTTGGGAAATGCAATGATTCTCCACGTGATAATTACTCAATGTGGATTAAATCAATACATTAAGGTGTAAAAAAGTGGGTTTCACTCTCTTAAAAACCAACTATGCATTTTTCAAAGTGCTAAAAAAACATAGTGTGTTTTTCAATACGTCGAAAAACACACTTCAGAAATGCAATGATTTTACACGTGATAATTACTCAATGTGGATTACATCATTACATCGTCAACTATTGAAAATGTACCACTCACTCCCTCCAAAGGCACAACTAATAAATGAATATACAACCTTGTAATAAAATTACATTGTTAATGTTTCCTTTAAAATTAAAAATCCTTTATAGACATACGTTAAACTTACTCAATGATAATATTGTGAGTATTATATTAAGACCTTGGAGTTTGTATGCTTTGTGATAATATTACTAATCATTAAAAATTTTAGTTTGTTATTGTTAAGTTAATTATATTGAAAAACCTTTGAGTTGGTATGCGTAGTATATTTTACTTTTTATAAGAAAAAATAATATTACTAATTATATAAGGTGATGTATGGTGTAATTTTTGTAAAAAATAGTTACTCTTGTAAAATATTTGATTAAATTTAAGCATGTGTTTGTCAATGTGGTAAAAACCGCATTGCGCTTTTTTAAAATTGTTGAAAAACATTGTGTATTTTTTAACGTGGTGAAAAAGACACTTTATTGTTTGAACAATTTGAAAAAGGAAACACTTATCCACCTGATAATTACTTGATTTGGATTACATCATTACAATAATGTGGAAAAACATCATGGTTTGCAACTTGTGGAAAATGGTGCTACGTTTTCAAATTGTTGAAAAACAAAGTGTGGTTTTCAACATGGCAGAAAAACAAGATTTATTTTTCAGCACTTTGAAAAATGTAAAACTTCTCCACCCAAGAATTACTTAATGTGGATTACATAATTGCAATAAGATGGAAAATCTTCACGGTTTGCACTTTGTTCCACACTGCATTGCATTTTTCAAAGTGTTGAAATACACAGTGTGTTTTTCCACTTGGTGGAAAAAGACACTTTATTTTAAGTAGTTTAAAAAACAAAAATATTCTCTACTCAATAATTACTTAATGTGGATTACATAATTGCAGTAAGATGGAAAAACATTACGTTTTGTAGCTTGTTCCACACCACATTTCATAATTGATGTGTTTGAATAACATAGTATGTTTTTCAACATGCTAAAAACACTCTTTTTCAGCACTTAAAAAAATGCAAAGCTTATCAACATGATAATTACATGATGTGGATTACATCATGAAAATAAGATGGAAAAACATCATGGTTTTCACCTTGTGGAAAATTGCGTTGTGTTTTTCAAATTGTTGAAAAGAATAATGTGTTTTTCAACGTGTTGAAAAAATAGTGTGTTTTTCAACGTACTGAAAAAATAGTGTATTTTTCATCGTGTCGAAAAACACATTTTATTTTTCAGCACTTAAAAATGCAAATCTTATCCACATGATAATTTCTTGATGTTGATTACATCATTAAAATAAGATGGAAAAATATCATGGTTTACACCTTGTGGAAATTTGCATTGTGTTTTTCATATTGCTTATAAAAACAGTGTGTTTTTCAACACTTAAAAATACAAATCTTATCCACATGATAATTACTTGATGTGGATTACATCATTAAAATAAGATGAAAAAACATCTTGGTTTGCATCTTGTGGAAAACTGCATTGCGTTTTTCAAATTAAGAAAAACATAGTGCATTTTTAAACGTATTGAAAAACACAATGTGTTTTTCAACGTGATGAAAAATAAAGTGTGTTTTTCAACATGTTGAAAAACACACTTTATTTTTTAACACTTAAAAAAATACAAAGATTATCCGCATTATAATTACTTGATTTGGATTACATCATTAAAATAGGATAGAAAAACATCGTGGTTTGCACCTTGTGGAAAACGGCGTTGCATTTTTCAAATTGTTGAAAATCATAGTGTGTTTTTCAACGTCTGAAAAACACACTTTATTTTTTTAGCACTTAAAAAAATGCAATGCTTCTCCACCCGATAATTACTTAATGTGGATTACATAATTACAATAAGACAAAAATCATCGTTACTATGGATTACATTGTTACATAAAGGTGGAACAACATCGTGGTTTGTACCTTGTGGAAAACGACGGTTTATTTTTTATAGTGTTGAAAAACACAGTGTGTTTTTCAATGTGCTGAAAAAATAAACTTTATTTTTCAACACTTTGAAAATAGCAATAAAAATTCCACATGATAATTAGTTACTGTGGATTACATCATTTCATCATAATTACATCAACTTTCTATATGTTAAAATATTTTCTACTATCCATATATTACAAGAGTGGTCTTATGTTGGATAACACCAATAAACACATTTTTAAATACCCTCAAAATCATAAAAATTAGGCCCGATGTACATTTAATCTTTATGTATTTTAAATATATGCAATCTACAATCTCATATACATGAATTTTAAATGTTTACAATTCTAAAATAGGCCCGCTCTACATTCCATACATTTACTTTCCAAAGCTCAACATTCTCATTCCATAAGATACGTCTCTCTACATATTTGCGGCATCTGGAACACAATGCATTAAATATTAGAGAAGATATCCAAGGCCTTGTACCTAAAAGACAAGATAGGAATGTATTGAAATTAAGGACATTCAATACACACCTTGTGCAAACACTAAATTTCTAAAAGATAAATGGCGACGTGGATATGTTTCATCTACATTTGAACCACTGCGAAATAAATGATCAATATGTTAGTCTTCACCTCGAAAATTAAAATTTCTTGCGAATTCACATTCACACCAATAATTCAATGTTTTTACTTGTGGGTTCCCCTTGTGTGGTTTCTCTCCTCTTTGCACGATTCTTGTCGGGAAATTGGAAGCATTCATAGTCTTTAGTGTGATTTTTCACATCTTACTATAATTACTAGCCTCTTAGTCATACTTTGTGGTGGCATTTTTACTCGCACTAAACAATGGATGCATGCGGGTGGTGGTTTTCTCATTGAAATCTCCTTTAAAAGCAACATCTAACATATTTAATGCTTCTAGGTATCTCCTAAACCTCTTAACACATTCAAAGTATGTTTTTTTCTATTCATCTATACTCATTCATTTATCCAACACTGACTTCAAGAATTCTTTGGATGTGTGTTCCATAAAATTTGAATCACTTTCTATCATCAACCCACCAGCCCCAACTATTTCAGGAGTTCCTATGATGTATAAGACATTATAGAAAGTTATTTATTTATAAACTAGGTTTTTCAATATCATTGTACAATAGAAAAAACAACCTCATACCATCCATGCATGTCACCCGTCATTTAGTGGATAGGGAATATTTTGGCTACAACACCCATTCGTAACATTTGATTGAGAATACACATTGTCGCCTACACATGAATACACATTGTCACCTAATCATAAATATGCATGACAAACATTATCATTGGCATCAATTAATTGATTAAAGGCATTAAAAAATAACCATCAATTATCGGTGACTATTGAGGTGGCGAGGAGGGCCGTCCTAGAGCATGTCTTCATTTACCATGCTTATCTCTGCATAAGTACTAGATCATGCACATGAAAGGAAAATAATTTCAAAATGATGATTATTTCGTTACGGCGTATGCTTAATAATCTATATCACTACTTTTTGCATATGATGAAATTGAATTACCTTCCACTTCTGTGCTGGAAACGGTGAGGAAGGGCCATCCCAGACCATTTATTCATTTACCATGCTTGTCTAAGCATAAGTGCACTTGTAGCTCCTACACATAAATGGAAAGCAATTTCAACATGATATTTATTTATTTATGACTTATGATTTCCAATCTACATCAGTACCATATGATGACATTGAATTACCTACCACTTTTTGTGTTTGATATGATGACATCGACACATATCACTTGCAAAGTTCCAACACCTTCAACACATGCTTACATATGTTTCCTCTGATATCCCAAGAACATTCGCATACGTCCAAGGATCCACAATTCCTTATTAAATACCATGGGATTCTAGTTGTTTGAATCCTCACCCACAATTGATTACAATTAGGAGTAATTGCGAAGGTAATTTGTATCAAGAATACTGTTTTCTCTCTCAACCATTGTAAGTAGTTGTCTTTAGTTTTTGAAATTGGTCAAGAAGATAAATTGTTGCAACTTCCTCTTGTGTTTATAAAATGGCTTTGTTGGTGATCATTTTGATCTTGCACCATTTGCCCTAATTTTCCTTTGATCTATCTGTTATGAAATGTTTTATCTCTCAATGTGAATGTTCTAAAGCTTTTTCCTCTATTTGAATGACTTGAAGTGTTTGCAGAATCCATTGTGATGCCCTTTTTTGAAGAAGTCTCTAGGCTTGCCTTGATTTTTACCCTAATTTCTTCAAAATCCATGGGCTTTGTCATTTTTCCTATTTTTCCCCGACCATGGAAGCTTGAGAATGATCAATTTATATTTTTATGCCTTTGAAAATCAAAATCCATGGTCGAAAGATGCTTGGAACCATGATTCACTTGGTTTTGTTTCAAAAAAATTTCATCCTTAGTGAAAAATCAAATTCTGGGCATGAATGGTGAATTTATGTGTTTTTGACGATCTGAGAGTGTCTTTCTGTCAAAATTATTCCTTAGCATTCAGTGGTCACGTGGATTCTTTTGGTTGGTCAGGGGATGGCGGAAAATGTTTTAACTTGTCACTTTTTACTTTTTGGCAAAAAGGAAATTTTGGTCCCGTAGCTCCACTCAATTCTGATTGGTTCTTTTGGTACTTACGTGGCTTCTTCTAATTGGATGAGGTGTGGTGGGTTTATTTTATGAACTTTTTATTTTTGGCTACTTTGGAAAAAAGTTTGAACTCACCTCGTGGCCCCGCTAGGATTTGATTAAAGCAAAATTTAAGTGGCAGGGAAAAAGTCTTACTTTGACCCCGAAAAGGATACGTGGAAAAGTTAAAAGCGGAGATGCGGGCCTTTGGAAGCAAGTTGGATACTTTTCCCTTTTGGATAAATGGAATAAAGATAATAAAATGGAACCATACCCCACCCAAATAATATTGAAGCCTTATAAGGTTCTTAAAGTTGCGCCATAAAGACACGTGGAGGTCTCCACCGGTCTTCTTTCCTTAGACTTTTCAGCAACTTCCTAAAGGGCCCAAGACACGTGGTGACCCTATCTCAATCGGGGTCTCTAATTTTGGGGACCATCCCAATATATGCCATTGAGATGTGGTAGTTTGAAAAGTTAAGAGGTAGGTAGGCGGACCATCGATGACAACTTTGATTTTTTGCCCCTCATTATTTAAAAGATTAAAATCATCAAAATGACCCACAAGCCTGATAGAGAATAGTCAAAATTTCCTCCAGTCAACGATGAAGGTGTGGACTTTTAGGGGAAATTTGGAAAATTTTCCTTTTGTGGAAAAAGGAGTTAAAAGTGTAAAAGGAAGCATGGTTCCATTGGGACCCACATCAGAAACTAGAAGTGGAAGGGTGGAGCTATGGGAAAACTTGGAAAAATTCTATTTTCCAAAAAGAGGTGAAATAGAAGAATTTATATGTGTTTCCTTTGGGACCCACATAGGGACAAATGTCAGGACCATTTTTCAAAGGTGAACGGGCAGAGCAAATTGTGAAATTTTGCATTTTCTCTAAAAGGTGTAAAAGGTAAAAAGGAACCCCCGGGCCCATCTTAACTTGGATCTCCCATGTGGATGGTCCAGATTCAAAAGAGATCAACAAAAATTGTGCATTTGTATTTTATTTTGCACCATTTCTTCTCCAAAGCTCCTGGGGATGTGAATTTTTACAGTTCTTTATCATTTCTTGGAGTCTCCTGCACGTAAAATGAAGATGAATATTAATTTGGTATCTTGGTTAGGTGGGAAAAATATGAAAATGTCTTTTGCCATTAAGATGTGATCTGAAAATTTTCTTCGATCTGATTCTCCAATTTTTTTTCTTTCCTTGGCACACAAAGAACAAGATTTGAAAGATTGGAGGATGGAGTAGTTGGCATGCGAGATGAAGAAAGACTTACGAGGTGAAGAATTGAATGCTAGAAATATTTGGAGAGATTTACCCTCTACACACCTGACAATTTTTTTACAAATCTCATTAAGGAGTCTCAACACACAATGGTTCTTTGAATGTATTTGTTTTTGGGAAAAAAATATGTTGTAAATGAAGTATTATAAATTGCATGAATTTGTCATGCAAATGGTTAGAGTGTTAGAGGTCGAACTGATTTTTCTAAGAAAAAATCTTAATAGAACCTATCCTTCTAGAAACCATATAAAGAAACATGTTTATCTCCTTTGTGTTAAATTTGATCATGTCAAGGTGGTTGCGAGTGTACAACCATTGAAAGCTATGAGATTTTTCTAGAAACTTTCCCTAATAAATTTAATCAAACTTGAGTTAATCTATGTTATTTTTGGGAAAAATTTGTGTTTGCTTCATTTCTAAATGTTTGCAAGTAGTTTTCTTGTTCTCGTTGCAATCTTACATTGAAATATTTGTGAATCACACAATATCTTATCCTTGTGATAGTTTGGTGGCATTTGTAATTTCATTTATTAGAAGAGATTTCATTTGATAGTGAAATAAACAAATTTAAAATCACTGTGACTCCTAACATGACTATAAGATTGTTTGTTAGCCTTTGAGGGTATCTTAGGTGTGATGAAATAGAGGTTGATAATGTTTAGTTAAGTTTTCCAATTTGAGCCTTCATTTTGGATCCTTGAAGTTTGTGTGAAAAGTGTTGATTTGGGCCTCCATTGAAGCACATATTCTAGTTAAAGGAACATCCTAGCTATCCCGAAGCATTTTGTTGTTCAAGCTCTCCATTTTTGTAAAATTTCTCAAGGATCTAGTGAATCAAGTTCATCCTACCTCACCTCCCACCAAAAATCATTTAAAAAAACCAATCATACCAATACTACCCCTGTTTGTCCTGTGTGTATACAAATGCATAATTTCTACTACCAAAACATGCATAAATAATTAGGTTTTCATTTTCTTTAGTGGCCTGAACCTTGCTTAGAAAATATCTCCATTATCTAGAGTGACAACTCGTGAGAGTTATGTTTTGTTGCATTGATCATATTTTCTTCAAGGTCTTCTTAATAACTTCACAAGGAAGGATATCTCCATCTCCTCCACAAACAAGCTACAAAATGGTCCTCTCACCCTGGTTGAAAGGAACAACCATAAAGTAGTGAGGATAGGTCAAATCCTTTTGAGGGTGCTACCCATTTCTCCACATTTGAGTGACAAAGAGACAAGTTGCATTTCATCCCCGACTACAAAATGACACACTACATGCTTTGCTTGTCTCTAAGATTCCTGCCAAACCTGTGATGTTGCTCAGCTTTGAGGGAGAATCAATTTGGGTACCAACACCCGATTGGTGCCGCTACTTGGGATGAAATGATTACGGTTCTTATTCAGACCATGTAAACACTTCTTATATGCTCTAAGTGTTAATACATTTTTCAAACATCATCTTGTGTTCGGGCCTGTAAGAAGTATTCAAAGTTATAAGTGTTGTGTGTAATTCTTTCAGTTTCTACACCTAGTGCACTAGCTTTCATTGATAAATTTGGGTAAAGAAAAGTTAGATCATTCCATTTCCAGTTTCTAGTATTGATAGACATTTGAAATATCATATTTTAGTGCATTTTCACAACTAAGGTGGAAATCCTTAGTGGTGACTCCCTGTTGATCTTGATTCTTGATAAGTACCAGTGTCTTAACCTCTGTCAAGTGAGATTTATTACTAATATTTTGCAAAGATGGAAGGAAGAAGATATTTCTTTGCTAGGGATCTACTAGGACATTATTTCCAGAGCTAGGAAAAACAAATTCAGAAGGAAGAAAATCCTGGAGAGTTGTTGGAGATCAGTAGTCAAGAAAGGGATCTCCATTGATGAAAGTGATTGGCCTATCATTGAAGATTGCTATTCAAGTGCTTTTGAATTAGGTAGCCTCTTTGTGGAATTGAATTCTCCAACTGGAGAGGGGCCTTCATTTGAATTTGAAAATTTTGCTTCTCATTCTACCCCTGTCTTTTCAAAATTTGATAGGGTTTTCCAAGAAACAAGGCCTTTAGGGGATATCCATTTTGAAATTTATACTCCTGTGTTTCAAAGACCCTCTTGCCCCTTATCAATTTGTTTCTCCTCTAGGTCACCTCCTCAAAATAACATGGCCCAGCCCCCACCCAGACCTCCATTTGTTGTAAACACCTTTGGTCCTATAAATTTTATAGGGATGGCTGGTTATCCAAATGCAGTTCCCTAGGATGTGAGAAATAGATTACCAAAGTTCCAAGGAAACAACGTTATAACTGGTGATCAACATTTAAATATTTTTATCAATATGATGGAAGACTTTGAGATTGAATATGAAGATGTATATATCAAATTGTTTATCCATACTTTGGAAGAGGATGTAAGGGATTGGTATAAAGCTTTTCCAGATAATTCCATTGATTCTTGGATAGAGATGAATAATGCATTTAGATTGCAGTATGGTGATAGAAATGACCCTAGGTTTCTTCTATCAAAATTTGAAAACATCAAGAAGAATCCTAATGATTCAGTACATGATTTCAACACAAGGTTTAACAAGACCTTGAGGAGATTTCCTGTTAGCTTAAGGCCATGTGATGAATCATGTTTGATCAAATATTCAGATGCATTTGATAAAAAATTTGCTTACTACTTGAGGGACAAAAACCCTAATTTGAGGCAGGCCTTCACCATGGCTCTACAAATTGAGAACAACATCAAGGCAATTGGAAAGCCTCCAAAAAGGGAGGGTGTAAAACTAATTAACCTAGAAAATCCTCAAACAAGTAAGGCTGCTGATTTGGAGGAAGTTGTGAAAACTTTGGCAGGGGATGTCAAAGAAATATCATAAAAATTATCCGGGAAGAAAAAGGAATTGGGCAGAGTTCACAAGGTCATCACACAAGCAACAAGGCCAAGAAAGGTTTACAAATCATCATAGAAATGATTAGAGATCTGATGACAGAGGCAAGGGACCTATTGGATTTGGAAATAAACAGTCCCAAGCCAAGGAAAATAGAATGGTACCTGATCCTTTGGCTGTCAAAGTTGTTGTTGTGGAGGAAACAAATGTCATTGATTGGTGTGACAGATGTTTCATGCCCCATGCTCCATGTGAGGTAGATCAGCAAGAAGAAGAAGAAGCTGATGATAACACTGATGATGATGCATGCATGGTGGATTCCTCTATGAGTTCACAACAAGGGGAAACCTCAACTAAGTTGATGAGTGCCAGAACTGCTAAATATTTTGGGATTGCATTCACTGGGTATTATCTCTTCCCCCACTCATACTTCTGAAATTGATATGGTGTAAGCTTTTGAACTTCCTAATAATGATTTTGAGTACCTAAGAGCTTTGATGATTGAGAAGTATGATGGAGGGATACCTTTTGAGGAGGATAGGCAATTGTTAATGAATGTTGTGGTTGGCCATGAAAAGGAATATAATACTAGGAGTAGGGTTGCTAAAAGGGGGGACCTCGAGCCAAGCCAAAACTTCCAACGCTACCGGTATTCCAAAGAGACTCCAAAGAAATATACATCTAGCAAAGGCCTTGTTGTCTCAAAGTGGAAATTGTGTCCTTCCCTATGTTGAGACTATAAAAATCTATTGTGCCATCAAATGAATTTGTAAACCTATCTCTCCTAAGAATTCATTACCCAAGCATGTTCCTTTGTGACATAGCCCAAATCTTGAGTCAGATCAAGATTTATGTTCCTATTGTTGAATTTCTTAGAATCCCTGAGCATAGGAACAAAGCATTCAAATATTTGGGGTTTAGAGAAGAAAAGGTCACCTAAGGTAGAAATGTTGAGACTCCTACCATTTCAGAGTTGAAAACAACTCAAGTACTGGAGGAAATAGGTGAACCACCTGAAGTTTACTTGGGAACATCTTTGGTTGAGTCTTAATTGAGTGTTGATCCATTTTTTACATCACTAATCATTAAAGATAGATTGTTGCACAACTGTATGTTTGATTTGGGGGCATCATGCAATGTTATGCCCATGGAAGTCATGAATGAGCTAGATCTCAAAGTAATAGCAACATATGGGAAGTGTACTACCATGGACTCTAGAGAGGTGCCCATTGTTGGATGTGTGAAAGGTTTGGTGGTACAACTTATAGTTTACCAAGGTAAAAACTTGAAGCTTGATGTTGTTATTGTTGATTGCCCAACCAAGTGGGGTATGTTGTTATCTAGAAAATGGGCTGCAAGTGTTGGTGGGAGTGTTCAAATGGATATGTCCTATGCCACTATTCCAATTGAGGGAAGCCTTGTGAAGTTACCTGGTGAGAAGAAAATGTTATATCTTGTTGAGGACCCCAACAATGCTTCTTATGAAGTATTGCATGCAGATATTGATGTTGATAACTCTGTGAGCTATGTTGTCTTCAGGGAATATGAAATTGACCAATGCAGGTGTCATGAGCAGGATGATTTTCCTGGGACTTTGATGTTTGATGTAGTCTCGAAGGATATTAAAAAACTTGGCTCAGGCACGAGGGGTAAGCCTAAAAAAGTATGGTCAGTTAGCCACTTGGATGGGAAAGAGAAACAATCATATGACCATAGTTGTTAAAGACATATCGAACTACTTAGCATGGTCATATCTAGGATGAAGGCACTTGAAAATTTTCCTTGATTGATTCCCCAGAATCAAAGTGAGCATCACCTATACAGTGTATAGTTTGTTGGTTTGTTTTTTTGTCTTTTGTGTTTTTGCTCATTTTGGTCCTTGGTGACTTGGTTTTTTTGGTTTCTCGGTTTGGTTTTTTTGGAGGATGGTTGTGGTTGTTCTGCTATGCTAGCTTATTCTTTGACTCTATTTCCCAATGGTCTATTCTTGGAACTTGGTCTACTAGTTGTTCTTGTGGCACTCACAGGGAGTGCCCATCCCCGAGTCGAGCCGATGTTGGTGCTCATTTTGATCTCTCACACCATTTTCCTTGATTTTCCTTTGATCTGCATGTTATGAAATGTTTTATCTCTCGATGTGGATGTTTTGAAGCTTTTACCTCCATTTGAATGCCTTGAATTGTTTACGAGAATCCATTGTCATGCCCTTTTTTGAAGAAGTCTCTACCCTATTTTTGCCCTAATTTCTTCAAAATCCATGGGCTCTGCTTTTTTTCCTATTTTCCCCAACCATGGAAGCTCGAGAATGATAAATTTATATTTTTATGCCTTTGAAAATCCAAATCCATGGTCGAAAGATGCTTGGAACCATGATTCACTTGGTTTTGTTTCAAAAAAATTTCATCCTTAGCAAAAATTGGATTATGGGCATGAATGGTGAATTTATATGTTTTTGATCGGCGGGTGTCTTTTTCCTATCAAAATTATTCCTCAGCATTCGGCAGGTCACATGGCTTCTTTTGGTTGGTCAGGGGATGGCGGAAAATGTTTAACTTGTCATTTTTTACTTTTTTGGAAAAAGGCAATTTTTGTCCTGTAGCTCTGCTCAATTTTTATTGGTTCTTTTGGTACTTATGTGGCTTCTTCTAATTGGATGAGGTGCGGTGGGTTTTTTTATGAACTTTTTCTTTTTCGCTACTTTGGAAAAAATTTTGAACTCGCCTCCAAATGGCCCCGCCAGCTTAGCGATTAAAGTAAAATTTAAGCGGCAGGGAAAAGTCTTACTTTGACCCCACAGAAGGACACATGGAAAAGTTAAAAGCGGAGATGTGGGCCTTTGGAAGCAAGTTGGATATTTTTCCCTTTTGGAAAAATGGAGTAAAGATTCTAAAATGGAAGCGCGCCCCCCAAATCATATTGAAGCCTTATAAGGTTCTTGAAGTTGTGCCATAAAGACACATGAAGGTTTACTAGGTCTTCTTTCCTTAGAATTTTCAGCAACTTCCTAAAGGGCCCGAGACACATGGTGAGCCTGCGCTCATTCAGGGTCTCTAATTTTGGGGACCATCTCAAGATGTTCCATTGAGATGCGTGGCAGTTTGAAAAGTCAAGAGGCGGGAGGCGGACCATCGAGGGTAACTTGGATTTTATTCCCTCATTATTAAAAGATTAAAATCATCAAAATGACCAAGAAGCCTAATAGAGAATAGTCAAAATTTTCTCCAGTCAACGGCAGAGGTGCGAGTTTTGGGGAAATTTGGAAAATTTTCCTTTTGTGGAAAAGGAGTTAAAAGTGTAAAAGGAAGCGTGGTTTTGCTAGGACCCACATCAGAAACTAGAAGCGGAAGGGCTGGAGCTACGGGAAAAACTTGGAAAATTTTCCTTTTCCAAAAATAGGTGAAATAGTAGAATTTAATCACAATTCCTTTGGGACCCGCATTGGGACACATGTTAGGCCCATTTTTCAAAGGCGGAGGGGTAGAGAAAATTGAGAAATTTTGTATTTTTTTCCAAAAGGTGTAAAATGTAAAAAGGAACCCTCGGGCCCATCTTAACATGGATCTCCCATGTGGATGATTCAGATTCAAAAGAGAGATCAACAACAATTGTGCATCTGTATCTTAGTTTCCACCATTTCTGCTCCAAAGCTCCTTGGGATGCGAATTTTTATGGTTTTTTATCATTTCTTGGAGTCTCCTACATGTAAAATGAAGAGGAACATTAATTTGGTATCTGGTTGGGTGGAAAAAATCTGAAAACATCTTTTTCCAATAAGATGTGTTCGACCATTGTCTCGATCTGATTTTAAATTTTTCATTCCTTGGCATGCAAAGAACTAGATTTGATAGATTGGAGGATTGAGTAGTTGGTGGCGAGTGAGATGAAGAATGACTTACTAGGTGAAGAATTAAATGGTGGAAATATTTGGAGAGATTTACCCTCTACACACTGACTGACAACTTTTTGTAAATCTGATTCACGATCAAGGAGTCTTAACACGCGGTGATGCTTTGAATGTCCTTGGTTTTGGGGGAAAACTCTGTTGTAAATGAAGAATTATAAATTGCATGAATTTTTCATGTAAATGGTTGGAGTGTTAGAGTTCGGGATAGATTTTTCTAAGAGAAAAGCTTGATAGAACTTGTCCTTCTAAGAAACCATCTGAAGAAACCTTTTTATCTCCTTTGTGTTAAATTTGATCATGTCAAGGTGGTCGCAAGTGTACAACCATTGAAAAGCTTTGAGATTGTTCTAGAAACATTCCCCTACTGATAAATTTAATCAAACTTGAGTTAATCTGCGTTATTTTGGGGAAAATTTTGTGTTTACTTTATTTTTGAATGTCTGCAAGTAGTTTTCTTGTTCCCATTGCAATCTTACATTGAAATATTTGTGAATGACACAAGATCTTATCCTTTTGATAGTTTGGTGGCATTAGTAATTTAATTTATGATAAGAGCTTTCATTTGATAGTGAAATAAACAAATTTAAAATCCCTATGACTCCTAGCATGGCTATAAGATTGTTTGTTAGCCTTTGAGGGTATCTTAGGCATGATGAAACATAGGTTGATAATTTTTTGTTAAGTTTTCCAATTTGAACCTTGATTTTGGATCCTTGAATTTTGTGTGAAAAGTGCTGATTTGGGCCTCCATTGAAGCACATATTCTTGCTAAAGTAACATCCTAGCTATCCCGAAGCATTATATTGTTGAAGGTCTCCATTTTTGTAAAATTTATCAAGGATTTGGTGAATCAAGTTCATCTCTACCTCACCTCCCACCAAAAATTCATTTAAAAACAATGAATCATACTAATACTACCCCCGTGTGTATACAAATGTATAATTTCTACTACTAAAACATGCGAAACAATAAGGTTTTCATTGGCTTTAGTGTCTTGAACCTTTCTTAGAAAATACCTCCATTATCTAGAGTGACAACTCGTGAGAGTTAGGTTTCATTGTGTAGTGCCCACTTCCTTTTGACACCTTTTTATACTGATCGTGACACTATCGACTATATTATTAACATTATTATAGTTTTGATTTAGTATGATGTTAGATAATTGAGCATGGATTATTGTTGACTTTGATTCTTATATGATGCATGATGATTATTAGAGACACTTTATATGTTGATGATGTTATATTGTTGGACATGGTTATATGATGGATGTTGTTTGGACTTGTGATATTTAGATATTATGAGTAGCCCTAGAAATGGAAAATTATTGGATGATGATATAGTTGTGGATAAAACTATAATGATATTGTTAGATTTCATGGATGTTGTTGTGAATCATATATCTAGACAATTTTTGAAATTTAATTATACTTATATTATTTTAGACGTTTTGATATGGCCACAAGGCCAAAGCAGTATTTGAGTTTTGCGGTTAAAATTATCACAACAAACATCGGGGGATTGAAGACTAACCACATTGTAATTCTAGATGAATTCAACAAGGTCACCATGGCAACTAGTTTTGTTTGTGTGTGTGTGTGTGTTAGTGTTAGGGATTCCCATGGGGATCACCTTTAAATGTGACCAAGGGATTTTATGTTTTTCTTTTATTTTGGTCCCTTTCTTATATTTGCATGTTTTTATTTTGTGACGCTTTTACCCTTTCATTAATTATTAAATGGTGTGTAAATATTGTGAGTAATCATATTGTTTAGTTAATTAATTAAAAGATGTCATAAGAATGTAATTAATAGAGTTGTTGGCCATTTTTTAAAGTTTGTAAGTAATGTGTAAGTGACCTTGTAAGTGATGTGTAAGTTATCTTTTGAGCGTGAAACACTCCACCTTCTTGGAAATATGAATTTTTCCTTGGAGGCTGATTTTGGAGGCTTGTGGGACAAGTTAAACTTGTCCCATACCTCTTAAATTTACATACCAACCTTGCCTATGGTTGGAGGGTTAAATTTAGACCTTTTAATGCATTTTTACAAGTCAGGTTGAATGTTGTAATTGCAATTTTCTTACATAATTTATTTTTTGTCCTTATGGGGTATGGACTTGTTTGAGTGTGTAAGTAAATCTGTCATATTATTCACTCAGCTATTCATTATGCATTGGAGAATGAAGTTGACCTTTTGTTTGGAGTTGAGGATGTGTGATGTGCAATCCTACATGGATCCACCTCATCCTCTTCTCTTCCCTCTTCTATAAAATTTGAATTCCTTGTTTGTTTTGTGTTGCTTCACTTTTGGGAGACTTCATTTTGGGTGAATTTTTTTGCTATTTTGGGAGCTCTTTCCTGGATAAGTTTTGGGAGATTGTTGCATGCTTGTATTGGGTTGCTTTTTGATTGCTTGCATTAGAAATGGCTTGATGTTTTGAACTAGGAACAACTCTATCATGGAGAGGTAAGAGCTTTTCTCTTGAAATGATCTTATTTTATTTATGTAAATGTCCTTGTGTGAATGTTTGGTATATATTGTGGGTTGTTGGGTAGATGGCCTAGGAATGGTGTAGGAGAAGACTATGGGGTTATTTTGTGGGAGGCACAAGTGGTTTTAGGGAGGTATAAGGGTGGAGAGAGTTGGAAATTTGGGTTCCACCTTACAAAGAAATACCTTGTATTTCTTTACTCATTATGGGGTGCCATAAGAGGTTGGTTAGATATAAGAAAATGTGAGGATTAATGAGTACTTGGGGAGGCATAAGGGCATGACAGGGTTTGAAATGATATTCATATATATATATATATATATATATTTGGTGGGTTGTACTCAGTGGTGATACCCATTTTTCCCCTTGGGAGGCATAAGCAACATCCCCCATAGCTTCTTGCTCCTTTGGCTTGCTTGATGAAGCCTTAGTATTGTTTGTCATGTGTTAATGTAGTTGTAAAACTACATTCTATTTTGGACTGTGTTTTATTGTGAAAATGCTACTTGTATGTTTGTGGAAGCTTGTTGTTGCCATGAGTTGGATCACACCTTTTATTGCATTGTGGTTGGGGCTTGGGGACAATGAAGAAGGATGGATTCTCCTCTTCATTAGATGTCTTGGTTGGGTGGAGAGCGTTGCCTTTCCCCTACTCCTGTTGTGATCAAATTGGAGGAATGAGAAGAATTCATGTTGATGTTCTGGAGTCGAGAAAATAAATTTTGACAGTCCCTTGTGAAATGAAATCTCATTGTAATCTCCCACTTGAAGTGGATGATCTTGTAAATGTTTGTAATGGAAATATGTTTTATAGTTTTGCAAGTGAAATTTGAAATGTAAAAGAGTTATACTTTGTATTTTGTTTTGGAAAGAATGTGAAAGAATGATACTTGTTTGTATACTATATTTTGAAATCAAATTGAAGAAGGAAGTTGTAAGTTGTATTTTGGAATCAATAAATGAATGTAATGCTTTTCTCAAATTGCATTGTTGTATTGAATTTGATCATATCAATGTATTGAAATCTCTGTTTGAAAGGAAGAAATGTGTGTGAGAAAAATACAGTATTTTGTCTCTTTGAAATGTGAAAAATTTGAAATCAGAATTGCATTTTGGTCTTGAATAGTTTGATTTGAATCAACTAAAATGTGTTAGATTGGAATTGGAATGTATTCTAAATACTTGGAAGAAGAAATGGCAAATAGACCCATCAAAATTTGATCCTGTTATTTGTAATTTCAAATTGGCAATTATCTAAACCAAAAATGCACAATTCAAACCTACAATAATAAAATAAAAATTAAATGATTGAATTGAAGTAGTAGGCCCTAAACAAGTTCAAATAGACAAAAAAACACTTAAAGGAAATATGTCAAAACTTAGCAAAATCGGGCTCAAACCATTTTACAGTCATTTTGTTGTCAAGAAATGTAAATGTTCAAATTGTAAGTCAATCAGACAAATTGAACCTTGAATCCTCCATGAATATTTGACATGTTGAGAGAGGAGGAAGATCAAACTAAATAAATCTCACAAGATAAAATTCACCAATTCACACTTTGTAAAAGCTGCAAGGTTTTGTTTTGTTAAAATTTACCCCTTGAAATTTATAAAAATCTAGAATTAATTATCTCTGATTAAAGAGGACATTGAGACTTTCAAGAAAGTTCTGGTTTTCCCAAAACTAAGCTCTCTTCAAAAGCTATGACCCTCTGAAGTTTTTCTTCCTTGGCATCAAATTTTGGGAAAAAATTTGTTGGTGGGACCGCATGACCCAAATTTTCCCATTAGAGCTTAGAAAAAATTTTGGGAAAATTTCCCAAATTTTCCTCTCCGCCCTGCCAACCCATAGCCAATTAGAGGCTTCCATGTGGCACCATGAGGTGTCAATAGAGGGTGGATTCCTATTTTAACTTGCGCTTGATTAAAGTTTTGGCAATATTTTCTAACTTTGTCCCGCCGGCCCACAGCCAATCAGGTGATGCCACATAGCGTCACGAGGCATTGGCGGAGGAGTGGGTCTCATTTTGACTTTTATGTTTCAGAAAATTTTGGTAAAATTTTACATGCTTTCCCCACTATTCCACCGGTTTGAAGCCAATCGGGGGCTGCAATGTAGCATTGCAAGGTGCCGACGGAAGCGCCGATCAATTTTACCCTCTTAGCCTTTCGGGGCATTAAGTGAATTTTCTCCCTACCACCTCACCTTCTCTCAGTATTGGCTTAGGAGACCCCACATGTACTTTGTGGACTCGTAGGAGTGTGGGTACAAATATGACTTTCACCCCATGCGGGAGAATTTGCAAAATGTCTCCCACTTTGCCCGTTCTCCCCATCTTTGACTTGTGAAGTGACATGTGTCCCTTATGGATGGCGGACTGTAGGAATGTAGGTACAAATGTGTGGTGTTTTCCCCCTATGTGGAAATTTTTCTAAAAGTCTCCCCACAATGCGCCACCCTTTGTGTAAAATTTTCTCCCCTAGGCCCACAGGCCTCGCCCTTGGGGAAAATTTTCACCCCAAGGATTGCTGGCCCATAACTTAAAAAATATGAGAACTTAGGAGGAATTCTTTATATCACTGGAAAGGTGAGGAAATTTCATATCCAATGGAAGTAATTTAGAGTTTTTTTGAGTGATTTAAGTGTGAGAAAAATCAAGTTGAAACTTTAATCCTGTTAGAGAGTGGGCATGGTGAGGAATTTCCCTTTAAACCTAATTGAAACTTGTAATTCTAAATTTTGGACTTTATGCCCTCTAACAATTGTTAATAAGATAAAAGTATGTTCTAGTGGATTAGAATTGTTTGGGAACTTTCTAGTGATAGTTATGTCTTGTAACCTGGTTGTAGATTCTTTTTCATCAAAAAAATTATTCCATAATTTTCCTAACTAATCCTAGGTTGTTTCTTGGGTCTCAAGTGGGTTGTTTTAATAGGCGTTACACCTAGTATTAGACTAGTGCTTCAAAATATTGGACCATTGGGCACACTAGAAAACTTGAGACATGAAACTTAAACCTAGCACACTTTTAAATCTAGGAAACAACTTAGTTTAGAAATTACATATTTTTAGCAAACATGAAAACAAAATAAAGCTTAGAAAGGTGAACTAAAACTCATCTTGGTGTGTGCGGGAGGCATAGATGGGATGAGAGGTCTTTTCACATCGACCTAGACCTACCACAACTAGATCATGTTGTAGCTTCCATCCTACCCCAAATTTTAGGGACTCGTCAGGGATGTTAATGCCACTTTACGTGGAGGATCTGTAGGAAGACATGGAGCTAGACATGATAGAGTCCCTTCCATTGAGGGTCACGTATCTCCTCGACCCAACAAGGAGCATGGAGGAGAGAAATCCCATGCAAAGTTAGCCAGGGAAGATTCACCATAGAGGGGACAAGGTGACCAAGTTTCAAGGCATAGAGAGAGGTCTCGAAGCCCCGGGATTAGTGATGAGCGTGTAGAGAGACCTCTAAGCCATCGGACCATAGCTACGATCACATCGGGAGATCTTGAAGCTTCGACCATCACAGTATTCTTGTGACATAGGTGGATTTTAGAAAGAGGCCTTATTGGTGAGCTTAAGTGGATGCTTCAAGCTCTGTCCTTGTCCTAGCAACACAAAATTTCACATTACGATCTATCTACCGAGGGATGGAGTTGGTGTCTTGTGGAGGAAAAAGGAGTAGAAGCTCCATGTTGATTACGAAATAGTTACGTGGGAGCTCTTTGACGAGTGTTTCAAGAACAAATACTTGTCACGGAGGTTTATATAGTGGTGGATAGATGAGTTCCATGACCTTCGATTTGGAATATCTCTTAGTGGTGAGTATGAGAGTAGATTCTGGATTTACTCCAAGATGCTTGTTATATGCAGGATGAGAAAGAGTGGATTCATAGGTTTATCTGGGGATGAATCTAGACATTCAAGGTGCGTGCGAATTCATTTTCAATAGACATTAGCCGAGGCTATTGAGAAGGCCTATATTGTAGAGGATACTTGAGGAAAGACCCAACAGGCTAGAGAGTGAGTTTGGAGCCACATACAATAGAAGTAGGACATCGATCGAGGGGGTCAGTACCTCTTCCTCATGGTGGACAGGGTTCATCACAATCATCTTTTAGACCACAACAAAGAATGAGCAGTAGTCCTTCCCACCTTATAGACCTCCACAGACATTTGATGCACAGAGAGGATGGAGTATGGGGCCTCCTGCTAGGGGTCCCATCAGAACACAGGGTGCCCAGAGAGCTCACTCAAGAGGAGTTTTCCAGCAGAGACCTCAAAGCAGACCACAGTTGGATCATCAGGATCCACACCATAAACCTCCAAAGTATTAACTGGACTTGCTACGGGGGGAGATGATGAGGTAGTTGTTTTGGTTGTGGTGTTACTGTACATTTTTTGAGAGATTACTCACAAAACCCTAACAACAAGGGTAAGACACATATCTCATAGCCTATTGTCGGTGATATGCGGTGCGGTCATAGGATGTATACCATGGTTGAGAACCATCAGGTGCAGCATCGAGTGTAGTTATTGAGGCTGTAGGTAGAATTGGTGGTATTCATACCTCCATTTTGTTTGATTCTAGTTATTCTGATTATTTCATTACACCATCTTTAGTAGAGCGATGTAGGTTGGTGGTAGTTAGCCAAGGTCATAGTTAGGATGTTGGGATGGCTTCTAGAGCAAGGATCTCTCTAGACTCCTTAGTTAAGGAGTGTGTGGTGGATTTGGGACCTTTCACCACTACCTCGGATCTTCGTATCCTTCCTTTGGGCTCATATGGAGTGATCTTGGGTATGGATTGGTTGTCTGCACACAGGGCCAGAGTGGATTGTTACCAAAATGTTATATCTTGTGCAGATGATTTCAGAGTTGAGTCGGTGTTTTCAGGGGTCGAGACCCATTTCTATTTGCACCATCTTTGTTATGTAGCTTAAGTGTTGTGTCTGTGGGGTTGTCGATGTATGCAGTCCCTTTTCTTAAAATTGACCCCTTAAAATTTATCAAAATATACTATTAGTGATCTCTAACTAAAGAGAATATCCAAAGATTTATAGAAATTCCTTGTTTTCCCAAAATTAAGCTCTGTATCAAAATTTATGGCCCTTTGAAGTTTTTTTCTTCCTTGGCGTCAAATTTTGGGAAAATTTTCCTTGGCGGGCCCACGGCCCGAATTTTTCCCTTAGAGCTTAGGAAATTTTTGGGAAAATTTTCCAAATTTTCCCTGCCGCCCCTACCGGCCCATAACCAATTAAAGTTTGCCACATGGCACCAAGTGGTGTCGTGAGATGGATGGATCCCTTTTTTAACTTGGCACTTTCAAAAATTTTGGGAAAATTTTTCAACTTTTCCCCGCCAGCCCAAAGCCAATTAGGTGATGCCACGTGGCATCATGAGGCATTGGTGGAGGAGCAGGTCCCATTTTGTCTTTTACATTTCAGAAAATTTTGGGAAATTTTTCTAGGTTTTCCCACTATTTCACCGACCCAAAGCTTGAATGCAGGGTTGCCACGTGGCATCATAAGGTGTTAGCAGAGGCGCGGGTCAATTTTACCCTCTTAGCCCTTCGGGGCATTAAGTCAATTTTCTCCCTGTCACCCTACCTTCTCCACGCTAGATTATGAGATGCCACGTGTCCCTTGCAGACTCATGAGAGTGTGGGTGCAAAGATGACTTTCAGCCCACACGGAAGAATTTGTAAAATGTGTCCCGCCACAACGTTCTCTCGTGCACCGACTTGTGGAGTGCCACATGTCCCTTGTAGACTTACAGACCTATGGGAGTGCGGTTACAAATGTGTTGTTTTTACTCAATGTGGGAATTTTTCCAAAAGTCTCCCCACGGCCCGCCAACCCACCCTTTGGGAAAAATTTTCTCCCTTGGGCCCACAGGCCCGCCCTTGGGGAAAATTTTCACCCCAAGGCCCGTCGGCCCATAACTTGAAAAATATGAGGAGTTAGGAGGACTTATTTATATCACTATAAAGGTGAGGAAATTTCCTATCTAATGGGAGTAATTTAGGAAAAAAATTGAATCATTAATTTTGATAAAATCCAAGTTGAAACTTTAATCTGTTAGAGAGTGGGCATGGTGAGAAATTTCCCTCCGAACCTAATTGAAACTTCTAATCCTAAATTTTGGACCTTATGACCTCTAAAAATTGTTAATAAAAGAAAAGTATCCTCTAGTGGATTATAATTGTTCTTGAACTTGTTAGTGAATTTGTTATCTTGTAACACTGGTTATAGATTCTTTTTCATCAAAAAAATTATTCCAAAATTTTCCTAACTAATCCTAGGTTGTTCTTGGGTCTCAAGTGGGTTGTTTTAACGGAGTTACATGTTGTATTGATCATATTTTATTCAAGATCTTCTTAATAAATTTTCAAGGAATGATATCTCCATCTCCTCCATAAACAACAGGCTACAAAAAGGGTCCTCTCACTGCGGTTTGAAAGGCATAACCATAAAGTAGTGAGGATAGGTCAAATCCTCTTGAGAGTGCTACACATTTTTCAACATTTGAGTGACAAAGAGAAAGCTGAATTTCATCCCTGGCTACAAAATGACACACCACATGTTATGCTTGTCTCTAAGCTTCCTTCCAAACCTGTGATGCTGCTCAACTACTGAGGGAGAATCAATTTGGGTACCAACAGGCTCCATTTGTACACAAGTGTGTATAAAAAATAGTCCATCTAGCGAGTGCATTTTTTTTACTATCACACAAGTATATAGTCTTCGAAAACAATGGTACGCCTCAATGGATATGTTTGATTTCTAATTTTCATGGGATAACTTTCTAAAATTTGTTGTCCACATAGCTATCAAGTGACGGGGATTGAATATCAGTGACACTATAAACAACATTTATTTATTTGAGATGGAAATTAATAAGGAAACACACAAAGGCTTGTACTCACCAATATGTTCTTCGCTCTCGCAACATGTCTTCCTGAAGTAATCAAGGAAATAAGTTTCCTCTTTGAATTTATTGAAGAGGTCTTGAATGATTTGAAAGGTGTGTTCATCATGCATTCTGCAACATACATGATGGTAACTAATCTTTTGAAAACCTTCCACCTCAACTCTTACTACAGTACTTGTACACATTTTTCATCTATGCCCCTTGCACATTCCATAGGCATAACAATACAGGGTCAATGCATGGTGCTGAGAACCACTTGTTGTCCCAAAAATGTGATTGGGGAGTAAGTTTGGGTGGTAAAAAGAAATATTTCACGCGAACACCCCCTTCATGTGAATGTGCTTCATGCGAGGTGAAACGTCGGCTTTTTTTTCCCACGTATAGCGTTAAATAGGGTTCGCGTCAAGGGGGTGTTCACGCAAACCCACTTCGCGTGAAGGGTGTTCGTGTGAACACCCCCATTTATATATTAGAGGCACTGTGGAGGAAATCACTTTCCTTTTCACCGCCTCCGTTTGTGTGAACTTTACAGTCCCGAGCCCACAACCAAAGATCGTTGAAGGAAACTAGGCCCACAACCAAATACTGAGCCCACAACCAAGCACTAAATTCACAGAGAGTAGACCAAAAGTGCCCAGAGCCCATAACATAGACTAGTCGAGCCCACAAATGAAGACCAGGCCGAGCCCAAAAGTGCCCACCATGCCAAACGAGGCCACCGAGGGTGAAGAGGCCATCCGGGCATGCATTTTTTTTTTTGAAAAATGGAAGTTCCTTAGCAAATTGTAAAAAATAAATTAAACTCTAGTTTTTTATTTGAAATCTCAACATAGAAAAATGCCACCAAATCTCTATGGTTGTCGAAAAGAAAACAAGAAAAAATGAAGCGATGGATAATAATGTGCATAGTTTTATCATATGAAAAATACATTTTTGAAATCCCTCAATTATGGCTATGGTTGTTAAACCTTGGGATTAAAATATTGAATATAAACACTTAGTGTAACAATGAGTTTTTCTTTTTCATTTTCTAAGTTTCAGGAATTATTATATCTTATCAATCCATCATTCATATTATGGAAACAAAGAACTTGTTCCTTGGTTCCATGTTGATTGCAAAAAATAATTGGGTCTTACCTAGTAAATCTAAATTTTAATTTTACCTTGAAATCATGCAATCGGTACTTTCATGGAACTCAATAACTAATATAGATTTTCTTTTGTTCCAAAATATTACAATACACCTAATTTGGTTTGACTTGAAGTAGGTTCCAAGTTAGCCTCTTAGACTCAACTAAGTAATAGAACCTTCAAGTGTATCATGAACTTATGAGTTTTGAGGAACCTTAGAATAATTCCTTTGTGTTTTTTATTTTGTGAAATGACGATAGAGGTGATAGGGTTTATTTTCATCTTTGTTCCACTATACTCATGAATCTTGATGAGATCATGAGAAAAATAATTTCCACAACATTTCACAAATATTATGACTATATACAAAAATTTTCTAAACTCCATTTAAAATCCCAATCTAGTTTTCGATCCCTACTTGCACCTTATAAAGGTGAAATTCATAATATAATGTTCCTTTAAAATCACTATTCAAATCAATTGAAAATCATTTCATCCAAGAAAATTTGTATTCCCTCATTATCTTAGTGTGACCCTGAAGACCAATTTTTAATCATATATTTCATTCCACCCAACTATTTTCTTGAAAAATTGTCTATATCATCATTTCAATGGTGAGTAATTTTGAATTTTGTTTTGTCATTGTTATGTCCTATTGGTTTTTTTTGGAATTTTTTCTCATCTTAGACTTGAAAAAACCTAAAAATATCTACGTTCCTCGCTAAAAGAACATTTAAATATAATAAATGAGTGTAAAAGTAAACTCGATGAATGATGAAAAATGAAGTTCAAATACTTGCTCACGAGTACATATCTATTTTGGTCATTTACATCCCTAACATAAGTAATAGAAATGTTGATCACATGGAATTTATGAATGGTTGAAGGAAAATTTATTCCTTTAGGATACCATATTTACTATAGTGGGATATTTTAAGCTACTGGATTTCCATTGTCTATTCAATGCAATGATTTGGCCCTTGTTTATGTGAGATGTTACAAGTAATAAACTCATGAAGTCATGACTCCTAATGGTTAATTATTTTGTCAACTTGATCTCGCCTTAGTCTCGAGGTTAATAAATACAAAAATATTAGTGAACCTCACAAAAAGATATGCTACGGGGAATGTGAAAATGAAAATAACACATATTTGACTATGTTGGCACAATATTGGATAAAGGTGTAGAGAAAAGGTTCCTATAAATTTCCAAATAAGTTTTTCTTGAGATGATTTATATGAAGATTATTTCAATATGACCACTCTCATAAGAAAAGTGATGGGTGAGCCCACCATTAATATATTAATTTTTTTTTACAAGACTTAATAAATTGATCATGACCAAGTATAAGTGACAACACTTATGAGGCCTTGATCAATCTAGAATTAATGCATGAGTTCTACATAACTTCATGTGTAATCCATTTAATCATAGCCATAAATATTCAGACCAATGTATCATCAGAAGGAAAAGTCTTAGATGCTTGGAGGATACATGATTTATTTCCATAAATTATTCATAAGAATAAGAAGTTGAATTTGAGGAGAGAAAAATAATGTATTCATGACCTACATTTAAGAATCCCCTTGATGGGATTATAGGTCATATTTTCCAACCTATCTTCATATGGTAGCTTACATACATTTGAAGTGAAATAATTAAAAATTTATTTTAGGATCTAATATCCCTTATGACATTACTAATATCAGTAGTCCTTACTATTTCATAGTAGTCATCCATTCATCTTGATTTAAGTGAGGAATTCAATGAGAGTAGTAAAATGGAAGGGAAATGTTGTAATTCTTGAGAACTCCATTTGAATTTATGGAGTTCATAATTTGATAGAAATATCTCTTACAACGATACTAGATAGACAACCAAAGAATTCTAGGCATGACTCAATGAACACTAATTTCATATATAGTATATATACTATATTTAATATCTACTTTTCAATCCATTCCATAATAATTACCTACATAATTTGGTATAATAGCCTTTATTCAATAATTTTTAAAATCATGGTTTGAGTGAATTTTAGTTCAATGAGTATTACCATCTTTAAAAGAGCCAACTTTGAGTATGAGAGAAATTGATAGAAGAGTATTATTGTTTTGTTTTATTGTAAAGAATAAAACCCATCCATGAAAGAAGGAATCTTATGCCTAACATTGAAATTAAAAATCATATTAGTATAGGGAAAGATGACATCATCAATGGGGCATAATTTATTAATATCTCAAAAATTTGTATATATCTTAATGCCTCTAGTTGACTTACCAATTGGGACAATGTGGGAAATCTATCAAAGTTATCGATAGGTTTAACAAAATCATAATTGAAATAAAAATTTGGATTTCTTATTAGGAAACTTTAGGATGTATATTTTTACTTTGTGTGTTTGACATCATGATTCACAACAATATTATGCACCACGATAAAAGTAGGCATATTAGACATATATGCACATAACCATGTAACAATATCTTGATATTTTATTAATAACCCAATATAAACTTTTTTCTCTATGAGAGTCGATGAGACACCTAACTCAAGATTTTGGATGCCTCTCCAATGCCAATTTTAATATCATATTTCATTTAATAATATTGATACAATTTCCACAAGGAATCCAAAAGGTCCAATATAATATCTTCATAACTATATAACGACTCACTTTCCCCAAATAAGCATGATATCTCTCAACGTAAAGGGAATTTATTATTACATGATGATATGTAGGTGAATCCATATTAGTTCTGTTAGAGTAGGTATTTACCTTAGCTCATGTTCACCTAGGTACATTATTTACCCTTATTGTATTTATCCTCACCCACTTATGTGTGTGGATATTTTTTTGTTTTATTTAGATATTAGGAGATATTATCTAGTTGTTAGGTATAGTTCTTTCCTTGATCTATGATATTGACTAGATCCTTGATGTCTAGTTCTCTCATAAATCTACTAACTTGACTAGTTCTTTGATGACTAGTTCTTTCCATGATTTATGGCTTGGTATATGACCTTGACTGGTTATTAGATTGTTATTCCTTTCCTATATAAGTAAGGTCCATTCTTATTGTGTTTCATTGAGTTCCATAATAATATATGATATTGTTGCTCATTTGTTTGCAAAGGTTTATGTAAAGTTATTCTGGTGAATTACTTTCATCTTATTGATCATGATGTTTGATTAGCATCTGTGTTCTTGGCTTGGTACGATTTGGTTATTATTCCTTTTATGGTGTCAAAGTTGCATGACTTGACATCACACCAAAAGCTCAAACTAATGGTGGACAGGGATCTCATCGTGTTAATCAGTTGCTATGCCAATATCCTCCCGCACGATGGAGTCAAGTATACACCCAATTAGGCTCAACAACATTAGGAGGAAGTGACATTTGGGAATTTCTGGGAGGTCACCCATCCCGAACTACTTTGGGGCTGGCACGCTTAATCGCTGGATCTGATACGATGCAAATGATTTGCCATCACACCAAAAGCTCAAACTAATGGTGGAGAGGATCTCATCGTGTTAATTATCTACTTGTATGGTATCAGAGTAGGAGATTGCTATTGACATCCATCTGTAAGTTTTATTTTGTAAATAATTTTTTATATATTCATATATTTCAGGATTTGCTCGTATTTTGTTGTTGCATGCATTTTTATGAAAAACAAAGGATTCTTGGATCCAAAAGGTGGAAAAACCCTAAGAGCAACTATAAAATCAATAGTTTTGTTGGTTTTCTTTTCTTGTGCGAGAACTCTGTGGTGGCTTGGCTCAGGATTTGTGTCAAATGTGAAGAAAACCAAAAATTCTTTATGGGTTTTCACGTTTTTTTGATTTACGGTCAGTAGCATTCTTGGTTAGCGTGTAGTTGGTGGTTTCGTGTCATATGAAATTCTTAGCCCCTAGTCATATGGCATTGTCATATGACGACTTAAAGCTTGTGATTCCTACTAGTAGGTGCTTAACTCTAGCCCCCTTTTATGTTATTTGTGTGGTGAAGGCAAGAGTATTTTTATTCTATTTTAGTGGCAACTAAAATAAATAGTAGAGCATAATATTGAAAAACTTGTATCTTTTGATAGGTAACTCGGTTTTGAGTGCCATTTTTTGGTAAAAGTGCGTGGGTTTTTATGCTCTTTGCATTGGAAATATTTATTTTTAGAATCACACTATAATTATAAAGTTCCATATTGTAACAAGTACTCATTATAAAGTGCCCAAATATGGGGGCTCTTGTTGCATTGTTTAGGGTCTTGTTGCATTGCTCAGTTCTTGCATTTCTTTTGGTGATTTTCTTAGGATGGCATCTTTATCTACTTCTGCATTAGATAATTTTCAGCCATTAACAACACATAATTACCACACGTGGAAACAAAGAATGGAAATAATAATTAAGCACAAATGATTATGGACATTAACTTCTTCAAAACAACTAGCGTTCACTAGAGAATATGAGAAATTTCAATACTAGTGAAAATTTGATGAGTGTATGGGTTTGATAGGAACTTATGTAAGTGACAGTCTTTTGTTTCATTTTGATAAGTGTGACTCTCCTTCCAAAATATGGGAGAAATTGGAGGATTTATTTGGTAAGGTGGATCATATGAGAGCCATGCAACCTAAAATTGAGATCACCTCTCTTAATCCTGAAGATTTTTCAACAATTATAGACTATCTTACCAAGTTCAACCATTTTTGACACATTTAAGGGGAGTGGAAGAGATAATAAAGATGAAGAGTGTGTTTACTTGATTCTATCCAAGTTGAGAGGACCATTCTAAATTTTTGCTTCTACTTTTTTCTCTAGCATGGATGCCTTATGTGACACATTCAAAATGCCTAACTTAGAAACATTTTGTGAAATAATTATTAGGAAGAATCTATAATTGTCTCACCTTGAGTCTTCCAAATCTCAAAAGGCATTAGTTGCATCTAATCCTAAGGGCAAGGGAAAACCAAATATTAAAACCAAATCCACACCTTCTCCATCTCAAAATTCTCCTAGGTTTTTATGCTCTTTGCATTGGAAATATTTATTTGTAGAATCACAAAATAATTATAAAGTTCCATATTGTAACATGTACTCATTATAAAGTGCCAAAATATGGGGGCTCTTGTTGCATTGTTTGGGGGTCTTGTTGCATTGCTCGGTTCTTGCATTTCTTTTGGTGATTTTTTGAGGATGGCATATTTATCTACTTCTGTATTAGATAATTTTCAGCCATTAACAACACATAATTACCACACGTGGAAACCAAGAATGGAAATAATAATTAAGCAGAAAGGATTATGGACATTAACTTCTTCAAAACAACTAGCGTTCACTAGAGAATATGAGAAATTTCAATACTAGTGAAAATTTGATGAGTGTATGGGTTTGATAGGAACTTATGTAAGTGACAATCTTTTGTTTCATTTTGATAAGTGTGACTCTCCTTCCAAATTATGGGAGAAATTGGAGGATTTATTTGGTAAGGTGGATCATATGAAAGCCATGCACTTTGAAATTGAGATCACCTCTCTTAATCCACGAAGGTTTTTCAACAATTATAGACTATCTTACCAAGTTCAACCATTTTTTGACACATTTGAAGGAGAGTGGAAGAGATAACAAAGATGAAGAGTGTGTTTACTTGATTCTATCCAAGTTGAGAGGACCATTCTAAATTTTTTCTTCTACCTTTTTCTCTAGCATGGATGCCTTATGTGACACATTCAAAATGCCTAACTTAGAAACATTTTGTGAAAGAATTACTAGGGAAGAATCTAAATTGTCTCACCTTGAGTCTTCCAAATCTCAAAAGGCATTAGTTGCATCTAATCCTAAGGGCAAGGGAAAACCAAATATTAAAATCAAATCCACGCCTTCTCCATCTCAAAATTCTCCTAAACCTAAAGAAAATAAGTCAAAACCCAAGGAGTCTTCTAAATCCAAGAATAGGTCTAGTCGTTCATGCTCTTTTTGTGGGGTTAGTAATCATGAAGAACATAAGTGTTATAAGTGAATGCAAGCCTTAGAGGATGCAGTCAAGAAACACAAAATTTCTATCTCCACGCCACCTCCTTCTAATCAACATGGAAAAGCACTTAATGTTGTTAGGAGATCTCGATCAAGACTTACAGAGACAGGTTGGGTTATAGATTAAAAGGTGCTTCTCATCACATGACTTCTTCCAAGGAGTCTTTTGTTTCTCTAGGTTTGAGTTCTACTTCCAAAATTGAGGTTGGAGATTCTTCCTTTCTTTCTGTTTAAGGAAAAGGTGATATACAACTTGATGGTGGTGGTATCCAAGATGCACTATATGTTCCTAACATCACTATAAATTTGCTTTCTATATATCAAGTTTGTCATTTTGGTAGATGAAAAATGGTGACTTTTACACCACATGGAGCAGAAGTACAAACTTTGTTGGAACCTCATTCACTGGTTGCTCAGGGTATTATTGATCATAGTTCCAGACTATATCACTTTGAGGGTTTTGATGACACTTCTTCTATAGGGTTAGGATTGGTTTCTCATGCAGATTCAGAGAGTAAGCTTTGGCATGAAAGATTTGGACATCTCAATTACAGATATTTGAAGGAGTTGAGCACTCATGGTATGGTAGATGGTCTTCCTAGAGTTTCTTGTCTTAAGGGAGTTTATCATGGTTGTGCATTAGGGAAACAACATCAAGATCCTTTTCCTAAGAATTTGTCTAAGAGAGATTCTTCACCACTTGAGCTTGTGCATAGTGACTTGATGGTTTTCCCTACCCCATATTTTGATAGAGATAAGTAAGCACTTACATTTATTGATAATTTCTCAAGGTGTACACAGGTTTATTTTCTCAAGTCCAAAAGTGATGTTTTTTCACACTTAAAATTCTTCAAGGCTTTGGTCGAGAAACAATATTCTAGTTACATAAAGAACCTTCATACTTGACATGTGGGGAGTAATTCAACAATGAGTTTTCTAAATTTTTGGAAACTCGAGGCATTATTCACCAACATTTTGTTCCTCATACTCCACAACAGAATGGATTAACACATAGGAAGAATAGAACTTTGAAGGAAATGGCTAACTGTATGATGCATTCTAGAGATATACCTTCTATCTATTGGGTAGAAAGCGATTAATTATGCTAACTACATTTTGAATCACACACCACATAGAGAAATTAAGCATTTGACTCCGAGAGGAAGCTTGGTCCAACACTAAGTCGGATGTCTCATTTTTTTGAGTCTTTGGGAGCCATGCTTGGGCCTTTGTGCCAAATAAGAAAATGAAAGCTTTGTATAAGAAGAGTAAACCCTTGATCTTTATAGGGTATTATGAGGACATGAGAGCTTATCATCTTTTAGATCGTGATACATATGATGTTCTTTTTTGAACACATGTTCGGTTTGATGAGAACTTCACTCCTCATGATTCATCTTCTTCTTCCACGCTTCCTTCTTCTTCTTCATCTCATCTTGAGGATTTTTTCTTCAACGATATTGATGAGGAGGATATAGATGTCATTGAGGATCCTATTCCCACTGATGTAGTCACTATTCCTAAGTGGGCTCGTACTAAAGTTTCTAAGGTAGCACCTTTTATAGAGGATCTTCCACCCACTAGGCATCATCAGGACACATTCTACTAGTTTTGGACTTTTGTATTAGGAAATTTTTAAGGATCCACAGTCCTTTTCAAAAGCTCATGGGATACATGAGTGGGATGATGTGATGGCAAACGAGTATTCTTCTTTGATAAAGAATCATACTTAGGATTTGGTATCTCTTCCTAATTGAAGAAATATGGTTAGCTGTAAGTGGGTATACCAAACGAAATACACAGGAGATGGGTCCATTGACAAGTATAAGGCTTGTCTTGTTGCAAAGGGTTTTTCACAAGTTAAAGGTATTGATTACTCTAAGACTTTTTCACCTGTTGGCAAGATGGATTCTGTACGCCTTGTACTTGCTCTTTACGCATCACGGGGGTGGCCTATATACCAGATGGATGTGAAGAGTTCCTTCTTACATGGAGATCTAAAAGAGGAAATATACATGGAGCAACCGGCTAGATTTTTTTAGGATTCTTCTCTTGTTTGTAGGCTCTAAATGTCTCTCTATGGTCTCAAACAAGCCCCTTGGGCTTGGTATGAGAAGATGGATTCTTTTCTTCTATCTACTGGTTTTGTTCATTTCCACTCCAATTATACAGTATATCTCTAGCATGTTGGTGAGGATATTTTGATAGTTGTCATGTATGTTGATGATCTGTTACTTACTGATAGCTCTTCTTCCCACATTCAGAGTATTTACAAGTCTCTTTCTACACAGTTTGACATGATAGTTCTTGGGTTATTGTATTATTTCCTTAGTTTACATATTTCTTAGAGCAGTTCAGAGGATTCATTTGAGTCAACAATAATAAACCCATGATCTTCTTCAGTGCTTTGATATGGTTGATTGTAAGCCAAGTCCATCTCCTTTTTAGTCTGGGGTTACTCTTGCATCTACATGTACAACACCACTTTGTGATCCTATGTTGTATATAGGCAATTGGTTGGGAGTCTCATGTACTTAACCCATACTCACCTCCGGATATTTAATTTGTAGTAGGGCTTGTATATTGGTTTGCACATTCTCCTCATAGTAGTCATTAGCGAGCTGCGAAAAGGATTATGTGTTATTTACAAGGCACTTTACACTTTGGCCTACACTACACTAGGGGTTATACTCGGTTGGGTATACAGATTCAGATTGGGTAGGTTCTATTGATGACAAGCGTTCTAGTTCTAGATATATTTTCTTTCTTGGTTCTTCTCCAATTTCTTGGGCATGTAAAAATTAATAGGCTATTACACTTTCATCTTCAGAGGCAGAGTATAGGGAAACAGTTACAGTGAGTCAGTAGATTCTTTGGCTTCACCAGTTATTGACAGAGTTTGGATTCCCACAAGATTCACCGACTGTACTTTGGTGTTACAACCAAAGTGCAATTCACATTTCTCGCAACCCAGTTGAGTACCAATGGACCAAGAATATCGAGATACACATCCACTTCATTATGCAGCACATTCAGGATGGAGTTATTTGGTTGGAGTACCTTCCAATTTAGCAGCAAAGTTACATACATCTTTACGAAGCCTTTTGCATCACCTCACTACCTTGAGTTGTGTGGAATTCTTGGGGTGTTCATGAGAACATCTTCCTTCTTCTTCCTCTTTCTCTTTCCTTATAGCAGTATTTTTTCCTTCATTTGGTTCGAGATTTCTTCGTGGATATATTGTACATGAGTACCTCATTAGGCCTAGTTGTCGAGACTCATAATGTGGACATGCCACTTCTATTTTGGCCCCTAGCTTCACTTAAGGGTGGGTGTTAGAGTAAGTATTTACCTTAGTTCATGTTCACCTAGGTACATTATTTACCCTTACTGTATTTATCCTCACCCACTTATGTGTGTGGATATTTCATTTTATTTATTTAGATATTAGGAGATATTATCTAGTTGTTAGGTATAGTTTTTCCTTAATCTATGGTATTGACTAGTTCTTTCCTATATCTATGGTATTGACTAGATCCTTGATGTCTAGTTCTCTCATAAATCTATGGACTTGACTAGTGCTTTGATGACTAGTTCTTTCCATGATTTATGGCTTGACCTACGACCTTGACTAGTTCTTAGATTGTTATTCCTTGCCTATATAAGCAAGGTCCATTCTCATTGTATTTCATTGAGTTCTATAATAATATATGATATTATTTCTTCATTTTTTTGCAAAGGTTTATGTAAAGTTATTCTATTGAATTACTTTCATCTTATTGATCATGATGTTTGATTAGCATCTGTGTTCTTGGTTTGGTATGATTTGGTTATCATTCCTTTTGAGTTCCAAAATATTTTTTTATGGTTTCATTATTGCAAAGAGTGTCAAAATATACTCTCTCATATGGCAAATCAAAATGGTTTAACTTAAGACAACCAAGTACAATTTGTAATTTTTCTTTTGATAATTAATTCCTCCTTCAAAGCCCAACTCCCTATTTAACATGTTTGGAATGTTATTGTGTGCACTGAAGAACGTTGTGAGTCATTTGATTGGAATAATCATCATGTTTCGGTTGTTGTTTCTGTCCACAACTATACATAAAGTTGTGGTTTCCATCACTTTGCATAAAGCATCGATTTGTTGACCAACCTAGATTTTTCTTTTTATCGAGTCCTTGACCTTGTAGCAATTCTTTTTAATGTTTGGATGATGATCCCTATAGATAACTTCCATGTAACCTATCAATATTTAAACCCCAATGAGCTTAAACCTCTATTTTTATTTGTACTAGCATGTGGGTTTGACACAATAATTCTTAATTAAATCAAAGTATAGGTTATAAAATCATCTCTTAATGTGTCCACATAATGTTATGCACCCCATCATTAAACTCCTTTGTCTTTACTACACATACGGGGGAAATTAACATTTCCTATCTTCCCAATTTTCTATAGGAGTTTTCCATTTCATTGTTTTAAATAAGGGATCATGTGAGCTACTCATTTCGATTGTTATCACATTTATATTCCATTTTATTTTTAACTTTTGATAAGAGTTTTGGTTGTGTGTAATTGTAGGCACCATGTCAAATAACTTTCTTCTAAAGTTTTTGTGTCATAAATTTTAAGAGGTTGTGGGTGGAGAGGTCAGTATATCCTAAATGTGGTTACTAGCTACTTTGTCGTACAATGATATTAAGTTTTATATAGACATTTGAAATCATAAATTAGTACCAAAAACTCTAAATGAAAACACTTAAATAAAGTCACGAACTTTAATTATAAATATTTATAATGTCTTGGTTTATTACATTTGATGATAATGTTAGTTCAATTGTGCTTTATATTCAATTACTTGGTAATAAGAAATGTATATGTATAATGTCCTAGTTTATTTATTAATAATAAACACGTTAATAAGAAAACTTTAAAATATAATGTCTTGGTATCCTAATTACATGCACCAAAATTTATTGTGTGATGTTGCACGTAGGAACTCAACGATATGTGCAATATGTCTCTTGCATTTGATTATATTCTACAATAACTACATCTTACATTCTAGATAATTCCTCCTTTAGTTCCATTAAATCTATGCAATTTCTTATATGTAATTTCTTATTTTCTAAATTATTTGCATTGAAGCTTAAAAATCATGTTTCTATTTTCATTAAAATAGGAGAATATCTTAGAATTTTTTTGTAATCAAAATTACTATTAATTGAATTTTACTTTCATTTTTTTTACAACCATGGCTTCTTCCGCTCGTAATTTGTTTGAGAGGACCGATTTAGAGATTGCAAAATTGCAATATATTTTCCAAAATCCAACTACAGTTGGGTAGTATAAAGCCCATTGTGAAAAAATATTGGTTGATCTTCATAGAATAGAGACAAGCTTGAAAACATATAACCCATTTGATTATGAGTCAATAAAAAAATTTATGGATTCATTAAAATCAAGTGTCTCTGGAGGTGTAGGTTATAATCAGATTACATTACGACTTTCCGATAAGGAAGTCATTAAGAGGTCTTGTTGGATTTTTTATGCAAACAAAAGGAAAATAAGGGCATATTATGTAAACAAATTTTCATTTCCCCTATGTACCCCTTTGATTTATCCTAGATTTGTGGCCTCTCAAGTCCAATTTCGAATAATTACCAATTACTGCTATTTTCATCATTTCCCCATAGGGAGGCATGTACCCAACACTTTTATCGGGGTCTTCCCGGAATTGGCGATTTAGACGACCCAATTGATATCCTCGAGTGTGGCTCAAGATTTGTGGCCTCACGCAAATCATATGTCTTTGATTTCCCAATAATTACCAATTATCCCACTGTTATACTTCATGGATGCCGACTTGTTGGATGATGCATAGATTTAGAATTCCACTATTAGGGGTTTTAGATTTTATAGAGCAGAGTGGGAGTGTATCTTCTAGTCATGGTACTACTGCATCTACTACAGATAGACTTCTTGTTGCTAGGATCATCACACCTAATGTTCAACACATTTCTGTTCGTGTGAAAATTAAACACCCAATATTTAATTAAAATTTATTTTATTTCATCATTACTTTACAATTTATTAATATTAAAATTAAAAATGTACTTCGTGTTTAGGTTGCTTTGCTCCAAAGGTGTGGGAGCTTCATATCCCACACCATCTACTTATCTGACATACACATAGCTCTTAACAGAGCACAACATGGATCTTGATGTTCTGGGACTGAGTTAGCTTGGCTCACTTGGTGACATATTTGTTGGTGTTGAGGTTGTGGGTGGTAATGCCATAGATTTGGAGACACATTCTGGAGAGGTATAGAAGTCTATGTTTTAATAGAATTAATATTTAATCTAAATTGAAATGTTAGAAATTAATGAACTTTATTCAAAAACTTATTTATCAACTTCTTACATTTAATTTATTTTGTTTCACAAGGATCTATGGGACAGAGATCTACACATAGTGTAGATACTCCCAACATCTTCCTGGGGATAGATATTGAGGTAATCAATTGTACATATCTGTTATATGATGTATTTAATTAATCAAGAAATTTTTGTAGAATTTTGCTTATAAATTTTAATATATGGTACATGTTATATATAGTTTATGATGTGTATATTCCTTTTTTTTAACATGTAGGGTGCAACAGAGCGTAGTGAGGGGTCTGACACTTGCCCTAGTGCACGAGGAGACTTTAGTGATATTTTATAGATTTTAGACATGTATATACTCATTAGAATTTTTTTATATTTTAGACATGTATATACTCATTAGACATGATTTTTGATATTTTAGTAATACTTTATGTTACATTAAACCTTCCATGGCTTAGTGATTACTTCTTTACTTATGCACTTGTCAAATATTTTCAAAATACATTGTTATTATTAAACTATCTCTCTAAAACTCTATAGTAACTTAAAAGCTTGTGAAAATAATAAATTCCCTCTCTTTATCTATCCTCTCTCTTAAACTCAGGAAATATAAACTTGAATGTGTTTTTTACAGTGTGTGTGAAATTATGGAAAATGAGGTAAATGTAATGCAATACATTTCCATGATTTGTACTATTTTAATGTAATTTTAAATTTGACTTTATTTGGATATTTGTACTATTAAAACACCTAATGTAAATTGTTTCTTTGTAAACCAAAGTCTTTTGAGATACAACTCATGTCATCCTACCTCATAAAGAGTAATAAGTCTTCATCTACATTTGTAATATGTTCACTCACATTTCTACCACCATTTGTAATATTATTAACCTTGAGTCATAATATCTTTCAATACAAGTAATAAATGTATTTTGCATCTTTTATTATTAATTATATGTATGTGTTTTGAATGTTTAGTTTACACATTAATTTATATTAGAACTCTTTATTACTTTTAATTTCAATCATATTATTTTTTTGGATTAGTTAAATTGAATTGATAATAATAATTTAAGGTCCTTACGAATTAGGTTTATCAAACCCTATGAAAATGATGACAAAATACCTTATACCATATATGACAATGATGAATTAGCTTTCTCAATGATGACAAAATACCATTTCTAATGGGAAAAATCATAATTATGTTTCAAATAAACCAAGGTCCATTAGCTATGATATCTCTACAATGGTCAACATTGTTATAGTTAGAACAAAAAGAAACACTTGATTAAGATTTTATTTCCATAAAGCTTGACACCGTGAGGCATAATCCATGCATCATGAACCCATGATTTGAAGGTTCTCTCAAAGGGGACTCAACTAAAATAATATGCAACTAAAGTAAGTTACTCCAAATAATTGCATAATTTATTGAATTTAAGGAAATGTAAAACATCAAGAATATTTTTAGGGCTATGATCACGAGCTCATGAAAATATTTTGGCATGGAATTTTTTTGTCTCTTTGGTGCCTTTGAACTCAACAATTCCATTAATTTCTCTTACAAAAATGACTACAAGAGTTGAGGAGGGAACATTATAAATGGCTTACCTTCCCAAAGGGTATTTGATTAATGCAAAACAATAATTAGCCAAAATAATAAAATTTCTAATAAGTGTTAATGGCGGTGTGACATAGACCCTATTAGGTATGTTAATATTTAGTTTAATGATGTACATGTTCCTGAGTTGTCTTAAGGTATGTGGACTCACATAACATCCAAATCATGCAAACAATTGTTAGCAGAATGTAGAACCCAAAATTTGGACCTAAGGAACTTACATATTCCCATTTACACATAAATTGACTTAATTGTAAAAACACCCGCTCAATTTCTATGTTACGATTCCATCAAATCAACACTTTTCATTCATTTAGCACTTTAGGAACCAATTTACCTTACAATAAAATCTTTCACAAAAGTTGTGTATATAAATACATACATGTTATTTATATTCTAGTTTTTGTACCCAAAGAACTTATTCCCGTAAAAACATTCCCAACAAATTCTTCTTCTACACATTTTGAATTTTTCCATCCAAAATCAACACCCAAAAATTCTAATTTTTCCCTCATATTAACATGATTAAAGAATGTAACCAACAAATGTGCTCTAAGTAATCGTAGTCAAATTAACAATTTCACCATATATTATCTCTACACTTTTTGTTGTTTTCTTTCATGATAGTGGTTCTTGTTGGGAAAATTCTTGTAATTTTTGTAAATCCATCTTCACCAAGTGTTTCACATTTTTCTTGGGAAGTAATTCCAAAAGTTTTGTTATCACTTAAACATAATGTTGCACATCATGATGTGTGTCCATAAATATACACATGTAGTACACCAAAAATTGCAAAAAAATTAACATACAAATGTGATTACACCATTAATGACCAAGCTAGTAAATACTTTAATATATAAAAAATTAGCTTACTATCTAGTAAACAATAATATTAAGTTGACCAACCTAAAATTGTATTTAGATAGCTTCATGATGTCCTTCTTGAAATCTACTATATATATATATATATATATATATATATATATATATATATATATATATATATATATATATATATATATATATATATATATATATATATATATATATATATATATATATATATATATATATATATATATATATATATATATATATATATATTATAAGTGTTAGAGCTATCTAATTTTCAAATCAAACCTAGACCAAAAACTTTCAACACATAAAACCCGAAAATATTGTACTATAGTTAAAAGATTGAGTAAACATCACTAATAATTTAATTACGAGCTCAATAGGGAAGAGAGAGTGTAGAAGAATACATAAGTTGCATTGTCCAATTCAAAATGATGTCCTCTTTAGAATGCTACCAAGATCTACCACAACGTTTATACCCAATAAATTTCATACCAAATTTATTTTCAAATGTCATATTATGTACAATAGGTTATATTTAAATTTTGTCAATAATTTACATCTATATATGAGATCATTATTAATCCAATACATGACATATAAATTATATAAACTAAAAAAATGACTCTCGAAATTCAAAATATACTATCACGTGAAGGTCAATATTAGAGAGTAAATCGTAACAATATTTTTCATGAAAGCTATGGTAGACCATCAAATATATCCCTAGATTAATCACCTTAGGGGAGGGGAAGTGGGGGTGTGTGTTAACCTTGTTTTCGATGATACATACCATGTGCAATTGTATAGCCTGGTAATTTTTATGTATAGCTTTTGTATCATAGTATTGGTAGAAAAATAGGATGTAGTGGTCAATTGTAAAATAAGGGGTAATATTTGGAATCCCATGATAACAAATGTTTTGAACATTTATTACCAAGTGACCCACCCAGGACATTAATGCACTTCAATCCATGATCAAATATTTCTACTTGGGCAAGTTCAAGAAACTTAGATAAATAAGGAAAATTGGTTTTAAGTAGAATCACTATATAATATACCATATATTGGAACTTACGGTTAAAATCAAAGAAGACAAACCAAATACGTGTAAGGTTTATAGTTGTTTTGTTGATCATTGTTGGAAGGAATTTAACAATATGAATTCCCAAATAGATTATAATCTAACATCTTTGAGAACTACATATTCCAAGGCATTTGAGTATTCTTAATTTACACTTGATGAGAAGGTGGTTGACAGTCCGAACTCATACTAGTTTTACACTAGATATCAATATCATCATATGTATTAAACATGGTTGTCCACTTTCTCCTACTTTGTCTATTCTCTACATAGACAAATTAGAGGATGTCATTATAACTTTAAAGGAAACATATGATGATTGCACGTTCTCTATGATATAACCATTACTATTTTTTAGTTGTTTTTGACATCATTCTTATGTCAAATGACTTATTTTCACATGTATTATTTCTATTGTTTTAGGTAATGGGATCCTATCAAAACCCTTGCCTTTACCCAATCTAAAAAACATATTATCATATTAAACCTTAGAACTAAAAAAATTACGATCTATCAAGGGTTTCTATAAATATGTACCAATTTTTATAGCCTTGTCTTTCACTTGTTGTGTCTTCTCTCTCTCTCTCTCTCTCTCTCTCTCTCTCTCTCTCTCTCTCTTTGTGCCTTCCTACGAATAGATCTTCTAGCATTCTTCTCTACATTCTCTTCCTCGGTATATTTTCGTTTCTCATTCTTTGCATTTCCCATGATTCATCCACTTCAATAATTTTCACCTGCACACATAAATCATGATAGATCTAAATGTCTAAGAGTAAACTCGATACAAAACTATATGTGCATGCAACTCTATTTATATACAAATCTCAATAGAAATTAGGTTATTTTTAATTTTAGTTTTTTATAACTTTAAAACAACTTTTCTAATTTTAATAGAATTTATATTTAATATATAAAACAACTTTTCTAATTTAATATTACATATTTTTGGTTAAAAACAATTAAAAAAACAAACTTAGTTTAAAACAAAAAAATATGTAAAAAACTAAATTTAAAACATTAAAAACGAACAATATTAAATAAGTAACTTGTAAAACATTAAATTTAGAAGGGGAGACACAATTGCAAAACATTAAATTTAGGAGATGTTTTGGCGGTGCTTTAATGACGCAGAGGGGTTCGCACGAACCATGTTTGGGTGAACATGGTTCACGTGAACCCCATTTGTGCAAACCCCTCTAAGTGGCACTGATGTGGCGCATGGGTTGCACATTTTAGCTATAAATCCTTTTGGGGGATAATTGTGAACCAAAATCAGCCACTCAAGTGCCACGTAATTAGGGTAAACAAGCTAGTTAAATTACAAAATTTTGACAATTTTTTTGTAATTTATTAGCTTTCTAAAAATGTAATTTTCATTTTTTTAAAATTTGTTTTGTTATTTACTTTTTAATTTTTACTAACATATAGTATTTAAGGAAAATCAATAGTACACAATCAACCAAATTTGAAAAATAGCATAATATATCAAAAAAATTGAAAAAAATAAAATTACTATTTATTGAAGTCTTATTCGTACCTATAAAAAAAAACCTCAATTTTGATATAAATCATAAATTTTATTGGCATAGACATATGTAAACTATTTATTTGAAAATATTTTTACTAAATAATTAATTAAAAAAATATATAAGTCAAAAAATATGAAAATTTGACAAAATCTCAAAATTTAAATCTTATAAATACATCTAAAATTTCATGGTCAAAACATAAATTTTCATATAAATAAACCACCCGAGGACATTCATTACTCTCTTTTATAACATAAGAAAAAACGTATGAAAAAATTAAGAAAAAGACCATATTTTTTACCAAATTTATTTTTAAAAAATATACACGTATTCTAAGCTCTAAAAAAAACATTTCATTAGTTTTTGGAATTTCATGAATGTGTACGGTTTTGTGGCTATCACCTTTAGAAAATAAATGAAACTCGAAAATTCATGTTTATAAAGGTACAAAACATACCAAAAAGTGGGACATTTTACTATGATTTGACATTCTTCATCCAAAAACTCGAAGGATTATAAATTTAAATATAGTCACATGGAGAAACATGTCTTTGGCATCATGCGTGTGTTGAAGAGGTTCAAAATAATGATCGCCACAAATCATGATAAAGTGTTAGTTTCACACTTTGGTGTAAGAGACTTCATCATGGGAGAAGAAATCATTGAAAAATATAAATATGTGTGGCCAAAGTCATGGAGTATGATGTTAATATGAAAGCCACTAAACTAGTTAGAGCGCGTGATTTTGTAAGTAACTTATCGAGGATGCACGTAATCACAAGGATTCATTATTTCTAGATGAAGAGCCTCCATTCACTAAAGTAGAGAGAGTGAAGATCCTAATATGCCCACCGGGGTGTAGGACATGGTAACATATATCTTTTAAGGGGCATACCCAACTAGACTTAATAAAGAAAAGAGAATACATCTCGAGAATGCGATCTATTCCATACACATTGATTGATATTGGTCTCTTGAAAAGGAATGTTTATAGTGTGTTGTTGAGATGTATTGATGGCACACGAGTTAGAAAATTATTATCATAATTTCATGATGGATTCTCTTGTGGAGACTTCTGTTCAAAATAAATAACAATGAAAGTCATTAAGGCATGACACTTTTGGCCTACCCTCTTTGTTGATGCACATAAGTGGCTCATAAAATGAAAATAATGAACTTTCTTTGCAGGTAAGAATAAATTAGAAATTCTTCCCCTCCTACCAGTCCAAGCCTATCAACATTTCCTGTAATGGGGTCTTGACTTTAGAGGTATGAAAAAGCCTCCTTCAAGTGTTGGTCACAAGTGGGTGACGACAGCTACAAATTACTTCACCGGATGGATAGAAGCTATCATGGTCAACGAATCAACCGAGTTAGTCATAATTGACTTACTCAAGGCATTGTAACAAGGTTTGACGGTCCTCAAACTATTATATCTAATAATGCAAAATCCTTCCTTCGTACTAAAATATCTCGCTTGGTATCTTAGTCTTGGAATATAATTGAGGACTTCCTCCAGCTAGAACCCTTTGATTTTAAAAAGTAAATTATATGAATAGAATTACTTATCTTAAATACTAAGATATGTAACGTCAATAATATATGGAAATAAAGTTCACTAGGGGACTCAAGCAAGAAACAATAAAAGTAAAACCCTATTTTCAAGAGAGAGTTGGATAACTTAGCTAGTTTCACAAATATCATGGAGAATATAGAAGGAGTAGGGAGAAGGGTGTTTGGATTGGTACAAGGGCACCTGAGAGCTAGAATCCCTTCATGGGCATCAGGGTCTACATAGGAGGTCTAGAAGTAATTTTTATAGAGTCGATGCATTATCTAAATCCCTTGTTTTTTGATAGATGTTGACACTATGATCGCCGATGTCAATGATAAATCTTCAATAAAGAGATCACTTCCAAAACCCTCAAAATAACATCAAATCCATAAAAAGAAAGATTCAAAATGAGGGTTCTAACTATCATCATCTTTTAAACAAGTGATCTTATGATGAGAATTTCACTACATCTTAGACCCAATGTAGTTCTATGTGTATAAATATGCCCTAGGTGACTCTTGTGCATGTCACACTTGATAGAAAAAAAGTAGATAAATGTAAAAAGATGTAATTAATGTGTGCATAGAATAAAATGAACTCACCTCCTATAAAGTGTATGCGAATAACCAACCCTTGTATCTTGTGTGGATCTAGATGGATGCAAAGATACTCTTTATATGCATGTGAGATGTAACCTTAGGTGTTTATATTAGATGCTTAAAGCTTGTTCCTTTAATTTTATCACATAACTTTATATTTGTATACTTCTCTTGTTCAAATTTTGTAATTAATCACTAAAAGGCCAACCCTTTAGAGATAAGGATGCCCAATACCTATAAAGGATTTAAAAAGAGCCGAGCTAAATGCAAAGAGATTTAGGGATCTTAGAGTGGACGAGGGCACCCGGGAGCTAACATCTTGGTTGGGAGTTAGTGTCCAGACCTAAAAATAAGAAATGTGAAGGGTCAAACTAAGCGTTGAGGTGTGTAAGGTCAAAAAGTGAGACTAGAAGGGAACCTAAGAGTCAAACTATAGTGATCAACTAGTAATTTTCTTCCTTAAGAAGCATAATAATAGTAATATGTGATTAGTACCTATTTATTTACTCAATTGCATGATTTTTTGTCTATATTTTTCCCCACTTTATGTTAGTGAGAGGAAAGCTCGATAACATAAAGTAGATAGAGTTGTGTACCTTATAACAATGTAAATTGATGTAGAAGAGTGTTCTAAGATATTGAGGGTGTGGAATGATAAAAAATTTAAATGTGGATACTAAAGAAGAGAGAGTAAGAAGAAAAGTGATGAGAAATACCCAAGGGTGAAAACACACATGTAGATTGACGATGTTGTACCTATTGTTGATGATAATGCTTGTGTTTTTATGTTGACTGCCACTTCACATATTGACGGATTTACAAACCATAAGAAATTAAAATGTAGTCAAAAATGGTGTATAGATGTATAAGATGCATGTAAGACATGTGTAAAATGATCAAAAGGTGAAAAAGGAGCATATGTACCTGATCCGCGATGAGTAAAATCGTGTAGAGAGGATCTAGAAAATGTTGATGAAGAGTGAGTTTTTAGGGCGATATCATGCCATGATAGAAGTCGTGAAGGGATTATCATTCTCTAACCTTTGACTACTTCCCGGAATTGTTGACCATGTTGAATGTTAGTTTTTTGGGTGATCATACACCATGACAGAAGTAGGGTAGGGAGAAAGGTCTAGTGTCATTATCCAACCTTTAACTAGCTTCCCGAAGTAAAAAAACCATTGTAGATGGTGTGTACACATTTGATCCAATGCGAATAGGTGTGATCAAACATGATTTCCCAATGCTAAAGGAATTCCTACCCTGTGAAAAGTCTATGTGGAAATGCTGAAAAATGTGTTGACCTTAACATTTATGTGTATCTACCACCTAGTCTCAAGCACCGAAGAAGGGATAGAAGTTTCTAGGTGCCCAAGTATGATTCTAGGCACTAGTGTCTCAGATATTGAACTAAGGACCCAAGTCTAATTCTGAGCCCTGTATGATTATATACACTGTGTTTGTCTATGTGTTGTACTATAATGAATTGTGACTATAGATTGTTGAACTGTGATCAGTAAACTAAGTAATGGGGTGACTAATTCACCTAATAGATGCCCCCCTCATTTGGTGCACATGCAATGTCACTAGGAGGATGTGGCCTAAAAGAGGGAACCATGCTTTGAATGAATATGAGTGTATAGCATGGAATTTTCTTGGTAGAAACCAAGGAACATGTAAATAGTGGCTAGAAAATAAGTGTTACTACAAACAAGATAAGCACTCATATAAAAACTATTGTGTAAAATACCAAGAAAAAATGCACCGTAGACCACAAAACATTGGTTACAAACATGGGACATCACTCACGATGTCGCAAGACAATCAAGGCCACATTGGTAAAAGGTATATAATGTGTATAAAAGAAAAATAATAGGGAAAATCCTGCAAACAATAGCATCCAATGGAAAACAATAGAAAGTAAACATCGATAACCAACCATGGAGGTATATAAACCTACAAATTAAATACTACACATGAAACACCCATTATCATGTTAGGGATATAACAAGTATGTCAAAGCATGTATAATCCCATATAGTAATGTGTTATGAAAAAAATGAAACAATAACACCGGAATGTGTGTGAAAGTCGATGTCGTAGGAGCCACTACAGACTTGTATGAGGTAATCTTGCACCAAGCATCTATGTTGTTTGTATTTATTTGTGTTGATTCTATGATCACAACTAGATATCAAGTGAATGTGTCTATATATATGATAAACATAATGACATAAAGGATATCTATGTAGAATGTGTAATAAATTATACATGTAAGCATAATAAAGAAAGCACAAATACATCCAAGATATGCAACATGATGTGAATGAGATGGAATGGAATGCATGTGAGTGTTATAGGGTCAGCATGCCCATTGACTATGGATTTATGCATGAGTGGAATTAGGTTCATTTGTACAAGACCCCTCAATAGTCAATAATGAACCATATAATAAGAGTGTGTTATCTAGAAATGGTATGAACGATGTTGTTGTAGGTGAGAAAGAGTAAAATAGTAAAGTGCTTTGAGACATAAAGTTTAACTCAAAAATATTCGTTAATTCATGAATATTTTAATTTTTGAAATTTAAAATTGGTAAATTTTAGGTACAAATTAGAACTAGTTCGCCAAAAATTTCCTAAATACTAGTTAATTTTAGGGGTCAATTTTCCATTCCCGTGAAATAGAAATTCACAAATTCACCTAAATTTAGTAATTCAGTAGCATATTTTTATGCTACCAGCCAACACCATAGAGTATGTTGTCCGCTGGTAACATAAAACCGTTGTCGGCCAGTAGCATCTTTTATGCTACCATCCGACAACAAACTATATAGTGTTGGTCGAGAGCATAAAAATATGCTACCAAATAGTAGCATATAAAAAAGATACCATTTGGTAACATTTAATAGTGATGCCATGATGTCTAGATATTCACTATTTGTGTGAAAGATAATTTTTACATATTCGCCATATATTTTCTAAGGATTTTTTAAGGGACCCTTAAAGTTTTTTTAGCGCATAGCTTGAATTGTAGACTAATGTCACTTACATGATAGAAGGATTGATTAAGATGTTAAAAAGAGTGTTGAATTTTGTTGAGTTTTAAAATGCAACTTTGATCAAAACCATAGTCGGGGGACAATAAGTCCCTCCTCTTTATGGGAGAGGTTCCCTTATTGAAAACAAGCAGCAAAGCTTATATACAAATGTACAGTTTTCATCTTAAGGCTAGACCTCTGAAATCTTGAAATGATTTTATACCAAAATATTATCAATACAAACAAATGGAAGAACTGAAGAAAGGAAAGAGAAAAATATAATAACACTTATAGGAAATATAGATAGCAGAGTATAACCATATACGTGTTGAGCAAGAGTGATATAGAACAGAATCATTCACATTCATAGCATAAGATATCATTCCACAGACACAAAGTTCCAAAATCATATCAATAAGAACACAAAGTTTCTTATCACAGAAAGTAAATTATCCATGAATTTCAGATGAGCAAGAAGGAACTGTGGAGGAAGATAGATAAAAGGGGAAAATCCTTCTATATTGATTAAATTTTGACTATAATGACACTTCAAAAGTATAAGAGTCCAACCCTTTGCAATAATGAGCCAAACTCTTACATTTATAGATGAAGCCAAGAGAGGAGAAGAAGAGAAGGAAGAAACTATGATTTGGCACCCAACCATCAACTTTTAATATTCTTGCAAATCCACCTACAATCTGTCAAATCTGGTTTTGCATGTTTTTGTCTTGAAGAAGGAAGGATGAGAGATCGACCAAATTTGATCTAGTTAAAGTAGTCCAATCACATATTGATGGCATGAAAGATGTTTTCCAGTTTTTCACCCGAATCAAGATATCCAACTGGTTCTCCATGTTTGTTTGGCATGTTGGAGAAGGAAGTATGGAAGATCGGATCATATCTAGGTAGTTGAAGCAATCAGATCCCGTATTAATCACTTTAAAGACATTTTCCATACTTCTAACCACTCAACCATACTAAAAACAATAGTTTATGCTTACATGGAGTAGAGGAGACCAATATCTTTCCAACAAAGATAAAATTTATCAAATTTCAAGCACTTGAGCAATATTTATGTTCATTTGAATATTTGAGTCGAATCCATACAAAAATGGTGAAAATGCAAAAATGGATCCATAGGCCCGAAATTAAAATTGTGCCTTTAGCGCAAAAGATGCAAAAGTGCAAAAGTCCCCTGCAAGTCCTCAAAGAACTTCACATTGTACATTTAGGTCCGACACATGGTGTTACCTTAGTGATAACAGAGTCGTGGCTCACTTTATAATTTGACTTCTTTTAGAAATGAGGCTCAAAACCACAAAGTTCTCCACCGACCCGCCTCCCAGCTTTAAATTTCTAACGGCGGGCTAAAGATTTGAATTTTTCCTTTATGTTTGGGGGCTACGGGTCACTTTGTGAATTTTAGCCCTTTTAATGAGAAATTCTCAAATTCTCAAATTTCCTCAATGATTTGCCTCTCCACTTTGAGTTTTTTGATTCGGGATCAACATTTGACTTTTTCCCTTTGTGTCGGTGGGGTTGGGGTCACTTTATAGCTTTTAGCCTTTTTAATAAAAAAGGCTCAAATTCTCAAATCTACCTAACGATCCACCTCCCCGCTTTGACTTTTTTGATGTGGGCTCAACATTTGACTTTTTCCCTTTGTGTTTAGTGGGGTTGCGGGTCACTTTATAACTTTTAGCCTTTTTAATAAAAAAGGCTCAAATTCTCAAATCTCCCCGACGATCCGCCTCCCTCTTTGAATTTTTTAATGCAGCTCAACATTTAAATTTTTCCCTTTGCCAAAATTTCTCAAAACACAAGAATGGTCCACCTTTCCACCTTTTTCCAAATAGCCAATCAGGATCTTTCGGGGCCGTGGGGCTAACTTGAAACTTTTGCTAAAAGAGCCAAAAATGAAAAGTTCACAAAAAGAACCCATCCTGCCACATCCAATTAGAGATTCCTATGTTCCCATGGATCTTGGGGCACAAAATTGACAAGGAATATACGCCCATGGATGTTGGGGCACAAAATTGACACGAGAAGATGAAACGAAGGAAAAAACTCCACCGTTTATGCCCGAATTAAGGATTTTTCTACGCAAAAGATAAATGCAAGGAATACAAGGCTCGACCTAGTCCATAGCCATAGAAAAAGATAGATGAATTCCATGCATCCATGACAGAAAATAGAAAAGATGTTTCAAAACGGACTAACTGAGGAATTTTTAAATGGAACCGATGGGATTAAAAACCGAATACCAACACTTCAAAACATGAATATTTCCATCCCTCCAGACTTCTTACTCCATTTTAAACACTCCTCAAAGGCACCAACTCAAAATTTTCAAAATTGGACTTGGAAAGTGAGGGGATTTTGAGGGCAACAACAACTAGCTCTTTCTGGGGATGACTTGACAAAGGAATGAGGAAAGATCAAGAACCATAGAAAAAATATGGGAAAGTAGACCAGTTCCTTATGCATTGGGAAATAAAGTCAAAGGTAAAAACAATACACAAGACAACATAAATGGAAGGGAAACAAAACAAAAAGGAAAGACAAAAAAAACGAAAGAAAGGCCAAAAACCAAAATACTTTACACAATATACATAAGGACATGCCTAATCACCTAGGACTTGAACAACTTCAAATATTTCCCACTATAAGGAAGTGGTAGAGGAGAACCATCCATATAATCCAAGTAGAAAGAGTTTTCTCTAGAAAATTTTCTAATTTTGAAAGGACCAAGCCAAAGAGAATCGACTTACCATGGCTTCCTCGAGGTTCATGTCTTTTGTCCAACATTAGAACAATGTCTCCCACTTGAAAATATCTGGGCCTAGCCTTCTTATCAAACAAACCTTTCACCTTCAAATTGATGAGCTGAGATCCTATAAAAACATGCATCCTATCTTCATCCACCTTTTGAAGGTACATGATTCTCTTGTCCAGGGAACTGATGAAACTTGAGTCCTAAATAGCCTTCTTTAATTACAAGGCTTTTAATTCCACTATTACTGGAAACTGATCTTCAATACCATACGCCACTTGAAATGGAGACATCCCAATTTCTCTTTTGGGTGTAATTCTATCTTCCTAAAGGGCATAATAGAGCTTCTTGTGCTAGTTCCTTTAAGAGTCATTGACAAGCTTCCAAACGATGGTTACCAGATTCTTATTTTTTTATTTTTCTTGTCTATTACCTTGAGGATAATAATATGAAGAATGGGCAAGGGAAATTTTATAACCATAGCATAAATCCATCATATCATAAGAATAAAAATTGGAAGCATTATCAATCACAATCTTGTTTGGTACCCCAAACCTTATCAAGATGTTCTCCTTGATGAAATTACACACCACTTCAGAAGTAGTTCTTTTGACTGGAATAGCCTCTACCCACTTTGTGAAGTAATTTGTAGTAGTTAGCACGTGAGTATGTCTAGTACTAGAAGGTGGGTTCAGAGTTCCAATGAATTCTAATCCCCATTGTTGAAAAGGTTCATCAATCATTACTGGTTTGAGTGGTAAAGCAACCAACTTAGGTCTCCCAACAAAATTCTGATAGGATTCACACTTACCTACCCATTTTGATGCATCTCTCGAATAATATAGGTCAATAGTACCATACACGAAGGATCTTATGGGTAGTGATAGCGAAAGAAGTGCCCTCCACAAGCATGATCATGAAAATCTGAAAACAACCTCTTTTGTTGCTCTTTGTCCACACATTTAAGGAATCTTCCATCAATTCCTTGCTTGAACAAATCAATTTCCAATAACACATAGTGTGTAGACCTTAGCTTAATATCTCTCTTTTCCTTCGCACTCGAATGGGATGGACATCCTCCATAAGTAAAAAAATGTGCAATATCAGCATACCACTCATCTGTTGAACTGATGAATAGGACAATAGGGACATCAATTGCTTTTGTGGACAATTCTTCATCAACCCCTTTAGCAATAAGCTCACAAAATCCTTTACCCCGACTAGCTTAGTTAGTTTGATATCAAGGTCATATTCTTGGAAATTTGCTACCCAATTACCTCTCTTGGTTCCAAACTCCTGTTGTGTAAGAATAAACTTGATGGTTGTATTAGGTACAAGCACAACATAGTGAGAATTAAGGATATAAAAACGAAACTCCTTATTAGCTTTGACCACCGCAAAATCATGTTTCTCCATCATAGTATATTTTAATTCATGAGCTTTCAGAACATAGCTCATGAAGGAAATCCAAATTTCATGATTCTCATAAGTTTCCGAGTTAGCAAAACACTAAGGTATTATTTGTAGCATAACAATAGATAATAAAATCCTTTCTAAAATCAAGACATGCTAGAATGGGAGCTTTAGCAATGGATTCCTTGATATCGTCAAATTCTTCCTTACCTTCAGAAGACCAACCAAAGGCTTTCTTTCCTTTCATAATTTGAGCAATGCTCATATTCAGCTCTACAAAGTCTAGAATGAATCTCCTCAAGAGATTTATTTTACCAAAGAAAGAGTGAACACTCTTTTTGCTTATGGGAAGAGGAATATGTTGGATTGCTTGAACTCTTTTGATCTATCTTGATCCCTTATTTGGAAAAAGTGTGCCTAAAGAACTTTCATTTAGTAACACAAAAGATAGAATTCTTAGGATTGAGAGAAATTCCATGTTCTCTGCATTTTTGGAGAATCTGTTTCCATATGATGAAGATGATCTACCCTTGTTTTGGAAAAAATAGTCAAATCATCAAGGTACACAACAATGCACCTTCCCTTTAGGCTTCCAAAATCTAAATAAATTTCCCTCTAGAAAGTGACAATTGCATTGATAAGGCCAAACGACATTCTCTTGTAGGAAAAGGATCCTCAAGGGGTAGTAAAAGTAGTCTTGTGCTGATTTGAGGTACTAACCTCCACTTGATTATATCTAGAGAATCCATCTAGAATAGACAACATCTCGAGCACGAGACAACTTGTAAAACTTGATCCATCATGGGGAGTGGATAGTTTTCTTTTAGAGAGGCCCGATTCAAATTCCTAAAATCCACACAGATGTGAATCTCACCATTCCTTTTCTTGACAGGAAAAATGTTGGAAATCCAAGTTAAATGATATATAGTAAAAATAATCTTGGATTTTAGTAACTTTTAGATCTCTTGAAAAATAGTATTAGCAACCTTAGGATTATACCTCCTTTGCTTCTACTTGAAAGGTTTGATCCCAAGTCTCATAGGGTTGCATCTCCTTTAGTTGAAAAGTGTTTAGATCTTCATATGAATAGACATGAACATAAGCATACTTATTTAATAGGCTTACTTTTCTTTCCTCTTCTCTTCTTAAGTGCAACATTTTCCAACATTCACCACCTTGGGTTCATCATTGCTTCCAATATTGACCTTCTCATACTCGAGTAGATTGCTAATTTCCTTGAGAAGCTTCAAATTTGATGAGCCTATCCTATTTGTCAAACAGATCTTCTAAGCTCACCCATCCTTTGGGAATCTTGTTACCCTTCAACTTAATACAACCATCCCGATCCAATTATTCCTTGATGTCCTTTTCAATAGAGGGCACATACTCTCTAGGTAAAGTTTCACTTCCTTCAAAATAAAATTGATCAAAATTATCTTTAAGCTCCAAGAAAGAGAGCAGTGTTGATCGTTATTGAAAACTCCGCCAGTTGTTTAAATTATCCGGCACACTAGGCCTATGAATCATTTCAATGGTAAATTTCTCTTGGAAATCTAGATGACGGATAAACAAAGATCTTGAGACAGCTAGAGAATCAGCTCTAGTATTCTTTTCTCTTGCACAACTTCAATTGAGAAATCATCAAGGAATTTGATGGAATCCCAAACAATATTTATATAATTTTTCAATCTCCTATTCTTGACTTGGTAAATATCACTTACCTATTTGACAATCAACTCTGCATCACCACGAGCACAAATATTCTTTACTCCTTTTCTTTTTCCAAGCTTAACCCAAGGATGAGAGAGTCATACGTAGCTATGTTATTTATATTTTCAAAGTGAATCTTGAAATAAAATGGATGAATCTTCCCTTCTTGAGAGATTAACACCACACCATCTCCAAAACCAGGTGAAGAACAACTTCCATAAAACTCCGCAGTCTAAATTCCATTGGCATCATGAATCACTCCCTTAGGGATAATTATCTCATCCTCTAAGATGATCATATACTTGTCATGCCCTATATCTTCATAGAGTATTTGTGCTTCCGGATCATCATTATTTAGCACAATATATTCAATTTTCTTTTCTCATAACAACTTCTTCATTTTTCCATTGAACGGGATCAAGGCATGCAACCAGTCCATCTTAATATCACCTCCTACATTTTTACATAAATTCCTACTCAAAGAATATACCATACGAGGGAGGGATATCAGCTACCAAAATAGTGGTTAAGACCCTTTTCTCTGGAAAAGCAGTGAAGGCTACTTGTGCATCTTTAATCCTTCCAACCAAAGGCACTTCTCTACTCTCCATGGAATAGCAAGAACCAAAGGAACGTGTTAGAGTCGGGCCCAAACCATGACCTAATTTCATAGGCATTACATTGTCGATGCTCCCAGTCCATAACCCAATTACTAATTTTATGGCTAGTTATGAGGAGAGTCACATAGAATGGTTCAATTTTCTTATTAGGGGATGTGACTACAGCCACAAGGCTTGGTTGAGGTGAGGAAGAGGGAGTGGGTAAAATACCTTTAGAAGTATTAGATGAGGTTTTGGATTTGGAATAGACAAATTCTACCATTTAAGAAAAGGATTTTGGATGGGTTTGGTAAAACTCTGCCTCTAAAATTTGGATTTTGGTCTTTTTGAGGTGATCAATAATATCAAAAGACCCGAAGGTGGATGGTGCATCACTACTAGGAATAGGAGAAAATTTTGATTTATTATTTTTAGGAGTTGAAGGACAAGGAGCTTTGGAAATAGAAGTAGAAGGAGAAATATTAGTATTACTCACCTTTTGTGTGGAAGCAGTGTGAATAGGAGCTCTTCTTCTTGAAATCAATGGAATAGTTGTAGGAAACTCCTTTGATTTCTTAGCAGGCTGCACCACTTTTTCTTTCTTGTTTTCATTTTCCGGACTCATGACAGCATATGACTTACTATTCATCTATGTTACTCTTTCATCATAGTCATATTCATCATCCATACCTTCAGTGATGAGGAAATGAACTTGAGATCCACTTGTTGGTGCTCTAAATAATCTCGCCCTAGTTTTCCTTTGAAAATATATCGATTTATGGCCTCCATCACTTTCTTTTTTCCCATGTTGTGCCTAGTTAATCTTTTTCACCATTTTTAATTTGTTCATGGGTTGTAGATCAGTTATGGGTCCATAGTTTTCTCCTTGTTTCTTTGTTCCTCTAGAAAAGGTCTGTAATTTGGTTCTCCCCTTCTCTGTTCATATAAAACTCGGTTCTCCCATATTTTTAGTTCTCCATGGCTAGGAATTGTTTTCCTCATTGTTTCTACTCTAAATACTTGAAGAAAAATTGATGGATGTGTCTTTGATGGAAATATTTGAGCCTTGTAACATTTCTAAATTCTCTGTCCTTGGAGAAATTTTCATTTTCGGCTCAAATGATTGTTTTTCTATATTTTACGGTTTGACGGTGTTTCTCCTAGTCAAATTAACATCCTTGCATCGAAATTGGACTTGGCACCTTTTGGTTGGACATGGCCCACCGAGTACTTCAAAATTTATATGAATCACCTCAACTTAAAAATGTGTCCACGTGGATAAACGATGCTCGTTTGGAGATCTAATTTTTGGTCGGGCCTTGGTGTAGTGCGGGGAGCACATGAGGAGGTTTCTGCTACTTTTCCTGGACTTAGATAAATTTTATGTAGCTAAAATAGTTTGGTGGAGAATAGGGACATGTGGCAAGCCCACTTGCTCAGAGTCTTTTAAAGAAGCGCCAAGAGGACACTTGGAGGCCTCCGCTCACTTTGCATTTTGCTTAGAATTTTCAACGGCCAATGGAGACTACCCTAGAACATGACACTTGGCACATTCTGCACCCCAATTCGAGCTTTGAGCCTTTAAACAAATTTTTATGCATCGGAAACATGGTGAGCCCACGCTTATTCAAGGTCTCAATTTTTGGGGACCATCTCAAGGTGCGCCATAGTGACACATGGCATTTTGACAAGTCAAAAGGAGTGGGGAAGTAGACCATCGGAGGCAACTTATAATTTTTTCCTCTTATGCTCAAAAGGGTTAAGATATCAAAAATGGCCTACAATCCTGATGGAAGAAAGGTCAAAGCTTTCTCCAGATAACGGCGGAGGTGCGAGCCTTCAGAGGAAATTTGAAAATTTTTCCTTTGTGGGAAAAAGAGTTAAAAGTAAAAAAGGAAGTGTGGTTCCACTGGGACCCACATTGGAAACTTGAAGCGGAAGGGCGAGAGCTACGGGAAAACTTGGAAAATTTTCCTTTTTCCAAAAAGAGGGTTAAATGGTAGAATTTATCTACGGTTCCTTTGGGACCCACCTTAGGACACATGTCAGGCTCATTTCTCGAGGGTGGAGATGCAGAACAAAATGTGAAATTTTTCCATTTTTCCAAAAGTTGTAAAAAGTTAGAGGAAACCCCCGGGTCTGTTTTTAAGTTTGAATCTTCCATGTGGATGGCCAAAATTAAAAGTAAACATCAATCTGACAGTAGCGAGATTCTGAATCTAATTTTCCCCCATTTTTACTAAAGCATGCACGGAAGTGTAATTCTTCATGATTTCTTGGTATCTCGTACACACCAGGTAGAGAGGGGAGTTAATGTTGATATATAAGTTTTGTGGGGAGATCTAGAAGATGTCTTTTATCATTAAAATTGGTCTCGACTATCATGCTCGATCGGATCTTCCATTTTTCATCTCCCAAGCATGCAAGGAGCGATTTGATATATTAGGGGTAGAAGTGGTTGGAAAATTGAAGAAAGAGTGATCTACTAGAGGAAGGAGTTGAATGCGGGAAATATTCGATGAGATCTGCCCCCTCGAGCACCTAGTAACTTTTTACATATTTGATTATGGGAATCACAATCGTTATCATGGCAAGCACTGGTAGCACTCAAGGTCTAATTTTTTGGGGGAAAGGGGCTCTATTGTAAATGTTATAAATGGCAAAAAAATTGTGTAAATGGTTGGTGTGTTAGGGGTTGGGACTGAATTTTCTAATAGAAAAAGTTTGACAGCCCATCATTTTGAGAAGCCATTTGAGAAGCTTGTATATCTCTTTTGTATTAAATTTCATCATGTCAAGGTGGTTGCAAATGGAAAGCCATTCAAAAGCTCGAGATTGTTCTAGAAACTTTCCCATCTTTGATAGATTTAATCAAATTTGAGTTATTTTGTGTTGTCTTGAGAAAAATGTGTTCATTTTATTTTTGAATGTATGCGAGTATTTCTTCTTCTTTACATTTGCAATCTTGTATTAAAATATGAATCAATCACACATTCCTCAATCCTTGTGATAGTTTAGTGGCATCTGCATTTCATCCGGGATTAGAATAAACGATTTAAAATAACTTTTCTTTCATCTATTGACAAAGATTGTCTATAAGCCTTTGGGTGTACGTTAGGCATGATTTGACTTAGATCTTGATGCTTTGTTGGATTTTATAACTCAAGCCATTGTGATAGAATCTCAAAGATTGTGTGAAAAAGTGTTAATTTGGGTCTTCATTAAAGTACATATTCTAGTTAAACAAAGATTTTAGCTATTATGTGGCATTATGTTGGTTTAACCTTCCATTTTGTAAGATTCCTCTAGGATCTGGTGAATCAAGTTCATCCTGCCCTACCTCCCACAAAAATATTATTCAAAAGAAACCAATCCTACCCGTACCACCCCTATTTTTCCTATGTGCATATAAATGCATAACCTCTCATTACCAAAACATGCGAAGCAATCGGGGTCCCAAATGTCTTTAGTAACCTTTTCCTTGTTGTGAAAATATTTCCATGATCCGGAAGTGACAACTCATGAGATTCAAATTTGGTGTGTTCATATTTTCCTAAGTTCTTCTCTATAAAATTTATGTAAAAGAAGGATTTATCATTGCTCTGTCGTCACTAAAATTTTCCTCTATAATTTCTATTTCATTAATGTATGTATTAGGAATAGGATGTTGTTAAGTATAATTAGTAGTAGCTTCCGATAGAAGATAGTGGCGCTGCCAAAGATCGACACCGCTAATAATGTATAGTACGGTAATAGTCAAAAGTACAATAGGAATGTTGTGGTAAAAATTAAATATTTGTCGTAAGTGGTCCGGTATTGTTAAAATGTCAAAGTTAGGGTAAGTAGAGAAGTAGGGTCTACATGATTAATAATTAAAATATTATATTGGTAATAAGGACAAGGAGTGAGGTCATAAATATTTTATGTATTTTATTTGTAAAAAGTCTAAAAATGTGGAACCCATGTGAAATGATAAGGTTTATCTTATCTTAAAAGATAAGCTTCCATGTATGACAGATAAGAGTTAAGGTATGGAATATGATTCGTCGGAGTAGATTTCTTATCATATCTTAGAGATAAGATGGATGAGCCTGAAAGTTCTATAAATAGAGAGGCCACCCCCTCATTTAGCATAGAAGGAAGTAGTGAGAAATATTGTATGATTAAGTGTGTAAAAGAAGCCATTATTTTGAAGGTGTATTAAAGAAGCCATTAAGAGGTGTAATTGTGAAGTTTCTCCCATAGTTATGATTGGAAGGAAAGTGAAGTCAGTAACACTTGAAGTACCTCATGGGTGGGATTGTAACAATTTCATGTTGATATTATAATTTACACTTATATTTCAGATTTATCATCATTCCTTCTTATCATAGTCTATGGTATTCTTGTGTTATGTTTTTTTTTTGTGTTTCCAGATTACATCCACCAAACTAAAAGTTGTGCATTAGTAAATAATCATAGCATGAGGAGTTCCCAATAAAGAATTATCATAGTTCTGGATTGGTGATGACATTTTGGTTCCGTTGTTGGGACCATTCCTCGTTGGTGGATTTTTTGGAAAGATATTCCCACTTGGTCAGAAAAAATTTGGAGGGTAACCTTGTTTTTACTGTGCATAGTAGTTACCATGGTAAAGTCACTTTTTGCTGTGAATAGTATTTACCACAGTAAAGTAACTTTTTACCGTGAATAGTATTTACCACAGTAACTTCACTTTTTACTGTGAATATTTTACCACATAAAGTCAATTATTATTATAGTAAGTCAAGTTTTACCATAGTTTACCATGGTCATTTCTATTTTCTATTATAGTGATTCTAGTTATTTGTGCACATAAGTCTTGTTGATTGTACTTGTTGGTTGGTATTTCACTGTGGTTACTTTTGAAAATGGGGAAGATTCCTGTTTTTTCAGCCCAATCTAATGAAGATGCTTCCTCTTTCATTCAAGAGTTTAAACGATCTTGTATTTGTAATGGCCTTATAAGAAGGGAACAATGGATTGAATTTTTCCTACATTTTTAGATGGTTCAGCCCTTAGGTGGTTTGAAACACTAGGTGATAATGTGAAAAACTCATGGGATTTATTAACTGAAAGTTTCTTGAAGAATTTGGTGAACAACAAAAATATGCAGATCTCATGATCGATATCACAAAGCTATCCCAAGGAGAGAAGGAGAAGATAAGGGATTATAATGCTCATGTTCTAGAGATAAGGAGGAAGCTCGATGCCCAGATCTGGAAGGAAGGATTAACAGATGGGTTGATGAATGGTGTGGATAATCTCCTATGTAAACACTTCATTATTGGGATGAAGCCGAGATCGAGACAACGAGTGAAGTATGACCGCCTAGCTACCATTGAACAAGCAAAGGAGATTGCAAGAAGGCAATAAGAAAGCATGGAAGAGGAACCCAAAGAAATTATTTCTAAAGTAGAGCCTACACCAGCACCTTTGGTCCATAATCCACAACCACTCTCGGTGATAAAAATATTTCTCTTAGTAAATATACCGAGTATGAAGATCTGCTCAGAAGATGGGCCATTAACTATTAATATTCTTCAAGAAAAAAGAATTTAGTTCTCGGGGAGGAGATAGAGGTCCAAAATAAATATTTCTGAAGTTGTATGATATGGTTAGTATAAAAGGGTCATTATAAGTATAATTTTCCGAGATAGAGCTTCTACATCCTAGAGTACAGAGAGATAATGATAAAAGAAAAGAACTGTGAATTCTTTTGATGTAGTAGATAAGAGCATAAACAATGAAGTAGATGTGTTTGTAACAAAAAGAAAGAAAGTAAAAGATAACAAAGATGGAAATGATCCTAAGAAGATGAAAGGAGAAACTAGTAAGAAACATAGGAGAAGAAAGTTGGGTGAGCGGGATTTTCTGATTTCATAGGGACAAGGACCATACTCCGTTTTAGAAGATCTATCCAAAAGTCCTATAAATATTACATACGGTCAAATCTTGGCTATGTCTTCGAGAAGAGGCAGAGCTGCGAAGTGGACTCAATACTCGATGAAGGAAACAGGTTGGGGTCCTTTTTTTTAGAGGCGAAATGGATCCCTACACTCCACAAGGCTGAGGTATTATGTAATGGTATTTCAATTCATGATGTCTTAGTTGATGGAGGTGCTACGATTAATGTAATGACCGATTACTCGTAATGAATATGTTGGGTTTAAAATTGATCGCCCCTCAACGCTTATGTTAAGATCATTAAATAAGGGAAAAACTAAACCGAGAAGGTGTTGTTTCAAATGTCGCAATATCTATTATGGGTTTTGTATGTGTGGTAGACTTTTAGGTGATAAAAATGGTACTATTGCATACCCAATGTTGTTGGGAAGACCATGGCTAAGGAGAGTTCATGCGAAGAAACTACTATAATGAAGGCTTAATGACACTTGGATGTGGTCAAGAGAGGGTGAAGATAAATGTGATCCCTTGACATCATAAGATAGAATCTATAGATTCAAGTGATGAAACCCGATGATTGTACATCCTCTCGATTACTCTAGTACTAGTGAAGTGGACACAAAAGATGAAGAAAGTGAGGTTGATGTTTTGGTCATGGATATCTTTCTAGTCACACCGACTCATGAACCCATAAAATTATCTAAAGAAGAAATTGATGATCGTCTCCAACAAATAAAGATTGGTGATGCTTTGTGATGGAGAGTGAGAAGGAATCCTACCTCCAACTCTTTCGAAATTACATACACATATTCACTTTTGATTACAAGGAACTCCGTTAAGTAATTTGGGTAGAAAATTCTATTGAGCTCGTAGATGGTGCTAAGCCCATAAAGCAAATGCCATTTAGAATGAATCCTAATTTTCCCAAGATTGTAAAAGAAGAAATAGATAAGTTGCTTGATGCAAGATTCATATTTGTTGTGGAGAACTCATAATGGGTTTCTCCCATTGTGATCTCAATAAAAAAGAATGGGAAGCTACACATTTGTGTTGATTATAGGAAGCTCAATAAGGCAACAAAGAAGGATCATTACCCTCTTCCATTCTTAGATCAGATCTTGGTTGAAGTTGCTGGCAAGGAGTGTTATAGTTTTGCTGATGGATATAGCGGATATAACCAAGTTTGTATAGCGGAGAAATATCAGCTGAAGACCACATTCACCACTCCTTTGGGAATGTTTGCTTATAGAGTTATGCCTTTTGGGTTGTGTAATGCTCCGAAAACATTTCAGTGTTTGATGAATAGGGTGTTTGAACCCCACATTGGGAACTTCATCAGAGTATTTCTAGATGATTTTTGCATCTATGGGAGCAAGATGGATGACTGCACCGAGATGGAGACAACATTTCAATGGTTAGATGAAGCACAAGCCTCACTAAACCCTACAAAGTGTGTCTTTGCATGTTCTAAAGGTGTTTTGTTAGGGCATGTTATATCCAGAGATGGTATTGGTACTAATCCTGATAAAGTTTCAAAAATCAAAGAGTTACCATTTCCTATGAATAGAAGTAAGTTGAGATCATTTTTAGGCCATGTGGGTTAATATAGAAGGTTCATCAAGAATTTCTCAAAAATTTCACAGCCACTAACCCAGTTCTTGAACAAGGATGTTACTTATGAACCAGGGAATAATGTGCATGAAGCTTTTGAACAACTAAAGGAAGCCTTGTTATCTTCACTTGTTTTAAAGAATCCAGATTGGAGAAAGCCATTCATTGTGTATACTGATGCCTCGATGTAAAACTAGGAAGTACTCTACGCCAAAAGGATGAAAATTGGAATGATCATTCAGTTTACTTTAGGAGCAGAAAAATGAGTAGTTCTGAGGTAAATTATACTGTAACTGAAAAAGAGGCTCTAGCTATCATTTTTGTTGTAAAGAAGTTTAGAAATTACTTGCTAGGGCAGAAATTTATAGTTGTAACAGATCATCAGGCTCTAAAATATATTGTAAATAATCCTAACCCATTAGGGAGGATAACAAGATGGATAATTTTTCTACAAGAATTTGAATTTTATATTATAGATAGGCCAGGAAAGAAGCATGTCAATGTAGATGCACTCTCTTGAGCCTATGATGGTTTAGGTTCATCTTGTGATGATGATGATTTCCTAGATGCAACATTGTTATCCCTTGACACAATCCCTAGTGAATACATAGATATTTGGAATTATCTGAATGAATTCAAGTTTCTTGATGGTGCCAATGCAAAGACTAAGAGGAATATTACTCAATCCAGTCATCCATATTCTATTCTGCATGGAGTATTATTTCGAATAGGACCTGATGGATAGTACAAGAGGGCAGTTGGACGTGATCAAGGGAAGGAGCTGATAGAATAATTCCATAATGGTACATGTGGAGGACACTTCTCTGGACAACTTACAACAAGAAGGATCTTGGATGCAGGTTATCACTAGCCCACTCTTTTTAGAGATTGTTATAATTATTGTAAGACATGTGATATTTGTCAAACACATGGTAACCGTAAGACTTCATTAGCTCCATTATGCCCTATTCTTCCACTTGGTCCCTTTGAAAAGTGGGGAATAGACATTGTAGGTCCACTTCTAACTACCCCACACCAAAATAAGTATATTGTAGTTGCCACAAATTATTTAACCAAGTGGGTTGAAGCTAGGCCATTGAAAACAACTTCCATGGATGAAGTGGCAAGGTTCATATATGAACGCATTGTCACCAGATTTGGTTGTCTGCTACAAATTGTAAATAGATAAAGGAAGCCACTTCATTAATGAGGTGGTAGAAGCCCTAGTCAATAAGTTTTTATCAAGCACATGAAGGAAACAACATATACAAGCCAAGCACAAATGAACAGGTGGAACGAACAAATTTTGTGTTGTGTCAAATTCTAGCAAAAGATGCAGCCTTGCAGGTACATAAGTGGGATAAAAGAATTCATGCAGCATTGTGGGCATATAAGGCAACATCAAAGTTAGCAACATGATACTCCCCATTTCAGTTGGCTTATGGCATTGATCTAGTTCTTCCTATTGAGTTTGATATTCCCACTGTGAGAGTTATGAAAAATGAAAGGATGGATGAAAGTGATTCAGTAAAAGAACGGTTGGTACATCTTCATTTGCTAGAGGAAATGAGGGAAATAGCAAAGGATACAAGCTATAAGAAGAAAATGAAGCAGAAGGAATACTTTGATCAAAAGATCCATTGGTCTCCATTTCATGTGAATGACTTGGTTCTAGTATATGATTCCAGATACCAAAAAAAAGACAGAGAAAATTTCTTCCAAAATGGATGGGGCCCTACAAAATAGCAGTTGTGCATGAAAATAGTGCATACCGACTAGAGGAATTGGATGGCACTCCCATTACTTAAATGGGTCAACCATGACAAGTTAAATATTTTCCAAGCACCGGAATAGTTTACTCTAAGGACGGAGTAGAAGCTAGGAAGGGGGAAGATGTCGACACTAAAATTTTCCTCCATAATTTTTTTTCATTAATGTATGTATTAGGAATAGGATGTTATTAAGTATAATTAATAGTAGCGTCTGATAGAAGATAACGGCGTTGCCGGTACGATGCCGCCAATAATGTATAGTATGGTAATAGTCAAAAGTACAATAGGAATGTTGTGGTAAAAATTAAATATTTGTCATAAGTGGTCCAAGAATGTTAAAATGTCAAAGTTAGGGTAAGTAGAGAAGTAGGTTCTACATTATTAGGAATTATAAATATTATATTGGTAATAAGGACAAGGAGTGAGGTCATAAATATTTTGTGTATTTTATTTGTAAAAAGTCTAAAAATGTGGAACCCATGTGAAATGATAAGGTTTATCTTATCTTAAAAGATAAGCTTGCATGTACGAGATAAGAGTTAAGGTATGGAATATGATTCGTCAGAGTAGATTTCTTATCCTATCTTAGATATAAGATGGATAAGCCTGGAAGTTCTATAAATAGAGAGGCCACCCCCCTCATTTAACATAGAAGGAAGTAGTGAGAAATATTGTATGAGTAAGTGTGTAAAGGAAGCCATCATTTTGAAGGTGTGTTAAAGAAGCCATTAAGAGGTGTAATTGTGAAATTTCTCCCATAGTTATGATTAGAAGGCAAGTGAAGTCGATAACAATTGAAGTACCTCATGGGTGGGATTGTAACAATTTCATGTTGATATTATAATTTACACTTATATTTCAGATTTATCACCATTCCTTCTTATCATAGTCTATGGTATTCTTGTGTTATGTTTGTTGTTGTGTTTCTAGATTACATCCACCAAAAAAAATTTGTGCATTAGTAAATAATCATAGCACGAGGAGTTCCCGTGAAGAATTATCATAGTTCCAGTTGGTGATGACACTTCTTCAATAACAGAGGTTACAAAATAGGTTCTCTTACCTTGTTTGAAAGGCACAACCTAAAATAGTTAGGATCGATCACATCCTTTTAAGGTGCTACCCACTCCTTTCGAAACACGAGTGCTAATATGTAAGATAGATTTCTTCCCCGACTACAAAATGGCATACATTATTATATATCTTCCTCTCGAGTGTCTGTCAAAATAAATGATGTTGCTCTGTCTTTGAAGGAGATTAAATTTGGTCACCAACACTCTTACGGTACCACCGCTGGGGATTTTTTAAGTTCTAAGACCAATTTTTTGATTTGTTGATGTTTCATATCCATCTAGCCTCATCAATAACATGCTTTTGGTGCCATTGTCGGGGATTGTTTAAGTTGTTTTTACCGATTTGTTGATTTTTACTATTTCATATAAGTGTATCCCATCAACAATAGGGTTCTAGTGTCATTGTCGAGTGACTTACATCTCACATTTAGACCTTGGTAAAACACTTCTTGTATGCTCTAAGTGTTGTGTGTAGTTCTTTCGGTTTTCACACCCAAGACACTAGCTTTCATTTGATAAATATGAGAAAAGAAGGGATAAAATCTTTCCATTTCCAATCTCTAGCATTAACAGACATTTGACAGATCATATTTAGTGCATTTGCACAACTAGGGTGGAAATCCTTAGTGGCGACTCCCTGTTGATCTAATTTTTAATGAGTACCAGTGTCTTAAAACTCTTTCAAAGTCAGATTTGTTACTAATATTGGAAAATATGGAAGGAAGAAGATCTTTCTTTACTAGGGATCCTACTAGGACATTGTTTCCAGAGCTAGGAAAAGAAAAATTAGAAGGAAGAAAATCTTGGAGAGTTGTGGGAGAATAGCAGACAAGAAGAGGGATCTCCATTGATGAAAGTGATTAGCCTATCATTAAAGACTGCCATTCAAGTGACTCTAAATCAGGTAGCCTCTTTGTGGAATTGAATTCTCCAGCTAAAGAAGGGCCTTTATTTGATTTTGAATAGTTTGCTTCACATTCTGCACCTATCTTTTCTAAGGTTGATAGGAATTTCCAAGAGACAAGGCCTTTGGGGGGTATCCATTTTGAAAATTATACTCCTATGTTCCAAGAACCCTCATCCCCTTATCAATTTTTCACCCCTCCGTGGTCACCTTCTCAAATCAACATGGCCCAAATTTCCCCACCCAAACCTCCTTTTTGTTGTAAACACCTTTGGAACTATAAATTTTTGGGAATGGTGGTTATCCAAATGCAAGTTACTCAAGATGTAAGGAACAAACTACCAAGTTCTAAGGGAACAATGCTATTACTAGTGATCAGCATCTAAAGATTTTTATCAATATGATGGAAGAATTTGAGATTGAACATGAAGATGTATATATGAAGTTGTTTATCCATACCTTGGAAGAGGATGCCAAGGAATGGTATAAAACATTGCTAGATAACTCTATTGATTCTTGGACTAAGATGAGTAATGCATTTAGATTGTAGTATGGTGATAGAACTGACCCTAGGTTTCTTTTGATAGAATTTGAAAACATCAAAAGAATCCTAATGAGTCAGTACATGATTTTAACACAAGTTTTAATAAGACCTTTAACAGATTTCCTATTAGGATAAGGCCTTGTGATGAGTCATGTTTGATCAAATATTCTGATGCATTTGATAAAAAGGTTGCATATTACTTAAGAGATAAGAACCCCACAAATTTTAGGCAAGCCTTCACCATGGCTCTGCAAATAGAGAAAAACATCAAGGTAATTGGAAAGCCTCCAAAAAGGGAGGGTGTAAAGTTGGTTAACCCAGATAAGCATTAAACAAGCAAGGCTGCTGATTTGGAGGAGGTTGTGAAAGCTTTGGTAGGGATTGTCAAGGAAATTTCCTACAGACTTTCCTAGGTTGAGAAGGGAATTGGGCAGAACTCACAAGGTCAACATAAGAAACAAGGCCAAGATAGGTTTACAAATCACCAAAGATCTGATTATAGAGGCAAAGGACCTGTTGGATTTGGAAATGTGCATCCCTGCCGGGAAAAATAGAATGATGCCCGATCCTTTGGCTGCTAGATTTTTGTTGTGGGGAGACAAATGTCATTGATTGGTGTGAAAAATGTTTCATTCCTCATGCTCCTTGTGAAGAAGATCAGCAAGAAGAAGAAGAAGCTGATGAAAATGATGATGATGTCTGCATGATGGGTTGTTCCACAAGCTTACAACAAGGGGTAACTTCAACCGAGGTGATAAGCGCCTGATGCTACCACTTTTTGGGACTACATTCAAAAGGTACCTATTATTCCTCCCTCTCATATTTTAGAAGTAGATATTATATAATATTTTTAATTTCTTAATAATTAATTTGAATATTTAAAGGCTTTAATGATAAAGAAGTATGATGGAGGAATTCCATCTAAAGAAGATAAACATTCTTGATGAATGTTATTGTTGCTCAAGAGAAGGAATATAACACAAGAAGTAAGGCTGTCAAAGAGACATGGCCTCAAGCCAAGCCAAAAGCTCCCTTACTTTCAAACATTCCTAAAGAGGATCCTAAGAAAGATGCATCTACCAAAATTCCCGTAGTTCTAAACAAAAATCATATTCCTCCTCATGCCCAAGTTATCAAAAATCATGTACCACCTAATGAGTGTGTTGGCTTTCCTTCCAATATTGCCTTGCCAAGAAATGTCCAATATGATATTGCTCAATTTTTTTGTCAAATCAAAGTCTCTGTTCCAATTTTTGAGTTTCTTAGGATTCCTAAGCACAAAAAGGGAGCATTTGAATACTTAGGATTGAAAGAAGAGAAGACTGCCTAAGCGAAATGTAAATATTGTGGAGACTCCTCTAATCATTCAGAATTAGAAACACCACCAACATTGGAGGAACTATGTGAACCCCCTAAGGTATATTTGGGAACATCCTTGGTGGACTCTCAGATGAATATGGATCAATTCTTCACCACTTTGATCATTAAGGACAAACTGTTGCATAACTACATGTTTGAATCAAGGGCATCATGTAATGTCATGCCTCTGGAAGTCATGAATGAGCTGAGTATCAAAGTGATAACAACATATGGGAAGTGCACTATTATGGATTCCAAAGAAGTTCCAGTAGTGGGATGTGTGAAGGGTTTGGTGGTGCAGCTTGTAGCTTACCCAGGTAAAAATTTAAAACTTGATGTTGTCATCGTTGTTTGCTGACACTAAGTTGGGTAGGCTATTGTCAAAAAATGGGCTACTAGTGTTGGTGGGAGTGTCCAAATGGATATTACCTATGCCATCATTCCAATTGAAGGCAGCCTTGTCGGGTTGTATGGAGAAAATAAAATGTTGCATCTTATGGAGGATCCCAACAATGCATCTTATGAAGTATTGTACACAAATGTTGATGCTGAAAACTTTGTAGGATTTTATGATGGAAAGTACCACAAGATTGAGGAATGTAGGTGTCTTGAACAAGTAGGATCTCCTTGGACTCTATTGTTTGATGGAGCTTGCTCCAAGTTTGGGAATGGTGCTGGTGTTTTTCTACTTTCTCTTGGTCAAGAAAATTTTGTTTTTTCCTTCAAACTCAACTTTGAGTGCACCAACAACATTGCTGAGTATGAGGCACTATTGTTGGGTTTAATAATTTCTTGGAAATATGGTATCAAGGACATCATTGTCAAAGGAGACTCAGAATTAATTGTAAAATAAGTCAGAAAACTATATGCCACAAAGAATCAATGAATGAAATAGTATAAACATGCAATTTGGGATCTTATTGAGATGTTTGATTCATTCGATGTAGCACATCATGATAGGAAATTCAATGACTTAGAAGATAAGCTTGCAGTGTTGAGTTTTTAGTTTGATAATTTTATAATGTCCCCATATTGTCAATATGATGTTGAGGTATTGATAAGACCTTCTGCCTCCGACAACATTATACATTGGCAGGTTTTTATGATGATGCTCTAATCGGAAGATTTCGTAGAACAAGGGAGAGTTTGCTGATCAATGCATCAATTTGGAGCCAATGGTATTTACCTTGTTTGGCAAGGGCATCATCTAGCTAAAAACTAATACCATTCCTAGAGGATTGGTTTCTCATTAGTCCAATTTTGATAAAGTTGATCGTGTTGGTACCCAAATTTGTTCTCCTTTTCAAGCCAAGCAACAACATAGATTCAACAGAGGAAGCTTAGAGGTAGATAGACCATAAATGTATGTCATTTTGTAGCCAGGGAGAAATCTATCTGTCAATTTGTTACTTTGATTTGTGGAGAGATGGATAACACCTCAAAAGGATGTGATTTTATTCTAACTATTTTAGGTTGTGCCTTTCAACCAAGGTAAGAGAACCTATTTTGTAACCTCTTGTTATTTGAAAGGAGATATAGGTACCTTTCTTTTGCATAAATTTTGTAGAGAAGACCTTGGGGAAAATATGATCAACACACCAGATCTAACTCTCATGAGTTGTCACTTCCTAGATCATGGAGATATCTTCACAACAAGGCAAAGGTTACTAAAGACATTTGAGACCCTGATCTATTCTGCATACTTTAGTAAAAGGATTTTGGTCTTGGGTGGGTATATAGAGCAAAAATAGGGGTAGTATGGGTAGGATTGGTTGTTTGTTAAATGAATTTTGGTGGGAGGGGAGACAGGATGGACTTGACTTACCAGATCTTTGAGAGTTTATGTAAAATAGAAAGATTCAAAAAAAAAATGCCACAAAAAGTTAAATTGTTTCCTCAATCAATGGAGGCCCGATCAACAATCTTTCACAAAACCTATGGGATTATTTCATGAAGGCTCAAGTTATAGGACCTTATAAAGCAAAAATATTTAAACCAAGTCATGCCCGAGGTACACCCAGAGGCTTAGAGAGAATCTCTATCAATAAAGTGAAAGAAAAGTGATTTTAAACTATTTATGCCACTCCAAGATGAAGGATATTCTGAGAAATGAAATTAGAGATGCCACTAAACTATCACAAGGACTAATACCTGTGTGATTGGACTATATATTGGTACAATATTGCAATAGAAACAAGATAAACTACCCGTATGCATTCAGATATGAGATAAATACACTTTACTCAAGATTGACATAGGATAACTCAAAGTTTGAACAAATTTATCAGCAAGGGAAAGTTTCCAGAACAATCTCAAAGCTTGTTAATGGATGTACACTTGTAACCACCTTAACACGATCAAATTTGACAAAAAGAGAGATATACAAGCTTCTCTAGACAACTTCTCAAAATGGATATATGGGCTCTGTCAAGATTTTTCTACTAGAGAGAATCAATCCCGATCTTTCCAAAACTCCCCACTTCCCCTATGACTTTTCAAATTGCAACGTGTCACAATGGCACACCTTAGGGCAGTCCCAAAATTTGATACCTTAAACGAGTGTGGGCTTGCCACATGTCCTATTCCAAAGAAAGTTTGATTGAATGCTTGAAGCTCAGTGGAAGGTGCCACGTGTCATGCTCCGAGGCATTCTCCTTTTGGTCTTTGAAAAGTCTAAGTAAAATGCAAAGCAAGCAGAGGCCTCCACATGTCATCCTGGCACTTCTTTAAAATAAAACTCAAGGGATGGCCCCCGAACATGTGTGGTTCCTCCACGTGTCTCCATGGCACAACTTCAGGATGACGCCCTAAGTAGAGACCCTGAATGAGTGCAAGCTCACCATGTGTCCCGCTCCGCCAAATTACTCCAACTACATAAAAAATTTGTCTAATTATGGAAACCTCCACTTGTCTCTCTTTCTTTGACCCTCCACATGTCCTCCTAGTGCTACTTCAAAGCCAAACCAAAAAGTTTATTCTCAAATGAGTGTCATTCCTCCACGTGGACACATTTTAAAAATGAGGCTTTTCATGGAATTTTTAAAGTATTAAGCTGATCCACATCCAACCAAGAGGTGCCACATTTCCCTATCGACTAAATGATGTAAATTTGACTAGGAGAAACACCCGTCAAACCATAAAACATAGAGAAACATCCATTTGAGCTAGAAAATGAGGTTTTCTTCAAAGAAAGAATTTAGACTATTGCAAAGCTCAAACACGATCCTTAGGGACACATCAACTCATTTCTCTTTGAGTATTTAAGGAAAAAAAGACAAGGACTTCAAATCTTGACTGTGGAAAATGGAGGAAATGGGAAAACACAAGTTTTGAAGGAACAAAGCATGGGAGACACAAAATACAAATATTTTTAGAGGAACAAAGGAACCATGAGATAAATACAGACCCACACATGATCCTTGAACCAGAGAGTAGACTAAACATGGAAATAAGACCGACTAAGCACCATATAGGGAAGGAAGGAGAAAATGAAAATGCCATGAATGAATAATTTTTCAAAGGTGCAGATGGGGCAAGACCATTTTGAGCACCAACATTGGCTCACTCTCTGTAAGTGCCACAAAACAAATAGTAGACCAATTTCCAAAATATCCATTGGGTAGCAGAGCCATCTTTGCAGGCGGAGAAATAGATCCATCTCCAAAAAAACAAAGAAACTAACAAAAACAGTCACGGAGGATCGAACGAGCAAAAAACACAAAAATAGGACACAAGCAACAAACCATACACTGTACAAGAGGTGTTTACCTTGATTTAGAGAAATCAATCCAAGAAATGTTTCAGATGCCTGCCATTAACAAGAAGTTCAATAAATTCACCATCTAGATCCTTTAAGAAGAAGGTGTGTTCACCAATTCTGATGTCAATGGAGTAAGGGCCCATCCACAATGAGTCAACTTTCCATGCTTTCCCTTATCCTCATGCCTATTATCCCATAGTAGCACAATATCTCCAATATTGAAGGCTCTAGGAGTGACCTTCTTGTCAAACAATTTCTTTAGCTTTTCTCTAAACTTTATATGCCTCTGGTGAGATGCCCTCCTCTCTTCATCAAGCTCAACAATGTGGTTGATGTGGGAATCATAAGGAATCACTTCTTGTTCTTCCAATTGTTGAATGAGATGATATGAGGATAATTACATCTGTAGGGGTAGTAGGACCTCAGTCCCATATACCAACTCAAATGGACTCTTTCCAAAGGTGGCTCTTTTTACGTGATTCTATTAGCCTAGAAAAGAGACTTGAGCTTCTTCACCCCATTTTCTCTTGTTCAACTCCAAGGTTCTTTTGATAATATTTATCAAATTCTTATTGTTGGACTCAACTTGTCCATTTCCTTGGGGATTATAATTAGAGGCATATGTTAAATTGATCCCATATCCTTTACACATTTCAACCAGAGGTCTAACCCTGAAACTCATGGCATTATCAACTATGATTTTGACTGGTACTCCAAACCTACAAATAATGTTGTTTAGCACAAAATGCTTGACAACTTGGTGTGTAGCCTTCTTCGTAGGGATTTCTTCCTCCCACTTGGTAAAGTAATCGGTGGCTACAAGAATCCACTTATGGATAGTACTTGAAGGTCTGAAATCTCACCAATGAAGTCCATTCCCATTGCTTAAATGTGGCTTCAATTGATGCATACTTGCAAAGGTAGGGAGCCTAAGCCTTCATCTTTCCAAAGAAACGCCGACAACTCTCACATCTTCCGACCAACATGTTTGCATCCTTGAAAAGAGTTGGCCACTAATAACTATCCCTCGGGATCTTATGTGTTGTGACTCTTGTAGCAAAATTCCCCCAAAAACTCCTCCATGCAGATCGACAATTACTTTGGGGCTTCATCTTCATGATGCATCTTAAGAGAACTCCCTCTAGGTTCTTCCTGCCCAAATCAAAATCAGTAATGACATAATTATGGAAATCCAACTTAAGATCCCTTCTCTAGTTCTTATTCAAATGCTCAGGGTAGTTTAAGTGTCTGAGATAGAACATCACATCCTCATACCACTCAGAACTCATGAATCTTTCAAAAACAGGGCCCATTCTTCCTCAATCTCATTTACCTCAACGGTCTGCAATTCACTCTCACCATGAGCTTAGCTAACCCCAAACCTCTCAATAATGTTATGGTTTGGATGTCCATATCATATTCTTACAATTTGTTCACCCATCTACATATTTTAATTGAGACTTCTATTTCTGAAAGGATGTATTTTACCATGGTATGGGGAACATAAGAAACAACTTTTGAACTTAAAATATAAGGCCAGAAAACCTTTGTTGCTTTGACGAAGGAAAATTCCTACTTTTCCATGATGGTGTATTTCATTTCTTCTCCTTGCAAATCCTTACTAAAGAAGGCAATGGGTCTCTCAGCCCCTTCATCATCCTTCTATAGCAGGACAAAAGCAATAGTGTTTTCTTAAGCAAAAGAGAACATATGGAAAGGTTTCTTGTAATATGGGGTTGCTAAAATAGGGGCATACTTCAACGCCTCTTTGATTCCATTTAAATCTTGGATGGCAACCTCTTCCCATTTGTTGATCTGCTCCTCTATTAACATAGAAGTGATTGGAATAGTCAACTTAGCAAAGTTTGATATAAACCTTCTAATGAAGTTTACCTACCCAAAGAAGGACTGATTTCCTTTTTGGTTCTTAGAATGGAACTTTGCCAATGGTCTCCACTCTTTCTGGATTAATCATCACTCCTTCCTGTAACATAATGTGACCGAGAAATTTTTCCTTCTGCACTCCAAAATGGCATTTCTTTGGATTGAGTGAGATGCCATATTCCCTACATCTGATCAACATCTTCTCTAAGTGCAACAAATGGTCACTTCTCCTTCTTGAAAACATTGTTACATCATCTTGGTAAACAACAATAAAGTCATTGATGTAACCAGCAAAAGCAACATCCATTGCTCTTTGAAAAGTGGCTCCAGCATTCATCAGACCAAAGGGCATCCTAACATATACATATGTTCCCCATGGAGTAGTGAAGGTTGTCTTGATCCTTTCTAATTCTTTTACCATGACTTGGTTATAACCAGAGAAGCCATCTAAAGTAGAAAGCAACTTAGAACTAGTCACCAACTGAAGCATGTGCTCCATGTTAGGTAAAGGATAGTTGTCCTTCATTGAGGCCTTGTTTAGATTCCTGAAGTCCACACACAACCTGATGTCACCATTCTTCTTTCTTACTAGCACTAGGTTGGCAACCCAAGAAGAATACCTTGTGGGCTGGATAATTCCTCCATCCCTTAGCTTCTTCAGCTCCTCTTGCATTTTGATAGATAACGAGAGATTAATTGGCCTCTACTTATGCCTCGAAGGGTTTTGCACTAGGCTCTAAGGGAATCTCATGTTGGAATAGGTCTTCTTTGTATGCTTTGAGCTTAGAATAGTCCAAGCCATGCAATCTTGGTATTTCTTTAACAACTAGATGTATGACTACTTTTCATCTTTCTTTGAGACTACTAACCAATGAAAATATTCCTTGATTTCTCCTTCATTCCAGATCATGCTACTCAACATCCGTTGAGGCTGTCATATTCTATTAATAATGCAGTCAGCATTATCAAAATTTGATTCAAGAGCAACCAGCCCTCTAGGAATGGTGTTGGTCTTTAGCTGGATGATGCCTTTTCCAAATAAGGTTTCCTTCCCCTCTGTTGTATAGACCATTGGCTCCCAATCAATGTTTTGATCAGCAAACTCTCCATCATTTTGTAGGAACCTTCTGACCTGAGCCTCATCATCAAAAACCTACCAATGTTTTATATTATCAGGGACAAAGGGTCTTGTCACTACCTCCACCTCATATTCACAATAAGGGGATGTTGCAGAATTATCAAACCGAGACCCCAACACTGCAAGATTGTCTGCCAAGTCATTGAACCTCCTGTCATGATGCACAATGTTGAAGGAGTCAAACATCTCAATGAAGTCCCAAACTACATGCTTGTACTATTTTAGTTGTTGATTCTTTGTGGCATATAGTTTTTGAATTTCTTGACAACTAACTCTGAGTCTCGTTTAACAATAATTTCCCTGACTCCATACTTCCAAGAAATTATTAAACCTAACAACAATGCCTCATACTCAAAGAATGTTGTTAGTACACTCAAATTTAAGCTTAAAGGAAAAAAATCTTTCTGGCTTGGAGAAATTAGGATAGCACCATCATCATTTCCAAATTTGGAGCAATATCCATCAAACAATAAAGTCCAAGGAGAGCTTTCCCGCTCAATAAAATTAGACTCCTCAATCTTGTGCTCTTTTCCATCGAGAAAATACCACAAAGTTGTCAACATGAACATTTGTATATAATACTTCATAGGATGCATTGTTGGGATCCTCAATAAGGTCATATAACCTAACAATACATCCCTCAACTAGAATGGTTGCATAAGACATGTCCATTTGGACACTACCACCAACACTTGTAGCCCACTTTCTTGTGACAACATACCCCACTTGGTGGGCAATCAACCATGACAACATCAAGTTTCAAATTTTTACCCGGTAGGTTGCAACCTACACCACCAAAACCTTCACACATCCTACCGGCACTTCTCTGGAGTCCATGGTAGTGCACTTCCCATATGTTTTTGTTATCTTAATATTCAGCTCATTCACGAGCTCCAAAGGCATGACATTGCATGATGCCCCTGAATCAAGCATGCAATTATGGAGAATCCTATCCTTGACGATCAAAGTAGTGAAGAATGGATCCACATTCAGGTGAAATTCTACTAAATATGTCTCAAGATAAACCTCATGTGGTTCAGATAGCTCTTCTGATGCTGATGGTGTCTCAGACTCTTCAATGGCTAGAGGATTCTCCACAATGTTCACATTTCTCCCCAAGGCAGTGGTCTCTTCATTCAATCCCAAGTATTCAAATGCTCTCTTTTTATGCTTAGGAATCCTAAGCAACTAAAATATTGGGGTAAAGACTTTGATTTGACTTAAAACATGGGCAATGTCATATAGGGCATTCTTGGGCAAGAAAGTATTTGAAGGAAAGTTGATACATTCATTGGGTGGCATAGGATTCTTGATAGCTTGAGCATAAGGAGGGGTATGATTTTTCTTAGAACTGCGGGGCTTTAGGTAGATGGATCTCTCCTAGAGCCTCTTTAGGAATATTATAAAGAAAGGGAGATTTTGGCTTTTCCCGAGGCCCCGCCCCTTTGACAACCTTACTTCTTGTGTTATATTCCTTCTCTTAAGCGACAACAACATTCATTAAAAATTACCCGTCCTCCTTAGATGGGATTCCTTCGTCACGATTTTTATCATTAAAGCCTTTAAATATTCAAAGTCATTATTGGGCAATTCAAAAGATTGTACATTATCTACTTCTAAAGTATGAGAGGGAGGGAGAATATGTACTATATGAATGCAGTCCCAAAAAGTGGCAGTAGTTCTGGCACTTATCACATCAGTTGAGGTTTCCATTTGTTCTCGAGCTAGTGGAGCATCACATCATGAAAACATCATCATCATGTTTATCATCATCAGTTGCATCTTCTTATTTCTCTTCTTCACAAGGAGCATGGGGCATGAAACATCTGTCACACCAATCAATGACTTATGTCTCTTCCACCACAATAACTCTGGCAGCCAAAGGATAAGGTACCATTCTACTTTCTCTACCTTGAGGCTGCCTATTCCCAAATCCAACAACTCCTTTTCCTCTATCATCAACACTTTGATGATTTGTAAATTTGTATTGGCCTTATTGCTTGTGTTGTCCTTGTAAACTATGCCCAAATCCTTTCTCAGCTTGGGCTAGCTTATAGGAGATCTCCTTGACAACCCCAACCAAAGTTTTCACAACCTCTTCCAAATCAATAGCCTTGTTTTTCTCGAGGTTTTTCCGGGTTAACCACCTCACTCTTATGACATTTTCCTATTGCCTTGATATTATTCTCCATTTTTAGGGCCATAGTGAATACTTGCCTCAAGTTGGTAGGGTTCTTGTCCCTTAAGTAGTAAGTAACCTTTTTATCAATGCATCGATATTTGACCAAACACGACTCATCACATGGCCTTATCCTAACAAGCAATCTCCTTAAGGTCTTATTGAACCTTTTATCAAGTCATGTCTTGACTCATTATGATTCTTCTTGATGTTTTCAAATTCTAATAGAAGAAATATATGGTCAGTCCTATCACCATATTTTAATCTGAATGCATTTCTCATCTCACCCAAGAGTGAATAGAGTTATCTGGAAATTCTTTGTACCAGTCCCTAGCATCCTCCTCTAGAGTGTGAACAAACAATTTGATGTATACATCTTCATGCTCAATCTCAAAATCTTCCATCATATTGAGGAAGAGCTTTAGATGTTGGTCACCAGTAATAGCATTATTTCCTGTAACTTTGACATTTTGTTCCTTACATTTGAGGCACTACATTTGGGTAACCAGCCATCCCCAAAAAATTTATAGGTCCAAAAGTGTTTACAACAAAAGGGGGTCTGGGTTGAGCCATATTGATTCGAGTAGGTGATCTTGGAGGGTGAAAAGTTGATGAGGGTAGAGGGTCCTTGCTACACAAGAGTTTTGTTTTCAAAATGGAGATCCCCCAAAGGCCTTGCTTCTTGGAAATCCCTATCTACTTCAGATAAGGTAGGTGCATAATGTGCAACAAATCTTTCAAAATCAAATGAAGGCCCTTCTCCAACTAGAGAATTTAGTTCCACAAAGAGGCTACCTAATTCAGAGTCACTTGAATGGAAGTCTTCAATGATAGGCCGTTCACTTTCATTAATGGAGATCCCTCTTCTTGTCATTTGTTCTCCCACAACCCTATATGATTTTCTTCCATCTAACTTTGTTTTTCCTAACTCAAGAAACAATATCCTAGTAGGATTTCTAGCAAAGAAAGATCTTCTTTATTTGAGCTTTGCAAATATTAGTCACAAACCTTTCTTTACAAATGGTTTTAATACATTGGTCCTTATAAAAATCAAATCAACTAGGAGTTGCTTACTAAGGATTTCCAACTTAGTTGTAAAAATTCACTAAATATGATCTGTCAAGTGTCTCACAATGCAAGAGAGTGGAATGGAAAGATAATGACCTTTCTTCACCTAGATGTATCAAATGAAAGCTATTGTACTTGGTGTGAAGACTAAAGGAACTGCACACAACACTTGGAACATATAAGGAGTACATTACATCTCTTTGGGTATTGATTTTGAACTGAAACTTCCCTGACAATGGCACCACAAGTGTTTGTACCCAAATTTGTTCTCCTTTTCAAGCCAAGCAACAACACAGATTCAATAGGGAGCTTTGAGGTAGTTACATCATAAATGTATGTCATTTTGTAGCTAGGGAGAAATCTAGCTATCCCTTTGTTACTTGGATTTGTGGAGAGATGGATAGCACCTCAAAAGGATGTGATCTTATCTTAACTATTTTAGGTTGTGACTTTCAACCAAGGTAAGAGAACCTATTTTGCAACCCTTGTTATTTGAAAAGGAGATACATGTACCTTTATTTTGCATAAATTTTGTAGAGAAGACCTTGGGGAAAATATGATCAACACACTAGATCTGAATCTCATGAGTTGTCACTTCTAGATCAGGGAGATATCTTCACAACAAGGCAAAGGTTACTAAACACATTTGAGACCCTGATCTGTTCTGCATACTTTAGTAAAAGGATTTTGGTCCTGGAAGGGTATACAAGGCAAAAAAGGGGTATTATGGGTAGGATTGGTTATTTGTTAAATGGATTTTTGTGGGAGGGGAGACAGGATGGACTTGATGTTATTTTTGTGGAGCCTATTTTCATGTTAGAGTGTGGTACACCTTCTATGTGTTACACTCGGGTATTAATTCTGTGCTCTTTATCCGAGAGTTGGAATAGCCTGTAATGGCGGTTCCATCTAACTCGAAGTTGAAGTTTGAGGATGTTGTAGGGGGTGATTCTAAGAGAGGAAATGCGAAGAAAAATCTCTGGGAACCTTCTACTTCAAGGAATGCTTTGACAAAGGAAACTAGAGGGATATAGAAGAATAGAGGAAACCGTGGAAAATCAAAAGATCGAGGCAAGGTCAAAATCCAAGAACAAGATTGTATCTTTGAATTGTGGAAAGCTTTGGGCATACAAAGAAGGACTGTTGGGAGCTTCGGGATAAGAAGAAACAATAGGAAGAAAACAAGGAGGCAAATGTGGCATCGGGTAATGTATGTCAGGATGCTTTGATTCTTTCTTTGCATAATATTACTTGAATCTTGGGTTTTAGATTCGGGGGCTTCTTTCCATGCTACTCCACATAGGCATTATTTTGTTGATTATGTTCAAGGGGATTTTGGGAATGTTTTTCTTGGTGATGATGAGCCTTGTAGCATAGTTGGAAAAGGTTCTGTTCAGGTTAAGATGTAGAATGGGAATACATGGCTATTGAAGGATGTCAGACATGTGCCTACATTAAGGAGAAATTTGATATCGGCAGGGCAGTTGGGAAGTGATGGTTGTACTATGATATTTACAGCAGACTCTTGGAAGGTTACCAAGGGTGCTCTTGTGGTGGCAAGAGGTAAGAAGGTTGGAACCTTGTATTTAACCACTGATAATACTAATGATTGTAATCTTGTGGCTTCAGATGCAGATACAACATTATGGCACTATAGGCTCGGTCATATGAGCCATAAGGGCATGAACATCATAAAGAAGAATTTACCTGGATATACAGAAATAGGTTTGGATTTATGTGAGAACTACATATATGGGAAATAGAAGTGAGTAAGGTTTCTCAAGGTTGGACCTACGAAGAAAGAGAGTAAGTTAGAGCTAGTACATTCTGATGTGTGGGGGCCGGCTCAGGTATCATCTCTTGGGGGTTCAAGTTATTATGTTACTTTTATTGATGATGCAACAAGGAAAGTTTGGGTTTATTGTATTAGACACAAATCTGATGTATTTGACACTTTTGTTAAATGGAAAGCCTTGGTAGAGAATGAAACAGGTCTTAAGCTAAAATGTCTCAGGTCAGATAATGGAGGGGAGTATTGCAGTAATGAATTTAATGATTACTGTTCTAAGAATGGAATCCATAGGAAAAAGATGGTTCCAGGAACTCCGCAGTAGAATGGGGTATCAGAAAGGATGAACAGAACAATAATGGAACGTGCTAGGAGCATGAGATTACATGCAGGACTGCCTCTTTCTTTTTGGGCAGAAGTGGTGAGCACAACTATGTACTTGATAAACAGAGGACCCTCAAGTGCCTTGGATGGAGGCATACCTGAGGAGGCATGGTATGGTAAGAAAGTTGATTATTCATTTCTTAGAGTCTTTGGATGTGAGGTGTTTGTTCATATAGACAAGGATGATAGGACCAAGATAGAGGATAAATCAAAAAAATGTACTTTCATTGGTTATGGTGGTGATGACTTTGGATTTAAATGTTGGAGTATTAAGGACAAGAAAATCATTCGGTCTAGGGATGTGGTCTTTAATGAGAAAGTCATGTATAAGCAACAGTTGCAGGAAAACAGGGAAGAATCCAAGAAATAATATGTAGTGGTAGAGGATCTTCCGGATGGGAAAGTAACCCATGAATCAGTTCAGGAACCTACTCATCAGGAACCCCAAACTCCTACAGTGAGGAGGTCTTCTAGGGTAAGAAAAGAACCTGAATGTTTTTCTCCTTCTCTTTATTATTTATTACTCACTGATAGTGGAGAGCCAGAGAGCTTTGATGAAGCAATGCAGGTAGATGCCAGTAAGAAGTGGGAGCAAGCCATGGATGAGGAGCATAAGTCTCTCATGGAGAACCAAACTTGGGATTTGGTGAACCTACCGGAAGGCAAAAGAGCATTGCAAAACAAGTGGGTGTACAGAGTTAAAGATGAAGAAGGAGGAAAGAAAAGATATAAGGCCCGGTTGGTGGTCAAGGGGTTTACACAGAAACAAGGTATAGACTTTGATGAGATTTTTTCTCTCCTGTAGTAAAAATGACTTCCATCGAACTCGTTCTTGGAATAGTAGCAGAGAGAAGACTTGCACTTAGAACAGTTAGATGTAAAGACTGCATTTCTCCATGGCGATTTGGAGGAGGAGCTATATATGTAGCAGCTAGAAGGATATGAAGTCAAAGGTAAAGAGGAGATGGTGTGCAAACTGAAGAAGAGCTTGTATGGCCTGAAACAAGCTCCACGTCAATGGTATAAGAAATTTGATAGCTTCATGATGGAGCAAGGTTATATCAGATGTCATTCTGACCATTGTGTGTATACAAAGAAATTTGAGGATGGAAGTTATATTATCCTGTGTTTGTATGTTGATGACATGCTGGTTGCAGGTAAAAACATGCAGGAAATAAAAGTACTCAAGAAACAGCTAAGTGAATCCTTTGATATGAAGGATTTGGGGACAGCCAGAAAAATCCTTGGTATGAGGATAACTCGAGATAGGAAGGAACAGAAGTTGACTTTATCTCAAGAAGAGTACATTAAGAAGGTATTGGACAGTTTAACATGCGGGATGCTAAACCTGGTTGGGACTCCTTTGTGAGCCATTTCAAGTTATCAAAGGAGCAGTGTCCCATAACGAGAGCGGGAAAGAAACCGGATGTCTAAGGTACCTTACTCATAAGCGATTGGAAGTTTGATGTATGCTATGGTGTGCACTAGGCTTGATATTGCCCATGCGGTGGGAGATGTGAGTAGATTTATGAGTGATCCGTAAAGAGCATTGGCAAGCGGTAAAGTGGATCCTTTGGTATTTGAGAGGGACCATGGGGACAGTTTTGTGATATAATGGATCGACACCACTTTACGTGGTTATGTAGATTCGATACATGGCTGGAGATGATGTAGACAACAGGAGGAGCACGACAGTTATATTTACACTTGTAGGTGGGACAGCAAGTGAGTGGATTTCACGACTATAGAAGCTAGTGGCTTTGTCAACCACGAAGGCTGAGTATGTTGTTGCCACAGAGGCAAGCAAAGAGATGATTTGGTTACAACAATTGCTTGAGGAGTTGGGGCATAAGCAAGAGGAATGTAAGCTGCATAGTGATAGTCAGAGTGCTATACACCTAGCTAAGAACTCTGCTTTCCACTCCAGGATGAAGCATATACAGTTGAGATATCACTTCATCAGGATAGCTTTGGAGGAAGATAAGTTGAAGTTAGAGAAGATTCATACCAGTCAGAATCCTGCAGACATGATGACCAAGGTGGTCACAAGGGATAAACTAAAGCTATGTTCAGCTTTGGTTGGCCTTCGTGGATGACAGTGAAGGGTTGAGAAGCTTTCTCAGAATGGAAATTAGTCTCCAAGTGGGAGATTGTTATGTTTGTGGAGCCTATTTTCATGTTAGAGTGTGGTACACCTTCTATGTGTTACACTCGAGTATTTTTACGGTGGTCCCGCTCGCCGCTGAGTGGGTCAGGGGGGTTCGGGGGCGAAGCCCCCGAAGCAAATTTTCATGGGTGGTTTATTAACCCATGGGTAATGGGTAACCATTATGGGCTGTTTTTGGGCCCATGGTTTTTTCGAGTCTTTTGCCCATTGTTTTGATACCCATGGTTTTTTTCCCTTGGTTTTGATACCCACGGTTTTGTATCAAACTGCTTAAGAAGTTGTCTATTTATATGGTCTTATGCATATGATAGATGTACAAGCAAATGTATTACAGATGTGTTTTGAATTTGGGTGTGAATTCTATAGAGTTTGTTGAGCATAGCTCCAAACGGATCTGGGTATTGTATTGAGAGAGTGGAGGCTTGTAATAAAATCTGAGCAAGTGATTCTTGGTGGACGTAGCCCAAATTGGGTGAACCACGTTAAATCTTGTCTCTCTATGTTGTGTTATTTATTCTGCACTTTTATTTGAGATCTGTAATATTTTTTTGCATATTAGTTTCTATTGTTGTGATTCTATAAGGGATTATTCCACCTATTTTATCTCTTATTTCCTAACACTCGACTCACCGATCCTTGAGATTTTATGCAAAATGGAAAGATTCAATCAACAAAATGCCATAAAAATTTAAATTGTTTCCTCAACTAAAATATATGCTTCAATGGAGGCCCGATCAACACTCTTTAACACAACATGTGGGATTCTATCATGAAGGATCGAGTCAGAGGAACCAATAAAGCACCACGATTTATAATAAGTCATGTCTGAGGTACACCTAGAGGCTTACAAAGAATATCTATCAACAAAATGAAATAAAAAGTGATTCTAAACCATTTATCCTAGTCCCAAATGAAGGCTCTTAGAGAAATGAAATTACAGATTCCACTAAACTATCACAAGAACTAAGACTTGTGTGATTGGACTATATTTTGGTACAATATTTGCAATAGAAACAAGAAAAATACTGTATGCATTCAACAATGAAATAAATACACTTTACTCAAGATTGAAATAGGATAACTCAAACTTTAAACAAATTTATCAGCAAGGAAAGTTTCCACAACAATCTCAAAGATTTTCAATGGTTGTACAATTTCAACCAACTTGAGATGATCAAATTTGACACAAAGAGAGATATACAGGCTTCTCTAGATGGCTTCTCAAAATGGATGGGCTCATTAATATTTTCTGTTGGAGAGAATCAATCCCGATCTTTCCAAAAACTCCCCAATTCCCCTATGAATTTTCAAATTGCCATTTGTCACAATGGCACACCTTGAGTGTGGTCCCAAAAATTTGATACCTTGAATGAGTGCAGGCTCCCCACGTGTCTTGTTTCGGAAAAGTTTGATGAATGCTTGAAGCTCGGTGGAAGGTTCCACAAGTCATGTTCCGAGGGAGTCTCCTTTTGGTTGTTGAAAAGTCTAAGTAAAATGTAAAGTAAGCGGAGGCCTCCATGTGTCTCAAGTGTTGCTTCTTTAAATTGAAACTCAAGGGCTAGTCCTCGAACATGTGTAGTTCCTCCATGCGTCTCCATTATGCAACTTCATGATGGTGCCTAAGTAGAGACCACGAATGAGTGCAATCTTGCCATGTGTCCCATTCCACCAAACTCTGCTCCAAGCGCATAAAAATTTGTCTAAGTATGGGAAACCTAGTGGAAACCTCCACATGTATCTTTCCTACCAACCCTCCACGTGTCCTCCCAGCGTTACTTCAAAGCTAAATCAAAAAGGTGATTCTCAAATGTGCGTCATTCCTCCACGTGGAAAAATTTAAAAATGAATATTTTTATTGAATTTCTGAAGTATTAAGCTGATCCGCATCCAACCAAGAGGTGCCATGTTTCCCTGTTGACTGAATGATGTAAATTTGACTGGGAGAAATGCCCATCAAATTGTAAAACATAGAGAAATGCCCATTCAATCTAGAAAATGAGGTTTTCTTCAAGGACAGAGAATTTAGACTATTTCAAAGCTCAAACACAATCCTTAGGGACACATCAACTCATTTCTCTTTGAGTATTTAAGGAAAAAATGGTAGGGACAATAGATCTTGACTGTGGAAAATGGAGGAAATGGGAAAATGTGAGTTTTGAAGGAACAGAGCATGGGAGACCCAAAATATAGAGATTTTTAGAGGAACAAAGGAACCATGAGAAAAATACAGACCCACACATGATCCTCGACCCAGGAGTAGACTAAAAATGGCAATAAGACCAACCAAGCACCATACGGGGAAGGAGAAAATGACAAAGGCCGTGAATGAATAATTTTTCAAAGGCACAAATGGGGTGAGACCATTTTGAGAACCAATAGATCACATTGTTTACAGATGCATGACACCTTAAGGGATATTGAGGAGCATGACCTTGGCATAAAGGAGAAGCCAAGGAAAATTTGATTAGGCAAGTAATTTCAGTAAGGAGGAGAAGTAGTCATACATCCAATTCTTGAAGAAATACCAAGATTGCATGGCTTGGGACCTATTATGAACTAAAAGCATATAGAGAGGACCTGTTTCAACATGATATTCCCTTGGAATCTAATACAAAGCCATTTTGGTAGAAACTAAGGCCAATCAACCCACTCTTATCCCCGAAGATGCAAGAGGAACTCAAGGAGTTGAGAGATGGAGGGATTATTCAGCCCACTAGGTATTCTTCTTAGGTTGTAAACCTAGTACGATGAAAGAAAGAAGAATGGTGATATCGGGTTATGTGTGGACTTCAGAATATGAATAGAGAATCAATGAAGGATAATTATTCTTTACCAAATATGGAGAACATGCTGTAGTTAGTGACTGAGTCCGAATTGCTCTCTACCTTGGATGGTTTCTTTGGTTATAACCAAGTTGTGGTGAAGGAATCAGAAAGGATAAAGACAGCCTTTGCTACTCCTTGGGGAACATATGTGTATGTCATGATGCCCTTTGGTATGATGAATACAGGAGCCACCTTCCAAAGAGCAATGGATGTTGCTTTTGTTGGTTACATCAATGAGTTTATTGCTATCTACCAGGATGATGTGACTATGTAATCTAAAAAGAGAAGTGACCACTTACTGTACTTGGAGAAGATTTTGATAAGATGTAGAGAATATGGCATCTCACTCAATCCAAAAAAATGCCATTTTGGAGTGCAGAAGGAAAAGTTGCTTTGTCACATTGTGTCACAAGAAGGAGTGATGATTGATCCAGAAAGAGTAGAGGCCATCAGCAAGGTCTCAATCCCAACAACCTATAAGGGAATTTAGTCCTTCTTTGGGTAGATAAATTTCATTAGAAGATTCATATCAAACTTTGTTAAGTTGACCATTCCAATCACTTCCATGTTGAAGAAGGACCTGGTCATCAAATGGGAGGAGGTTGTCATCCAATCCTTTAGTGGAATTAAGGAGGCATTAAAACATGCACCTGTTTTGGAGGCTCAATATTATAAGAAGCCTTTCCAACTATTTTCCTTTGCTTTAGAGAACACTATTTCTTTTCTCCTACTGCAGAAGGATTATGAAGGAGCCGAGAGGTCAATTTTGTTTTTAGTAAGGCCTTGTAGGGGGTTGAGATGAATTACACTATCATGGAAAAGTAGGAATTTAACTTGGTAAAAGCAAAAAGGTTTTTACACCTTACATTCTAAGTTCTAAAGTGGTTGTTTATGTTCCCTACACCATGGTGAAGGACATCTTGTCAAATATTGAAGTCTCAAGAAAAGATGTAGGTGGGTGAACAAGTTGCAAGAATATGATATGGATATCCAAACCACGAAGTTGGTGAGAGGTTTGGGCTTGCTTAAGCTTATGGCATGAGAGCAACTTGCAAACTCTTAAGGTAAATGAGGTAGAAGAGGAAAGGGTGGGTGGTATTTGAAAGGTTGATGAGTTCTAAGTGGTAAAATGATGTGATTTTCTATGTTAGACACTCGATACTTCCTTGAGCATTTAAGAAAGAACCAGAAAAGGGCTCTTAAGTTGGCCTCCCAGAAATATTTCATTCTTGATTTTTGGCGGATTGGAAGAACCCGGAAGGAGTCCTCTTAAGATGCATTACTAAAGAAGAATCCCCAAGATAATTGTTGATTATTAGGGAGGAGTATGTGGGGAAATTTTGCTATTAGAATCACAACACATAAGATCCTCGTGGGCTGGTTATTGGTGGCCAACTCTCTCAGGGATACAACTCTTCTAGTTAGAAGATGTGAGAGTTGTCGGTGCGTCTCTGGAAGATTGGAAGCTTCGTGCTCCTTCCTTTGCATCCTATATCAATTGAAGATCCATTCAAGCAATGGGGAATGGATTTCATTGGTGAGATTTAAGACCCTTTAAGTGCTAGCCATAAGTGGATTCTTATAACCACCGAGATATTTCACCAAGTGGTTGGAGGAAATCCCCATCAAAAGAGCAACAAACCAAATTGTCATGGATTTTCTATTGACCCATATCATCTACAGGTTTGGGGTGCAAGTCAAGATTTTTGCTGACAATGCCATGAGATTTATAGCTAAAACTTTGATGGCAATGTGCAAGGAGTATGGGATCAAATTTGACATATGCCTCCAATTACAATCCCCAAGGAAATGGACAAGCTAAGTCTAGTAACAAAAACTTGCTGAAGATTATCAGAAGAACCTTGGAGCTAAATAAGAGAAAGTGGGGTGAAAATTTGAATTTTGATGTTTAGGAAGATAGGATCATTGCTAAAAGAGCCACTAGAAAGAGTCCATTTGAGATGGTGTGTGGAACTCAGGCCCTGTTGCTCCTGCATATGCAATTATCCTCATATTAATTCATTCAACATCTAGAGGATCAAGTCGTAGATCCCTATAATGCTCACATTAACTAGATTGTTGAACTTGATGAAGAGAGGAGGGCATCCCACTAAAGGCATGTAAAGTTCATAGCAAGGATAAAGAAGTTTTTTGACAAGAAGGTCACTCCCAGGGCCTTCAATGTTGGAGATCTTGTGCTACTATGTGATAACAACCATGAGGATAAGGGCAAGCATGGCAAGTTTTACTCATTATGGTTGGGCCCTTACTCCATTGATATCAGGATTGGTGAGCATACCTTCTTCCTCAAGGAATTAGATGGTGAATTGCTTGAATTTCTTGTTAATGATAGGCATTTGAAAATCTATCGATTTATGGCCTCTATCACTTTATTTTTCCTTGTGTTGTGCCTAGTTAATCTTTATTTCCATTTTTAATCTGCTCATGGGTCGTAGATCACTTATGGGCCCGTGGTTTGCTCTTTGTTTCTTTTTTCCTCTACAAAAGTTTTGTAATTTGGTTCTCCTGCTTCTGTTCATCTAAAAACTCGGGTTCTCCCATATTTTCGATTCTCCATGGTCAGGGATTTGTTTTCCTCATTATTTCTACCCTAAATACTTGAATAAAAATGAATGGATGTTTCTCTACGATGGACGTATTTGAGCCTTATAACATTTCTAAATTCTCTTTCCTTAGAGAAATTTTTAGTTTCGGGCTCAAATGATCATTTTCCGCATTTTACGGTTTGACGGGTGTTTCTCCCAATCAAATTTACATCCTTGCATCGACAGGGGACGTGGCACCTTTTGGTTGGACGTGGCTAGGTACTTCAAAATTTCTATGAATTACCTCAACTTAAAAATGTGTCCACATGGAGGAACAACGCTCATTTGAAGATCTACTTTTTGGTTTGGCCTTGGAGTAGCGCCGGGAGGACACGTGGAGGTTTCTACTACTTTTCCTAGACTTAGATAAATTTTATGTAGCTAAAATAGTTTGGTGGAGAACAAGGACACGTGGCGAGCCCACACTCGCTCAGAGTCTTTTAAAGAAGTGCCAGGAGGACACTTGGAGGCCTCCACTCACTTTGCATTTTGCTTGGACTTTTTAATGGCCAAAGGAGACTACCCTGAGCATGAAACTTGGCACCTTCTACTAAGCTTCGAGCCTTCAAACAAATTTTGATGCACCACGACATGTGTTAAGCCCACGCACATTCAAGGTCTCAATTTTGGGGACCATCTAAAGGTGCCCCATAGTGACACATGGAAGTTTGACAAGTCAAAAGGAGTGGGGAAGTGGACCATCGGAGGCAACTTATAATTTTTTCCTCTTATGCTCAAAAGGGTTAAGATATCAAAAATGGCTCACAAGCGTAATGGAATAAAGTTCAAATCTTGCTCCAGTCAATGGTGGAGGTGTTGGCCTTTGAAGGAAATTTGGAAATTTTTCCCTTTGTGGGAAAAAGAGTTAAAAGTAAAAAAGGAAGCATGGTTCTGCTGGGACCCACATTGGAAACTTGAAGTGGAAGGGTGGAGCTATGGGGAAAACTTGGAAAATTTTCCTTTTTCTAAAAAGAGGGTCAAATGGCAGAATTTATCCGTGGTTCATTTGGGACCCACCTTAGGACACATTTCAGGCTCATTTCTGGAGGGCGGAGATGCGAGAACAAAATGTGAATTTTTTCCATTTTTCCAAAAGTTCTAAAAGTTAGAGGAAACCCCAGGTCTATTTTTAAGTTTGAATCTTCCATGAGGATGGCCCAAATTCAAAGTAAAGATCAACGGTAGCTGAGATTCTAAATCTACTTTTCCTCCCATTTTTACTGAAGCACACATGGAAGTGCGAGTCTTCATGATTTCTTGGTATCTCCTACATGCCAGGTAGAGAGGGGAGTTAATGTTGATATCAAAGTTTGGTGGGGAGATCTGGAAGATGTCCTTTTCCATTAAAATGGTCTTATTATCATGCTCAATCAAATTTTCCATTTTTCTTCTCCTAAGCATGCAAGGAGCCAAATTTGATAGATTAGGGGCGGAAGTGGTTGGAAAATTGAATAAAGAGTGATCTACTAGAGGAATGACTTGAATGCGAGAGATATTCGATGAGATCTTCCCCCTTGAGCACCTAGCAACTTTTTATAGATCTGATTCTGGGAATCACGATCGTGATCATGACAAGCACTGGTAGCACTCAAGGTCTGGATTTTTGGGGGGGAAAGGGGCTCTATTGTAAATGTTATAAATGGCACAAATTTTTGTGTGCAAATGGTTAGAGTGTTAGGGGTTGGGACTAAATTTTCTAATAGAAAAAGCTTGATAGAGCCCATCATTTTGAGAGGCTGTTTGAGAACCTTGTATCTCTTTTGTATTAAATCTGATCATTTCAAGGTGGTTGTAAATGGACACCATTGAAAAGCTCTAAAATTGTTCTAGAAACTTTCGCCTACTAATAGATTTAATCAAATTCAAGTTATTTTGTGTTGTCTTGAGAAAAATGTGTTTGTTTTATTTCTGAATGTATGCGAACATTTTTTCTTGTTTCTGTTACAATCTTGTATTAAAATTTGATTCAATCACACATACCTCAATCCTTGTGACAGTTTAGTGGCATCTCGTAATTTCATTTCTTAAAAGAGCTTTCCTCCTGGGATTGGAATAAATGATTTAAAATCACTTTTCTTTCATCTATTGATAGATATTGTCTATAATCCTCTGTGTGTACCTTAGGCATGATTTGACTCGAGATCTTGATGCTTTGTTGGATTTTATAACTCGAGCCTTTGTGATAAAATCTAAAAGATTGTGTGAAAAAGTGTTAATATTGTCCTTCATTGAAGTACATATTCTAGTTAAAGAAACATTTTAGCTATTATGTGGAATTTTGTTGGTTTAACCTTCCATTTTTAAGATTCCTCTAAGATCCGGTGAACCAAGTTCATCTTACCCCACCTCCCACAAAAAAACATTTCAAAAACAACCAATCCCACCTGTACTACCCTGTTTGTCCCGAGTGCAAAAAAATGCATAACCTCTGTTACCAAAACATGTGGAAGCAATCAGGGTCCCAAATGTCTTTAGTAACCTTTTCCTTGTTGTGAAAATATCTCCATGATCTGGAAGTGACAAATCATGAGAGTCAAATTTGGTGTGTTGTTCATATTTTCCCAAGGTCTTCTCTATAAAATTTATGCAAAAGAAGGATTTATCATTGTTATTCAATAAAAAGGTTACAAAATAGGTTCTCTTACCTTGGTTGAAAGGCACAACCTAAAATATTTAGGATCAGATCACATCCTTTTAAGGAGATACCCACTCCTTTCGAAACCTGAGTGCTAACAAGTCAGATAGATTGTTTCCCCGGCTACAAAATGACACACATGATTATCTATTTACCTCGAGTGTCATGTCGAAATCCATGATGCTTCTTTCGGTCTTTGAAGGAGATTAAATTTGGGTACCAACACCACCAAGTTCCTCTAGTTCTTCATCATCTTATTCTTCTGGTTCTTAATAGAGTTCATTAAACTCCTCACCATTAGGTTCTTCAACTTCATAAGCTGCATTGACTAGGACCTTGATGGGTGGGCCTTAAATAGCTAATCTAGTGAGAATAAGGAAAATGGTTCCTGTGCTAAAATTCTTCCTTGGAATATCTTGGTAAGGAGCATGTTGAGCCAATTGTTTCTTGATAGCTATGAGGTCATTGGCAAGCTTCTATACCAATTGATATAAGTTGGCTCTAGGAGAGGAGGAAGAAGAAGACGATTTATACTACGAAGGTTCTCTTTTCAACTTACCAGACATGATTAAATCATCTTCAACATTGATAGCCAAACGTTGATCAACATCTAGAGTTGCAAGATTAGCTCTCCTTAGTGCATAGCTTACTTTAGGTAACTAAGCATTGAGGAAGAAGAAATTTTGGATTTGATCCACTAGATGAGTGTTCTGTGGGATTTTATGAATGAGCTTGTTGAATTTGGCTACAAATTCTCTCATGGGCTCGAATGGTTCCTTCTTGATATGAGAGATTTGAGCTAACAGAGCATGCACATCTTTGGCAAGTTTGAAACATTTCTCAAACTGAGTTATCATCGTGGTTTAATCAACAATTGATCCAACGGGAAGATGATAAAACCAATCAACAACATTTTCCTACAATTTCTCCACAAAAAGTCTGACAGAGAAATATTCATTTTCAACCCTAAGAATCCAACATGAAACAATTAAGGTTGCAATGTGTTCATCTGGATGAACCTTCCCATCACTCCACAATTTGGGAAAAAAATTTCTATTACCCCTATGTTACTCATGCAATGGCTGATGAAGAGCAAGAGGCTCAACCCATTATCCCCAAGGAAAAGTGTCTACCATCTTTGGAAAAACTAACTAAAAGGGAACTAAAACACCAAAAATTATCAAAGCATGTAGATTAGGACTAATTTTTTCTTGAGGAATTCTATTCTTGGAATTTTTGTACTTAATAGGAGGTGTGCTTACAAAATGAGCTCCTTTGTTCCTTCTTGCTGGAAGAAGAGAAGTTTTTTGCTCAAGAATTTGATAATGAGGATCTTCAACCCCGAGATATTTTTAATATGTGTATATCTTTGTAGAGTCGCGAGATCAAAAATGATCTTGAAGTTTATCTTTTCAAAGGGATATGTTTGAAACAAAAGGCCCAATGGAGTTGCCAAAAATTGTTGGGTTTTAAAATGGTACTTTGATCAAAACTATAGTCAGGGGACAATAAATCCCTCCTCTTTGTGGGAGAGGTTCCCTTATTGTAAACAAGCAACAAAGCTTATATACAAATGTATAATTTTCATCTTAAGGGCGGACTATGACATCTTGTAATGATTTTATACCAAAAGATTATCAATACAAACGAATGGAAGAATGAAGAAAGGAAATACCAGAATATAAGAAGACTTTAAGGAAATATAGATAGCAGAGTATAACCCTATATGTGATGAGCAAGAGTGATACAAAACATAATCATTCGCGTTCACAACATAAGATATCATTCCACGAGACACAAAGTTCTAGACAACATATCAATAAGAACACGAGTTTCTTATAATAGAAAGTAAATGATCCAAGAATTTAAGATACGTAAGAAGGGACAATGGAGGAAGATAGAGAAAAGGGGAAAATCCTTCTATATTGATATATTTTGTACTATAATTACACTTCAAAAGTATCAAAGTCCAACCCTTTGCAAAGAGCCAAGCTCTTACATTTATAGATGAAGCCAACGAGAGGAGAAGAAGAAAATGAAGAAAATATGATTCGGCACCCAACCACCAACTATCAATGCCCTTATAAATCCACCTAAAATTTGTCAAATCTAGTTGTGCATGTCTTTGGTGTGTTGAAGAAGGAAGGATGAGAGATCAAACCAAATTTGATTTATTTGAAGCGATCCGATCACATATTGATGGCACGAAAAATGTTTTCTAGGTTTTCACCCAAATCAATTTATCCACTAGTTCTCCATGTCTTTTTGGCATTGTGGAGAAGGAAGTATTGAAGATCGGATAAGATCTGGGTAGTTGAAGCAATCAAATCCCATATTAATGACTTGAAAGACATTTTCTAGATTTCCAACCACCAAACCATGCTGAAAATAATATTTTATGCTTCCATGGAGTAGAGGAGACCAAGATCTTTCCAACAGTATAAAATCTTTCAAATTTTGAGCACTTTGGAGTGAAATTTATTCTCATTTGAATATTTGAGTCAAATCTGTACAAAAATGGCAAAATGCAAAAATGGATCCACCGACCCGAAATTTAAATTGTACCCTTAGCGCAAAAGATGCAAAAGTGTAAAATTTCCGCATCTTGCCCACAACTTCACATTTTGCATTTAGGTCTAACACGTGGGGTTACTCGAGTGGTAACGTAGTCGCGACTCACATTATAATTTTACTTATTTTAGAAATTAGGCTCAAAACCTCAAAGTTCTCCACCGACCTGCCTCTCCACTTTGAATTTCCAATGGTGGGCTCAAAATTTGACTTTATCCTTTGTGTTTGGTGGGGCCAGTAGGTCACTTTATGAATTTCAATCTTTTTAATGAAAAAGGCTCAAATTCTCAAATCTCCCCAACGAACTACGTCCCCACTTTGACTTTTTCAATGTAAGCTCAACATTTGACTTTTTCCCTTTGTGTTTGGCAGGTCATGGGTCACTTTATAACTTTTAGCCTTTTTAATAAAAAGGCTCAAATTCTCAAATCTCCTAAACATCCACCTCCCTACTTTTAATTTTTGATGTGAGCTCAACATTTGAATTTTCCCTTTGTGTTTACTACGAGGGTTGCACATCACTTTATAAATTTTATCCTTTTAATAAAAAAAGGCTCAAATTCTCAAATCTCCCGATGATCCGCCTCCCCACTTTGACTCTTTTGATGTGGGCTCAACATTTGACTTTTTCCCTTTGCCAAAATGCCTCAAAACACAAAAGGGTCCACCTTTCCACCTTTCACCAAATAGCCAATCAGGATCTTTCAGGGCCATGGGGCCAACACTTGACACTTTTGCTAAAAGAGCCAAAAATGACAAGTTCACAAAAAGAACCCATCCTACCGCATCCAATTAGAGATGCCCACATGCCCATGGATGTTGGGGCACAAAATTGACAGGGAAGATACACCCGTCAAAGATGAAACGAAGGAAAAAATCCACCGTTTATGCCCGAATCAAGGATTTTTTCTGCAAAGATAAATGCAAGGAATACAAGGCTTGACCATAGCCATAGAAAAAGATAGATGAATTCCATGCATCCATGATAGAAAATAGAAAAGATGTTTCAAAATGCACAGATTGAGGAATTTTTAAATGGAACCGGTGGGATTAAAAACCAAATACCAACACTTCAAAACATGAATTTCTCCATCCCTCCAAACTTCTTACTCCGTTTTAAACACTCCTCAAAGGCACCAACTCAAAATTTTCAAACTGGACTTGGAAAGTGAGGGGATTTTGTGGGTGACAAAAATGTGAAGAATGAATCATAGATTACAAAGTGATATCATGTGATGTGTAAGATTGAATGTGACATTAGAAGGATTGATCATGAAACTTAGGATGAGATGTTAGAATGATTGATGATGTAAGCTAAAGCGTAGATAATGTGATTTGTTTAGTTTGAAGCAAAGAGCATAAATTACATAATATTGTTGCATGATGTGATAATTATAAATATTCATTGATAATTAGAAATCAAATGATGTAAATGTGATGAGATGAGGTTCAATTCAGATTTAGACCCTCGGTAGTTGAGTATGAAACATAATACTATAGTGCATCGTCGGTCGTGTGTGTTAGTAAGGGTTCAATCTTGAAGTGTAATAGTTGGTTATGTAAGAAGGATGTACTCGGAAGATGTATATTTTAAGTTTGTAGTATGTTGTTTGAGATTGCGACACTAGAAATATGTGTGTTGAATGGGTTGAGTGAGGATGTGTAGTTTGCAATGCAAGATGCATAAAATGTGTAAGTGTGGAAAGTGAAAAGCACATATAGAAGTGAAAAGGTGATATCAAAGGTGCGTATAGTGGAAATATATAGAATATGAGTAGGTGTAGAAATTACAAAGTGTGTACGATGTGTAGTACTAGGTTTCATTAAAAGATGTAGAAAGTACACAATATTTATGATCTGTAGGAAGAAGATGTCGTAGAGGTAATAGAGGTGTAATACGTAGAAAGTGCAAAGCACATAAGATGTAAGAATAATATTTCAAAGATTTGTAGGATGTGCAATGTGTAGAAGAAGGTTTTGTAAATGTGAAAATTACATTGTGTGAGGTTCATGTGTGTAGTATGCCCTCAACATTCAAGTGTGAACCATAGCACAAGAGTGCGTCATAGGGTAATGATGATACAAGTAGTGTATCAAAGTGTATGTGATGAATGCCTATAGATGTGTAGGATGATGTATAAAAATGATAAACTACTAGTGATGCATGAGTATAATGGGGGATGAGTACGATGTCCCCATGTGTGTACGATAAAGAGCACAATCATGTAATGTCATCTAGGATATCATCATTTTCATGGTCAAATCCTATAAAATAAATGAAGAAGCATTAGAAACTTAGTAAGAAATAGTGTTAGGTTGATCGAGTAAAGAGTCGTTGAGGCATAAATTATGCATGCCCATGGCATATTTTTCATCGCTTATTAAGGAGGTAATGGACATCCATGTTCATAGAAACAAGTGAGATTTTATGTATAGAAAATAAATAAATTATTTCAAATGAACTTATGACTAGCAGACATAGGAAATGAGATATTTATATGATAAGGGTCTAATGTTCCCCCTATGTAATCGAGCTGATATTTCCAAAATTTTCCCTCCACCCCACCAATCCACAACCAATCGTAGGCTTCCACATGGCACCATGAGGTGTTAGCGGAGAGGCGAGATCCCTATTTTAACTTGCACTTCCATAAATTTTTGGGAAAATTTTCCAACTTTATCTCGTAGGCCCGCAGCCTAATCAAAGCGATGCCACGTAGCGTCATAAGGCATCGGTGGAGGAGTAGGTCCTATTTTAAGTTTTAAATTTTGGAAAATTTTGGTAAAATTTTCCAGTTTTCCCGCCATTCCACCATTCTCAAGCCAATTAGGGGTTTCCACGTAGCATCGTAAGGTGCCGACGGAGGCGTAGGTAAATTTTACTCTCTTATCCTTTCAAGGAAGTAAGCCAATTTTCTCCCGCCACCCCACCTTCTCCACATTGTCTTAGGAGACCCCACATGTCCCTTGTGGACTCACAAGAGCACAGTGTAAAGATGACTTTCACCTGCACAGGAGAATTTGCAAAATGTCTCCCACTGCCTCGTTTTTCTCGCGCTAACTTGTGAAGCACCGCGTATCCCTTGTGGACTAGCGGACCCGTGGGAGTGCGGGAAAAATGTGGTGCCTTTCCCCTATGTGGGAATTTTTCCAAAATTCTCCCCGTGGCCCGCCAACCCACCCTTTGTGCAAAATTCTCTTCCACGGGCCTCGTAGGCCCGCCTGGGGAAAATTTTCACCCTGGCCCTTCCGCCCATAACTGAAAAAATATGAGGAGTTAGGAGGACTTCTTTATATTAATGGAAAGGTGTAGATGGGATGAGATAAAACATGGAAACTGAATAAAACATAGAAATGTGAACTAACTCTCACCTTGGTTTGTGCAGGAGGTGTAGATGGGATGAGATGTCTTTTCACATAGGCCTATACTTACCACCACCGATCTTGTTGTAGCAACCATCCTACCCAAAATTTTGCAGACTCTTTAGGATGTTAATGCCACTTTACGTAGAGGATCTATAGGAGGACATGTAGCCAAACATGATAGAGTCCCTTCCATTGAGGGTCGAGTCTCTCCTTGACCCAGAAGGAGCATGGAGGAGAGAACTCCCATGCAGAGTGAGCCAGGGAAAAGTCACCACATAGGGGATAGGTTGATAGAGTTTTAGGACATAGAGAGAGGTCTCGGAGCCCTAGGCTTAGGGATGAGCATGTAGAGACCTATAGGCCATCAGACCACAGGTGTAGATCACATCAGGGAAATCCTAAAGCTTTGACCATCATAGTATTCTTGTGACATAGTTGGATTTTAGGCAAAGGCCTTGTTGGTGAGCTTGAGTGGATGCTTCAAGCTCTGTCCTTGTTCTAGCAACACAAAAGCTCACATTACGATCCATCTACTGAGGGATGGAGCTGGTGTCTGGTGGAGGACAGAGGATCAGAAGCTCCATGTTTATTATGAGATAGTTACAGGGGAGCTCTTTTAGGAGTGTTTTAGAACAAATACTTGTCACAAATTTTTATACAATAGCGGATAGATGAGTTCCATGAACTCGACAGAATCTCTCTTAGTGGCGTAGTATGAGAGTGGATTCTGGATCTACTCCAAGATGTTCGTTATATACGGGATGAGAATTAGTGGATTCACGGGTTCATCCAGGGATGAATCTAGACATTGGAGGTGCAATGTGAATCCATTTTTCATAGACATTAGATGAGGCCATTGAGAAGGCCTATATTGCGAGAGGAGACTCGGGGAAAGACCCAGCAAGCTAGAGAGCGAGTCTGGAGCCGCATACTGTAAGATGCAAGACATTAGATCGGGAGGGTCAGTACCTCTTCCTCATGGTGGACAGGGTTCAACATACTCATCTTTTAAACCACAATAGCAACAGTAGCAGTCCTGCCCACCTTATAGACCTACATAGAGATTTGATGCATAGAGAGGACAAAGTATGTGGCCTCTCCTCGCTAGGCTCCCATCGAACACAGGGGTGCCCAGAGAGCTCACTCAAGAGGAGTTTACCAAAGCATAGACCTCGGCGAGACCATACAGCCGGATCATCGGGATCCACACCACGGACCTCCGTGAGTGCGAGTGGACTTGCTACATAGGGGAGAGGATGACATAGTTGTTTTGGTTGTGGTGTTACTAGACACATTTGGAGAGATTGCTCAAAACCCTAATAGTAAGGGTAAGACATAGATCTTAGAGTCTACCGTCTGTGATATGGGGCACAACATAGGATGTATGCCATGGTTGAGAACCATCGGGTAGAGCATCAAAGTGTAGTTATTGAGACTATAGGTAGCATTGGTGGTATTCCTACCTCCATCTTGTTTGATTCTGGTTATTCGATCCTTTCATTACACCATCTTTAGTAGAGTGATGTAGGCTAGTGGCGATTAGGTAGCGTCATAGTTGGGATGTTGGGAGGGCTTCTGGAGCCAAGATCTCCGTGGAATCCTTAGTTAAGGAGTGTGTGGTGGATTTGGGACCTTTCACCACTACCACAGATTTTCGTATCCTTCCTTTGGTCTCATATGGAGTCATCTTGGGTATGGATTGGTTATCCGTACATAGGGCCGAGTGGATTGTTACCATAAGGTTATATCTTATGTAGATGATTTGGGAGTTGAGTCGGTGTTTTCAAGGCTTAGGAGACCTATTTCTATTCGCACCATCTTTGCTATGTAGCTTAAGTGGTGTGTGCGACGGGGTTTTCGATGTATGCGCAGGCCCTTTTCTTAAAATTGACACCTTAAAGTTTATCAAAATCTACTATTAATTATCTCTAACTAAAGAGAATGTTGAGAGATTTCCGAAAGTCCTTGTTTTCCCAAAATTAAGCTTTGTATCAAAAGTTATGGCCCTCTGAAGTTTTTCTTCCTTGGCTTCAAATTTTGGGAAAATTTTCCTGCTGAGCCTGTGGCCCGAATTTTCCCTTAGAGCTTAGGAAATTTTTTGCGAAAACTTTCAAAATTTTCCCCACCACCTTGCCGGCTCAAAACCAATTAGATGCTGCCAAATGACACTAAGAGGTGTCGCAGATGGGTGGATCCCTTTTTTAACTTGACATTTCCGAAAATTTTGGGAAAATTTTCCAACTTTTCCCCACGGCCTGAAGCCAATCGGTGATGCCGATTAGCATCACGAGGCATTAGCAGAGGAGTGGGTCTTGTTTTGTCTTTTACATTTTAGAAAATTTTGAGAAAATTTTCTAGGTTTTCCCCACCGTTCCACCATCTCGAAGCCAATCAAGGGCTGCCACGTGGCATCACGAGGTGTTGGCAGAGGCGCGGGTCAATTTTACCCTCTTAGCCCTTTGGGGTGTTAAATCAATTTTCTCCCCATCACCGCACCTTCTATGCACTAGATTAGGAGATGCCACGTGTCCCTTTTAAACTTGTGGGAGTATGGGTGTAAAGATAACTTGCAGCCCACGTGGGAGAATTTGTAAAATGTCTCCCGCTGCCCCATTCTCCCCATGTTGACTTGTGAAGTTCCACGTGTTCCTTGTGGACTTGCAGACCTGCAGGAATGTGGGTATAAATGTGTTGTTTTTACCCCATGTGGTAATTATTCCAAAATTCTCCCCGCGGCCCGCCAACCGCCCTTTGGGAGAAAGTTTCTCCCGAGGCCGGTAGGCCTGCCCTTGGGGAAAATTTTCACCCCAGGCACTGCCGGCCCATAACATGAAAAATATGAGGAGTTATGAGGACTTATTTATATCACTAGGAAGGTAAAGAAATTTCCTATCCAATGTGAGTAATTTAGGAAAAATTGAATGCATTAATTTTGAGAAAAATCAATTTGAAACTTTAAGCCTATTAGAGAGTGGGCATGGTGAGAAATTTCCATCTAAACCTAATTGAAAATTCTAGCCCTAAATGTTGGACCTTATGACCTCTAAAACTTGTTAATAAAAGAAAAGTATATTCTAGTGGATTAGAATTTTTCTTGAACTTGTTAGTGACAAATTTGTTATCTTGTAACCTAGTTGTAGATTCTTTTTCATCAAAAAAAATTATTCCAAAATTTTCCTAACTAATCCTAGGTTGTTCTTGGGTCTCAAGTGGTTCTTTTAATGGGAGTTACATGTTGTATTGATCATATTTTCTTAAAGGTCTTCTTAATAAATTTGCAATGAATGATATCTCCATCTCCTTTATAAACAACGAGGCTATAAAGGCGTCCTCTCACTCTGGTTGAAAGGCACAACCATAAAGTAGTGAGGATAGGTCAAATCCTCTTGAGGGTGCTACACATTTCTCCACATCTGAGTGACAAAGAGAAAGTTGCATTTCATCCCTGGCTACAAAATGACACACCACATACTATGCTTGTCTCTAAGCTTCCTACCAAACCTGTGATGCTGCTCAACTACTGAAGAAGAATCAATTTGGGTACCAACAGGATCCATTTGTACTTAAGTGTGTATAAAAATAGTCCATCTAGTGAGTGTATTTGTTTTTCTATCACACAAGTATATATTCTTGAAAAACAATGGTAGGCCTCAATGGATATGTTTGATTTCTGATTTTCATGGGAGAAGTTTATAAAATTTATTACCCACATAGATATTGAGTGACAGGATTGAATATCAGTGACATTATAAACCACATTTAATTATTTGAGATGAAAATTAATAAGGAAACACACAAAGGCTCGTACTCACCAATACATTCTTCGCTCTCTGCAGAATGTCCTCCTGAAGTACTCAAGGAACTAAGTTTCCTCTTTGAATTCATTGAAGAGGTCTTGAATGTTTTGAAAGGTGTGTTCATCATTCATTCCGAACCATACATGATGGCACCTAATCTTTTGAAAACCTTCCACCTCAACAGCTTACTACAATACTCGTACACATTTTTCATCTATGCCCTTGGCACATGCCATAACAATACAGGGTCAATGCATGGTGCAGAGAACCACTTATTGTCCCGAAAACATGAGTGGGGAGTAAGTTTGGGTGGTAGAAATAAATATTTCGCGTGAACACCCCCTTCGCATAAATGTGCTTCATGCCCGACACGTCGGCTATTTTTTTCCCACGTCAACGTTAAATAGGGTTCACATGAAGGGGTGTTCGTGCAAAAACCCGCTTTGCGTGAAGGGTGTTCTCACGAACACCCCCATTTATATATTGGAGGCACTATGGAGGAAATCACTTTCCTCCACCCCGCCTCTATCGACACAAAATTTACATAGTCCTAGCCCACAACCAAATCACTGAGCCCACAACCCAAGCACAAAATTTATAGAGAGTAGACCACAAGTTCCCGGCCCCATAGTGCGGACTCGCCGAGCCCACAAATGAAGACCAGCTCAAGCCCACAAGTGCCCAATGTGCCCAACGAGCCCACTGAGGAGTGAGGAGGCCATCAGGTATGCATTTTGTTGTTTTTTTGGTGAAAATGGAAGTTCCTTAGCAAATTGCAAAAAATAAATGAAACCCTAGTTTTTTATTTGAAATCTCAACATAGAAAAATGCCACCAAATCTCTATGGTTGTCAAGAAAATAAAACAAGAAAAAATGAAACGATGGATAATAATTTGCATAGTGTTATCATATGAAAACCACATTTTTTGAAATCCCTCAATTGTGGCTATGGTTGCTAAACCTTGGGATAAAAATATTGAATATAAACACTTAGTGTAACAACCGAGTTTTTCTTTTTCATTTTCTAAGTTTCAGGAATTATTAGATCTTATCAGTCCATCATTCATATTAGGGAAACAAAGAACTTGTTCCTTGGTTCCATGTTGATTTCAAAAAATAATTGGGTCTTACCTAGTAAATCTAAATTTTAATTTTACCTTGAAATCATGCAATCGGTACTTTCATGGAACTCAATAACTAATCTATATTTTCTTTTGTTCCAAAATATTACAATACACCTAATTTGGTTTTGACTTGAATTAGGTTCCAGGTTAGCCTCTTAGACTCAACTAAGTAATAGAACCTTCAAGTGTATCATGAACTTATGAGTTTTGAGAAACTTAGAATAATTCCTTTGTGTTTTTTATTTTGTGCAATGATGACGATAGAGGTCATAGGGTTTATTTTCATCTTTGTTCCTCTATGCTCACGAATCTTGATGAGATCATGAGAAAAATAATTTCCACAACATTTCACAAATATTATGATTATATACAAACTTTTTCTAAACTCCATTTAAAATCCCAATCTAGTTTTCGATCCCTACTTGCACCTTATAAAGGTGAAATTCATAATATAATGTTCCTTTAAAATATCTATTCAAATCAATTGAAAATCATTTCATCCAAGAAAATTTGTGTTCCCTCACCATCTTAGTGTGACCCTGAAGACCAATTTTTAATCATATATTTCAATCCACCGAACTATTTTCTTGAAAATTTGACTATATCATTGTTTCAATGGTGAGTAATTTTGAATTTTGTTTTGTCATTGTTATGTCCTATTGGTTTTTTTTGGAAGTTTTTCTCATCTTAGACTTGAAAAAACCTAAAAATATCTACGTTCCTCACTAAAAGAACATTTAAATATAAGCAATGAGTGTAAAAGTAAACTCGACGAATGACGAAAAATGAAGTTCAAATACTTGGCTACGAGTACATATCTATTTTGGTCATTTACATCCCTAACATAAGTAATAGAAATGTTGAGCACGTGGAATTTACGAATGGTTGAAGGAAAATGTATTCCTTTAGGATACCATATTTACTATAGTGGGATATTTTAAGCTACCGGATTTCCATTGTCTATTCAATGCAATGATTTGGTCCTTGTTTATGTGAGATGTTAAAATTAATAAACTCATGAAGTCATGACTCCTAACGGTTACTTATTTCATCAACTTGATCTCGCCTTAGTCTCGAGGTTAAGAAATATGAAAATATTAGTGAACCTCACAAAAAGATATGCTTTGAGGAATGCAAAAATGAAAATAACACATATTTGACTATGTTGGCACAATCTTGGATAAAGGTGTAGAGAAAAGGTTCCTATAAATTTCCAAATAAGTTTTTCTTGAGATGATTTATATGAAGATATTTTCAATATGATCACTCTCATAAGAAAAGTGATGGGTGAGCCTACCATGAATATTTTTTTTTTTTTTGCAAGACTCAATAAATTGACTGCAACCAAAGTATAAGTGACAACACTTATGAGGCATTGTTCAATCTAGAATTAATGCATGAGTTCTACATAACTTCATGTGTAATCCATTTAATCATAGCCATAAATATTCGGACCAATGTATCATCAGAAGGAAAAGTCTTAGATGCTTGGAGGATACATGATTTATTTCCATAAATTATTCATAAGAATAAGAAGTTGAATTTTAGGAGAGAAAAATAATGTATTCATGACCTACACTTAAGAATCCCCTTGATGGGATTATAGGTCATATTTTCCAACCTATCTTCATATGGTAGCTTACATACATTTGAAGTGAAATAATTAAAAATTTATTTTAGGATCTAATATCCCTTATGACATTACTAATATCAGTAGTCCTTACTATTTCATAGTAGTCATCCATTCATCTTGATAAGTGAGGAATTCAATGAGAGTAGTAAAATGGAAGGGAAATGTTGTAATTCTTGAGAACTCCATTTTAATTTATGGAGTTCATAATTTGATAGAAATATCTCTTACAACGATACTAGATAGACAACTAGTAATTCTAGGCATGACTCAATGAACACTAATTTCATATATAGTATATATACTATATTTAATATCTACTTTTCAATCCATTCCATAATAATTACCTACATAATTTGGTATAATAGCCTTTATTCAATAATTTTTAAAATCATGGTTTGAGTGAATTTTAGTTCAATGAGTATTACCATCTTTAAAAGAGCCAACTTTGAGTATGAGAGAAATTGATTGAAGAGTATTATTGTTTTATTTTATTGTAACGAATAAAACCCATCCATGAAAGAAGGAATCTTATGCCTAACATTGAAATTAAAAATCATATTAGTATAGGGAAAGATGTTGTCATCAATGGCGGATAATTTATTAATATCTCAAAAATTTGGATTTCTTATTAGGTAACTTTAGGATGTATCTTTTTACTTTGCGTGTTTGACATCATGATTCTCATTGTATTTCATTGAGTTCCGTAATAATATATGATATTGTTGCTCATTTGTTTGCAAAGGTTTATGTAAAGTTATTATGGCAATTTACTTTCATCTTATTGATTGTGGTGTCGACTAGCATTTGTGTTCTTGGCTTGATACGATTTGGTTAGTGTTACTTTTATGGTATCAGAGATGTACAACTTGCCGTCACACCAAAAGCTTGAACTGATGGTGGAGAGGGATCTCATCATGTTAATAAGTTTCTATGCCAATACCCTCCCACATGATGGAGCCAGGTATACACCCAATCAGGCCCAACAACATTAGGAGGAAGTGACACGGACTTTTCCAGGAGGTCACCCATCCTAGAACTACTCTAGGGCTAAGCGCGCTTAACTCTTGCTGGATCTGATACCAAATGATTTTCCATCACACCAAAAGCTTGAACTAATGAGGGAGAGGGATCTCATCGTGTTAATCACCGCTTTTATGGTATCGAGCGGAGATTGCTATTGACATTCGTCTGTAAGTTTTATTTTGCAAATAAATTTTTTATAGATTCATATATTTCAGAATTTATTTGTATTTTGTTGTTACATGCATTTTTATGAAAAACAAAGGCTTCATTTGGATCTAGAAGGTTACAAAACCCTAAGAGTGACTATAAACTCGACCATTTCGGGAGGTAGTAGTTTTATTGGTTTTTTTCTTGTGCAGAGAACGTGGTGGCTTGCCTCGGGATTCATGTCAGATGTGAAGGAAAACTAGCAAATTGTTTTCTAGGTTTTTCAAGTTTTTGAGTTTGGATCTGGGTTTTAATTTCTATATTTGTAGCATTCTCGATTAGTGTGTAGTAGGTGGTTTCGTGAAAGACGTTTCTTTCCTCTTTTGGCAAGGATCCATGGACGACGGCACACTTTTTTGCTATTTCGGGAAAATCCACAGACTACTATTTTGGGCAATGAAGGTCACTTTCAACATAGTCCAGAAATAGTAGTTTTTACTAGAAGCAGTTGGATGTGACTTTCTCGAAAACTAGTGACACACCCCAAAATAGTAAGTTGCACACACCCATTGAAATTCTTAGCCCCTGGTCACATGGTATGGTCATATGAGGGCTTAAAGCTTGTGATTCCTACTAATAGGTGCTTAACTACAACCCCATTTCATGTTATTTGTGTGGTGAAGGAAAGAGTATTTTTATTCTATTTTAGTGGCAACTAAAATAAATAGTAGAGCATAATATTGAAAAACTTGTATCTTTTGATCGGTAACTTGGTTTTGAGTGCCATTTTTTGTAAAAGTGTGTGGTTTTTTATGCTCTTTCCATTAGAAATATTTATTTTGAGAATCACACTATAATTATAAAGTGCCATATTGTAACACACACTCATTATAAAGTGCCAAAATCTAGGGGGACTCTTGTTGCATTGTTTGGGGTCTTGTTGCATTGCTTGGTTCTTGTATTTCTTTTGGTGATTTTTTGAGGATGGCATCTTTATCTACTTCTACATTAGATCATGTTGAGCTATTAACAACACATAATTACCACACATGGAAACCAAGAATGGAAATAATAATTAAGCGGAAAGGATTATGGACAAGAACTTCTTGAGAACTGACCAATAGCGTTTATTAGAGAATATGAGAAATTTCAGTACCAGTGAAAATTTGATGAGTGTATGGGTTTGATAGGAACTTATGTAAGTGACAATATTTTGTTTCATTTGGATAAGTGTGACTCTCCTTTCAAAATATGAGAGAAATTGGAGGATTTATTTGGTAAGGTGGATCATATGAGAGCCATGCAACTTGAAATTAAGATCACCTCTCTTAATCCCGATGATTTTCAAACAATTATAGACTATCTTACCAAGTTCAACCATTTGTTGACATAGCTGAAGGGGAGTGGAAGAGATAAGAAAGATGAAGAGTGTGTTTACTTGATTCTATCCAAGTTGAGATGACCATTCCAAAATTTTTCTTCTACCTTTCTCTCTAGCATGGATGCCTTAGGTGACACATTCAAAATGCCTAACTTAGAAACATTTTGTGAAAGACTTACTAGGGAAGAATCTAAATTGTCTCACCTTGAGTCTTCCACCTCTCAAAAGGCATTAGTTGCATCTAATCCTAAGGGCAAGGGAAAACCAAATAGTAAAATCAAATCCACACCTTCTCCATCTCAAAATGCTCCTAAACCTAAAGAAAATAACTCAAAACCCAAGGAGTCTTCTAAATCCAAGAATAAGTCTAGCCATTCATGCTCTTTTTGTGGGGGTAGTAATCATGAAGAACATAGGTGTTATAAGTGAATGTAAGCCTTAGAGGATGTAATCAAGAAACAAAAAATTTCTATCTCCATGCCACCTCCTTCTAATCAGCATGGAAAAGCACTTAATGTTGTTGGGAGATCTCAATCAGCACTTGCAGATAGTTGGGTTATAGATTCTGGTGCTTCTCATCACATGACTTCTTCCAAGGAGTCTTTTGTTTCTCTAGGTTTGAGTTCTACTTCTAAAATTGAGGTTGGAGATTCTTCCTTTCTTTATGTTAAAGGAAAAGGTGATATACAACTTGATGGTGGTAGTATCCAAGATGCACTATATGTTCCTAACATCACTACAAATTTGCTTTCTGTATATCAAATTTGTCATTCTGGTAAAGGAAAAATAGTGACTTTTACACCACATGGAGTAGAAGTACAAACTTTGTTGGAGCCTCATTCACTGGTTGCTCAAGGTATTGTTGATCATAGTTCTAGACTATATCACTTTGAGGGTTTTGATGACACTTCTTCTATAGGGTTAGGATTGGTTTCTCATGCAGATTCAGAGAGTAAGCTTTGGCATGAAAGATTTGGACATCTCAATTACAGATATTTGAAGGAGTTGAGCACTCATGGTATGGTAGATGGTCTTCCTATAGTTTCTTGTCTTGAGGGAGTTTTTCATGGTTGTGCATTAGGGAAACAACATCAAGATCCTTTTCCTAAGAATTTTTCTAAGAGAGATTCTTCACCACTTGAGCTTGTGTATAGTGACTTGATGGTTTTCCCTACCCCATCTTTCAATGGAGATAAGTATGCACTTACGTTTATTGATAATTTATTGAGGCGTACATGGGTTTATTTTCTCAAGTACAAAAGTGATATTTTTCACACTTCAAAGTCTTCAAGGCTTTGGTCGAGAAACAATCTTCTAGTTGCATAAAGAATCTTCACGACTCGATAATGGGGGAGTACTTCAACAATGAGTTTTCGACTTTTTGGAAACTCAAGGCATTATCCACCAACATTCTATTCCTCACACTCCACATTTGAATGGATTAGCGAAAGGAAGAATAGAACTTTGAAGGAAATGGCTAACTGTATGATGCATTCTAGAGATATACCTCCTATGTATTGGGCAGAAGTAGTTAATTTTGCTAACTACATTCTAGAATCATACACCACATAGAGCACTTAAGCATTTGACTCCAGAGGAATATTGGTCCAACACTAAACCAAATGTCTCATTTCTTTGAGTCTTTAGGAGCCATGCTTGGGCCTTTGTGCCAAAGAAGAAAAGGAAAGCTTTGGATAAGAAGAGTAAACCCTTGATCTTTGTAGGGTATTGTAAGGACATGAGAGCTTATCATCTTTTAGATCTTGATACACATGATGTTCTTTTTCAAACACATGTTTAGTTTGATGAGCGCTTCACTCCTCATGATTCTTATTCTTCTTCTTCATCTCATCTTGATGATTCTTTGTTTGAGGAGATTGATGAGGAGCATATATATTTCATTAAGGATCCTATTCCCACTGATGTAGTCACTATGCCTAAGAGGGCTCGTACTACAATTTTTGAGGTAGCACCTTTCATAGAGGATCTTCCACCCACTAGGCATCATCATGCACATTCTACCGGGTTCGGACTTTTGTGTCGGCAGTTTCTAAGGATCCACAATCCTTTTTAAAGGCTAATGGGATATAGGAGTGGGATGATGCGATGAAAGTTGAGTATTCTTCTTTGATTAAGAATCAAACTTGGGATTTGGTATCTCTTCCTAAAGGAAGAAAGATGGATAGATGTAAGTGGGTATACCAAACCAAATACACAGTAGATGGGTCCATTGACAAGTATAAGGCTCATCTTGTTGCAAATGGTTTTTCACAAGTTGAATGTATTGATTACTCTGAGACTTTTGCAGCCATTGCCAAGATGGATTATATATACCTTTACTTGCTCTTGCAGCATCACAGGGGTGGCTTGTATACCAGATGGACGTGAAGAGTGCCTTCTTACATGGAGATCTATAAGAGGAAATATACATGGAGCAACCGGCTGGATTTTTTCTGGATTCTTCTCTTGTTTGTAGGCTTTGAAGGTCTCTCTACGGTCTCAAACAAGCCCCTTAGGCTTGGTATGAGAAGATGGATTCTTTTCTTCTATCTACTAGTTTTGTTCGTTGCCACTCTGATCATACAGTGTATCTCTAGCATGTTGGTGAGTTTATTATGATAATTGTCATGTATGTTGATGATCTATTACTTACTGGTAGCTCTTCTTCTCACATTCAGAGTATTCAAAGGGATCTTTCTACACAGTTTGACATGACAGATCTTGGGTTATTGTATTATTTCCTTGGTTTGCATATTTCTCAAACTGATTTAGGGATTCATTTGAGTCAACAATAATACACCCATGATCTTCTTTGGCACTTTGATATGGTTGATTGTAAGCCATGTCCATCTCCTATTTAGTCTGGGGTTACTCTTACATCCACATGTACCACACCACTTTGTGATCCAACATTGTATAGGCAGTTGGTTGAAAGTCTCATGTACTTGACCCATACTCACCTTGGTATTTCATTTGCAGTAGGGCTTATATCTCAGTTTGCACATTCTCCTCATAGTAGTCATTGGAAGGTCTGCTAAAAGGATTTTGTGCTATTTACATGGCACTTCCCACTTTGGCCTACACTACACTAGGGGTTCTACTCATTTGGTTAGGTATACAAATTCAGATTGGGCAGATTCTATTGATGACATGCGTTCTACTTCTAGCTATCTTTTCTGTCTTGGTTCTTCTCCAGTTGTTTGGGCATGCAAAAAGCAATAGGCTATTGCACTTTCATCTTTAGAGGTAGATTATAGGGCAGCAGTTACAGTGAGTCAGCAGATTCTTTGGCTTTACCAGTTATTGATAGAGTTTGGATTCCCACAAGATTCACTGACTATACTTTGGTGTGACAACCAAAGTGTACTTCACATTTCTCGCAACCCAGTTGAGCACCAGCGGACCAAGCATATCCAGATACACATCCACTTCATTCTACAAAACATTCAAGATGGAGTTCTTTGCTTGGAGTCCCTTCCAACTTAGCGGCCGTTACATACATCTTTACGAAGCCTTTTACATCACCTCGATACCTTGAGTTGCGTGGAATTCTTGAGGTTTTGGAATTTGTTCTTGGGGGTGTTCGTGAGAACATCTTCCTTCTTCTTCTTCTTTCGCTTTACTTATAGCAGGATTTTTCCTTCTTTTGGTTTGAGATTTCTTCATGGATATATTGTACATGAGTAGCTCATCGAGCCTAGTTACTTGGGACTCATATTGCGGACATGCCACTTCTATTTTGGACCCTAGCTTCACTTGAGGGGGTGTTAGAGTAGGTATTTACCTTAGCTCATGTTCACCTAGGTACATTATTTACCTTTATTGTATTTATCCTCACCCACTTATGTGTATGGATATTTCTTTTTATTTATTAAGATATTAGGAGATATTATCTAGTTGTTATGTATAGTTCTTTCCTTAATCTATGGTATTGACTAGTTCTTTCCTAGATCTATGGTATTGAATAGATCCTCGATGTCTAGTTCTCTCATAAATCTATGGACTTGACTAGTTCTTTGATGACTAGTTCTTTCTATTATTTATAGCTTGATCTACGACCTTGACTGGTTCTTAGATTGTTATTCCTTGCCTATATAAGCAAGGTCCATTCTCATTGTATTTCATTGAGTTCTATAATAATATATGATATTGCTGCTCATTTGTTTGCAAAAGTTTATGTAAAGTTATTCTAGCGAATTACTTTCATCTTATTGATCGTGATGTTTGATTAGCATCTGTGTTCTTGGCTTGGTATGATTTGGTTATCGTTCCTTTGAAGTTTCAAAATAATTTTTTATGGTTTCATTATTGCGAAGAGTGTCAAAATATACTCTCTCATATGGCGAATCAAAATGGTTTAACTTAAGACAACCAAGTACAATTTGTAATTTTTCTTTTGATAATTAATTCCTCCTTTAGAGCCAAACTCCCCTATTTAACTTGTTTAGAATTTTATCATGTGCAATGAAGAACCTCATGAGTCATTTGATTGGAATAATCATCATGTTTCAGTTGTGGTTTCTATCCACAACTATACATAAAGTTGTGGTTTCCGTCACTTTTCATAAAGCATCGATTTGTCGACCAACCTAGATTCTCATTTTTATCGAGTCCTTGACCTTGTAGCATATCTTTTTAATTTTTGGATGATGATCCCTATAAATAACTTCCATGTAACCTATCAATATTTAAACCCCAATGAGCTTAAACCTCTATATTTATTTGTATTAGCATGTGGGTTTGACACAATACTTCTTAATTAAGTTAAAGTATGGGTTATAAAATCATCTCTTAATGTGTCCACATAATGTTATGTACCCCATAATTAAACTCCTTTGTCTTTACTACACATATGGGGGAAATTAACACTTCCTATCTTCCCAATTTTATATAGGAGTTTTCCATTTCATTGTTTTAAACAAGGGATCATGTGAGCTACTCATGTTTCGATTGTTATCATGTTTATATTCCATTTTCTTTTTAACTTTTGATAAGAATTTTGGTTGTGTCCAATTGTAGGCATCATGTCAAATAACATTCTTCTAAACTTTTTTGTGTCCTTAATTTTAAGAGGTTGTGGGTGGAGGTTGTATATCTTAAATGTGGTTACTAGCTACTTTACAATGATATTAAGTTTTATATAGACATTTGAAATCATAAATTAGTACCAAAAAACTCTAAATGAAAACATTTAAATAAAGTCACGAACTTTTATTATAAATATTTATAATGTCTTGGTTTATTACATTTGATGATAATGTTAGTTCAATTGTGCTTTATATTCGATTATTTGTTAATAAGAAATGTATATTTATAATGTCTTGGTTTATTTGTTAATAATAAACCTCGTTAATAGAAACCTTTAAAATATAATGTCTTCATATCCTAATTACATGCACCAACATTTATTGTGTGATGTTGCATGTAGGAACTCAATGATATGTGCAATATGTTTCTTGCATTTGATTAGATTCTAAAAAAATTGCATGTTACATTCTAGATAATTCATTCCTCCTTTAGTTCCATTAAATCTATGTAATTTCTTACTTTCTAAATTATTTGCATTGAAGCTTGAAAATCATGTTTCTATTTTCATTAAAATAGGAGAATATCTTAGAATTTTTTTAATTAAAAGTACTATTAATTGAATTTTACTTTCATTTTTTTACAATCATGGCTTCTTCCACTCCTAATTTGTTTGAGAGGACCGATTTAGAGATTGCAAAATTGCAATCTATTCTCCAAAATCCAACTACAGTTGGGTAGTATAAAGCCCATTGTGAAAAAATATTGGTTGATCTTCGTAGAATAGAGACAAGTTTGAAAACATATAACCCATTTGATTCTGAGTCAATAAAAAAATTATGGATTCATTAAAATCAAGTGTCTCAAGAGATGTAGGTTATAATGAGATTACATCACGACTTTCCGATAAGGAATTCGTTAAGAGGTCTTGTTGGAGTTTTTATGCAAACAAAAGGAAAATAAGGGCATATTATGTAAACAAATGTTCATGTCCCCTATGTGCCCCTTTGATTTATCCTAGATTTGTGGCCTCTCAAGGCCAATTTCCAAATAATTACCAATTACCATTATACTTCATAAAGATGCTACATGCTGAGGTTCACTTAAACGTAAAGGTGAACTATTTAGACATCCCTAGTTATTTGGGGTAGGGTCGTGGCCAAATTAGCCACAGGGAGGCATATAGAAAGGAGGGAGCTCCTGTAGTTGTTGACGTGTGGCAACTTGTACTAAGACCACAACCATTCTTATCAGGATTTTAGGATGTCACAACACCTGTCGTTATGACTGCACATGAGGCTACTATCGAGGGTCTTGCTAGAATTGCTCACGAGACAAAAATGATATCTTCTAACATGTGGGTCAGTACCTTTAGAGATGTGATACTAGTAGTGGAGGTGCTAGTAGTAGTAG